>JAZDUH010000448.1:587500-1187500 GCA_036419115.1 Scarus forsteni | reverse complement strand
GTTTGGTCAAATTTGGCTTAAAATGGGACTTATGAGCCTTTTTCTCTCAGCTCAGGATTCGATAAATCACTAAGGCTAACCTATGACTTTTTACATTTTGGACTGCGAAAAAAAAATATGCTCAAACATGACATTTTATGTATAAAACAGGCCGAAGCACATGCTAGTGCAGATGGTTTTGACATATTTAGCTTAAAAATGGACTTATAAGCCTTTTTCTTTCAGCTCAGGATTTGATAGAACACTATAAGCCTTTTTCTTTCAGCTCAGGCTTTTAAAAAAACACTAAGGCTAAGACATGACTTTTTTTCATTTTAGACTATGAAAAAAAATATGCTCAAACATGTCTTTTAACATATAAAACAGGCCGAAAAACATGCTAGTGCAGACGGTTTGGTCAAATTTAGCTAAAAAAGGGACTTATACTTCTTTTTCTCTCTGCTCAGGATTTGAAAAAAAAACACAAAGGCTAACCTATGACTTTTCAATTTTGGAATCAAGAAAAAATGTGCCCAAACATGACTTTAAAGGTATAAAACAGGCCGAAAAACATGCTAGTGCAGACGGTTTGGTCAAATTTAGCTTAAAAATGGACTTATGAGCCTTTTTCTCTGAGCTCAGGATTTGAAAAAACACTAAGGCTAACATATGACTTTTTTTCATTTTAGACTGTGAAAAAAACTATGCTCAAACATGTCTTTTAACATATAAAACAGGCCGAAAAACATGCTCGTGCAGACGGTTTGGTCAAATTTAGCTAAAAAAGGGACTTATACGTCTTTTTCTCTCTGCTCAGGATTTGAAAAAACACCAAGGCTAACCTTTGACTTTTCAATTTTGAAATCAAAAAAAAATATGCCCAAACGTGACTTTAAAGGTATAAAACAGGCCGAAAAACATGCTAGTGCAGACGGTTTGGTCAAATTTAGCTTAAAAAGGGACTTATGAGCCTTTTTCTATCAGCTCAGGATTTGATAAAACAGTAAGGCTAACATATGCCTTTTTTTCAATTTTGGAGTCAAAAAAAGTATGCTCAAACATGTCTTTTAAAGGTATAAAACAGGCCGAAAATCATGCTAGTGCAGACGGTTTGGTCAAATTTAGCTTTAAAAAGGGACATATAAGCCTTTTTCTCTCAGCTCAGGATTTGATAAAACACTAAGGCTATCCTTTTTTTTTTTTTAATTTTGGGGAAAAAAAAAATATGCTCAAACGTGACTTCAAAGGTATAAAGCAGGCCAAAAATCATGCTAGTGCAGACGGTCTGGTCAAATTTGGCTTAAAAATGGACTGATGAGCCTTTTTCTCTGAGCTCAGGATTTGAAAAAACACTAAGGCTAACATATGACTTTTTTTCAATTTTGGAGTCAAAAAAAGTATGCTCAAACATGTCTTTTAAAGGTATAAAACAGGCCGAAAATCATGCTAGTGCAGACGGTTTGGTCAAATTTAGCTTTAAAAAGGGACATATAAGCCTTTTTCTCTCAGCTCAGGATTTGATAAAACACTAAGGCTATCCTTTTTTTTTTTTTAATTTTGGGGAAAAAAAAATATGCTCAAACGTGACTTCAAAGGTATAAAACAGGCCAAAAATCATGCTAGTGCAGACGGTCTGGTCAAATTTGGCTTAAAAATGGACTGATGAGCCTCTTTCTCTCAGCTCAGGATTTGATAAAACACTAAGGCTAACATATGACTTTTTTTCAATTTTGAAGTAAAAAAAAATATGCTCAAACATGACTTTTAACATATAAAACAGGCCGAAAAACATGCTCGTGCAGACTGTTTGGTCAAATTTAGCTTAAAAAGGGACTTATACGTCTTTTTCTCTCTGCTCAGGATTTGAAAAAAAACACCAAGGTTAACCTATGACTTTTCAATTTTGGAGTAAAAAAAAAATATGCTCAAACATGACTTCAAAGGTATAAAACAGGCAGAAAAACATGCTAGTGCAGACGGTTTGGTCAAATTTAGCTTAAAAATGGACTTATATGTCTTTTTCTCTCTGCTCAGGATTTGATAAAAACACTTAGGCTAACATATGACTTTTTTTCAATTTTAGACTGCAAAAAAAAAAAAAAAATGCCCAAACATGACTTTTAACATATAAAACAGGCCGAAAAACATGCTAGTGCAGACGGTCTGGTCAAATTTAGCTTAAAAAGGGACTTATGAGCCTTTTTCTCTCTGCTCAGGATTTGATAAAACACTAAGGCTAACATATGACTTCTTTTAAATTTTGGAGTAAAAAAAAAAAAATGCTCAAACATGACTTCAAAGGTATAAAACAGGTAGAAAAACATGCTAGTGCAGACGGTTTGGCCAAATTTAGCTTAAAAAGGGACTTATGAGCCTTTTTCTCCCAGCTCAGGATTTGATAAAACACTAAGGCTAACCTATGACTTTTTACATTTTGAACTGCGTAAAAAAAATATGCTCAAACTTAACTTTTAACATATAAAACAGGCCGAAAAACATGCTAGTGCAGATGGTTTGGTCAAATTTAGCATAAAAATGGACTTATAAGCCTTTTTGTCTCAGCTCAGGATTTGATAAAACACTAAGGCTAACATATGACTTTTTTTCATTTTGGACTGTAAAAAAACTTATGCTCAAACGTGTCTTTTAACATATAAAACAGGCCGAAAAACATGCTCGTGCAGATGGTTTGGTCAAATTTGGCTTAAAAAGGGACTTATGAGCCTTTTTCTCTCAGCTCAGGATTTGATAAAACACTTAGGCTAATATATGACTTTTTTTCATTTTGGACTGTGAAAAAACTTATGCTCAAACGTGTCTTTTAACATATAAAACAGGCCCAAAAACATGCTAGTGCAGATGGTTTGGTCAAATTTGGCTTAAAATGGGACTTATGAGCCTTTTTCTCTCAGCTCAGGATTTGAAAAAACACTAAGGCTAACATATGACTTTTTTTCAATTTTGGAGTAAAAAAAAAATATGCTCAAACATGACTTCAAAGGTATAAAACAGGCAGAAAAACATGCTAGTGCAGACGGTTTGGTCAAATTTAGCTTAAAAAGGGACTTATGAGCCTTTTTCTCTCAGCTCAGGATTTGATAAAACACTTAGGCTAATATATGACTTTTTTTCATTTTGGACTGTGAAAAAACTTATGCTCAAACGTGTCTTTTAACATATAAAACAGGCCCAAAAACATGCTAGTGCAGATGGTTTGGTCAAATTTGGCTTAAAATGGGACTTATGAGCCTTTTTCTCTCAGCTCAGGATTTGAAAAAACACTAAAGCTAACATATGACTTTTTTCATTTTGGACTGTGAAAAAGAATATGCTCAAATGTAAATTTTAATATATAAAACAGGCCGAAAACATGCTAGTGCAGACGGTTTGGTCAAATTTGGCTAAGAAATGGACTTATGAGCTTTTTTCTCTCAGCTCAGTATTTAAAAAAAACACTAAGGCTAACATATGACTTTTTTTCAATTTTGGGCTGCGAAAAAAAATATACTCAAACGTGACTTTTTGTGTTCAAAACAGGCCGAAAAGCATGTTAGTGCAGACAATTTGGTCAAATTTGGCATAAAAATTAGCTTATGAGCCTTTTTCTCTCAGCACAGGATTTGAGAAAACACTAAGGCAAACGTATGACTTTTTTTTGGTTTCGGACCCCGAAAAAAATATATGATCAAACGACGTTTGTTATTCAAACCAGACTGAAAAACATGCAAACGGGCTGGTCAAATTTTGCTAAGAAATGGACTTATGAGCCTATTTCTCACAAGTCAGGATTGGCAGCAACTCTAAGGCTAACATATGACTTTTTCCATTTTTGACACTATCAGAAAATATGCTCACACATGACCTTTTGCATGTAAAACAGGCCCCAAAACATGCTAGTGCAGACAGTTTGGCAGGATTTGAAAACACTTTAAGGCTATCATATGACTTTTTTCCATTACGGACTTCTGAAAAAAAAAAAAAAAGCTTAAACATGACTTGGCTGTAAAAAAGACCAAAAAAAGTTTAAAAAGTTAATTTGTCTTGCCAGATATTTTAACTCCTCACAAGCTTTTCGTGGTTCATTTTTTGTTTTGAAGTACTATTACTACTACTAAGATGTATAACTGGGCATGTCAGGCAGTTTTGGTTTACAAGAAGTCATGTGAGATTTTTGGAATTCAAACTGGATGATTAAACTTCCTTAGATCTGAGTTTTTGTTTCTCTTTCCTTCGATAATAATCTGTTTCTCATTCACACTAAGAAAGCCAAAGGGACTCTGCTCCATCGTTTTTTTAATCTCCTTTCAACCTCTCCTTGTTTAATACACATTATGATGAAAATGTGTCTCTCCTCTTCCATTTAATGTGCTGCGTTTTCACTTCTCCATCGACTAAATCTTAGATTTATAAATGAATAATATTTATTTAAGTTGACTAAAACGACTGAAGGACCAGACTGTGTAGAAAAATGTTTATTTTCCATAATGCAGGGGAACAGTTTTCACAGTTACAGCTGAAGATTAAACCACAAAAATACAAAAATATACTAAAATCTGCATTATCAACACATTACAAAAACTCTTTTTACAGCTGCCGTTACATTTCCATTAATCTTAACCTCAGATTCAAGAGATAGTCCTCTCTGAAACATTAAGACAATTAAGGCTCCATAAATGGTGAAATGTTCCTTTAGTGTCAACAGTAGAGTGCCAGTGATAGAGTATTTAAAGTCACATCAACATGTTCAGATATTTCAATTACAGACGTTCATCATGGCATAAAGAGGTTGTTAAACATTCTGAAACTTACAACACCACTGGATGAAGACCACACAAGACTATTTTAAAAATTAATGCTTAATATTTATATATTTATGTATAAAATCAGCCTCATAGGACATTTAAATCAGTCCCATCATCACCAGGACAGTGCACATTTGAGGGAAACTTTCTTCTTCTGTTTCTGGATCAGTCCAGGAGTTTGACCTCGGGACAAAAGATCAGTTTGGTCTCTCTCCATTGTTACAGGACAGCAGATGTGCACACGCAGAGTAAAGGCAGTGTAAATGAACTGAGGTTCAGTTTAGATTTATGATTAAAAAAAAGTCTTGCTGTCGGTTTGCGGCGTACGAAGTCAGAGTAGGACTGCGACCAACCGCCTCCATCAACATTATTTGATTTGAGTTCGTCATAATTCGTTTGAGGCTCAGTTTGTTCGGCTCACAGTGCTAACATCAACATCATATTTACAGAAGGATAAACAACAAACAACATTTTACAGTGAAAAAGAACGGACAAAATGGCCGACAGCGTGAGCAGGCAGTGACTTAGAGAGCTGACGGTCAGTAAGGTGCTCCGTTTATGTCAGGGGTGTCCAAACTTTTTGCATCGAGGGCCACATGAAGAGGAATACAAGGACGACTGAGCCACATGCTCCACCTCACTTTTAGTGTATTTAAGTTAAAGTTTTAAGGTTAAAGGGTGGCCAATCACCTGTCAAGAGGCCCTTGTAGTGGAGCTTTAAGCAGAGTTTCAGGAGAGGACCACACCTCAACCACGCCTCTTCCTGTGTTCCTATAAATTCTAACCGTCCATTTCCCTCTTGTTTTGCACTGTTGACGCACCCCTCTTCCTCCCCTTATCTAAAACTTCTTTCTTCCTCCCTCAGGGCCTTAAAGAGGGGGTTCGTTGTGCCCAGGAGCTACGTCCAATTCCCCATGAAGTTTCCCCAAACCATTGTATGCTTCACGTACCCACTATGTTGTTTGTTATCCACTGTACAAACAAACAGTACAGTGGAAATAAATAATTGACAATTATTTATTGTCAATTATTTATTTGACAATAAATAATTGTCAAATTCATCCTGTTGATTCATCCTTACTCGTGAAAACCTGGGCTATCACTGGATTTGCACCTAGTCAGGGTGAGAATGACCTTCTGAGCAGCAGAGATGGGAGACACTGATCTTCACTGTTTTCCATTTAACTGTTCCAGGGGGCAAATAAAAATGGGCTGCGGGCCACATTTGGCCCCCCGGCCATAGTTTGGACACCCCTGGTTTATGTCATGGTTTGGATAAAATTCACATCATAAATTCAGGACTTGAGAGCTCATAAGGACACACACTGAAAAGGTTTAGGTACTCCAGAGCCTAAAACAAAAGCTAGAACTATTTCTAAACCCTCGTGTCTCTGTGTGGCTGTTTGCGGCCACTAGGGGACGCCTTTTATTACTAATTTGACCAAAACTTTTACTCTATTTGAGACTGTGGAATCATTTTTGGCGAGGAAACTTAATTCTACATAACTTCTACACAACTTTGAAAGGTGAGTTCAAAAATTTAAAAAGTAAAAAAAAAAAAAAAACACTCCAGAAGAATTTACTACCCTTTCATCCTCTTTCGGACGTAAACAGCCACCAACTTTGGCTGCTGTAAAAATATATCAGATAAATATTTTTTCAACTTTTTTTCTCAAACCTCTTCATCAAGATAAGTCTTGATTAAAATATATATATATATATATGTATATATATATATATATATATATATATATATATATATATATATATATATATATATATATTTGTGATAATGGAAATTAATTTCCACAATTTTGAATCAAAGTGTGTAGAAATTGGCATTTTAGCAACATGCTATTGCAGACGGTTTGGTCCTGTTTGGCTTGAAAAAGGGCTTACAAGCCTTTTTTCTATCAGCTCAGGGTTTGATAAAAACACTAAGGCTAACTTATGACCTTTTTTTGGATGTGACTTATAAAAAGCTGATGGTGCTTGACTTATGACATGACTCGGATAAAATCACATCAGTAATTCAGGACTTGAGAACTTGAGAGCGAGGTAATTTTGATTTAGTTTGTAATAAAAGAAGAATTATTAAAAAATATTGTTGTTTGGACTTCAAAAATCATGTCAGTTGTTTCTTGCTGGTGTTCCTTGGGAGTTTCTTCCAGTATCCCCTAGGCTGGTCATAACATAAGTTGGGGGCTCGTCCGGGACCTCTTGCACCCAAAGCGAGAATCATACCCCTCTCTAAATCCTGCCGTTCTTTATCCAAAGCCCTTCGAGCTCAGTCCTGCCTCAGCCTGTACTGGAAGCTAACATCCTCAGCAGGCGGCAGGACGCCCAGCCCGGCCCGTACGCCACCCAGTGTGGCCCGGCGTTGCCCCGCCTCCAGCCGCAGGTCAAAGTAGAGCAGCAGCAGGCACAGGAACTGCTTGATCTCGTTGATGGCGAAGAATCGTCCGGGGCACTTGGTGGAGCCAGAGCCAAACGGCATCAGGTAATACTTGAGCTTCTGGCCGTCCTTGAAGAAGTCCGTCTTCTCCTGACCGTTCTCGATGTAGCGGTCCAGCCGGAAGGTCTGATGGTTCAAGAACAACAACGGTTTTAATGCAGATCATTTAAAAAAACAAACTACAGTGACATGCAGTGAACAAGGTACAGCAGGATAAAACTCTGAATAAACTTTTGTACTCGAGCTCAGACCTGACGGTGGATTTGATCGGTCACATGACCAAATTCAGACTGATAAATGCTTTGTGTTTGGGGTGGTGCCGCCTCCATGTTGTTTTAATAAATGCTGAAATAAAGCTAAATCCACATGAAATGGGGACGTCGGGAGTGTGTGTGTGTGTGTGTGTGGCTGTGTGTGTCTTGGACTGTAATCCACACACAAACACAAACAAAACCTGAACTTTGCCTATCTGTCCCTTTAAATAATCAAAAGACCGGCTTCTTCATAGGCCTGTCACAATAACAAATTTTGCTGGATGATACATGTACAAAAAATCATTGCCGATAAAGGATATTATTGTCAATATTAATTTGATACATACATTTTTCAATAATGTAATTATGTCATAATCAAGTGTCAAGTGAGTACACCATATCTAAAGCAATAAACTTTAATTTCTAAACCCTTTAAGGCCCAAGACCATAGATTATAGCCAGAAAATTCTAATTTTTTGGAGCTAAAATGTTTGTTTCACTGTCTGCTAAAATCCATAAAAATCAAAGTGTCTATAAAATTCAACATATAGATTTTTCGTATCTCATTTGATACATTAGGTGTTTTTGGCAACTGATAATCCATTTGAGGACATTTTTATCATTTATCTGATTGTATTCAGATGTTTTTTTTGTAATTTGTTGATCATATTAAGTAGAAAGAGGTATTATAAAAGTATGTTTCAAATATGATACAATTAGCTTTATAGGATTAAGAGTATTTAACTGTAATTTGAAGATCAAGATCTTTTTAATAAAATAAATTTAAAAATATAATAAATGTAACAAAAATAGAGAAAAAAGACCTAATGAAAATTACATGGACTCTCTTTTGGGAAAAACTGCATGTAAATAAAAATCATTTTGATAATCAAAAACAAACAAAAAAATAGACCCTGTCTCTGCAAAGAAAAAAACAAAATAAAACTCCTATATTAACACAAACAACAATAAAAACAATAAATAAAATGGAGTTTATGCAGTTCAGGAATTGTTTGTGACATATACTTTTTCCCAGTCAACTCGCACTGTCTGTCAAACATTTGTAACATTTCTGGCTTTTCAACCGTATTGAAGGGCTGCATTTCTTCTGCAATGTAGCTAACGACACTGTCTGTGAGCCATTTTGCTCTGTTTTATTTATATTTACTTTGCCGACCAAACACCTCAGTAAGCGCTGATTGTCAGGAAGAAGACTCCGCTGCACCTCCTCTTCTTCATCACCGCTACTTTCAAACAAATTCGACAAATCAGCTCGTCGGTGTTCATGAGCTCACACCTTGTTCATTCTATTTAAAACCAAAATATTCCCACACTGGGGCTGTGGTATTCAGCTTAGGAACTGTAGCTTTCATGCCATCGTTCATATCAATGTTTGTTTCCTTTTTATTCCTCACAACGCTCACTTCAGCTCAAAGACTGAATGAATGACAGATGCTCACTTTGCTATAAATCCGCTATAGAACCAACGCACCCAGGTGTTGAGAAAGTTGCACAGAGTGAACCATCTTCTCATCCAGCCTGTTTGGTAGAAAGGGAGGAGGAAAACAAACATGCATGCACCTTTCAATTTATCGAGGCCGGCAAGCTTACCGAGGACGTTTTTATTTATCGTGCGGTTATTGATTTATTGATTATTGTGACAGGCCTACTTCTTTGGCATATATGACCCTCTTAAGACCAGGGCGTTGTGCTCACTGAAGAGCAATAAAACTGCACTAAACGTTAGCTCCGCCCTTCTCCAGGATGACCACTCCCACCCTATCTCAATGACCTTTGAATTCTGGGGCATGCACCACAAAGAGCAAAGCCTCCGCTCTGCAGGCATAAGTTAAAGTTTAACTGTCGGTATATGGAATTTGTCATGTCTTATATTTTTGTCCAGCAGGTTTTTGGTAGTAAATTCTCTATAGAATCAAAGTTTCAGCACGAGCAGTTTCATCTGGATCTTAGACCAGGTTACAAATGGGTTTCTCATGTTAAACTGTAACAAAAGTGATCAGTCTTAATTTAAAACTTTGCCAGACTTAAGGTGTGTTTTAATCTTAAATCATGTCTTTTACCAGGTTTCATTTAATTCCATGCAGTTTCTCTCAGCTCTGCCTGGTCCAGGTTTCATTTCAAGACTCTGTTGGTCTCTATAAGAGTGTTTGAGTTGTTCTGATGGGAAGCGTGAGGAGAAATTTGGAGCTTCTCATCCAGTTCATGATCTGGAGGGAGCACTGCTGGAAACATGCAATAAGATATTTTAAGACTCCACTCCAAGAAAAATATAAAAAAACTAAAGTATTCTGATGGAGACGATGTGGCTCAAGGGAGGAAAACCACTGCCATGAATCCTGGGAATGTCCTAAGTTATCATCATACTGGGGCGAGATCCACAAAACATTGATTAATGTGTTGAAATCCATCTCCCTCTGAACTTTGAGACTTATATCTCAGTCAAACTCAACTCAATCGAGGGAAAGATATAAAACTAGCACAGGCTCTTCTTGCAGCTAGTAAAAAAGCAATCACAAGAAATTGGTTAATCCATTACCTCTCATGTGAAGGACTGGTTTGAAGTAATTATTGAAATATACAAAATGAAAAAATTGACTTAATGCCTGAGAACTCAAGAAGTTAGGTTTGACCAAATTTGGGCAAAATGGATTAAATTTGTTTCTCTGACACAAAATGAATGTTGTAACTGTAACTAATTTCATTATCATGTCTTTTTCTGTTGGTATCCTGTGTAAGCCCCCTTGGTTTATGAGTTTTTAGTATGTTTGTTCAATTTTTAAAAAAAAAGAAAAGAAGAGGACTACTAATGTTGTAAAATAATGTTGAACAATGCTGAAAATGTTGTGTATATACATACATATATATTTGTATGCATCATTTCTCTAATAAAAAGAAAATTTAAAAAATGAGTCATTTTGATTAGACTAGGCTACATGCGTGATGACGCCACTACGTGACAGGAAGTTACTTATAAGGGACCCAACGGACTAAATAATTAAATTTCAACCTGGTTACAGAAGCAGTGTTCACTCGGCTAAATGCTTAAAGGACCAATCAGGGTAGAGAGGTGGGAACAGGAAGTGAATAAGAAGAAGAAAGAAAAAAACAAACATAAAAAAACAATATAAAAACAATAATAAGAGAATGTGTCAGTTACCGCTTAAGAAAAGAGTAAAGGCCTGGATGGTGCGGTGCAGCTTAGGCTATAATGACAACTCAATATAAGAAGTGCAGTAACTTTGCGAACGAGCTGCGTTCAAAAGCCTGTTGTGTACCTCTGCATTAAAGCCATTAATGATCAGACGTGGTACCTGTGGCTCTTCGTAGATCTCGGGGTCCATGTGCATGCTCTGAGGGTAAAGGGCGATGAAGTCTCCTTTCCTGACGGGCACAGAGCGATCGGCAGTGAGCCGCAGACTGAAGTCCTCCTGAGCCACTCGGATGTTCATGGAGGCTGAGGACAGGCGGAGGCTCTCGCTGATGGCGCTGTCTGTGGGCGAAAAACAGAGCGTCATCAGCGTAAGAAGTCCATCCTGTCACGTGACCACAGGTCAGACGGTGTTACCCAGAAACAGAAGCTTGTCCAGCTGCTCTTTGCTCAGCCTCACGTCTCTGTCAGGGTTGAACTCCACGCCGTCACGCTCCAGCACGTCCAGGATCTCCTGACGCACCTTCGCCATGGCCTCAGGGTGGCTCACCAGGTGGTACATGGACCAGAAGCAGGCCGGGACGGTGTTCCCCACTGCTGCCCACAGGATCGCAAAGTGATGAGCTGAAAGGAGACGAGGTCAGTCAGAGCTCATACGGGTTGACACAAAAGCAGAACCAGAAACTGTTGGCCAAAATCTGACTGAATGTTTCTATGCTTTGTATTTTGACCTGAAGCTTTAGCTGTGCACTGATCAAGAAGGCCCACACATGAGGATCAAAATCAGGCACTGAAGATTCCCACACAGTGTTAACCCTTTAAGGCCCAAGACTGTAGATTAAAGCCAGAAAATTCAAATTTTTTGGAGATTAAAATTTTATTTCACTTTTTGCAAAAACCCTGAAAAAATCAAAATGTCCATAAAATTCAGCATAAAGATTTTTCGCATCTCATTTGATACATTAAGGTGTTTTTGGCAACTGATAATCCATTTGAGGAAATTTTTATCATTTATCTGATTGTATTCAGATTTTTTTTTGTAATTTGTTGATCATAGTCAGTAGATGGAGTAATTATAAAAGTCTTTACCAAATATGATACAATTGGCTTTATCGGGTTGATACT
The DNA here is from genome assembly GCA_036419115.1 of Scarus forsteni. Taxonomy (NCBI): domain Eukaryota; kingdom Metazoa; phylum Chordata; class Actinopteri; order Labriformes; family Labridae; genus Scarus; species Scarus forsteni. The sequence goes on along the minus strand of JAZDUH010000448.1, from coordinate 1,175,716 downwards.
GTCAACTAATTATTTACATCAACAACCTTTTTCCCCTGATGAAAACTAGACAGTAGCTAATGAAAAACTCAAACTAAACTAACTGACATTTTCATCCACAAATAAAAACTAGACTAAAATGTCTGACAGACTTAATCCATCAGACCTAATATGGTCATGTAGGAAGTCGAGACAAGCTAGGAATCTATCCAATCACAGTTACTTTGGTTGGTGGTGGTGGGATCCAAGAGGAAAACATGAATTCTGAAATTCAAGGAAACATCAAAATGCCTTACCCTTCACACTTCAGATTTTAGTGACTTAATTACAGCAAATTTTAACTAAAATACTGTGAAATTTCATTGACAAAAATAAGACTAAAATTAAAAAAATTAACTAAAAGATATACTTTATACTATATTGCCAAAAGTATTCGCTCACCCATCCAAATAATCAGAATCAGGTGTTCCAGTCACTTCCATGGCCACAGGTGTATAAAATCAAGCACCTGGCTGAATAATTTCCTTTTTTTTCTTATATAAGAAAGGTCACAGCCTAAAAAAATTGAAGACCTACACTTCTAGTAAAGAAGTAAACATCGTCATAACACAAGAAATAACTCTTAACAGTAAAATCATCTGTAACTGCTTTTGCGCTGTGTTGTTGCAGTATGACGTAACAAAGTGATAAGATAAATGTTTTTATTCACACAGGATGCAGATTTTACTCTCTAGTCTACACGGTGGTGCATGGTGATGCTAGAACTTGCAAAATATGAAACTTTATGAAACAAACTAGAGCTAAAAACAATGAAACAATGAAAATAGCACGAACAAATGATCAACTCGACTGGTAAACAATTAGAAAGAGAACAGGATCAGCCCCGTGGAGAGTGCAGCGCCACTACAGCTCTTAAAGGAACACTACACCCAAACAACGATTTGGCCTCATTTTCTACTCACCCTCATGCTGAACAACACTGTGGAGTAGTTTTGGAACATCTAGGATGCAGCCGGAGATCTGGGGGGATCCTCGCTGTCCACTGACATTGATATCATGTCTTCGGTAAGAGCCCGAACAAACAGTGTCCTTAAAAGTCCACAAAAAGAACGAATGCGCACTCTGCAATAACTAGGAGCGTAGAACAAGAAACAAGAACACAAAAAATCCCACATTCTGCTGACCCCTCTTGTGTCTGTCCACGGCTCCGTCGCTCACAGCAGAATGTGGGATTTCTTCTTCTACGGTCCTAGTTATGGCAGAGTGCGCGTTCCTTTGTTTGGTCAGCCGCGGCTCCCGTAGGCACCCGTAAGTGTATCATAGAAATGCCAAGTAGTGCTGTTTAGGCTATAAACGTGCTAAATGATGTCGTTTCGAGTAAATGGTGGATGTTACCCGCTCAGGACACTTGGATTACAGCGCACGAGCAGTATGGAGGAATATTGCCGACTTTTTGTGGACTTTTAAGGACACTGTTTGTTCGGGCTCTGACCGAAGTCATGATATCAGTGGCAGTGGACAGCGAGGATTCCCCCAGATCTCCGGCTGCATCCTAGATGTTCCAAAACTACTCCACAGTGTTGTTCAGCATGAGGGTGAGTAGAAAATGAGGCCAAATCGTTGTTTGGGTGTAGTGTTCCTTTAAGCTCTCGGCTCTCATCAGTATTTCACACACAGGTCGGTGAAAAGCCTGCAGCTGACGAGGGTCTCATGTTTTTGTACAGGCAGTTTATTCATCACTGCCTCCTGTTCTCTGCTTGTGGCTGCTGCAGCTCGTGCTGCTAACACGATGGCGACGGGTAAATCACCTCCGCTAAATGAATCATTGCGTCTCGTATCTCTTTAGTGCTTCATAAAACAACCTTAAAGAGATTGTGAGGAATTTCTAAGTAATTACAAAAAAAAGTCTCCCTTTTAGATATATGCCTGATGGAAATACACACTTTAAGATGAGTTTTATAGCATCAAAATAGGTTATCTATAAATGCTATTCCTTAACTTCGCGGTCAGGTCGGACAGGGCTGGACTGGCCTGGATACTCAACTTCAGGAACAAGACAACTAAAACTAGAGCAAATTTATATTATTCTGACACGTCTTAGAGCACCGGGCTGTAATTAGCCATATAAAGCCAGGTACAAAACTACAATACTAAGTTTTCTAAAAATTGCTTGTTGTCACACATCAAAAACTACCGCTACGTAACTAGAAAGAGATACATTACCTTGTCGCTTTGCATCCTGTAAGTTAGACTTATATTTACAAAAATGCTGCCATAGTGATAATCACATTCTTCATGTGATATTTGTGAACAACAACGCAGGGCATGCTAACAACAGCTAACAATAGCCTGGTAGATCAGCATGTATTTTTCCGACTTCAACTGGAACGCCGATAAGTCGGAGATGATGTCACTCCCATTTTGCCGCGCGTGCTCATGGGTAGCAGAGTCTTTATTTCGCCGGTAAAAGATCCTCCTCATAGCACCTTTAAGCCTCAGAAACCATACAGAGCAGATATTTAGGATCACTCATGACCTAACTGTCCTGTGATCAGACCACAGTAGCTGTTCTAGTGTAAGCTTGAGTATCCGCGACTGTTGGAAAAATCATTCTATTAAAATCTATTCTTGTTAATTTATTCACACTTGGTCTGGTCCATCGTTTGGTGTTGCCTGTTTTAGAGAATAAAACCTTGTTGCTTGTTGGTTTTATTGCTTATTTGTGACTCCTGCGGCTTGGTCACTAAACTTAAATCCACATTCTTTGTATGACCCAGAGTTTATTTGGCCTCTTGCCCTCGTTATCTCGCCCCCCTTTAAGGGCGTGGAGTTAAATACAGGACCTGACCTCTCAGCATTCCTGTTACCACAGATCAGCCCCTCGCTCTCATTATTCAGAGTGTCAGTTTGCTGTGGTTAAAGCAGTTTTCTCTCCCTTAAAGTCTTCTGGTGACCCACCTCCTCCAGCACAGCATGAAAAACAGACCAGAGCTGTAAATAGAGATCTCAGCGTTCACTGAACCAGACTTTGTTTCTCATCACACCCAAAATCAGAAGCAGACAGTGAGTCAGTGAAGAACCACATCGTGTCCCGAGGACAGACCACCCCCGTGTTTTCTGGAGTTACACAATTCTCTCCCCACAAACATCTGCAGAGCTGCAGAGCTGCAGAGGAGGTCCTGCAGAGACCGGCCAATGAGCTTCAGAGGAGGTCCTGCAGGAGACCAGCCCAGTATAAAGTGAATCAGTGACTCCCTCTCTGAAGCTCCTTCTCTACCCTCTTGTCTCTGAGGATTTCTCTGTAAACTTTAATTAGACCGCCGCTGCTGCTGGTTTACTGTAACTGAACAATGGCCTTCAATAAAAAAGCTCGTTTATGAGGGAGGAAGAACATTCCTCTACAATCACTGCTTTAAGATACTGCTGAGACATCAGAATGGATGGACGGAAAGATTGTAACAGAAGACGGTCAAAAGATTTAGGCTAGGGCTAAAAAAGAACTGGGCTAGGCTAACAAAAGATATAGGCTAGGCTTATAAAAGATTAAGGCTAGCCTTACAAAAGATATAGGCTAGGCCTAAAAAGATTTAGGCTAAGCTTTAAGTGTCATTCCACTGGTGAGCAGATGGTAACAGTCTCAACATGATGTGTTCAATGACAGCTCAGATGACAATTAGAGGACATAAAACATTTCAAAACTGCTTTTTGTTTTAATCTTGTTTGCATGAATAAACCAGTTTCATGCCGGGGTCCTGATCCACTTCAGAGACGATGAAGTGACTCAGAAAAGCATCCGTCAGGTCAGATTATCCTCAGGACAAACTGATAATCAGGACTTGGCTGAGTTTGGTCTGACACGAGATCTGACCTGAAACTCAGGCCGATTCTCTTGTACCATGATCCTTGTTTAGCACGGAATAAGAAGCACATGTCAGAGTTTTCTTAGTGTTTAAAGATCATCAAATATGCTCGAGGAAAAGTTTTTAAACTTCAAACTAAAGGAGAAATCCTTCAGTAACAGGAGGATCTTTTCTTTTCAGTATCTCTAATTAAAGGACATCTCTGATTGGACCAGAAGATCACATACAGTCGCTGATTGGTTATTATTCATGACTGACCCCAGGCTGGTTAACAAGTAGGGGTGGGGGAAAAAATAGATTCATATGAGGATTGGGATTTTTTGTTTGACGATTTTTAAACTGATTTTTTTGTTCAAAAATCATTTTTTTCCAAATTTAAATGCTTCATTTTGTTAATAATCCACTTTTAAAGTCAGTCCAGTCTTTTGAAGAGAGAGTATAAACAGCTGGTTAAAATATATTGATGAATAAATCGTAAAAACAGACTCACATGTGATGTGTATTTTTCCTGATATAGTCTGTAGGCATCATTGTTCATCTTTTTCTCTGGTGTTAAAAAAGCTAACTAAAAATAACAAAATCATAGAATCACAGTTTCATGAGAAAAGCGTATCGTCCCCGCCCTGTGAACCAGGTGTCGTACCTGCTCTGTCGATGTCCCCCATCGTGTCGTACTGCGTCAGCACCTCTGATCGAGTCTGGATGAACTGCGAGGTTTGGGACCAGAGCGCCATCCTCTGCGGCAGGAAGTACTCGATGAGTTTCTGGCGGACGGCCTTGGTGCCCCTGAGCAGGGCGATGGGGATCTGAGCGATGAGCAGAGGGAACATGGAGTCGAACTGAATGAACTGGTTACGCAGCACGTTGGTGCCGCTGTGCCGCCGCGCCGTGAGCGGCCGCCCGTACATGGTGAGTAAGCTAGCCTCGAACATGACCTCGTTACAGAAGTCGTACATCTTTGAGCTCTTCCAGGCGTTGGCTTGCTCCGCCCCCTCCCCCAGGTGATCCTGGCGAAACAGCAGCATGAGATCACCCATCATGCTCTCTGTCAGCGGGGTGAGGTTCTCCCCCTGCAGGAGCTGGAAGGTGCGGCTGATCTTCTCCTGCAGGCCCGGGAACTTGACCGCGTTATTGGTGGGCGGGTAGCCGAAGGTCGCCGAAGCCACCTTGTTGGTGAACTCATGAAAGTCGAGCTGGCGGCCATGTTTGATGATGCTGGGGAAGAGTAACGGATCCATGATGAAGGTCATGTATTTACCTGCAGGGAGAGGAAACAGGAGGCTTTAACGGATCAGCAGGAGCAGAGGTGTGGTGTATCAGGATGACGACAGCCACGGAGATACATCACAATTATTTTTTGTCCATAGTTCATTATTAAAAATGATGTACTAAAAGTTAGACTTCTGAGCTCAGGACTCTCAGAAGAAGCTATTGCTTGGTTTTCTAACTATCTAAGCAGTCGGTCACAGTGTACAAGACATGATGGTGTATGCTCAGATTTCGTATCTGTCTACAAGGGTGTGCCGCAGGGCTCTGTATTAGGGCCACTTTTATTTACCATTTATGTGAATGATCTTGGACGAAATGTGTCAGATGCGACATTGCATTTTTATGCTGACGACACCATTGTGTACTGCTGTGCTGCATCTCTTGCACAAGCTACTGAGCGTTTGCAAAATGCCTTTGTGGTCCTTCAAATGCACTTTATGAATTGAAACTTGTGTTAAACCCTGATAAGACCAAGTTAATGCTTTTAACCAGATCAAAGACTGGGTCACAAGTTGTTCCTGCAATTTCTACTGTTGATGGAAAGCAGATTGATGTTGTACACTGCTATAAATACTTGGGTATACTGATTGATGACTCCCTTAATTTTAAATCACATGTACTGTATCTTGTCAAAAAGTTGAGACTGAAACTGGGTTTTTATTTTAGAAACAAGTTGTGTTTTTCTTTTAATGTAAAAAAGCGACTTGTTGCTGCAACTTTTTTACCTGTTTTAGATTATGGGGATATTTTGTACATGCATGCCTCTGCACAGTGTCTTCATATGGTTGATACTGCCTACCATGCATCCTTGAGGTTCATTACCAACTCTAAACCTCTGACTCATCACTGTGAGTTGTACACTCGTGTTGGATGGCCCGCTTTGGTGACCTGTAGGGCAATACACTGGTACACTTTCATTTATAAGGAAATTCTTGGTCTGCTTCCCCCCTATTTATGTGTTTTATTATGCAAAGAACTACCGGACAGTATTCCTTGCGTTCACAGGACCTTATCATGCTCTCTGTCCCAAACACACGAACAGAAATTGGGAAAAGGGTTTTTGGGTACTCTGCCCCATCAGACTGGAATGTTTTGCAAAATGAACTGAAACTCAAGGAGCTGGTGTCCTTAAATGTTTTCAAATCGAAAATGAAAGACATGGAAGCAGATTCTATGCAATGCCGATGTTTTTAGCTGGGCTGTGATATGGCTCATAGATGTCTCTGTTTTTATTCCAAAATGATGTGCTTGTAACTTGTTTCGTCCTTTTTGTACCTGTATGCAACTTTGTGTTTTTGCTGCTGCCTGTCTTGGCCAGGTCTCCCTTTATTAATTAAATTTCACAAACCATGTAAAAATTCCAAAAATGACAGTGGCCAAAAAAAGATGAATGGGGGCAAAAATAGGCATAAAGTTGTAAAAACGGGGTTAAAAAAGTAAAAAATGGTCCAAAAGTTGGAAATAAGTGTGAATAGAGGTTAAAAAAATAGGCATGAAATTGCATAAACTACATCACAATGCCAAAATGTTCAACACATTTTGGGCTAAACATATTGAGCCTTCTGCGATTTGAAAATTGCAACACGCCATATTGCAATTGAATCTAATGTCGGGCGGACACTGTGCGATTTTAGAAACCTGACTGTCGCAGAAATGCTCCCACTGCACGACCGGGTTTGTCACTCGTACTCTATTTGACCCTACGACATGTGTGCTCATACTGTACGACTGCTGTCAGCCACGATTATTGACAACCATGACTACTTGTCGGCGTGTGACGGCACGACGTGCTCGAGTGTGAACAACGAAAAACAAAGGTTCCTAGTTCCTATGACAACCACAGCGTGCCTGACAACAAGATGGCGAGCAGGCAGCAAGTTGTTGCAGTTGTGTGCGCTGTCTTGTGCACTGAAACTAAAAAAAAAGAAAAGGATTTGGGTACGTGAATGGCTGAGGAGACGTGGTCGGTATGGGATGTCCATCCTTCATCAGGAGCTTGAGGTAACGTTTATGTTGAACTATATATTGTTTTACAGTAGCTATGATAGTTTCACGTTAGCATTAGCCAGCCAATGTCGCTTTTAAACACCATACTGCCCCGGCAAATTCCTCATCTGTAGCCGATAACGTTATGATGAAGTGGAATGAACGTAGAATCGTGACGTAACACCACTCACACTGTACGAGCTACGGCGAAAATTTCTGACATGTCAGAAGTTTGATCGGGAGGTCGCAGCATTATCGTTAGAACGTAGCAGCAATTAATCCTTCCTCGTGAGTGTTCTCACACTGTACGGCTTACGACCTCCCGATGCTACGATGTTTCCACGATTACGCAGCGTGGTCTGCAACGGCAAAATCGTGGTGAAATCCCCTCGAAATCGCACAGTGTCCGCCCGACATAATTTGCAATTAATTGTTCAGCCCTAGAGTGGACACACAAAGACACAGGAGTTTCTTTTCTGTGTGGATAGTTTAGTCTGGATAACAAAGCGAGCACGGTAAGCAGCTCACATGTTGAAGCTGTTGTTGTTCCTGGTATGTGTGCACAGCCTTCATGAGAAAGAGGACTGACCATGCGGTGACGTCTGTTTAAACGCTCTGACTCTGGTTTACATGGAGCTGCATGGAGGAGTGTTTAGAAAACTCTCCACCCTGGACCCTGGTTTGTGAAGTTTAAGCACTCCAGGTTCTGCTCCCACGTACACCGGAGACCAAAACACCATGAAAACTCTTCGGATTTGACCGTATTCGCTCTTGTGAAGCTGATCTTCATTCTGCTTTGACTCTGACCCTTCAGCCTGATGTTTCTGTAGAAACAAACCTGCCATGTGCACGGTGAAAACGTCTCCATGTTTCCTCTTCAGATTCTCCAGAAACGTCCTGGCATCTCGTCCAAACTCCAGAGCTTTCCCAATGTAGGGGATCCACCCCGTTATCAGCGGAGGCTCTCCGGGTCTCCTGCAGAGAGAGAGGAACTGTTTTGTTAAGTACATCATTCCACATGTGTTCATTTATAGTTTTGATACCTTCAGTGAGAATCTACAATGTAAACAATGATGAAAATAAAGCAAACACATTGAATGAGAAGGTGTGTCCAAACATCTGGCCTGTACTGTATGAATGTATATAAATGAAAGTGACAGCTGAGGACTGAAGAAACTAGGGAGGACACACACACCCTGACAGGATGACACAGCCTCAGTCTTTTCAGCTGCTGAATAAACTTAAAGCAAATCTGACCGCAAACATTCACCCAAACATGACCCAGAGCCTGTAATCTATGACCGTCAGGACACTGGGAGGTTTAAGTGGCTGCTTCTGCACTTTTCTATAAAAATGTCCATGATATAAAACTTCTGAAGCTGTTTTGTAAGCAGGCTTTAGGCCTGGTTATAATTCACTTTATGTTTATGGCTTATTAATGATTGACTTGCAGCCTCAGTCTGGACCTCCTGCTCTGGTTCCTAACATAAAGAAATCAAATACAGTCCTAAAGACCAGTTGAAAAATTGCTAGAATCTGCATTTTGCACATTTGGATCTTAATGAGGATTTAAGTAGAGCTACAATATGCAAAAGCAAGAAGAGAGAGTGTGACAAAAAGCACTTTGAAAAAGTAATTTATTGAAAACAAGTAAACTAAAATAGGCTGTTTATCAGCTGATCAAAAGTTTAAGTCCACAGGCTGTTAAAGCCAAAATCTGCTCCAAATGTTCATTTTCTGTCAGGCATTCATACGGTCATGCCCTCCTGATGGCTAAAGCTAAGAAGCTTTCTCTTCTTGAACGTGGTCGGATCGTCGAGCTGCAAAAGCAAGGCCTCTCGCAGCGTGCCATTGCTGCTGAGGTTGGACGCAGTAAGACAGTCATTCTACATTTTTTTTTAAGATCCTGAGCATTATGAAACAAAAAAGTCAAGTGGTAGACCCAAAAAAATTACACCTGCACTGAGCCGGAGGATCTGATTGGCTGTCCGTCAAGACACAGGGCGGTCCTCGACCCAAATTAAGGCCCTTACTGGTGCTGACTGCAGCGCAATAATCATCAGACGGCATCTGTGGGAAAAAGGTTTCAAAAACAAAAAACAAATTCAAAGACCTCGTCTCCTTCAACGCCACAAAACTGCCCGTTTAGACTTTGGAGCATCAAACATGGGACACTGAAAGGTGGAAAAAAGTTTTATTCTCTGATGAGAAAAAATGTAACCTTGATGGTCCAGATGGCTTCAACGTTACTGGCATGACAAGGAGATCCCACCTGAGATGTTTTCTACCCGGCACAGTGGAGGGGGGTCCATCATGATCTGGTCTTTTTCATTCAGTGAACACTGGAGCTTCAGGTGGTGCAGGGTCGTCAAACGGCGGCTGGTTACGTGCAGATGTTGCAGAGGGCATCCCTCATGACTGAGGGCCCTCGTCTGTGTGGTAACAGCTGGGTTTTTCAACAGGACAACGCTGCAGTTCACAATGCTCGCTTGACCAAGGACTTCTTCAGGTAGAAGAACATCGCTCTTTTGGACCATCCCGCATGTTCCCCTGATTTAAATCCCATAGAGAACATTTGGGGATGGATGGCAAGGGAAGTTTATAAAAATGGCCGTCAGTTCAGACTAGAGCTGCAGCTATCGATTATTTTTGTAATCGAGTACTCTATCAAATTTTGTGTCGAGTAATCGGATAACGGCTACATTGCGCTCAATGCTATTTTTTTTTTTAAACATTGAATCACTACACATTATTATTATTAATAACACACAAAGCAGAAAAGCCAGGTCACTTAAATTAACAACTTACTTTTATTATTTAAACATTCTGAGCATAAATGGGATCTTAAAATCAAAATCTATACTTTTATTTTTACTCTGGGACATATCTTGCTTTTTGAAGTATTTTTTTTTTTAAGTTTGGTAATTTTTATTTTGTATTCATGCTTGTCTCTTTTTGCTATATTATTGCCTTTACTACTGTACCAAATTGATGATCTTATTTTGTTTACTTTATTTCTAGGACCAAATAATCTCATACTTAGATACTAAGATCATTTAACTAGCTAATGTACATTTCTATAACATATGAAAGCATTCCCTACACCTGCTTCCTCTACTCACTGTCAGAGTTTCCTCTTCTACTCTCTGCAATCAAATTAAATGTAAAGTTATTGGATGTGAAAAGTATGTGAACTAAATACACATGATTCTGGACAAGTAGCCTCCGCATTGATTTACGTTCTGAACCAGCCTTTACACGGAGCCATAATCAAAGTAGGTTATTTACTAGCCCATATCTCAGTTATTGATCACATTAGCTGCTTCTGCTGATGTATCATGAGTGTCACCCTGCAGTGTCGCTCTGACGCACAGACCGGATGTTTACTGCTGCAGCAGTGCCGACGTGCTATCATGCTAAGCTACGTGCTAAGCTAACTCCGTTTGACATCAGACACACTGCACTGTGTTTTCTTTTCGTCCCTTCTTGTAGTGGCCACACACTTGGGACACTCTCTGCCATTTCTTCTGCAGACTCTCTCCTTTCTGTCCCTCTCTTTTCTCTTCCTTCATTATTTTACAAGCTGCGCAGCAGCGGAGGTAGCAGGCGCGTTGTGCCACAGAAATGACCGTCTGTGTCAAGCACCGTGCGCTGTACAGTAGTCCAGATATATATTTTACATGTATAATTACATATTAAACGAGGCTTCGAGGAACAAAATTTGCTTTGAGGATATTTTGTAATCGAATACTCGCGATTATTCGAGGAATCGTTTCAGCTCTAGTTCAGACAGTTGATGCCCTTCATGAAGCCATCTTCACCACTTGGAGCGATGTTCCCAAAAGCTTCCTGGAAACACTCTCATCAAGCTGCCCAAACCAATTTTTGAAGTGATTAACAAGAACGGTGGAGCTGCTCATGACTGAGTCCTACTGAGAAACATTTTTGTTCTGGTTTGGAGAGTTTTTTGTCCTTTTTTGAGCGATGGTCTTAAACTTTTGATCAGCTGATAAACAGCCTATTTCAGTTTACTTGTTTTCAATAAATTACTTTTTCAAAATGCTTTTTGTCACACTCCCCCTTCTTGCTTTTGCATATTGTAGCTCTATTTAAAACCTCATTAAGGTCCAAAAGTGCAAAATAATATTCTAATTTTTCAGCTGGTCTTCAGATTATGATCAGGTCTATAAAATCACTCTGTTGGTTCTCAGGGTCATTTCTTACTCATGTGTGAAGCTTCCTGCTCACAGAGGAGCGTCTGTGTTTTTGGTGAGTCGGCATGTCTCTGGGCTGAGTCACAGTGGACTCACACTGTTATCTTGTTGTTCTCATGCTGTGTGGGTGTCAGTGTGTGAACTTATTACACACAGACAATAACAACTCTTTACACTTAAAGGGCCGGCGCTCATTTCAGATCAGAGATCCCTGCAGTCTGCAGACGTGGAAACAGAAAAATGTCTGTCCTGTCATGCATGAACTACTAAATCACAACGGAAAAGTATTTTCTTTTTTAAAAATTTACCTTTTATTGTTATTTTTGTGAACACATAACATTGTTACAAACAGGGGGAGGATCCATCGCACAAGCAACTCATACACACTCATATGAAACCATGCCTTTATAACCATGTTAGTTTCTTTCTTTGCTTGAAGATTTGCCTTCCATGTGGGGCATGTTGATGCTAAACAAAATCAGACTTTACTGTTAAAACACAAGAGAGCCATTTTGACCAAATTTCAGCAAAGATATCAGTATAACATCTCAGTTTAAATGTGTTTCTCTCCATAATTTATGAACTGTAGACAACTTCAGCCCAGTCATTTATAGTGAGTTTGTCTCTTTTCTGGTCAGAGCCTTCTTTCTACTAACAATGGTTTCAATAATCATTTGTCTCCCTTTTCACATTTAAAGGTGTAGTCAGCGATGTAGGAGAAAACGAGTGGCGAGGTTGTTGATAAACAAATTTAGACCCGCCTCTCCCTTCATACCTCAACCCTGGCTCCATCCCCAAAAGCTGGTGGACGTGCATCGTCATGGAAACGGCCGTAGAAACTGCGTAGCTGACCAACGTAGCTAAGATAACACCAACTCGTCAGACAACTCGACTGCCATTACTGATAACATCACAACAACAGGACATTCTGGCAGATTAGACAATAAGATGAATGTCTGACGGCTGTTACTGTTATGTGAAGCACCACAAAGCTAATGTTGCTAACCTATCCAGCAGAAAGACGGCGACATCCACGTCTGTTTTCAGGTATTTCAATTAGCGGAGTTTCCTCCACCGTCAGAAAGCAACACCAATGTTGACCCAGGTCTTCGCTCTTTCATGGTCATAGCCCTTCTTTTTCACTTTTCACTCCTCTGACCTTTTTCTTTTGGGCTGTTTTTCAGCCATTGCTACTGCACCTATTGTATCTCTCTCTTACGCTAACTGTGCACGCTACGCAACCTACTACTCCCCCTCCCCCCTCTGTCTGATCTGTGCATGAGTATGATCGCCCCCTGGATGTGGGGGGGTGTACTCTGTTTTGGTAACTCGGCCCAAGCCACAGTATTTACCTGCTGAAATTCAGAGCCAAGGCTGTGTATTGAAACCAGACTTTTTTTTCAACATGCTGTCAGTGGGGACATCTTGTGGATGGAGAGGAGAAATACGGTGATTTTGACAAATAGTGCATTAGATTAGAAGATTAGAAGATCGCTGACTACATCTTTAAGTTCTTCTAAGTTGTTGAGATACATGATTTTAAAGTTAAAGCAGATTTTAGACTTAAAAACGCATCTCCAAAAGACATGAAAATGATTTGCCATAGTTTTTCCACAAAAAAAGAAACTGACGGGCAAAAATGTGCGTGCACCAAAATACATCTACAAAAGTCCACAGCAGGCTCTCTTTGGTTGTTGGTACACGAGTTAAAAGGAAAGCAGGAAGTGTCTGCAGCACCTTTGCCATCAATAGATTTGTAACGTTGTACAACTGTTCAAAGAGAAAAGAAAAAAAAACAACCCAAACAACATCCAGGCTCCTGTCTACATATAAATATCATAAAAATCTAGTTTTTCAAGCATTTATGAAGGTTGTTTATCACAATTATTTGCATAAAGTTTAAATTATTTTCTTGAAAAGTCTATTTTAACTTCACTTCATGTCCACAAGATCATCTGGTCGTAATAAAAACATTTTCCCACCTAAATGTAAATCCCTGTACTGTCCTTGGCTGACTTTCACTTTAGAAAATTCCCCTAATTTTGCAACCCTAAAAAAACAATCTGTCTCTTGGGGTATTTCTGCAGGGTAAAAAAAAAAGATGTTCCCTGAATCAGCAGTTATGAGCCACAGAAGTCAGCAGTGACTCGGTCATGATGAACAAACATCTGGAGCTGATTTCTGCTCATTAACAGACTCACTCTACAGAAATATTCATTTTTCTGTCCCCAGCCTTCAGAGATATATTACTCCTGAAGAAAACAGTTTGTTAGATTTTTTTAAAGTATTTTATTTAAAAAAAAAAAACACATTATTTCAGCTATCACACTATTTGGAGCCATCAGCTTGGTAATATTTGCTTTTCATTCAATTATTTAGAACCTAAATAATAACCATTCATCAATCCAAGATGGCCGCGCACACGTCTCCGCGTCTGACTAGTTCCTGACCCTTCAGGCAGATTGAACTTTTGCCAGTCTGTCAGTAAGCCTGCATCTCTTTTTGTAAGACTGATTTTCAAAAATAACCTTTTAGAGAGGAAACGAAACTTTCGCCAAGTTTCTTTTTTATCGACTTTCCCCACCACTGGTACTCACCTGTCAAGTCGCTGGTGCGCCCCGCGGGCTGTGGGGCTAGTGCTGGGGTTCAATCCTGCAATTCCTGTGGATGATCGAGGAAATCGTTGGTTAATGTATCCTATCCTCTCTCAGGAGTGAACTGTACCACGCCAGCAAGACTGAGGAGCTGTCACCCAGGCTTGGACCAGCTGAAGCTCTCGCCGGCTTTACCTGTCCCCCAACCCGCCTCCAGGTGCCCCATGGGGGAGAAGGACGTCTAGCTGCGGCCGCTACCATCCTCGACTGCTGCTGCCCGGCGCCGGTTTCTGGAAGCGAGGACCAGGTGGTCGTCTGTCCACTACAGCCGGTGTCTACCTGGATCGCCCGGCTCTGCTGCCATTCTTCTGGATGTCAACGCTGTTAGTTGCTCGCTAGCCTGTTAGCGGCTAACCGTGTATTCCGGGAGTCACATCTGCCAAGAGGAGGTTGGTCACGGGGCAATTAGCTGCTTGGTTAGCTCCTGGCGGCTGGTTAGCGCCCTCAGCTCGAGGAGGCAGGCTGCTGCTTTGGCTCACTGCAGCTGGCTAGCGCGTTAGCCTCTGGTGGCTAGCTGGAGAGCTAGCTGCCAGTCGCTAGCCGTTAGCCCCTCGCCTCTCGCCTGGCCGTCAAGCATCCCTCATCAGAGTGCAGTGGCTCCAGCTACACCCACGGCATCAGGTGACTTTCCCCCTTTTCGTCTTCCATAACCACAGCTCCAAATCTCTTCACTAACTCAAATCAATAACAATGACTTCGGCGCTGGCACTGCTGCTGGTTCTCCTGCTTATCCCTGGATCGGTTTTCCACGTGTGTGGCGGTGGACCTGACCAGGTGCCCCGCCCACCTCTGTGTTTACTCAGCTCAATCACTGACAGCTGGTCCTCGGCCCCTGCTGAGCTGTCAAAGCTGTTACTGACATTTTCTGATGATTCACATTCAAATTTCCTTAATCAGCTTTTATGGTGTAATTTATTTTTGCAAAATTGTTTTACTTGTACTGAAATTTCTTCTGTTGATCCTGTGAGGCCAAAAAGTCTTGTTTCTGTGACATCATGTAATGTCAAGAGAAAAATTTTCTTCTTGCTCATACTACTGCTGTCAGGCAATGTGGAGCCAAATCCTGGTCCGGTTGTGAATAACATCAGTACTCCTGATGAATTCAGAACTAGGTCAGGCCTAGGTATACTTCATTTAAATGTCAGGAGTCTGCTCCCAAAGCTAGACCTTGTTAAAATCTGGGTTCAGTCGACAAATACTGACATACTTGTCCTGTCAGAATCCTGGCTTAGTAAATCAGTCCCTGACAAAGACATTGCTATTGATGGGTATAATGTTTTCCGGTGTGATCGCCCGAGGAAAGGTGGCGGGGTAACAATATATATTCGAAATTCATTTAACGTTACCCTCCTATCCTCACTTTCCATTTGCAAACAGTTTGAAGCCCTTGCCCTGAAGCTGGATTTTGCTCATGGCCAGACTCTCAACATCATAGGTTGTTATAGACCTCCATCTGCCTCCACTGATGCTTTATCCTCGCTTGTGTCGTTCGTGGCTGGGTTAAACAACAGTGAACTTGTTTTGATTGGGGATTTAAACCTTGATTGGCTGACTTCATCGTCAGACAACCTTAAATCAGTCTGCAATTTGCTAAATCTAACGCAACTAATAAATTCCCCAACCCGACCAAATAATAAAAAACGCTCAAAATCATCCTTAATTGACTTAATATTAACAAATGCCCCCCACAAATACACAAACACAGGTGTTTTTGCTAATGATTTGAGTGATCACTGTGCCATTGCGGCAGTAAGAAACACAAAACTGCCAAGATCCAAGCCGCATAATCTCTTTAAAAGAGATTTTAAAAACTTTTGTGTACAAGCATTTTTACATGATCTGGCTGTTTTTAGTTGGAGCAGAATTTCTCTTTTTTATGATGTTGAGCTGGCCTTGACCTACTTTTATGACGAGTTCACTCGTATCATTAATAAGCATGCTCCCATCCGTAAATTTAGGGTAAAGGGAAGGAAAAATCCTTGGTTTTCTACCGATTTAGGAAACCTTCTAAAGGAAAGGGACATTGCTTGGGCAAGGGCTCAGAAATCAAAATCAGAGGCAGATTGGCTCAGCTTTGAAATAAATGCACTGCTCAGATTAAAAAAGCAAAGTCTGACTTTTACCTAACTGAATCTAGCAAAAATTTGAATGATCCCAAAAAGTTTTGGCAGGTCATGAAATTAAACAGTCATGTAATGACTAGTGACCTGCCAAGCTCTTTAATTACAGATTCTGGACCCCTGTCTGATAAGACAGACATTTTAAATTATTTTAATGATCATTTTATCTCTGCTGGCTCCTTGTTTGAGTCTTTAAATCCTGAGCTGACTAAAGTTGACCCACCCAGTGTAAACTCACCCTTGTTCCCAACATCGACAGGTGGTGGCACCTTCAGCTGTTTTGAGTTTACTGCTGTGACTGCCTCTGAGGTTCAGACTGCTCTGAAGAGACTGGACACAGGGAAAGCTGCTGGGCCTGATAATATCGATCCTTTCTTTTTAAAATTGGCTGCTGATTTTATTGCTGAGTCTCTGGCACATATTTTTAACCTGAGTTTTATCAGTAATAAAATCCCTAAAGTTTGGAAATCTGCTTTTATTCTCCCTCTGTTAAAAGGGGGAGAACCCAGTAATGTAAATAACTATAGACCAATTTCCAAATTATGTGTTTTAGCAAAGTTGTTTGAAAGGATCGTCAGTGATCAGTTAAAGAATTTTTTAGAGTCAAATAATATTTTATCATCTTTTCAATCTGGTTTTAGGAAGCAGCACAGTACTGTTACGGCTGGTCTTAAAGTTTTAAATGATTTTATCGAGGCTCTGGACAGTAAGAAATATTGTGTTGCTCTTTTTATCGACTTGTCTAAAGCCTTTGACACAGTAGATCACAAACTCTTGACTAAAATTTTACATAACATCGGCATTTCTAAATCAGCCACTCATTGGTTCAGTGAGTATTTAACAGACAGAACACAGTGTGTGCAGGTGGCTGGATCCACCTCCGCTGTTCTGGGTGTTTCCAAAGGGGTACCCCAAGGCTCAGTCTTGGGACCCATTTTATTTTCAATATATATCAATAGTTTGTGCTCTACTGTGCCAAATGCATTTTATCACTTTTATGCAGATGATACCATTATTTATTGCTGTTCATCCTCACTCACTCAGGCTTTTGAGTTTTTACAAGCTGCTTTTAATGTTGTTCAGTCTCGTCTGAGAAGTCTGAAACTGGTTTTAAATGCTGAAAAGACAAAGCTCATGGTCTTTTCAAACTCAAGTGAGTTACCAGCAAATATCCCAGCAGTGATAACTCAACAAGGAAACCCAGTTGAGCTGGTCTCTCATTATAAGTACCTGGGTTTTCTCCTTGATCATGAGCTTTCTTTTAAAGCACACATTGCTGGCTTGGTCAGCAAACTCAGGGTCAAGCTCGGTTTCTTCTACAGAAACAAATGTTGTTTCTCACTCAGAGCCCGGAAACTGCTTGTATCAGCAACATTTCTTCCCCTGATTGATTATGGAGATGTGCTGTATTTTGGTGCTCCACTAAAATGTCTCCAATCCTTGAACACTGTTTATCACAGTGCATTGAGGTTTGTCACGGGTGATGGCCGCCTCACACATCATTGTGACCTGTATATTAGTTCTGGGTTGCCCTCTTTAAGTGCGCGAAGGTACACGCACTGGATGATACTTGTATATAAAGCAATTCTTGGCTTAGTTCCACCTTACTTATGCTCTCTTGTTCAGAGAACTACAAGCCATTATGCCTTACGGTCCTGTGATGTCCTCCATCTTTCTGTTCCTCGTGTAAGAACTGAATTGGGGAAGAAAGCGTTCAGTTTTGCTGCTCCAACAGCGTGGAACTCTTTACAGACTGAACTGAAGCTCTCAGAGCTCATTTCACTTGGAGCTTTTCGGTCCTTGCTGATGGATAAACAGCGCGAAACCATCAAGCAGTGCCTGTGTTTCTGAATAGTTTTGTATGTTTAATAATCTTCTGTCCTTTATAGCACTTTTCTCATTTACAAAAAATGCACTTTTAAATTGTTGTTATGTTGTATACTCTGCTTGCAATATGTATTTGCCTTGACGTGTGTTGCTGACCTCTTGGCCAGGTCACCCTTGTGAAAGAGATCATGATCTCAATGGGTTTTTTTACCTGGTTAAATAAAGGTTAAATAAAAAATAAAAAAACCTCAACTACAACAAAAGTGCTGGTCCCCACAGTCACTGATGGAGAGAAAGTGCTGTGTTTAGAGTTTAAAAATATGTTTTTATAAAAAAAAGTACAAAAATGTATAAATAACTATCATATATATAATATAAATTACATTTTAAAACAAAATGCCAAATAAGTGTTATAAAATATAGTTAAAAGCAGTCGTCCCCTGCAGTCATGTCACTGGTGTTACCATGTGACAAAAGTCTTTTATTTTGGAAAAAGAAATCACTCTGATGACATCACTGGACTTCCTTTGACCTCTTTCTTGAAGATCTATGAAGAGGGACCCTGGTAAGAACATTGTCCTTTTCAGTTTTCAGAAATATTAACATTTATCTCATGAGCTCATATGAAGCTTTTAGTTGATGTCACTGGTGTTACCAAGTTTGTTGGCAGGGAACTGCAAACAAACAGATAAAAATGTATTTAGAAGACATAATTTAGTGAATAGATCAGATTAGTAACATGCTGTGTCATGCTCTGCAGCAGACATTTTGTTAAAGGGCATTTTTATTAAACTGTCACTGGTGTTACCTTTCTTATGGGTAACAGTATCAGATGTGTGGATACACTTTATTAAATGGTTTTTTGTGATAAATGTACCAAAAACAATCATTAAGCATTCATGTATGTGTATTCATAAAGTCAATGGTATATGTAACAATGCAGTTGAAGTTTAAATGTTAAAAAAAGAAATAAAAAAGACATTATGCCATCCCAAAAATCCACGTTTCTGTAGAATGACCCAAATACAAATATATACATCCAACACCAACATGAATCCATATAGCCAATCATGAATCCCTCCATCATGGCTCAAGAAAAAACCTTCTGTTAAGCAGCAGGAAATCTTGAATGTGGATCCCAATGATCCATGAACCATAGACCTGTCTTCTGATTTATTAGAGGTTAGCCTCTTGAGATGCTACATCTCATTTTCAGGAGGGTCCTCATGTCTGAATGGCTGTGGTGATCATTTTATAGAAGTATAATCTTAGATATTCTTACTGAAAATAAGAATTTATGGTAGTGATGCACTGACCACAAGTGCACCCCTATCATATTTGTCTCCGTTAAGTATAAATGTGTTAAAGGCCTCTAGAGATGTGACATCCCATTTTCAGAGGGACCTCATGTGGAGCAAGACCTTCGTCTTCTTCTCTCTAACAGCTCTCTGGGTGTTTCTGTTTGGTTTGTTGATCCTTAAAGGAGCTATGAGGAGAATCTATTACCGGCAACATGAAGACTTTGCTACCCATGAGCACGCACGGCGACTGTCGTAATGCTGCGTTCCAGTAACCTCGGAACTGGGAGTGACATCATCTCCGACTTATCGGCGTTCCAGTTGAAGTCTGAAAAAAACATGCCGATCTACCAGGCTATTGTTAGCTGTTGTTAGCACACCCTGCGTTGTTGTATGAAGAATGTGATTATCACTATGGCAGCATTTTTGTAAATATAAGTCTAACAATACTATGTATACAGCTGATCTAGAGCGACACACCCCAGTCAGAAGTGACAATAAATGGATTATTACAGGAGCTAAATAACTGTTCACACTGGGGGCATCCATCTTCCATTGTCAACTCGGGGGTGGTGAGGTTTCACCGAGTTCCCAGTAGGAAATTCAGACTTCGGGGGACGTTCAAGTTGCAGTTTCCTACCTGTAACTCAAAATTCCTACTTCTGACAACAACTGGAACGCACCAAAAGACGTGACCCAAGCCAAAGCGTGTGTTTGTTGTGATGCAGCTCGGACCTTCCTCAGAACTCTGCATTACTTTACAACTTCTTTTTTCAACAACTTACAGGATGCAAAGCCACGAGGTAATGTATCTCTTTCTAGTTACGTAGCGGTAGTTTTTGATGTGTGACAACAAGCAATTTTTGGAAAACTTAGTATCGTAGTTTTGTAGCCGGCTATATATCTCTACTTACAGCCCGGTCCTCTAAGACGTGTCTGAATAATATAAATTTGCTCTAGTTTTAATTGTCTTGTTCCTGAAGTTGAGTATCCAGGCCAGTCCAGCCCTGTCCGACCCGACCGTGAAGCTAAGGAATAGCATTTATAGATAACCTATTTTGATGCTATAAAACTCATCTTAAAGTGTGTATTTCCATCAGGCATATATCTAAAAGGGAGACTTTTTTGTAACTACTTAAAAACTCCTCAGTCCCTTTAAATAAGCTGTGTGCCTGCAGGAGAAATATTTCATCAGAACTTTAATGTTCTCCTCGGCTCCTCACAGAACAAGACCCAGCACGCAGAGTCTGAAGGGATTTCAGTGGATCACTGAACACAAAAGACAGAAACATGATCAGCAGGACGTCCGTGACCTCGAATGCATCACCACAGTCTGACTGAAACAACAAACATGTCTGAAAACTGTTTTTATATTTAATCAGGAGTCAGTCTGAGGATTTCTAGACACATTAACTCATCAACACCTTTAACCCTTTAACTCCCTGCTCAATACATTCAGGAATATTTAATGTTTGTTAAAAATCGCTTGTTTCTGACAATGTTTTAGGAAAAAGAAAAAACTAAGAATATTGCAAAAAATTATCTGCTTGTCCTCTCTGACATTTTTAGTGCACTATATAATAGTGTATAATATTCTAAATACTTATAGTTTCATTTGTAAATCTTTCTGATGTTTCTCTTGTATCCTGCTGCTGCTGTAAATCTGGAATTTCCCCCCTGTGGGACTAGTAAAAGTTTATCTTATCTTAAAAAAGCCAGATTCAGCCTTTGGTGGAGTGAAGTAATAGCAAGGCTGAATAATACCGTGTGACGCAATGACAAAATCAAATACGTCATTGCGTGTGACTGTGGCTAAGCAGACTTGTGTAAAAGGACAATTATTCATTTGTTGCAGGTTTATTCACTTCAATGCACTTTAGTATTTTTTTAATGCATCTTTTGTTTTGTTTGAAGGCCGAATATGAATGAAAAACTTTGTTCTGCTTTTTTTGAAAAGCAAAGGCTGCTAGAATATTAAAAAATGTCATAATGTTTAATAAACAATTACTTTCTTTTAAAAACATGTCTAAAAATGCATTCTTAACTATTTATGCACTATTAATAAAATAGTGAACAACTTAGCCTCCGCATTTGACATTCAGCCAAGCGTTTATATTCTATTCGGCTTTGGCCACAAAATTTCATTTCGCTGCATCCCTAAAAAAAACTGCAAACTAGGGATGTAACGGTAAGATGGTAAACCCCAGTAAAAATTTCCAACAGTAGTCATTACCGTCTTTTTCTGTCAAAGTTTGTGTTTTATGGATTTAATCAATCATAATTTGGAAATATTAAAGGAGGAGATGTGGAGGAGGTCTGCCATGGAGAAGGGAGAGCAACTGCTTCATGGACTATCCTTAGTAAAACTTTTTTGAGTCGAGACCAAGACCAATACAAGACCAAGACTTTTGGGAGTCGAGACCAAGACCAATACAAGACCAAGACTTTTGGGAGTCGAGACCAAGACCAATACAAGTCCAAGACTTTTGGGAGTCGAGACCAAGACCAAGACGAGTCGAGACCGGGACAAGACCAAGAACCTCTGGAGTCGAGACCAAGACCAAGACAATACCAAGACTTTAGGGAGTCAAAACCAAGACAAGAACAAGAATAAGACTTTTGGGAGTCGAGACCAAGATGAGTCGAGACTGGGACAAGACCAAGAACTTCCAGAGTAGAGACCAAGACCAGGACAAGCCAAGACCAAGACCATCAAAATCAATTTTTAAAACCATGACAAGGTTGAACAGTTAACCAGGGTGTCCCTCAGGGAAATAACATGAACTGAAGCTTTTTGTTTTTTAACCAAGTGTTCCTCTTTATTCACATTAATGAAGTTGAACTACAGCAGATCAGTGCTGGTCTAGATCAGTCTTGGTGGAAAATCCCAAGTCCGGCCAGTCCGAGACTGAGACAAGACCGAGACCTTCAAAATGTGGTCTCAAGACCGGTCTTCAGTAACACAACACTAATTGAGCCCATTGATTAATAACAAATAGGTCAGTTTTTCTCATCCCTACAATTGCTGACTACTGTTCTCTGCTTGAGTAATCTCACCTGATCAAGACTTTTCTTACAGTCCATACCACAAATTAGGGCTGGGCGATATGGCCAAGAAATAAAATCCATGATTTTTTTTTACGATTTTAATTGATTTTTCCCTCCCTAAAAGAAACAAAACTCCCAGTGACATAAAAATGAAACAAATGAAGTTTTGCCTTTATGTTGTCTAAATGTTTCCCTCTTAAAGTCAAAGTCTGGGTCATTAAAGGTTGATTATGTAGTATAAACGTAGGCAGGTTTGTCTACATAAACATTAAAAGGCTGAGGTATTTTTATAGTATCAGCATGAAACTCTCTGATCAAAATTCAATCTACTTAAATAACAAATACAAGCCTATAAAAGTGCTTGTGAAAACCCTACAAGGCCGACCATCGAGAATTTTTTTTTTTTTTTTCAAAAAGTTGTAACTACTTACAATTGGACTAAGGCAAGAAAAAAAATCTCAATTTTAATTTTTTTAAATCTTCTGCAGAAAATAATTTGAATTAATCGACTTAATCGATTTATTGCCCAGCTCTACTACAAAATAAGAAATAGCCTGTTTGGTTCCTGGTTTTAATAGTTTGTGAATTTAAGCACTCCAGGTACCGTTCCCATGGAGACAGGAGACCAAAACTGAATAAAAACGTATCAGATTTGGCCTGGTGTAAATGGCCCCTTTTGTCCTTTCTTGGTCAAAGAGCCTCTGAAAGCTGATCTGATGAAAACTGGGGCAGGTGGAGTCCTGGCCGTGCAGGGTGGAGATGATACCGTGGACGGAAAAGCTCCATTAAGGTCCCAGAGGAAGCTGCTGTCTCTGTTTCAGGATGAGCCTCTTTGTGCTGAGTCAGAGCTCTGTAACAGCCTGAAACTGACGCTGCCGAGGGAGCAGATAATCACAAACAGAAGCTCTGGGTGCCCAGGTTTACTGACTGCAGCTCTGCTGAGTCCAAACTCTGTTTCACAGACTAAAGTAAATATTTGAACACAGAACAGAGCGAGCTCCACCACAGCTGCTCCTCATTAGGGACAAAAACACAGCGGGGGTCGGGGGGGTTCAGTCAGGAAACTACCGGAACAAAAACGAAACTACACCAAAACATCCCACAGAGACTTCAGGATCCTCAGACCGGCTGAGAACAGTCACTAAATAATAAAAAACAGATTTTTACCGACATCTGTGGGAAAATGCTCTCAAAGCACCGTGGATACTATAACTGCCCCCTTTATTAGGTACATCTGTTCATCTGCCCCTTAAAGCAAAAAGGTAATCAAAAAATCAGCCAATCACATGGCAGAAACTCAACACATTTAGGCCAGTAAATATGGACGAGACGACCTGCTGAAGTTCAAACTGAGCATCAGAATGAAGAGGAAAGAAGATTTAAGAGACTTTGAACAAAACATGGTTTTTGGTGCTGCAGGATCTGCTGGGATTTTGACTCACAGCTATCTGAAAGCTCACCTGGTGCCACTCCTGTCAGCTAAGAACACAAACAGCAGACTGTGAAAGTGTCTTCTGGTCTGATGAGTCTGGATCTCTGCTCCACTGTCAGAGTTTGGTGTGAACATCATAAACATGGATCCATCCTGCCTTGGATCAGCGGTTCAGGCTGCTGCTGGTGGTCCCTCAGTCCACCTGAGCATGGTCCAAACCCCACAGCCTACCTGAGGATAGTTCTGACCATGTCCATAAGGGCTGAGCAATTTGAGAAAATAATCTAATTGCGATTTTTTTCCCCCAATATTGCGATTTACTCTGCAATTGTTTTAATGTTCCTCATCTTATGTATTCTTAAACAAACATAAGCAGTAGATCTTTTTATAGTAAAACCAAAATGACATTAAATTAATCTGATGCTGCATTCATACCGCAAGCGACCCAGCTACCAAAATCGCGTCGTCCACTGACGTAGCATCGCGCGTCCATAAATACCTCATTTGGTAACCGCTACCGTTGGTCGTCGCTCGGTGACGTCACGTCCGCTTGAGTTTCATCGCTATCATTTCATATATCATATAATAGGATGTATAAGTGAACATTATTCCAGCTGTTTCCTTTTCATTCACTTATCAAACACAAAACACTGCAGCTGATGATGCAGCAGCATTATCAGTGAGTTTACTGCGGTCCGTCTAGGCGGAACTAATGTCCTCACTGAGATTAGTTCCGCCTAGACGGAACTCATCCGCACTGTAGTCCGGATGAATAACTGTCCGTCTCAGGCACCTTCACACGTACACAACGCTGATTGGCTGTTGCT
Organism: Scarus forsteni; assembly: GCA_036419115.1. Taxonomy (NCBI): domain Eukaryota; kingdom Metazoa; phylum Chordata; class Actinopteri; order Labriformes; family Labridae; genus Scarus; species Scarus forsteni. The sequence continues at coordinate 1,151,202 of JAZDUH010000448.1, read as the reverse complement.
GCACAGCCACACACGACATAGATCAACTTTTTTTAACTTTGACATCGCACAATGAGTGAAGTGATCGTCTTGTACGCGGCTGTCGCATCGCGGGAGGGTTAGCCCCGCCCAATCGCGGCTAACCCTCCATTGACTTTGAATGGAGAGTGATCGCCGAGGTAGTACAATTAGCGCCCGGTGTGAACGCACCTTAAGGATAAAAGATTTGAGAAAAAGTGGAGAAGTGAAGAACAGAAGCAAAATAGGTATGAAATTGTAAAAACTGAGTAAAAATGGTATGAAAGCAGAAAAAGGTTAATAAATAGGTGCAAAACTGGAAAAAATGGCAAAAAAAAATCCAAAAGTGGCTTAGGAAAATTGATTATGGCAACAAGATTGGCAATTAAATTTGAAATTACATTTCAAAAACCATGTATAAATTCCAAAATTTTTTATGACTATAGTGGATCATCTTCATGTCTCAGAGCCCAGAGCAGCTCACACTGGTCTATTCACTCCAGAGGCTCCACAGTCACCAGATCTCAGTCCAGTAGAGCTGCTTTGGGATGTGGTGGATCAGGAGATTCTCCTCAGATTTGGACCAACATCTGAGGATGTCTCAGTAGCTTGCTGAAAGTGTTCCTAATAATGTGGACAGGTAATCTCGGGGCTTCAGGGAAGTTTTTTGTTCTTTTCAAAAAAAAAAACAAAAAAAAACTAAAATAAGTCACATGGCCCTTTTTTGGTGCTGATCTGCCAGTTGAGAACCTCTGATCAGGTCTGTGATCCTGTTAGAAGAGTTTAATTTAACTTATTTCTCCATGACTGAGAAACATCCGTCCAGTCAAAGTCCATTAAACTCTGGATTATTAAACTAAAACAGTTTGAAGAGAGGTTTTTGAGAATATCAGAGACTGTGGTGGAGATTTTTCTCTTTACACATAAATAAAGTTCAGACTTCATCAGACTGGGAAATAAAATAAAATTAAAAAAACAAAACAAAGAGCCGAGTTTACCTACAGAGTATCTGAGACATGGACCCACACTGGGACTCCAAACATTAATACTTTTAAAATACTTTAATACTTTTAAGAACTTTAACAATTTAAAAGAATTTTAACACTTTTACATGACTTTAACACTTAATTTTAAAATTACTAAAACTTTTAAAAAACTTTTATACCTCGAAAGAATTTTAAAACTTTTAAAGAATTTAAACACTTTAAAGGAACTTTAACACTATTAAATAATTTTAATAGTTCAAAAGAACTACAACAGTTATTAGTACTTTTAAATAACTTTGATACTTAAAGGACTAAAATACTTTAAAATAACTTTACACACACATGGAGTACTGACACTTTTAAGTATCTTTAACCCTTTTAAAGAACTTTTTTACCTTGAAATATCTTTATCAGTTTTGAAGAACTTTAGTACTTTTAAATAACTTTGATATTTTATAGGACTTAAATACTTTTATATAACTTCAACACTTTAAAGAACCTTAACACTTTAAAAAAACTTTTACCCTTTTGAAGTACTCTAATACCTCTAAATAACTTTAACACTTTGAAATAACTTTAATACTTTAAATTACTTTAGCACTTTAAAAGAACTACAGTACTTTTGAAGTACTCTAATACCTCTAAATATCTTCATCACCTTTAAAGAACTGTTTTTCTCAGATATCTGTCTCGTGAAGGTAAGCTCTCCTCCTCCATGTAGCGGGTAAGTGTCCCGTCTTTGTGCCGGGACTTGCCCCGGTAATGTCGCGGTAACTCCGCGGGGCGCGCGCCCAGGTGTACCGGGGTACTTACCTCTTCCTCCGGCGGATCAGGCCGAGCAGCAGAGAGACGAGGCCGAGCAGGAGGAGCAGTAGCGGGGACATGATCCTGTGAGAGCTGGACAACACTGCAGTCCACTGAGCTTTAAACAACGAGGCTGCTTCCGGCCGGGACCTTCAAAATAAAAGCCTGTAAGCGGAGGTTATTCAGGGCGACTGCACCCTGTTAAACTTTAACACCGACCCGGGTCAGTGTGACCCAGGGCAGGTAAGTGTGTCACGGTTTATTCTTTCACCTCTCAGGTGTTCAAGCCACACCTGGCGGGGCTGTGACGTCACCGGAGGAGGCGTGGCTAGCATCACCGCAGAAGGTGAGGTGTAGATCACACATGCTGTGTGGATGAGTCTTGACATCAGGGCCCAGTATTTCAAACATAATCAACCAGGATTAATCCTGGTGGATTGGGTTAAACCCAGATCTGATCCAAAATTGGGTATTTCAAACTGCATTTAATCTTGATAATTAAAATCCAGATTTGGAAATCCAATCCTGCCTTTAATCCAGATTTGAGCCTGTATTGGGTATTTCAAAACTTCAGTCCCAAATCTGGATCAGTTTTATCCTGAAAAACAGCATTAAATTAATCCCACCTCAGGCTGGGATCACACTCTGATACCCCTGTAGTAGTTCCACATATACTCATCAATAGATAGCTTTTACTTGCATTTCTCGCAATCATTAGTATAAAAAGATATTTTTAATAAATTAAACCTCTTCATGTACAGTTTTTTTAACAGAAAAAAAATCCAAATTTCACAATTGTCAGAAAAGTAATTCAAACAACAAAAATTTCCTCAACCCAAAATTTTAACACCTAAACTTAAAGTTTTCACACTACTTTTCCATATGCTTTTCCAGTAATTGTATTTTTGATTTTTGATTTATTTATTTATTTCCGTCACGTCAGCACACTTATACAGCATCACACATTGTCAATAGTTGATCACATTGTACATGTCCGAAAGGGAAAATGGGAGAAGCAGAGCTTATCTAGTCCCATCCCCATTTTCTCAATATTTACTCTCCTCTTTTCCGCATATCATCAAATTATTATAAATTTTTATCTGTCTTTTAGTGTCCATATTTGACCTATTATGACCAATCCTTTGTTCCACGTAAGGCAGAGTCCAATCCTTTGCTCCACGGAAGGCATAATTCATGACTGTCTTTTTTTGTTGTTGTTGTTAGTCCCGGTTAGTGATGGTTGGGGTGGTGTGTCCGTGTTGCTTTTGTTTTTTCCAGATTTCGAACATTTGTTAAACGTGTGACTTGTCGTCACTCTCCTCTTCACCCAGGCGTGCTCCTGCACTGTTCTGCTGCCTCACTTGACCTACACCATCAGTTTATTCATTATCATTGTTTTGGTACATTTCGTCTTTCCTGTTGTCTTACAGACCAAACAACCCACATGTTTTGTTTCACGATTTTACACCCTTAAGGATTGTCATATGTCATTTAATCATATATCATATACAGACAAGGTTATATCCTTCTAATTCAAAGTTCATACCTTTCTCTTCGTTAATCCATGTTTCAGTTATTGCAATAATGTTAAAAGGGTTCTTAAAGTCCATTAAGTATTCCTTTGTTTGATCGAAATTGGTGTAGAGGCTCCTGCTGTTAAAATGGATTATTTTCAGCTTGTTGTCCCAGTTAATTCTTGTATTATAATCATGTTCCATGTAGTTGTTGCAATTAATCGATTTGTTGCCATAAAAACAGTTATCCAGGTCGATGTTCATGTTTGTGTTATTGCAGTCCGAACAGTTCTGGTCAACATTTTGAATTTTTATTAAATCCCGATGCCCATGTTTTCTTATCCAGTTAGTTAAATCCAAATGTCCATGTTCCAAGTTACAGTTCATTTGCTCCTTTTCCTCAGATTGTGTTGAGGTTTTGAAGCTTTTGTTATCCATTTAGTCGTTAAATTTGTCCAGATCCTCCATGCTCTTGACCAGCCCCGTCTTCATTTCTTCTTGGGCTTCTCCGTTGGTTCTTATCAGTATTTTGCAGTTTGCCGTCCAGGTGCTTTTTATTTTCCCGGCCTTTTTCATCTCTCGTGCCTTCTTGGCCATCTCTGCATTTTTCTTGGTCAGGTTTTCATTGAAGAACACCGTTGTGCCTTTCAGTTTTGGGCCCTGTTTCAGCAGCGCTATCTTGTGTTTTCTGTTTGTGAATCTCAGTTTCACAACTTTCCCCCCGTTTGCCCCTCTCCAGGGCATGAGGTGACAGTATTCCACGTTGTTGAAATCCATCTCGATTTTCTTTGATTCCATGAAGTCGGCCACCTGTCTCTCCACCGTCTTGATGTCCTCTTCATCTTGTTCGCTGTCATGCTCCCCTGCCCGTGCGTTTGTCAGCGCTTTCGCGTAGGAGCGCGGTTTGATCTTTATGCCGGTTACGATCACTTCATTCAGCCTGGTTTGTTGATCCTGGTCGCGCTTCCAGCTGTTTGATCATCTCAGATTGTTTTTTGCTGTAATCCTGCAGCAGCTTGTGTTCTCTCTGAAGGTTTTTTAATTCAGTGAGAACCGTTTCTATCTTCTCTTCTATCTTCTCTTCTAGACCTTTTTTCAGTTCTTGCTGGCCTTTCAGGATTTCATTAATCCCTTCTGCCATGTTTGGACCGGGTCCAGAACCCGAATCCGAATTTTTTGTCTTGGATTTTCCCTCCTTATTACCTCCCATTTTAGTGAGTTCCAGTCTTGGAGGAGACTCTGTTGTTGTTTCTGCTGTAGTTGCTATCCAAGGACAGAGCTCACAGATATGCGTCCGTCTCCCATGGAGGACAATCAACTTGATGTGTCCTTGCTGAAGTATGGTAAGTTTTATTTGTTCCTCAGCAAGTAGAATTTGCTGGTGTGCTCGCTCAGTTTCCATCTTGAGGAGATTTTGGTAGGCATGATCCTCATCATGATGCCTCTTCGGGTGATGTCTATGTGGAGGTTCAGGGGGAACCTCCCCACAGCTCTGACCTGTGCTTGGCTCCCCCTTCTGGTCTGTCTGTCTGTGACCCTGAGGGCGGGTTGATCCTAGGGGCGGGATGGATTTGAAAATCTTAATCCAAGAGGATCAGGATTATTCTGATCCAATCTAGCAAAGTTTTGAAATACCGGGATAGAAGATCCTGATCCATGGATCAGGAAAGTGGGATTTGGAAATCTGGATCAATTTAATCTGGATTTAATTTTTTGAAATACTGGGCCCTGGTGACTGTGGAGCCTCTGGGGTGAAGAAACCCTCAGTGTGTATCTGTGCAGCTCCGGTTCATAACCTTTTAACTCCCAGCTCAACTGTTTCACAGGGGTCAATAAACTCAGGAATATTTAATGTGTTTTAAAAAAATGAAAAAAAAAAAAAAAAAACGCAAACAACCAAAACAACTTAGATTCTCTTTGTGTGGGATTTAAATGTTCAAAAAGCTCAAATGTATTAGAATCATCACAATTATTATGAGGATTTATTTATATAAAATCTGTCATTCATCAAAAACATTTTTGTGGGTCAAACAGAATCGTCTATTTTAAGCTGATACTTTATTTTCAAACATTTTTGCCTTTTCTGATGGATCTTGTCCCAAATATTTCTGCATTTTTACATCATCACATTATCAAATATTAACTGTTTAAACCTTTAAATCACACGCATCCAAAATATCTGGCGTTTGGCTTTAAATATAATATTAAATATCCCTGAATTTATTGATGGCCAAACAGTTGACCTGGTAGTTAAAGGGTTAATCCAATCAGACCTAATATGGTCATGTAGGAAGTAGAGACAAGTGATAAATCTATCCAATCACAGCTACTTTGGTTGTATTAAAGGTTGGATGAGTTCAGAGGGACATCCAATCACAGCTGCCTTAGCTTGGTGGTGGTGGGATAAGTTGTGGAGTGATCCAATCAGAGCTGCTCTCTTTATGAATTGATATATTCATGTAGAGCAGGTTCACTGTTTGTTGTCAGTTCTGGTATTGTAACTGAGATGCTCTGCCAGGTAGCCTAAATAAAGGTGACTGCATTTGACACAAAGGAACATTTGTTTCTGTTCATTTAGACATTCAGACTTTACTAACATTCAATAAAGGCTTAGTACAGGGGTAAATACATTTTCAAAATTAGAACAATAAGAACAAAAAGGAGGAGTTTTTGTGTGACTATATGCGGGCCTAAAGTATGGAACAGTCTGAGTGTAGATCTGAAAGAGTGCCTGAATAAAAAACAATTCATAAAAAAATTCAAATACATGGTGTTTAGGTCTTATCAGGAGGACTCTTAGAATTCACAGGGTGCGCTTTGTTTTTGTTTTGTTTTATTTATTACTACTATTTTGTTGTTGTTGCTGATTGCTGTTTTTTTTTTTTCTGGTGTCACTCGCGTCTGTATGATTAATGATGATGATTTACATATGCTGTAAACGGATATATAAATAATATTGTATATATGTGTGAATGTATTTTCTGTGTATGTATATGTATGTTAATATATATATGTATGTGTGTGTGTATGTATATGTGTGTATGTATGTATGTACGTATGTATATGTGTGTATATATGTGTATGTGTATGTATGTATGTATATGTATATATATATGTGTATATATATATGTTTATGTGTGTGTATGTTTGTATGTATGTATATATATATGTATGTGTGTGTTTATGTATGTATATATATGTTCATATAAAGAGTGAATGAGCAGAAAAGAAATGATAAATTATTATTAATTATTAATTAAATAGGGGTGGGTATAAATAAGATTTACTTCCACTCACTCCTTTTCGGATATATGATTTATTTAATCACTTGATAAGTTTTACTGTTTTAGTTTTCATGCGTTTGGCTTCTGTAAAGTATTTTCTTTTCGTTTTTTTTTTAATTTATCGTTTGTTTATCTCAGTCTACTGCAATATTCTATTTTTGGTTTATTTGTGATTATCATCATTGATATCATTATTATTATTATCTTCTTTGTATTACTATCATTGTTATTGTTATTAATTTGTCCGAAATAAACTTTACTACTACTACTACTAGATGTTTGATTTTATCCAAGAGGAAAACAGGACTTCAGAAATTTACACTTTACTTTACACTTTAGATTTTAAATATGACTTAAACTAAAAGATATTTTAGGCAAAAGACTCCATTAAGAAAATATGATGTTAAATGGGTGCTGGTTTGGCGTAGTGGTTGGCCACCCATGTACCTGCTTCTGTTGGTCCGGGTTCAGATCCCGCCTGTGGCCACTTTCCAGGGTGTCTTCCCCGACTCTCGCCCCTTTTCACAGGCCTATCCACTGTCTCTCTCCTATCAATGGGGGCATAAAATGCCCAAAAATACATTAAAAAAAGATGTTAAATGAACACTGAATAGTAAATGCTGACTCTGTCTGGGATCTTGCCATGATGAACTTTAAAAACATTTTTATTTTCATAAGTTACATTGTAATTGATTATTGTAAACGTAACAGTATTTTAATAGCTACTACTACTGTAAAAATCTATGCTGTAAATGACTGCAAATGACAAAAAAGCTGTGGGAGAACATTTTTATTTTTGTAAAATTAACAGCATTTTACCATAAGATCAACAGTTTCCTGCTGTAAAATGTCGACATAATTAACTTCTGAGAAGGGAGATGGATCAAGAGAAAATTTAATAGTGACCAAGAAAACTGAACAATAAGCAGGCGAAAGTGCTTTTAGCAAAAGTTTCACAATATTGAGTTTTAAGTTTGAGTAAATGTCTTTTATCGGAAAAATATTGATGTATTTGATTTCTCATAAATGTTCAGTAAAATAGATTAAAACATAGTAAGATCAACTAAAATACACCAAGTTCACTATACTTTAAAATGCATTAAAAAAGTTGTAATATAAAATTGGATATGATACTGTAAATTCAAAAAAAAAACCAGAAAGGATGCTGATTTTTGAAAATACATTAATTAATCTGGAAGTTGAAAAACAGTAATGATACTTTGAATAAAAGTACAGCAGTAAATAATTACAACAAATGCAGTGATATTGTTGAAAATCAAAGTAGAGTTATGTTACTGTAAAGACGTTTACAGTAACTTACTGGTATCTTGTTGCCAGTAAGTTACTGTAAAATTTACAACCACCTTTTTAGTGTAGTTTGATAAGTCAGGTGGTTAAAAAGGTAAAGATAAATGAATAAAAGTGTTTACTGCACCTTTAATGGGCTTTAACTCCTGATCCTGATCCCTGAGCGCTGACGTCATGACAGGAGGGCCAGTCAGCGTGATGTCACGGCGTCCACGTGTCCGGACAGGAGACCTCACAGAAATCATCCTGCTGTTGCATCATGGGATGTTACCTGTCCAGACCTGAGTATTTTCCCTCAGCAGGAGCTTCAGCTCATGATGAAGAAAGAAACCTGCAGCTGTGGACTCGATTGAAAATCCATAGTGATGATTCATCCACAGAAACTTTCTTTACAACCATGAAGAACAGCTCATATTCAACAGGGACAAATATGACCGATTTATGATTTATGGGTCATGGGTTTGTTAGTGTTTATTTAAATATATTTATGTTTGTATGTGTATCTATAAGTAAAGAGTTTGTCTTCAGCTCTGTTTAACCCTTTAACTATCAGCTCAACTGTTAAATTCATTCATTCATTCATTTTCTACACCCGGCTATCCCTTTCGGGGTTGCGGGGGGCTGGAGCCTATCCCAGCTATCATCGGGCGAGAGGCGGGGTACACCCTGAGTCGGTCACCAGGCGATCGCAGGGCCACATAGAGAGACAGACAACCATTCACGCTCACACTCATACCTAAGGACAATTTAGAGTCACCAATTAACCTAATGAGCATGTTTTTTGTCTGTGGGAGGAAGCCGGAGTACCCGGAGAGAACCCACGCATGCACGGGAAGAACATGCAAACTTCACACAGAAAGGCCCTCCCGACCCGGAATTGAACCGGGAACCTTCTTGCTGTGAGGCACGCGCTCTACCAGCTGCACCACCGTGCCGCCCCTGTTAAATTCAGGAATGTTTAAATTTTATAATAACAGAACAAATCAAGTCATTGTTTGGTTTTAGAGTCAACAGCTGATTGTGTAGTGACATAATTATGCACAAATATTTGGTACAAAATAAATTAGAAAGGCAGAAATGTATGTAGAAAATGACTTTAAAATGTTTTTAATGATATTATGTACATATATATCATCATACCAGTAAATGGTTAAGTATTTATAAATATGATGATAGTGGTTATAATAGTAGTGTTCAGCTTTTAAAACCTTTAAATCCCTTAAACAAATGATCACTTCTTTTGGTTTGTTTGCAGTTTGTTGCTGTTTCATAAAACTTTGACAGAATATGCATTAAAGGTGTAGTCAGCGATGTGGGAGAAAACGAGTGAAGAAGTTGTTTATAAACGAATTTAGACCCGCCTCTCATACCTCACCCCTGACTCCACCCCCGAAAACTGATGGACGTGCATCGTCATGGAAACAGCCGTAGAAGCTGCTAACGTAGCTAAGGTAACCCCGACTCGTCAGACAACTCGACTGTCATTATTGATAACATCACAACAACAGAACATTCTGTCAGATTAGACAATAAGATGAATGCCCGCAGGCTGTTACTGTTATGTGAAGCACCACAAAGCTAATGTTGCTAACCTATCCAGCAGACAGACGGCGACATCCACGTCCGCTTTCAGGTCTTTCAGTTAGCGGAGTTCCCTCCACCATCGGAAAGCAACACCAATGTTGACCCGGGTCTTCACTCTTTCATGGTCATAGCCCTTCTTTTCCACTTTTCACTCCTCTGACCTTTTTCTTTTGGGCTGTTTTTCAGCCATTGTTACTGCACCTATTGTATCTCTCTTACGCTAACTGCTCACGCTACGCAACCTACTACTCCCCCTCCCCCCTCTGTCTGATCTGCACATGAGTATGATCGCCCCCTGGATGTGGGGGGGAGTGTACCCTGTTTTGGTGACTCGGCCCGAGCCACAGTATTTACCTGCTGAAATTCAGTGCCAAGGCTGTGTATTGAAACCAGACTTTTTTTCCAACATGCTTTCAGTGGTGACATCTTGTGGATGGAGAGGTGAAATACGGAGATTTTGACAAATAGTGCATTAGATTAGAAGATCGCTGACTACACCCTTATATTCCTGAATTAATGACCCCTGCCAAACAGTTGAGCTGCGAGTCAAAGGGTTAAAAAGCTAAAAGCTAAAATTATAGTTATTAATTTAAATATTTGACCATTTACTGATTTGAGCTTATATATAAACTGTTTTAAAAAACTCAGTTTGTCAAACTTAATTGTGTCTATTTTAAGTCATTTTATTGCTATTTTATTTTAAAACATTTTCTAATTGATTTTGCCCCAAATATTTGTCAATTTTTATTTCATCACATAATCACCTGTTGGCTTTTAAAACTTTTCAATCCCACATAAATTACTTAGTTACTGTCTAGTTTTCATCAGGGGAAAAAGGTTGTTGATGAAAATAATTAGTAAACAACATTAACACTGGTCCATTTCTTCTTTGGTCTGTTTACTGGAGTGTGTGAGGCGTTCATGGTCCCCTTGTTTTGACTGATATATGAGGCGTTTAAGGTCTCTGTCTCCTCAGGATGACCTGCAGTAACCTCTCAGACGTGGATGACTTTCTCTTCCAGTCTGAATCAAACGTCCTGCTCTGTTATGCTGAGACAAAACGCCGCCTTCAGCTCGTGTGGCGTCCCTCAAAGAGCTCTTTCAGTTTTCGGAGACACTGAGGGCAGTCAGCGCTCGCTCGGCCTCTCGCTCTTTGTCTAATCGAGGATTAACGACCTGACAAGGATCTGGTGGCTTTTCAAGGTCCACATTCCAGCTCTCTTTGAGGAGGGCAGCTCAGTCTGAGGAAAACAAGAGCAGAGACGCAGCAGGAACAAGAACAAGGTCAAGACTGCTGCTCATAAATCTGAAGTGCTCCTGTATATGAAGCTTTACGGTACAGGGTGGGCCAGAAAGATTTACCCATCATATATCTCTATTTCGTTTGCTTAGCTTTTGTCCTAGAAACTTAAGATTTTGGATAGTTTCTCTTAAAAGGCATAGCTTTTGATGTATCTGAGTTCATTTGTTTACTCCTAATGATTGTCGAGTATGGCATCGAAGAGTAAGCGCGACCAGATTGTGGCCTTGAAGGAGGCTGGACTGACAACAATGCAAATCATGAAAATGGTGAATGTTTGTCGTAAGACTGTCTACAATGTCATGAAACAATACAAGGAGACTGGCAAGACCACCAGCAAGCCAATCCCTGGAAGAAAACGTTCAGTCTGGACCAAAAGGGTTGTTGAGATGGTGAGGAAGAGAATCCACAGAATCCTCGCAGGTGCATGAGGGCAACAGCAAAGGAAGTGAACATCTCAAGAACTTCACTGAGAAGAATCATCAAACAGGATCTCGGACTGAAAGCACTAAAAATGCAACACAGACAACTGATTTCAGCTGCTTCAAAGACAAAACGGCTTGACAGGGGGAAAATGATGCTGCAGGAGATCCAGAGTGCCGCAGACAAAGTCCTGGTTTGGTCTGATGAGAAGATCTTCACCGTTCAGGCAGTGGTCAATTCCCAGAATGACAGGGTTTATGCACATAGTGCACAGCACCTACCCGAAGGCTGCAGAACTCATTTTCATCGTCAGAAGCCAACTGGAGTCATGGTGTGGGCTGCTGTTGCATCTGATGGCTCAAAGTCTCCTTTGGTCTTCATTCAGGAGGGTGTGAAAGTGAACCGCCAGGTGTACCTTTGAATGCTTGAAGAAAAAGTGTTGCCTTGGTGTACCAATGCATTTGGGAACCAGTATGTCTTCACACAAGATGGTGCACCAGCTCACACATCCAATGTCACACAGGCCTGGTGCAAGCAGCACTTTCCTGGCTTCTGGGACAAGAACATGGAGCCTCCGTCAAGTCCAGACATCAATCCAATGGACTTTGCGATCTGGTCTATCCTGGAGAGGGAGGTCTCAAGAGTATCTTACAGCAGTGTCACCGCTTTGAAGACAGCTCTGATGAAGTCATGGTCAAAACTTGATGTGTGGCGCTCATGCCAGGCAGTGCCAGGTCGTCTCCAGGCTATGATAAAGGCAAAGGGTGGCCATATTGAGATATAAATCATTTTGGTGTCAGAGAATAAAGTATAGAAACTGTGTTTAATGTTTGTTACGTTTGGCTGCAAGCATTTTTGGATAGTGCAGAAAAAACGATGGGTAAATCTTTCTGGCCCACCCTGTAAACGCTGTGTGCAGAGCCAGAGGGGGAGGGCAGACAGGATGTTTTTTTTTCACCATCAAAAGTGTGAAATACCTAAGTCTGGCCTCAACTTGTGCTCTAAGATCCCAGGTTTTCAACATAAACAAACAGAATGTGGTATTGAACTTAAATACAAGCTCTGATCACTCAAACTATTAGAGGCGTGGGACAGAGATCTTGGAATCTGGATTGAGGATTCAAAATGGGAGAGGGAGTGGCGAGCCTTATAGAGTAGACCGACCTGCCTGATTCTGAAATCCTGCCTCTCCATCTTGCCAGCCTCCATTGTCCAACGGTTTCACTCAGCTAAATGCTTAACGGCCCAATCAGGGAAGAGAGGCAGCAGCGGGTGTGACGACAACAGGAAGTGACTTGACCAGAAGTTAGCCGCTACAAGCTAGGGCTGTCACTTTATACTCCACATTCGAATAACCGTTCGAATATGGGGATAAATATCTGTAACCGAATAGTAAATAAATATTCCAATGTAAAATATTGAGGGCTGTCACTTTAGTGCATTAATTAGATTAATTAATTACACCACAAATTAATGCGTTATAATCACAGATTAATCATAGCACACACACATTTTGATATTGTCCAGCTGGAGGACCCGTACATGGCAGTGGCACGTGTCACTTCACACATGCGCATCTAGTCAAACCAAACAAAGCCCAGGTGACAACAGGAATGGCATATTTAAGACTTAGTCTTATTTTATTTTTGAATGTATTTATCTATATTTGTACTACATTCTTTAATAATGCATCAGGCCTAATTGTTTTGCTGGATGTCCTCGACCTTTTTCTTATTTTGAATTTGATTTATGAAACACACTTAAAGTGTAATTTGAGTTGCCTGATTGAGCTTAGAATTTTCTGGACAAGTTGCCCTGACTTTGGTTTAATTTAGTCACCAATAAAAATGTGGATTTACAAATCTTCACTTCTTAGTGTATTCATTTGATTAGTCCTGCACTACAATTTTATAATATCCTAGAATTCAGATTCTTTATTTGGGTACTTTAAGCAGATATGAGATTAAAATGTGATTTATTAGATTCATTCATCATAAATCTGGTCATTAATTAGATTAGTTTTTTTTAATCGTCTGACAGCACTAATTTTTCTACAAACATTTCTGAGGAAAAGGTCAGAGCTGAGACTCAGCACTGCAGGAGAAGGTGGAGGTCACAAACGATATTTTAGTTTGGATTTTTTTCAAGTTTGTAAAAAAAGTCTGAAATCCAAAAACATTTTTTCTTCATTGCGTATCGATCATTTTCTTAATGATGCAAAGATTGAATATATTTCACACTTCTGAAAGCTCTTTAACTTCAGTCCAGTTAAACTTTTATTTTTCACTCATCTGACCTGAAGCGTAAACATCGACAGCAGAGTTTGAGTCACTGATCCAAAAACTCCAAATCAATCAGACTTCCTGTGAAACACTGAGACTTTTTATTCTCTGGAATCATTTCACAACAGACAGCAGCACAAAAACCATGAAGAAGATAAAGAGGATGAAGAGGAAGAAGAAGAGGAGGAGGATGAAGAGGAAGAAGAGGAGGAGGATGAAGAGGACTCCTGTGGGTTCAGAGAAAAACTCAGACAAAAAGATTTCAATAGAAATCACATCGTTTAAAAAAAGAGCAGTGAAGAGAGTTAGAAGTGAAACAAAACCTGAGAAGAAGACACTTTAGTCAGTGCATGACGGAGGGTAAACCGGATCAACCAGACTGGATCCAACCAGACAAGGCTGATCCACCAAACCCAGACTGGATCCAATTAAACCTAGACTAGATCCAACCAGAGCAAGTTTGGATCCAACCAGCGCCAAACTGGATCAAACAAAAACCAGACTTGATCCAATATAACCCAGACTTGATCCAACCAAACCCAGACTGGATCCAATCCAACCAGACAGAATCAAAGCACACCAAGACTGGATCCAATCAAACCCAGACTGGATCCAACCAGACCCACACCCGATCCAACCCAGACTGGATGAAACCAAATCCAGACTTAATCCAACCAGACTCAGGTTGGTTCCAACCAGAACCCAAGTGGGACCAACCAGACCCAGACTGGATCCATCGGAAAAACAAGACTGGATCCAAACAGACCCAGACTGGATCCAATCAAACTCAGACTGGATCCAACAAACCTTGACTGGATCCAACCAAACCCAAACTGGATCCAATTAAACCCAGACTAGATCCAACCAGAGACAGACTGGATCAAATCAAAACCAGACTTGATCCAACCACAGCCAGACTCGATCAAATCAAACCCAGACTGGATCCAACCAGAGCCAGACTCGATCCAATCAAACCCAGACTGGATCCAACCAGACCCAGACCTGATCCAACCCAGACTGGATAAAACTAAACCCTGACTGGATCCAACCAGATCAGACTTGATCCAACAAGACTAGACTGGATCCACTTAAACCCAGACTGGATCCAACCAGACCCAGGTTGGTTCCAACCAGAACCCAAATGGGTCCAACCAAACCCAGACTGAATCCAACTTTTCAAGGCTGAGTCCAATGGAAAAACTAGACAGGATCCAACCAGACCAAGACTGGATCCAATCAGATCAGACTGGGTCCAACCAGACCCAGGTGGTTCAAACCAAACCCCAAAATGGGTCCAACCAAATCAGACTGGATTCAACAAACCCAGACTGGATCCTATTAAATCCAGACCAGATTCAACCAGACCCAAACTGGTTCCAACTTAACACTTACTGGGTCCAATGTAACCCAGACTGGATCCAATTAAACTGACACTGGATCCAACTTTCCCAGACTTGATTCTCTGAAACTAGACTGGATTCACCAAACCCAGACTGGATCCAATCAAACTGACACTGGATCCAACCAGACCAGACAGGATCCACCATCTATTCTGTGTAAACTAAAACTGCAACATGTATCTCCCAGTCCTGGATGTTACCTTAGCTTTGACCAACAGGGACTGCATGCAAACTTAAGTCATGTCAATCATGTCTCTGATTCTCTCCCGGTAAACATTTAGACATCTCAAATACTCAGACTGGGTCCGTTTGTCGAGGCTGTAGAACTGGAGGAAGCTTTGGCACTTCCACACTGGCTTCTTAGGAGTGACTGTATTTAACCGTCTTATTCAGTAGAGCCGGTCAAGGTGTTTTAGGGAGACTGGAATTTTGTGCTTTCACAATTAATTCAAATGTAGTCGAGGTTAAACTGCCAGCTTCAGACAGGTCAGGAGCCTCAGAGTCCTACGGGCTTGGTCCTGATGTTTCAGAGTTTAGGGAATGTGAGCGTTAGAGGAACGACATGAACTCACAGTGCATCACTTCATCACAAAGACTCCTGCTGTAACAGCCTGGACATGATCCATCACACACAAAAGTAAACAGGAGAGCGTCGGCATGTTTGTGAAGCAGGAGATCCACTGGTGAAGGCGGTGGGTGAGGGGGCGGGGCACAAACATGATGACATCACACAGGAACAGGAAGTACAGCAGAGTTAGTCCTGTTGATCCCAGCAGGACGAGTGAAGAGTAACGAGTCTGTGAGCTCGTCTGTGGGCTCGTCTGTGGGCTCGTCTGTGGGCCATCAGGAGGATGTAACAGTTAACACACTCAGAGATTATGACAAATACCCAGAATCTTTTTCACTGGTGTTAAAAAAGCTAACTAAAGATTGCAAACATTGGCATTATCGTAGAATCGCAATTTAATTTGAATCAGTACCTAAAAAATTGTAAAAAATGGAATCTGGAGAAAAGTGAATCGTCCCAGCCCTAATATGTATCCAAAATATTGTTCTTGACAAATGGCTTAACTTTATTTTCAGTCACAGTGAAAGAAATAAAAGCTAGAGGTGCTCTAAAAGAACAAACCCACTCCAAGGTATTTCTGATTTCCTGAGCCAAGTTAGAATAAAAAATCTGGAAAACTGAGAATCATTACAATTTTTTTTTAAATTTATGGATCTGTTTTTAAATTTTGTTCATTTTTGCCTTATCCAATCAACAACACCCATGATCGGGGTGGACATTAGTTCAGTTGGTAGAGCGTCCGCCCCATGTACGGGGGCTGCCAACCCCCAGCAGCGGCTGTAGGTTCGAATCCCGGCCTCAGCCCTGTGCTGCATGTCATCCCCCCTCTCTTCACCCGCTTTCTTGTCAGAATTTCAGCGGTCCTATCAAATAAAGGCCATAAAAAGCCCCCAAAAAATAACTTAAAAAAAAACAACAACACCCATGATCCACTTTCTTTCTACAGGTGATTTTGTTTTTTTTCCAAAAGAAAAATAAAAAAACTTTGTCAATTGATCTACTGATAAATTATCCCTTTATAAAGGTGTAGTCAGCGATCTTCTAATCTTCTAATCTAATGCACTATTCATCAAAATCACCGTATTTCTCCTCTCCATCCACAAGATGTCACCACTGACAAGCAGGGGGCGATCATACCCCTGTGCAGATCAGACAGAGGGGGAGTAGTAGGTTGCGTAGCGTGCGCAGTAAGCGTAAGAGAGATACAATATGTGCAGTAGCAATGGCTGAAAAACAGCCCAAAAGAAAAAGGTCAGAGGAGTGAAAAGTGAAAAAGAAGGGCTATGACCATGAAAGAGCGAAGACCCGGGTCAACATTGGTGTTGCTTTCCGATGGTGGAGGGAACTCCGCTAACTGAAAGAACTGAAAGCGGACGCGGATGTCGCCGTCCGTCTGCTGGATAGGTTAGCAACATTAGCTTTGTGGTGCTTCACATAACAGTAACAGCTGTCGGGCATTCATCTTATTGTCTAATCTGACAGAATGTTCTGTTGTTGTGATGTTATCAATAATGACAGTCGAGTTGTCTGACGAGTCGGGGTTACCTTAGCTACTTTGGTCAGCTATGCAGTTTCTACGGCTGTTTCCATGACGATGCATGTCCATCAGCATTCGGGGGTGGAGCCAGGGGTGAGGTATGAAGGGACAGGCGGGTCTAAATTCGTTTATAAACAACCTCTCCACTCATTTTCTCCCACATCGCTGACTACACCTTTAAACATCCTTTTCCACATTTCAAATCCTTTTTATGATTTAAATTTAAATGGAATCTGGAGAAAAGCGTATCGTCCCAGCTTTAAAATCTGTGCTGTGTATTCAGATAGCTGTTGGTGAGTAAGCGTGAAGACCAACATCCACCCGACGAGAGACTGAAGGATCAGGAGGCCTCTCCTTAACGACGGTAAATCTATCAAACATGCTTTAGAGGTTAACAAGCATTTCTTCCCTCTACTGAAACACAGGGCTTTATTTCTGACCTGGAGGGACTTCCCTTCACTTTGATATGAGCACACACTCAACTCTTCAACACTCAATCGACCTTAAAACAATGGAGCAGGAAGTTTTCCCGGGAAGTCGTTTGGTGCTTACCGGCGTCTACACTGGACCACAGGAAGTCGGCCATTGTTCTGTGACGACTGTGAAATCACAGGACAATGAGCAGCGGGTTAAAGGTTTCACTTTCATTACTGTTTGGTCTTTAAATGACGAGGCATCGCCAGCACAGCGAGTTCTTCTTCTACAGGGGTGGGAATTGTTAAGATTTTAACCATACCAGTGCTGTTAACGATACAATTCTTTAACGATTCACTTATTGATTCCCGTAGATTTTCAGTGTCAGCAATGTCAAACACGTCACAGCACCGATAACTGCTTCTGCAAAGTGTTTCCACTCACTTAAGGTTGTGCAGTAGGCGCCTTTTGTAAAAACTTAAACCATAATTCTGACGCTTCTGAACCCTGTCAGTGAATGGAATTGATAAGGGAATTGATTAGCAAAAAGACTCATGATATCTTTGATGGAGCTGTTCACGATTCTCAACTGGAACTGCTTTTGATTCACATCCTGAGAAACGAAATCAGAGAACAAACCTGTTCTGATACTTCTCATCTTACTGGAAAGTCCGAAAAGTTGGAAAAAACATGCCGATCTACCAGGCTATTGTTAGCCGCTGTTAGCACGCCCTGCGTTGTTGTTCACAAATACCACAGGAAGAATGTAAATAACACTATGGCTGTGGTTGAAAAGTCATTTTTGCTTAGGAAGGTTCCTAACGGAGTGAAATAAACTGGAAGTAGTTTGTGATTAGAGCTGTTCGAATAGTTTTAATGCATAGGAAAGGAGACTCAATGCTTCCTTTATCATCTCCTTTAGCATAGGACACACCGGACCATCCTTTACGAAAGGAGAGATTATTCTGTCCCACAATTCTCTGCGGCAACAGCTTTTATAAACAGCGCATATTCCGACTGCTTCCGAAATCAATAGAATAATGACGAACAAATCCCTCAGCCCATGTGAGTTCCCTCTGCTGTTCATCCTCTCTAAAGTTTACCAAAACCTGCCTTAACTTTCCAGCAGTCTGATTCTCTGAAGAGAGCAGGATATGAGACATTTGATGTTGATTATGTTTTAAACTTGGTTCAATATGAATCATTTGTACTCTATTAGATTGTGGTCTTAACAGTTTGTGCCTTTCTTTCCTTCAGTTCATTTATTTTCATGCACTGATTGGTGTTCATGTTGATAATGAGAGGACAGATTTATTTACATCCTCTCTTCAACATCGGTCACGCAGATGTAATTTTTACTGGGTTACTATGTTCAATGTTGTCTGAAGGAGCAGCATTGTCATGATAATGCATGATGCGTCTTTTGTAGTCCATCTTTGAAAAATTGTAGTTTCACCGCATCATCCGCCGACACATGATGACGTAGCGTAGTGAAGGTGTCCTTTCTGAATTCTCCTTTCTCCTTTCCTTAAGCTTGTGACATTTTCCACCAGGGTTAAGGAAAGTAGACAGGAAAGGGCTTAGGAGGTGACTATTCGACCGCAGCCTATGACAGCATTTCTATAAATACAAGTTAAACAATTCTGTGTATGTGGCTGATTTAGTGCCATAAACACGAGTCAGGAGTGCAGATAAACAGAATATTACAGGAGCTTAATAACGGCTCTTTTCCATAAACCCTACTCTACTCGACTCTACCCGGCTCTATTCGACTTGCCTTGTGCTGCTTTAGCCCCAGTCGCAAAACTTTGAACATGTTCATTTACAATTATTTATGAAGAGAATCCTGTTTAAAGTACAAATCTGTTTTTTCTTTTCTTGTAATGATGTCACTTTTAAAGGTTAATAAACACATACAATTTTGGAAAAGAAAAAAAAACTAAAATGTTAATTTTAACAAAAAAAAAAAAAAAGTTTCTATGTATCTAAAATTTGGCCCCTGATGTCGAAAGATAAACTGGCCGCTGCAGTAGTGATATTGTATCGATGTTTAAATAATGGCATGAATATCGAGATATGACATTTTGTCCATATCGTTCAGCCCTATGCCATAGTGATATTTACATTCTTCATGTGGTATTTGTGAACTACAATGCAGGGGCATGCTAACAACGGCTAACAATAGCCTGGTAGATTGGCACGTTTATTCCAACTTGATTCTAACTGGAATGTTGATAACTAGGAGAAGACATCTTATAAGTGAAACCACCCCACTGTGAAAACACCCAGCTACTGATTTATGTAAGAAATCTGTTTTCTCAGTGTTAATGCTGTCCCTCAGATCAGAGTGTTTCCAAAAGGGAGGGGAAAAGAGCTGCTGCTGATTCAGCTAAAATCAACACCTCATACCATCTCAGGGTATTTGTCATAATTTCTGTCCTTCCTAAAGTAAACGGTTCGAGGAGGTGAAGGCACGGCGGACTGAACCCTCAGTCTGGCGGTTCAATAAATAAATAAGACAGTAAAGAGAGAGAGGGGCGTCCCGCTAGCTCCTCACGTTTGTTCGTGTTGCTGCTGTTAAGACATTTTGGTCATGACGGCGTGGGGGGGGGGGCTCGTCCCTCGCAGCAGTTCGTCTCGTCCACGCTCTCATCCGTGACATTTGGCAGCTGGTAGGTTTTGGTACTGAGAGGAGGCGGGGCTGTAACAGACGAAGGGGGCGGGGCCTTTAGGGTCACCAGTAAAAGGAGCGGGACAGGAAGTTGGTGGCGGCCCCGAGCCAGCTGGCCCCGTCCTGACCCGATCCCACCCGGCTCATTGCCTTGTCGGGCTCCTGAGACGGACTCTCGTCCTCGGGGAGGTAGTCCGGCAGGTTTATGTTCTGCTCCACCACCATCGAGCCGTCGGCGGCGAAGGGGATCAGGACCTGCGGACAGAGACCGCCAACAGGTCAGCGGGAAAAGACGAGACTGAGCGAGTCTTCAACATGTGAAACAGACAGTTGCTGCAATTACATGAGAACTTTAATCCCTCTCTAATTCAGAATAAAACCTCAATCCTCTTTAAAAAGACTTAAAATGACCATGTAAACACCTAACTGAATGAATATTCAGAATAAAACTTAATTCTGTAATAAGTGGCTGGTTTATTCTGATTTTAAATCTGAATTAAAAAGTTCCTCAACCATGTTTACATTCATTCTGCTTTAAATTAATTCCGGTCATTCTGCTCGTTCCCTTGTCCTGCAGCGATGAGGCACAGGACGCTGACGGGAACAGGAAGGCTACCCGATCCTGAAGAAAACTTGGGACTCCACGCAAGTGGAGACAGTTTATTTAATCAGAGCCTTAGAATATTTGGAAGTAATGAAAATGTGGAGGGACGTAAGCATTAATATGTGGATCTTTTTAACCCTTTCATGCATGGTGTCCACCACAGTAGACAGATATTTGGAATAAATTTTATACCCTTTACGTTCCAGTACGATGTCCAGCTCCCAAACCCTTGTCTTGAGTTTCATATAAATATTATCATTGCACTTTTTTTACCATATTGAAATTTTGCATCCAAAATTCAAAACAGCTGACAGAGAGCAAATCTGGTATTTAGATTTCACATAATTTTGTATTTTTATTTTCAATTTCGGCATAATCTGGAAGTTCATTGTTTGATTTAACAGCAATAATATTCATCCTTCAAATTTTACTTTGTCTTTTATTTACTCTCGATTAATTTTTTCAAACACGTTTGTGGATTTTTATTAAGTTCCACTAAATTCCTGTGTTGATGCACATTGAAGTGGACAGATGTAAAACTACTTAAAAATACAACATTGAAAAAAAAAATGACCATGGTTTTTAACTTGTTTGAAAATAAAAAAGAAGCAGTGAAAAAAGTATTCATTTGGGATTTTTTAACTTATGCATGTAAGGGTTAAAGCTGTAGCGTCCAAGTTGGACGAGGTCTCCCTGATGGAGATGCTGAACTGGAATTTTTCTTCCTGTACACGTAACTACGTCACATCCGCCCCCGTCAAATCAGAACCATTCCCAACTGCCAGGCCTTGAATAAAGACGAATAAATGTTTTCCATGTAACATTTGGAATTATTATTTCCATGTACACTTTTACCATCAATGGCTTTACAAAACAACTCCTGGAGCAGCATTAGTTTGACAGCATTTCTGAGCTGCAGTCTTAAACTTTGGATCAGCTCAAAAAAACATTTTGAAGTTTGGAAGCAGTTTTTTATAAAATTCAAACGCAAATGTTTAAACTCACAATGTCCACAGCACTTTTAATTTAGTTTTAGTTTGAGTCTTTGGCCTAAATACTTATATTTAGTTGTATTCATTACTTAATAATCTAAATTGTATTAATATAAGTCTAGTTTATGAAATTTTACAATATTTAAGTTATTTTAAAGGTGCTGTGAGGAGAATCTATTATCGGCAAAAAAAAAGACTCTGCTACCCATGAGCACGCGCCAACTGTCGTAATGCTGCGTTCCAGTAACCTCTGAACTGGGAGTGACATCATCTCCCACTATCGGCGTTCCAGTTGAAGTCTGAAAAAAACATGCCGATCTACCAGGCTATTGTTAGCTGTTGTTAGCACGCCCTGTGTTGTTGTTCACAAATATCACATGAAGAATGTGATTATCACTATGGCAGCATTTTTGTAAATATAAGTCTAACAATACTATGTATACAGCTGATCTAGAGCGACACACCCCAGTCAGAAGTGCAAATAAATGGATTATTACAGGAGCTAAATAACTATTCACACTGGGGGCATCCATCTTCCATTGTCAACTCGGGGTGGAGAGGTTTCACCAAGTTCTCAGTAGGAAATTCCGACTTCGGGGAACGTACCAGTTGCAGTTTCCTACTCAGAACTCGGAAATTCCTACTTCTGACTACAACTGGAACGCACCAAAAGACCCAAGCCAAAGTGTGTGTTTGTTGTGATGCTAATGAATGCAGCTCAGACCTTCCTCAGAACTCTGCATTGCTTTACAACTTCTTTTTTCAACAACTTACAGGATGCAAAGCCACGAGGTAATGTATCTCTTTCTAGTTACGTAGCGGTAGTTTTTGATGTGTGACAAGTTAATTTTGGAAAACCTAGTATTGTAGTTTTGTAGCCGGCTATATATCGCTACTTACAGCCCGGTGCTCTAAGACGTGTCTGAATAATATAAATTTGCTCTAGTTTTAATTGTCTTGTTCCTGAAGTTGAGTATCCAGGCCAGTCCAGTCCAACCGCGAAGCTAAGGAATAGCATTTATAGATAACCTATTTTGATGCTATAAAACTCATCTTAAAGTGTGTATTTCCATCAGGCATATGTCTAAAAGGGAGACTTTTTTGTAATTACTAAGAAACTCCTCATAGCATCTTTAATGTTATTAAATTCCATTAAAAGTTTTTTGATCTAGCTCTACGTTGAAAAGTTTAGCACTAATTGTTATTCTAAAATTTTAGTGGTTAATAAAAATCAGATCGAAGAAGACTTTTCATCAACAGCGTAAATTTGAAGAAAAGCTCCGTGTTCAGAGTTTAAACTCATCCACAGAAAAGAAACTGATGATTCCTCAGAAACTAAAGATCAGACATAAAGTGTGAGGCTAACCTCGTCTCCGTTCTCCCCTTTGACCACCTGCTGAGCCGTCATCACCTGCGTGGAGGCGATCGCAGACGCCAGAGCCTGAAACACAAACACCATCATCACTGTGATTATTTCTGAAGCATCACATTTTTTCATGAATATAAATGAAACTACAGTTCAGTTCTTACAACGTGAAATACACTACACTGCCAAAAGTATTCTCTCACCTGTCTTGACTCGCATATGAACTTAAGTGCCATCCCATTCCTAACCCAATCAATCTGACGTGGGTCCACCCTTTGCAGCTATAACAGCTTCAACTCTTCTGGGAAGGCTGTCCACAAGGTTTAGGAGTGTTTATGGGAATTTTTGACCATTCTTCCAGAAGAGCATTTGTGAGCTCACACACTGATGTTGGACCAGAAGGCCTGGCTCTCAGTCTCTGCTCTAATTCATCCCAAAGGTGTTCTATGGGGTTGAGGTCAGGACTCTGTGCAGGCCAGTCAAGTTGATCCACACCAGACTCTGTCCTCCATGTCTTTATGGACCTGCTTTGTGCTCTGGTGCACAGTCATGTTGGAAGAGGAAGGGCCAGCTCCAAACTGTTCCCACAAAGTTGGAGCATGGAATTGTCCAAAATGTCTTGGTGTGCTGAAGCATTCAGAGTTCCTTTGACTGGAACTAAGGGGCCAAGCCCAGCTCCTGAAAAACACCCCACACCATAATCCCCCCTCCACCAAACTTTACACTTGGCACAATGCAGTCCCACAAGTATGGTTCTCCTGGCAACCTCCAAACCCAGACTGGTCCATCAGATTGTCAGATGGAGAAGCGTGATTGGTCACTCCAGAGAACGCGTCTCCACTGCTCTAGAGTCCAGTGGCGGCGTGCTTTACACCACTGCATCCACGCTTTGCATTGCACTTGGTGATGTGAGGCTTGGATGCAGCTGCTCGGCCATGGAAACCCATCCATGAAGCTCTCTGCACTGTTCTTGAGCTAATCTGAAGGCCACATGAAGTTTGGAGGTCTGTAGAGATTGACTCTGCAGAAAGTTGGCGACCTCTTCTCACTATGCGCCTCAGCATCCGCTGACCCCGCTCTGTCAGTTTACGTGGCCTACCACTTGGTGGCTGAGTTGCTGTGGTTCCCAAACACTTCCACGTTCTTATAATCCAGCTGACAGTTGACTGTGGAATATTTAGGAGTGAGGAAATGTCACCACTGGATTTGTTGCTCAGGTGGCATCCTATCACAGTTCCACGCTGGAATTCACTGAGCTCCTGAGAGCGACCCATTCTTTCACTAATGTTTGTTAAAGCAGTCTGCATGCCTAGGTGATGATTTTATACACCTGTGGATATGGAAGAGACTGGAACACCTGATTCAGATTATTTGGATGGGTGAGC
The DNA here is from genome assembly GCA_036419115.1 of Scarus forsteni. NCBI lineage: Eukaryota > Metazoa > Chordata > Actinopteri > Labriformes > Labridae > Scarus > Scarus forsteni. The sequence continues at coordinate 1,126,783 of JAZDUH010000448.1, read as the reverse complement.
GAATACTTTTGGCAATGTAGTGTATGTACAAACATTAATTCAATCATCAGTACAAATTAAAGAGTATTTTATCTTAAATCTCGACCCCCTGGTGTCAGGTGATCAGGTCTGACCTCGGCCTTCAGGTCGGAGCGGATCCGGACGATGCATCTCTTGATGGCCATCTGGAAAGTGAAGCTGATCACTCCTCTGATCTTCAGCAGAGCCTCCTCGCACAGACTCCTCCGACTCTGCAGGCAGAAATATATCGAGTTAACACTTTAAACCAAGATCTGATGAACGACAGGGATGTCCTGATCTGATTTTGCTATAGGTCTGATATCAGCAAAAAAACCTAATATCAGATTACAATAATAATAGTAATGATAAACCTTATTTGTAGAGCACTTTTCAAAACAGAGGTTTACAAAGTGCTTTGACAGGCAGGACCATAAAGACAGCGAAACGCAAGAGAAATAAAATCAAAAAAACATTTAAGACTAACACAAAAGTCAGCATCAAACTGAGAGAGTCTGTGGCAAAGCAACCCAGACAATACAAGAACCCTGCTGCGTAAAAAGAGACCATGAGGACCAAAATAAAAGCTAAAAAATAACAAACATAAAAACACCATTATAAATAAACAGATCACATTTAAAAATGAAATAAATAAATAAATGTAATACAAAAATGGAGATAATAAGAAAGATAGAGAACATAAAACAATGAGCTTTCAAAAACAAAAATAAAAAAAATTAGAATTAAAAGTAAATAAAGACACCAATCTGTTAACATAGCATAAAGAAATCAATAAAAAAGTTAAAAAGATAAGATCAATACTGACAAATAAAAGGCTAAAAAGACTAAAACAAAGAGAAAGAGAGAAGATAAAAGATTATAAAAGACGACATCAAATGAAATAAATCCTACTAAAGTGATATAACAGCAGGTGAACAGACAGAGAAAGGTGTCAGAAAACTTGAGAGGAAGGTCACACCTCCGTAAAATCAGCTGATTTAACGCTTCACACCGATCATCTGGTAACGCTTCTGAGGAAGGAGGAAGTTTCAGCCGAAACATGTCAAGGTACATGAAAGATCTGCATGTCTTAGGCCCCATCCACATGAAGACAAACCGAGGTCTAAACGCAGACGTTTTTTGTTGAATCTGCGTATCATCCATACGAAGACGGCGTTTTGGGGGTCTGTAAACGATCATTTTTGAAACCAGGTTCCAGAGTGGAAAGATTTTGAAATGCTGTATATGCAACTTCGTGATTACTGGCTCTCTACAACTTTTCAGATACGCTTACGTCATAGTTTCGTATCTTTATTGACACGCACGCGCCACACGCGGCAACAACAATGGTGGCGTACCTAAAGCATATGTGCTGATAAAGTTAGTGACCCTACTATCCCTGTTGCAGCAAAATCTCCTTCTTCTCAGTCACCACCGAGTTGAACAAACAATTATCGAGGACACATTATAGCACTTTATGATCACTTTATCACAATCTCTGTTTACAACTTTTGCCACAAGTGCTCATGCCCACTATTTTTTCATCTGTTTCCGCTTGTTTCTGTCATATCATTACAGCGCCCCTGGAGGTCTGGCATGTGTTTTACAGTGTTTTGATGCGTATCGAGTGCATTCATGTAGACGCACACATTTTCTGAGACGCCTTCGTTTTTGAAACTGTTAAGCTTTTTGTCTTCGTGTGGATGGGGCCTTAGATAAAAGAAAACTATTACTAAGAATTTTGAAGACATAATGAACACCATTCACCTACATCACTTTTCCCTTCAGGGTCATGGGGGTGGAGCCTATACCTGCTCACATCAGGTGAGAGGCGGGGTTTACCCTGAACTGGTCAACAGCCAATCACAGGGTCACACAGAGACAGACAACCACTAACAGTGATACCTCAGGGCAGTTTAGAGTCACCAATAAACCAAAGACCAGTTTTTCTGGGAGTTGAACCGGCTCACCGAGTCGTCCAGCCCGTCGATGTGCAGCACGACCGTCTTCGCTCTCTTGTTGCTCGAGCCCAGGAAGAACTGCGCTTTGCGGCGGCTGCTGACGGTCTCCTCGGCGGGCTCGGAGTCGGCGCTGCTCGATGCCTGGAGGAGCTCGTAGATCTCAGATGCCAGCAGCTTCGTCTCCCCAGGGGTCGTAGATCTGGACGTTATAGAGAAAGCATGAGGGATGAAACTGGTCCAGGGTGGGGGGAGGATTTGTTAAAGTGGCTCAACATGAAAGTCTGGTTTATTTTACAGAGTTTGAAATCAAAGAACTACAAATGAAGCAAAAGGTGTTTACGTATCAGGCTGAAAGACAAGATAGTGTTTTTTTTTATTTTTCTTTTTTTACTTTTATTTAACCAGGAAAAGAAACTCAATGAGATTAAAAATCTCTTTTTCAGGAAAGTCCTGGCCAAAATAGGCAGCAGCGAAGATGACAAAATTTACTTACAGTCACATCAGCAGCTCATACAAACTCATGATATGAATCAGGCTTAACAATCAGTGACAAAGTGTTCAGAACAGTTAAATGACAAGCTCGACCATCAGAGAAAACAAGATTATCTGTCAAAATATCTACAGCCAGACACTTCAATATTCATATCATTTATATTCCTCTTAAAAGCACAGTATTTGTTCTGAAAATACTGAAATTTCTTCGATTTAAACTTTGAATAAAGGTCATTTTAGTTTTCTGAGAGAGTAAAGTTTGGGTAAATGTCTGTCATAATCTTCTTTTAAATAGCCTCCGTGGACATCGACTGTGATGAGTGCCAGGAGACTCTGATCTGGATCCAGATATTGTATTATGAGGTTGTGATTTTTTTAACTTCTACCTCTCTGTTTGTGTTATTAATGTGTGTATGTCAAGTGTGCATGCACTTTGTGTATGCATGTGTGCATACATATACTTATACTTAAAGTTTTTGTACAGTTATGGATTTATTTATTGTATTTCATTTTAGTAATCATTCATGTTTATTTCTGATTTCACTTTGCTTAAAATAAAATAAAAAATTGATTACAAAAAAAAGTTTGGGTGAAATGTGGGTGCTATATTTTAATGCAGCGTTTTCCTGGAAAAAAAGCATGAAAATGGGGTGTGTTATAATCGAGAAATTACAATATCCAAACTGAACAAAGTGATAACTTACAGTAGCTCTAAATCAGTTTGGTTATAACTAAACTAAACTTTAAAAAAATAATCTGATTGTTATATTGTGATCATTATTTGGTGAGCACATTTAAAGGAAAACCTACTGAAAAAGGACTTTATGAAGCACACCACCATTTAAAAGCAATGTGAGAAAGAAAAAGGAAGAAAAAGAATCTCTGCCACTGAAAAGAGTTAAATAGTTAAATGCCTGATTGTATTTCAGTTTTTTATATTTGAAAAATTTCTGTTGTCACTGGAGCATGTTCAATAAACAATTGATTTATACTCTAGTGTTTGATGACTTGAAATGATTCCTGTCATCTGCATCCACTATTAAGGAATTTCCGAGAGAATTATTAAAGTAACAGTCGGTGTGACACTGCCTCCTGGTGGCCCAGTGTTGTTTTTTATTACTGTTAAGGCCATAGAAACGTTCATTTTCCCTTGTTCCGACAGGGGAAAGAACGGTAAGAACCGACAACAAAGACCAAAGCAGGAGACCTGATTTGGACCTCAGCTAAACATTTAAACAGGGAAGGCCAGGGAGAACAGGTGAGTTTTGAGAAGTGACTTGAAACAGTCCAGGGTGGGAGAGCTGCGGATTTCTGAGGGGAGAGAGTTCCAGAGGGTGGGGGCGGCCACACTAAAGGCCCTGTCCCAGAACGTTTTCAGTTTGGTCTGCGGGATGGAGAGGAGACCAGCGGCAGATGACCGGAGGCTCCTGGATGGGGTGTGTTGGTGGAGGAGATCAGCCAGGTACTGGGGGGCGAGTGCGTGAAGGGACTTGTAGGTGAGTAAGAGGAGCCTATACTGAATGCGGAACTTGACCGGGAGCCAGTGGAGGTGAATGAGAGTGGGGGTGATGTGCTGCCAGGGTTTAGTGTGAGTAAGAACCCTGGCAGCTGAGTTTTGCACATACTGGAGCCTGTCCAGGGTTTTGCTAGGAACCCCGGACAATACTGAGTAAGTTTTCTGTATTTTTTCTGCTGTTGCGTCTGATCTCCTTCCTTCATTGTGTCGCTGATGTTTAATGAAATTTAAGCTTGTGTGTCCGTGTTGTGTTGTTAAAGGCTGAAAGCTCCTCAGAGGTAGAGACTGAATTCCTGTTATCACTGAAATTAAGTTTGTAGTTTGTTAAACTTTGTACGAAACTTTTGGTGTGTTTCTTTGGTTTGTCCGCATGATATGGTCGTATTATTTTCCAGACTTTATAATGATTTGTGTTGGGGCTGAATTTTACTATTTTTAAACTGGTTTCATCATAGATTGAATCAATAAGTTTTCTCCCCTGATGAAAACTAGGCAGTAACTAATAAAAGGTAGCCTAAATAAAGGTGACTGCATTTCACACAAAGGAACATTTGTTTCTGTTCATTTAGACATTCAGACTTTACTAACATTCAATAAAGGCTTAGTAGATGTTTGATTTTATCCCAGAGTTAAACAGTACTTCAGAAATTCAAGGACACATAAAAATGCCTTACCCTTTACACTTCAGATTTTATTTTTTTAAATAACACTGCTCATGGAGTTTGTTTTCTTAGTAATGCCATCGATGGTGAAAGAGTAAATGAAAAATGAATTAAAATAACTGATTCTGAATATTTGTGTTTACTCCATTACCCTTTACATTTATATTTTAGTCCACTAAATTTACAGCAGAGCTCAGCAGATTTCATCAACTAAAACTAAACTAAAATTAAAACAATTTGGAGACTAAATGATGACTAAAACTAAAAGATATTTTAGGAAAAAGACTATAACTAAATTATAAAGTGCTGTTAAACAACTCCATGAGCAGTGTTAGTTTTGTTTTCTTTGTAAGGACATTGATGGTTAAAGTGTAAATGAAAACTGAATTAAAATAACTGTTTGTTTATGTTTACCCCAATTTTTTTCTTCTTTCTGTATTTATAGTTTTCATACATGTGGAATAAAATTTTAAACATCATTTGCATGATTATATGAACACAGCGTGGACTCTGCACTGTGTTAGCTTATTTTTCAACCAATACACAGACTCTGTCATCTGACATGCATCTATATTCCTCATAGATTTGCTTTTAGTTTTGTATTCAAACTCTTTTTATATTTAATAAAGGTAGAATAATGAACATAATGATATTCTTTTACTTAAGTATATTTTTTATTTAATCAATGCTGCCCCCTCTGCTGCTGTAACACTGCAAATAAAGGTTATTCTGTTCTGTTCTACCTGACATTAAAAACATAACGAGCTTTTAGGACGTTTGACCATCAGATCTTGTGGAGAAGACGAGTCTCACTTCTGCACGACGTTCTGGAGGCTCAGCATCATCCCCAGCTCCCCCTTTAGCTTCTCCCGGTTGGCTCGGCATTCTGCCAGGTATCGGATCGCCTGCACAAACGACCAATCAGAGTTCAGAGAGGGAGCAGAGGACACGAGGAGGTGGGGTCAGATTCTGACAAATACTGGACTGTTGTGAGCTCACCAGGAGGGCGGAGTACACGACCTGAGGGTTTGGGTTGTCCAGGAAGAGAATGAGTCCCGGCAGGCAGCCCTGGTCCTGCACGATGGCCCTGCGGTTCATGGGGTCGGCGGCCAGGTCCCGCAGCTGGTTGACCACGGCCAGGGCGTCCGGCTCCGCGCTCATGGCTGCTCTTCAGTCACCCATACAAGGCCCACCTGAGGAGATTAAAGTCAAAATGTTTACAGTAAAGTCGAAATTTTGAGAATGAAGTTGAAATGACAAGAATAAAGTTGAATAACTATTTTGTGATGGAAGTTGAAATGTTGAGAATAAAGTCGACATACAATGAGTTACAACTTTATTCTCGCCATTTCAATTTTAATCCAGAAAGTCTGACTTTAATCTCAACTTCCTCAAAATTATTTTCTCCATCTTACATAGCCCTGATAATCTTCTATAAGTGAAAACACTGAAACCACTCGACATGTTGATATTTAAGTCTGAGTCTGCAAACACAGGGAAATGAACCTGCTGTAAAAAACTCTGTCATGTGACAGACTGTTCCTGAGAGCTTATCCTCAGACTTATGAACAGCTGATTAAAGCTGTGATCCAACACTAAGAGCACAAAAGATTTCCTCTCACTTCTTAAATGAACTTATTCAATTATCTTCAGTGGTCGCTCCACAGCAGCTGAATGGACTGAACACCAGCATAGATTCCCCAAAATAATCCCAGATACTGTCAGATTGGATAAGTTACACCTTCAGGATAAAAGCTAATAATAATAATAACTTTATTTAAATATCACCTTTAAAAACAAGTTTACAAAGTGCTTTGACAGACAAAGAAGGTACATAAAATCAACAATCAGGTCAACAGAGGGTCACGTTAACTAAAGCAACAAAATGAAAGAAAATAGAATAAACTGGTGGGATTGACACAGCGGATGGAATTTAGGAATAAACTAAATCAGCAAAGCTCTTCATGCTAACATGTACTGAGAAGGCATTTTATTTAATGCATAATGACAAGGAGAACAAGAAAGTAGATAGATAATAGATTTACTGATACATTGATAAATTTAAGACTGATGAAGGTTGACATCCCAACAGGAAGATAGAAAAGAAGAGGGCAGATAGAGGACAGATTAAAGAAAAAATAATAACAAATATAAATAAATACTTAGAATGGAATAAAAATTATGATAATAAAAAAAGGAGTATTTCAAAACAAGAAAAGAAAGTAAAAACAAATATGAAAGCAATGAAAAATTGTAAGGAGGGTAAAAACAGAACTTAAAATAGTAAAAAAAAGTAAGTAAAAAGGATCATGTGAAAGCAAGTCTGAAAAAATCACTAATCAATGTTTTGTGTTCAAGGTCCAGTCAGAAACATTACGGTGCATAGGCCTGTCACGATAACAAATTTTGCTGGTTGATCAATTGACCAAAAAATAATTGCCAATAAATGATATAATTGTCAATACTATTTTGAAACATCATTTTTTCATTAATGTAATTATAAAATATCTCATAATAAAGTGAGTACACCGTATCAAAAGCCATAAACTTTAATTTCTTAAGAGTATTTAACTGTAATTGGAAGGTCAAGATCTTCTAAATAAACAAAACAACAATACAATAAATTAAACAAACAGAAAAAAAAGTGGGAAAAAAAACAATGAAAATGAAATGGACTCTCTTTCAGGAAAAATTGCATGTAAATAAAAATCATTATAATAATCAAAAACATCAATAAAATAGACCCTGTCTCTGTCAAGAAAAAACAAAACTCCAATAAAAACAATAAATAAAATGTAGTTTATACAGTTAATGAATTGTTTGTGACATGGACTTTCTCCCAGTCAATTTGTACTGTCTGTCAAATATTTGTAACATTTCTGGCTTTTCAGCCGTATTGTAGGGCTGCATTTCTTTTGCAATGTAGCGAACGACACAGTCTGCGAGCGCGCATCATTTTGCTCTGTTTTATTTATATTTACTTTGCCGACCAAACTCCTCAATAAGTGCTGACTGTCAGGATGAAGGCTCCACTGCACCACCTCTTCTTCATCACCACTAATTTAAAACAAATACGACATATCAGCTCGTCTGTGTTCATGAGCTCACACCTTGTTCATTCTGTTTAAAACCAAAATATTCCCACACTGGGGCTGTGGCAGCCGGCTATGACCCATAGCTTTCGTGCCTTCATTTATATTTGTGTTTGTTTCCTTGTTACTCCTCAGGATGCTCATTTCAGCCCTCCCCCACAAAGATCGCATTAGCGACAGATAATAATAATAATAATAATAAACTTTATTTGTATAGCACCTTTAAAAACATTGGTTTACAAAGTGCTTTGACAGCAGTCAGGAACATGAGATAACAAAGCACAAGAGATTAAACACAAGGAAAAAAAGAACAACCGAAAAAGGTTCAATAAATCAAAGAACAGTTAGGACATACACAAAAAGATGCTCACTCTGCTAAACCCACTATATAACCAAAGCACCCAGCAGTTGAGAAAGATGGACGGAATGAGCCATCTTCTCATCCAGCCTGTTTGGTAGGAAGAGAGGAGGAAAACAAACAAGCATGCACGTGTCAACTTATGCTGACCTCAGGGCCCTGTTCTACGAAGCAGGATTACTGCCTAGCGAGGTAACTTTGAGAATAAGTTCCGGGTTCCCTGTTCTACGAGACGGGTTCACTTCTTAGCGAGGTGAGTCTCCATGACAGCGTACACTGAACGGCTAACCTGCTCCGGGGCAGGTTAGGTTCCAGATTGAACTTGCGGACTATAAAACCCCGCCCACTGACCAATGAGCTGACCCTCCTGCAGAGGTTCAGCTCCTCTGCAGGAGTAAAATCTGGGGAGGAATCCCCCCCAGATTTTTTTTTTGTGCCACTTTGATTAGTGCTGAAACGAGACTCAGATTTAGAGTCACTACACAGTACATGACACTTGCTACAGGTAGTTAAAGGGAATGAAGGACTCTCATTGCCATAACAAGATCTTCAATGCCAACACTTCTGTTCCATGACAATATTTTATTGCCCGTCTTAAAATTGTGACAGGAATTCATGTAGGGCTCATTTGGCCTACATCTCACACAAAAAATGTAAACAGGATAGGAATGAACAAATGAATGAATTCATCTTGTAAATGAATTAGACATGTCTGGTGTATGTTACAGTAAAAGTGCATGTTGAACAGTGCTATTTCAGGATGATAATGGCACAAATGATTTTTTGTGCGTTATACTTATGCATTGAGACTGTTGGCAATTTTCTGTCAGCACTCCTTCCGTGCTTTTGCAGCGGTGACGGTGTTGCTTTTGACGTTTAATATATGTTTTAATTCTTCATACTCTGTCATGATCACCTCCTGCTCCTCCTGTGTGAAGTAGGGTGTCCTTCACTCGCCTGCTCTGACGCCCAGACTGGTCCATGTTTGCGATTGGTCAGATGCGGCGGCTCCGCCTTATATATGCGTGCACGCTCATTGCAAAGCTGGATCCACTTATGAGGTTGATAACCAGCGTCGTCAAACCGTGTAGCGAGACCGCCGGCTACCGCGCTCAGTTCAACGACGTAGCTCCAAGGCTATCTCGCTAGGCTGAACTTGTTTCGTAGAATAGGGCCCCGAACTGAAGACTTTGTTTATGTTTGCCTCTGCGCATGCGCAGTACGGCTCATTGTTTCAGGGTCGACCGCCGGCTGCTCAACGACTTTCTTCTTCCAGTTTTGTGCAAAATGGACGAATATCTGTGGGATGAAGATGTTGTGGAGGAGAACTTTGAATATGATGGGTGTCCTTACAGTTTGGAGCCAGAGTTTACAGATGAGGAGCTCATCGAAAGGAGGCAAAGAGAAGAACAGCTGGCCAGAGAGCAGTCTTCAGTTCAGAGGTCAGCACAGTCACAAAAACATGTCTGGAGCGACACAGACTGTAATGGAGGAGTAGCGTGAGCGGACCATGATGAAATGTTGGTGAAACTAATGAGTTTTTGGACGATTAATGCAGTTTTAGGAGCGGCACTATACATGCCCCGTGTGCTACCATCATACGGATGTCGGCCGCTCGATTTTGGATCTAAATATCTCCTGAAGCACTGTTTGGATCAGGAAAGCCTTCTGGGTGAGTATATTGTTCTACTTCATTCTATAAACAATGGGAAAGCTGCAGAAACCAAACTTATCCATTACAGGGAATACGAGCAGCAGAGGATAAAAAACCTAAATAAATGCTGGTACACAATTAATACATGAAACAGGGTAAAAATGTTACATAGCCGAGAAAAGTGAGATTAAAGAAGTGATCTGAAGACATCTCAAACCCTACCACAACTTCCAAGAGAATGGTAAGATAGGATAGAAAACTTAATTTTTAATTTTAAAATCTGCCGCAAAAATAACGAAGATGAATTGATGAACTGAATCAATGTCTTGCCAATTAATATTGTGCAACACCAATGTTAACATAAACATTACACTTTCAATAGAACTAATTTAATAAAAATACAATTATAAAGTAACAAAAGAAACAATAATAGATATAATGATCTGTTAAACTGTCACATTTTAAAGCTTCACCTCAGTCCCTCATGATATTTTTATTTAAATGTTCATAAATATTGTTTTAAATGAACCATGTTTACAGGTCTGAGTCTTATATTCAGGTAAATACTCTTTATAATATCAGGGTGTGTTGTTCCAACCATTAACTGTCACACTATCACCTGTACAGGTGAGCTGGTCCAACCCTCCGACAGCAGCGGGGCCCTCCGCTCCCTCTGCCCGGCCCTCGGCACGCCTGTCCCGGGTCAGAACAGCTGTGTGACCCGCTGCTTGGGTGTGGGAGGGTGCTAATGCTAATGCTAACAGCGCTCACCTCTGACGGTCACCGGCACCGAGCGGCTAACGTTAGCAGTTAGCTCCCCGTTAGCCTCTCCTCACGCCACACCTGGAGCGCGCATCCACGTCAGGTGACAGCGTCCGTCCTCGGAGCAGCGGCCGGAGGCGGGAAACGCCGGCCCGTGGGGGGGCAGTTACCGATAACCACAGAAGAATACGCTAATGATGCCGTTTACGGTCAGTGTAAATACACCGCAGCCACTCTTCCTGCTCAAAGAGAACCAGGATGTGGACGTCGCACGACCGAAGCGTCTGATTGGACGATGAGCGGCCACCAGACTGAGCTGACCAATGAGCAGCAGCGTTGTTGGAGTTAAAGGTCCCACGCCCTGTAGCAGCAAACAAACGGATGAAGGATCATTTAAAGTGGTTAATCTGCTTCTCTGGGCGACACTCACAACAAACTAATGAACTTTAATAACCAGCAGGCCTGAACACGCGGAGACTGAAGCATGATGGACCAGCTAAACGAGCTAAAGAACCCGAATATCACATTATTAATTATCTTTTAACCAGCATTACCTTATATGGAGCTGGAGGAGAGGGATAATAATAAGCAGAATAAATCAAATAAATGACATGAATAACCATCATCTATACGGTTTATCCATTTAGTGGTGACAGGACTGGAGCCTATCCCAGCTGGTAGGGAGGCAGGGTCCATCCTGACACGCTCACCAGCCAATCACAGAGCCACATAGAGAGACAGAAAACCGTTCACACCCACAGTCATACCTGAATATCAAATATTATCCAGTTAATAAACCGTAATCCCTATACATGGAGCTGGAGGCGTGAATAAGAAGGACTGAAGCATGTGATTATTTAGGAATCGAAGCAGTTAAATTTGATAACACTCACCGGCCACTTTATTAGGTACACCAAACAAGAATTGAGTTATGGGTTCAACAAGGAGCTGAAACATCCCTCAGAGACGTTGGTCCATATCTTCATGACAGCATCACACAGCGAATGTCCTTCTACTGGACTGAGATCTGGTGACTGTGGAGCCTCTGGAGCAGGGGTGGGCAAATAGCAGCTTGGGGGCCAAACGCGACCCTCCGCATCACTAAATGTGGCCCGCCATTCATTCCCCAGAACCAGCAATTTTAAATATGAAGAAAACTCAGATACCAATGGAAATAATTCTATATAATCCAGACTGATATTTTTAATGGCTTATGTAAGTTATATACGACCTTACTTTGCTTTAATAGTGTCTTTAAATCTCTTTCATCAAGTATTACTCAATACTTTATTTAAAAAATGGCATCAGCAAAATATCTGAGCTTTAAAAATAAAAAAAACATTGTTTTATTGATTTGAAAATAGCTTCATTGGCTTTAATTCCATGTATATTAGCTTAATTTGTTTGAATTCTGTATCAAGTTCATTTGATTATGCAAAATAACTTGCATTTTTGTTGTAATAAATGAATTTTGGTATTCTAATGTTATGACAAATTTATATTCTCATATGTTGTTTATCCAACATTCTTTTCCCTCATCAAAAGTTTGAAAATTTGTAACAATGTGGCCCTCAGGCTGAGTAAAATGGTTTTATTTGGCCCTCTTGGTCGTTAAAGTTCCCCACCCCTGCTCTGGAGTGATCTGAGCTGCTGAAGTCTCCATCAGAAGAAGGTGCATGGATGAAATGCTTTGTCATCACTGTTTCCTTGATGCAGAAACATTTATGTTGAAAATATTTTTTCCCTTAAGTACGGAAGCCCTAAAAGGTCACGTTTTTCCATGTTTTTTTAGCACCGTTTTCTCGTGATAACGAAATAATTTCAGTCGTTTTCCTGAGATCTCGAGTTATTTATGTCGTTATCTCGGGATAACGAAGCTTGTTTTCTCGAGATCTCGACATAAATAAGTCGTTATCATGGGATAACGACATAAATAAGTCGAGATCTCGGGAAAACGACTGAAATTAAGTCGTTATCACGAGAAAACGGTGCTAAAAAAACATGGAAAAACCATGGCCTTTTAGGGCTTCCGTACTTAAGGACTGAAAGAAGAAGAGAAAAATAATGAACAACGTTTTCTTCTAAATTTTGTTGCACATATAAAATGAAATACAATATGAAAAAGAAGAAAAGACAATATCACATGGTATAATAATACATAACTGAACAAAGCAATATTAAAAAGGAGATGTGCAGGATGGGCCAAAGACACTCATAAGGGCTTATCGAGTGGCCCGATTTAAGAAAAGAACAGGGAAAAACAACTGTCAACAGAATTAACAAATAAAAATTGGTCAAGATTAAGAAGAAATACAAAGGAATTATGATGTTATCAGATGTGATTTACTTTAAGCATTTAACTTCCTGATTAACTGTTCGGCACAGCTTAATAAATCCAGAAATATTCGATTTAAAAAAAAAAAAACATGCCATTATTTGTTTCTGAATTTTTTTTAGGACACAGAAAAAAACTACAAACAAACCAAAAGAACAGATATTTACTTTGTGTGAGATTTGAAGGCTTGAAAAGCTAAAACCTAATATTATTATAATTACTTTAAATACTTGACCATTTACTGATTTGAGCAATTATATATATATATATTTATATTTATATCAACTGTTATTCATCAAAAACTTTTTTTCTGCTTGTCAAACTTAATTTTATCAATTTTAAGTCATTTTTATTTCTCAAAACATTTTCTAATTGATTTTGCCCCAAATATTTGTTCATTTTTGTCATCACTTGATCCCTCACCAAGAAAATATCTGTTTGCTTGTTTGTTGTTTTCTCTGTTCCCTGAAGTTTTAAGCGAGCCAAGCAATTATTTAATTTGTTCTGTTTTTTAACACATTAAATATCCCTTAACCCTTTCATGCATATGGCCACTCCAGTAGACAGATATTTAGAGTTAATTTTATACCCTTTGTGTTGCAGTATTATGTCCAATGATCAGTTGGTAAACTCCCAAACCATTGACTCAAGTTTCAAATAAATATTAATCTTTGTATTTATTTATTTTTTTAACATATTGAGATTTTGCATCCAAAATCCGAAACAGCAGACGAAGGAAAATTTGGTATTTTGAATTTAGATTTCACATAATTCCGTTACTTTTAATTTTAATTTTGGTTTAATTTGTAAGTGAATAATTGGATTCAAAATGTTAATATATATACTTCAGATTGTTTTTCTTTTTCTTTTATTTACTCTCATTGAATGTTGGCCAAAAACATGTTTGTGGATCTTCATCAAGTTCCAAAAAAAATTCCATTTTGATGCATGGTGAAGTGGACAGATGTAAAACTACTTGGAAATAAAACACTGAAAAAGATGAACAGGATTTTTTGACTTGTTGAAGGTTAAAAAGAAGCATTTAAAATATTCCTTCGCGATCTAGTAATTCATGCATGAAAGGGTTAATTTACTGATGCTTTCTGCCAATCAGTTGGTAGCTGAATGGTTAAACAAATATTAAAATGTGGAAAGAAAAATACATATTTTTTTATTTCCATTTTATTTTCATATTCGTGTGATTGTGTGTACTATGACAGAGGATTAGGGCGTTAAAAAAGCATTTTATTTTATACTTATATTACAAATTCATTTTTGAGAATTTGTAATAATCTTATCTGTATGTTTTATTGAGTATTGTGAATTATATCTGAATTATTTGTCTTTATTTCGGGTTTTTTTAAATCACTCCCTCGGAAACAGACATTTTTCGCTTCGCGCTTCCTGTACCTCCGGGGCTTCCGTAGCTCCTCCGTGTAGCTGAGGGTAGGTTGTGTGTGAAAATGCTCCGGTATTATTCTGCTTTTTACGTTATTAAATGAGCTATATAAGCCGTACTTCTTGGTGTTTGGTGAACCTGTTGTTAATATAACGCTATCCTGCCGTTTTGTGCTGTTCTAGACACTTTTATTTTAGAGTTTTGACGATGTTTTCTTTTAATATTTTAGGCGCGTTAGCAAAAAAAAAAAAAAAAAACGGCGTCCCGCCAGAAGTCCCGTCCTGATGTAAAGCAGCAGATTTTCGTCCTTTTTCCTCCTTTTTCATTATGAAATGTCTGTTTTTAAGGAGCAGAAGTGTAGACTGGGAATCAGAGGGACATTTATGTGCTTTATGACTGTTACAGGTAGGTTTTTCTTTGATTTATCTCGTATTTTCTGGTGCATTTATTTAGTGCTTCGCTGCGTGTCTTCTCTACTCCGTCCACCAGGTGTCGCTGTTTGTTCATTAATACACTGTTCAACATTTTTCAAGACAGTCTGTCTGCAGACCTGCACTGACTTTTGGATTGGACATGGATTGCAGCACGAAAAACACCCAAAAGTCCAAAAGTCATTTCTTTCTAATGAATATCATAACACAGAGCAATATATAATGGAAACGTACGGAAACGTATTACTGCCACCCTATATAAATAAAACTTGATCAGTAACACGTTATAAAGTGTTATGTTCATTGATAGAACAAAATATTTTCACGTTATAACGTGATAGTTTGTTATATTGTAAAAACGTGATAATTCATATTATATAAAACTGATAATTTAATTGTAATTACATGATAATTATATTGTATAAATGTGATAATTTATATTATATAAAACTGATAATTTAATTGTAATTACATGATAATTATATTGTATAAACGTGATTATTATATTGTAAAAATGTGATAATTTATATTATATAAAACTGATAATTTAATTGTAATTACATGATAATTATATTGTATAAACGTGATAATTCATATTATATAAAACTGATAATTTATTTGTAATAACATGATAATTATATTGTATAAACGTGATTATTATATTGTAATAACATGATCATTTTATTGTAATAACATGATAATTATATTGTATAAACGTGATAATTCATATTGTAAAATGTGATAATTTATATTATATAAAACTGATAATTTAATTGTAATTACATGATAATTATATTGTATAAAACTGATTATTTATATTTTATAAACCTGATAATTTTATTGTAATAACATAATTATATTGTAAAAACGTGATAATTCATATTATATAAAACTGATAATTTTATTGTAATAACGTGATAATTAACATTGTAAAAATGTGATAATTTAACACAATTTAATTATCACGTTATTATAATAAAATTATCCCGTTTTTACAAGATAAACTATCCCTTTATTGTTCTAACAATAAACATAACATGTTTTAACTTGTTACTAATCAGTTTTTATTTATATAGGGTGGCAGTAATACTCTTCCGTTATAACTCACCTTCTCTCTTCACGGTAAAAAAAAGAAAACACACTGGAGCATGGGAGAAAAAAAACGTGACGTCGGGTCCTGTCAGTGCAGGTCTGCAGCCAGACCCCTCTCACATTTTTGGGCGATTTGTTCAAATAATTCAAACTAAAATGTATATTTTTCAGTATTACTCAGTGTCATTTGGGAAACAATTTAACCCTTTCATGCATGAATTTATTAAATCACATCAGAATGTTTTTTTAAATATGTGTTTTCGCTTTTGAACAAGCTAAAAACAAGGAGCAGTTTTTTAATATGTTATATTTTGAGTGAGTTTAAATTAAAATAATTAAATGGGATTCAATATAGATCAGCAACCACATATTTGTTAAAAAAATAACTAAAAGTATGCAAAATAAAATGCAAAAAATAAATTATATTTAATATTGCTGCTTAATTGAACAATTAACTTTTGACTTCCAATAAAAAAATAAATAAAAAATACATGAAATTCAGTGAAATCTGAATGCAGGCATTGTACACAGAATATACTTTTTACTGCATAATCTCCTCTAGAGATTAATTTTTACTCACAGATAAAAAAAAAAGTCTGCATAAAAGTGTTACTTTGGTCTCATTGAATTAAAGTTTATGTTTTCTCCTGACTAATTCTTTGAGAATAGAAGGATTCAACACTTAATCCTAAAGAGTGTGGTGCATATCCCTCTTTGTTGGACATTTTGGATTTATGATGTAACATCTCAAAATGAACAAAAAGTAACAAAGATCATATTTTTTTGAAACTTGAGGATGTAGTTTTGGTGTTTATCACCTGATAGTTGGGACATGGTTAGCCTAAGTGTTCCAAAATATAAAATAAATATCTGTACACTGCAGATGACACTGTGCATGAAAGGGTTAATAATCTATTTATATGTTGTATTAATTACTAGGGTTGTCTGGATCTGATATTGATATCTGTCCAATATCAGCAAAAGCAGGGTTCCTGACAGCACTACATTAAATATTTAATAATAGTTATTTTCACAATTTCATGCTTTTTAAAATAATGTCTATTTATTTATTTTCCAAACTTTTTTAAAATAAAAAATGTTTTTTCAAAATCAATTTTTATTTTATAATGTCCTTTTTACCAGTGGCCTCTGTTACAAGCAGTCCATACTAATTTATGTTTCATTAATTTAATTAATTTGTAGAATATGCTTACATTAAAGTTTAACACAGTGGTTATTTTGCAATTTGAAAATATAAGTTTTTGTTTTAACTGGATTTTTTGAGGTTGCTTTTCAGGGTCTTCTAATTAATTTTCATTTATTTTATTTATGTGTGCTATATTCTTGTGTTTAAGGTTAAATGTATTGAACCCATTGGTTAATAACACACAGGTCAGTTTTTCTCACACCTACTATTTCTGCCTACTGTTCTCTGAGTAATCTCACCTGATCAAGCCTTTTCTTACAGTCCAGATGACAAAATAAGTAACAAAAATCTGCTTGATTCCTGCTGACATCAGATCAGATCGATATCGGTAACGTCCAGTACTCAAGGCTGCAATATCAGTTTCATATCCAGGATTCCCACGCATCCTGGAAAACCTGGAAAACCTGGAAAATGATTGCCCAATTTTCCAGTCATGGAAAACAAATGGAAAATAAGGAAAAAAGTGAAATGTCCTGGAAAAGCTTGAATTGTCCTGGAAAATTATTTGTCTTCCTTCAAGCTTGAAACATAGGAAATGAAGTAAAAATGTACTCGAGTAACTAATGTACACGTAGACAGAAAATGTGAGTAGGTAAAATAATGCAAGTTAAACTCAAAACAAAGGGGACAAAAAGAAATAATAAAAAAATAATGAACAAAATACAATGTAGACTAAATTAACAAAATTTATCCATAAAAAACACAGTAAATATAGATTAAAAAATACATATAACCATACATTTATAATAGTGAGACACAGACAATGTTTGTGCTGGAGAGTTAGAAACAAAGACATTCGTAGATCAATATGATCAATAGCTAGAGATACTGTTGATTAACCTCTACTCTTGTTTTTTAAAAGGCCAACTAGAATTTAAAACTGCCCACAGTTACAGTGTAGCTTCAGTTGGTTATGTGACACTGGAAAAGTCCTGGAAAATGTCCTGGAAAAGTCCTGGAAAAATGATTTCTAGAAAAGAGTGGGAACCCTGATATCAGAGGTGAAAAAGTTGTATCAGGCCATAACCACAACGGGTACAAAAGTTAAAGTTACAAGAATAAAGTCAAATCTATTTAAATTAAGATATAAGACAAACTTATTCTGAAAGGCGTCAGTTTTCTCCAAGTCAGTGTGGTTCTTTCTTTAAAAAAAATAGTTTCTTGCGGTATCCTTTCAGGTCCTCATATTTATAATAATGTGACGCTGATGTGCCAAAAGAAAATCTTTCCTTATTCATGAAACTGAAGAATAACTTCACTAGATGCTTGATGTTCTGCATTTTTGCACAGCCTGTTCTGATAGCCTCTACAAACTAAATTTATTCTAATAAATTTATGACTTTATTTGTGTGACTTGACCGTTAACTAAACTTATTCTTCATGTTAAACCTGTTAGCAGGCTTAGACAATACTGATTAATGGCTAGAATTACACAGAATGAACGCAGTCGTCTCCAGAGTAAAATCTTAAACAAGCAGAAGTTTTGTTTGGACACTTTATTTTTCCATTTTCCAAAAAAAAAGGAACATTACAGCTCTGCCAAGTAACATTATTGCACATTACAGAAAGAGAATATTAACACAAAATTAAACAAAAATAGTAAAATGTAGGGCTGGGACATTCACATTTTTCCTGATTCTTTTCTTTAAAATTTTTTAGGTGCTACGATATCGCTGATTTTTGCAATCTTTAGTTAGCTTTTTTAACACCTGTGAAAAAGATGAACAATGATGATGCCTACAGACTATATCAGGAAAAATACACATCACATCTGGATCTTTTTAGGATTTATTCAGCCATATATTTAACCAGCTATTTATACTCTCTCTTCAAAAGACTGGACTGCATTTAAAAGTGGATTATTAACACAGACTGAAATGAAGCATTTACATTTGGAAAAAAAAGTGATTTAAAAATCATCAGACAAAATATCCCAATACTTATGTGAATCATTTTTTTTCCACCCCTTGAAAAATTGCAAATAAACAAACTGTGATCAGAAAAAAACAAAACAAAAAAACCCAAATAGTATCTATATATATATATACATATATATATATATATATATATATATATATGTAGCCATTCACAAGTACATGCATACATTCATACACTATACACATGTTAACACATAGGAGTACATATACTCCTATGTACTCATACTTATGCATACAAATTGTTATTTAAATATATAATAGAAGTAATAATAATATCCTGCTAAGAATTATAATGACAGTACAAATAATAATGGTAATAATGATTATGGTATTAAAACAAGGTGAAAGGAAGAATACTAAAAATAAAAGCTACAGTTTCATGTCACATAGGTAAGAGATAAGATAAGATAAGATAAGATAAGATAAGATATACCTTTATTAGTCCCACAGGGGGAAATTCCAGAACAAACACAGAGCAACATAAAGAAAATTTAAAACAACAATATTCAGGGGGGACCATGGGTAACTACAATATTATCAACATTGTTTACAAAGAGTTTTAGATCTAGACGTGGTGGCCACCTTTTTGCTCATCATTTTGAAAATGTAACAAGCAGAAGTTTGTGGTTCAAGCTTCAGTCACACGAGTTTCTCCTGCCATCATGTTTCTGACTGTTTCTTGCTTTTAATTTCAGATTCATCCTCACGACACAGCTGATGCTTCAGGAAGTCTGCAAGGGTTCTGCTGCAGCTCTCTGCTCTGCTGTGAGGCCCACAGTGACTGCAGACCCTCAGATGCTGAACCAAGAACCTCACAGCTGATCTGATCTGACGTTTGAGGAGCTGAAAGGATGAGGCAGGTAACCTGTGAGTGAACATGGACCTTCTACTGTCCATCTGACTTTAATCACTCTGAAGAGAACAAGCATCACAGCAAGCCAGGAGTCTCAATGTAGGTTTAAAAATATTAATGTTTACCATCCTGACATCTTTGTATTAGTTTTAGGGCAGAAGTTTAATAATCTGAATCGTTTGATAACTTTACTCTGCACATGATTACAAACCAACACTGTAGGAGCCTGCTTGGGTTCATATGCTTGATTTTATAGACTGTGGGAATATGTTTACAATCATTTAAAAAAAAATTTGTTACTAAATTCCCCCAATCCACCTCTACTACCTGATCGGCCAAATCCGAGGAGTTTTCACAACATGTGCTATCTTAAGACAGTTTACAATAGACTGTAAAACTCTTCATTTTACGAATACACAATATACATACATATGCATATATAAAATACACATATAAATATATATACAAACATCCAACACCAACATGAATCCATATAGCCAATCATGAATCCCTCCATCATGGCTCAAGAAAAAACCTTCTGTTAAGCAGCAGGAAATCTTGAATGTGGATCCCAGTCTCATGATGAACAGCAAATCCACACAATGCTGTGTTGGTGTGAGGGTGAAGGAAGGGAGGTAAGAGGACACAAGTGGACTGAAGTAAGAACTAAAGTTAGTGAGAGATCCATGAACCATCGACCTGTCGTCTGATTTATTAGAAGATAGCCTCTTGCTTTGCTACATTTGGTTTTCAGGAGGGTCCTCATGTCTGAATGGTTGTGGTGATCATTCTCTAGAAGTATAATCAATGATATTATTACTGAAAACAACTGCATTTTTGCCTCCTGTTTACATGGTAACTGTACTTGGAGGACCTGAATCAGCAAACTTTGCAACCAGGATCCAGGGTGGAAAGTTTTGAGGACACATCACCGTCTGGCTTAATGTAAACATGTGCAATACTCTTTCATATAAAGGCTGTGCACACATACCAGGAACAACAACAGCTTCATCGTCTACAGAGTAACATGTGAGCTGCTTACTGTGCTCGGTTTGTTATCCAGGCAAAACTATCGAGACAAATTTATTGTTCAGAAAAGAAACTCCTGCGTCTTTGTTGCGAAAAATTTTTCTTCTTCATACGTTTGTGAAAGCAGCGCTGTTTCTCTGCAAACCTACATCGCCATCTACTGGACTGGCATGCATACTACAACGTTTCAGTTTGCCCTTATCCATGTTCACGCAGATTGCTTTTTGAAACCTCACTGCGTTGAAGGTGAGTGTCTCCATGTAAACAGTGCACATATACATGAGCACAACAACCCTGTTTATTCACAAAAGAGCACCAAATCTTTCCCCATATAGGGGAAAGATTTGGTGCTTTTTATAGACTATACAGGGGAAATCTTTCCCCCTGTATAGGGGAAAGATTTTGGCCAAATCATTACAAACATTACACACTTTTATAGTACATTTTGGCAGAAATCCAACTGTGTCATTTTTAAAGCTTTAGCACCTATGTTTTTTTTCTGTAGAGGCCTAACTGCCACAGCTTGTCTAATTCTGAGTTTTCCTTTCTCATTCATTTGAATGGGAGGAGGTGCAAGGGCTTTTTTGGGGGTTCATCAACCAAAGGGCTTGTCATTAGAAAGCATTTGAGAAAAAACAACAAAATCCCGAGTAACTTTTGATTATCAATGCCTCCTCTGTCATCTGTCCACTTTTCAAGCTGATACCATTTATGGTCTAGGAGGAGATACTTCTTCTGGATGACGTCTTTTTAGAGGATTTATTTTGAAAGGCAAGTTGCCAGCTTCCTGTTTGAGATAGGTCAGGGGTGTCAGCATGTGATTTTTGGGCTTCAATGAGACCTACCTTTTGCCGTTTGTTTGATCTCTCTACGACATTCCTAGTGGCCCTGAGGTCCATTTTAGTGTTCCTAGTGAGCTCATTTTGGAATGCTGGGGGTTAATTTTCATTTTGTCAAATTTTTCGCCGATTCTGAGGTGTGTGCCAATTTCGGTGAGTTTTTGAGCATGTTTAGGGGGTCAAATTAAGGATTCATTGCCCCTCAGGTGAAAAATAATAATTTATAAGAATAAAAATAATAATAAGAAAGAAACGATACAGGAGTATCTGTGGGTTAACTCCGCCACATCGCGGCTGAACATTGACTTTGCATGGAGAGTGACACTCAAGGACAGTGGAGGAGCTGAGGGTGGAGCAGAGGATCAGCACAGAAACCCTCTCAGCCAGAAACAGGTCACATCTGAGATGGAGTCAGAGCTGCTCAGTCTGTTCTCTTGTCTGTGTCTGATGCTGCTGACAGGTACGTCACTTTGTTTATATCTGCATCATTCATACCAACAGAAGAAGAACTTTGAGCGATCTCAGAGGGCTGGAGTTTTTAGCTATAGGGTGACTCCAACACACTTAACAGATACATGTGAAAGGAGCATCACCACACATCTAAACTGTTCCTCAGGGTCTGGCATTAACACCTTAGATCTATTAGTGGACAAGTCTGAGATGGTCATGTGCTCCATGGAGGGTAAAGGCTTGTACCTCAAGGGTCCAGTAAACAAATACAGACCATGGCTTCATTCACTGATCAGTGGAATAGAAATAAAGTTTATCTTGTCAGATAAAAATATTCCTGATGGGTGAAGATTGTCCCCTATCTACCACAGTGACGGGATGGTAAAAAAGTCAATTTTGGACCTTGCTTGCAGATTTAAAAGAAATAATCTGAATTATCTGTGGAATGACTAAATATTGATGGAAAATCCTTGAAGCATGAAGTCAAAGTGTATTTCTCTTTCAGGTGTCAGCTGTGAAGATCTCACTCCACTGAAGAATTAAGAGTTCAGTTTAGAAGACAGCTCTGTTACTCTGTCCTACAGATACTCACAACAAGCTGTTGGAAATGAATTTTTTTTCTGGTATCAACAATATCCAGGAGAACCTCCAGAGTTTCTTCTCTTTCATACAACAACAGCACCACCATCAAGTCCAAGTCTAGGCTGGTCCTACAGTGTGAGTGAAGATAAAAAAGTCATGAACCTGCAGATCTCCTCTGCTGCTCAGTCTGACTCTGCTGTGTACTACTGTGCTCTGAGGCCCACAGTGACAGGAAACACCAAAACTCTTAACAAAAACCTCTGGACTTGAAGATACTCTGGAACATCCACTAGAGGGAGTCATGCTCTGCTAACCAATGGTATTTTGGGATTCAGGCTTGATCTTCATCATTTCACTTGACAAAGCAACTCCATCTGAGTCTCCTCCCTCTGACTGCAGAGATGTTTGATGACAGAGAACTGATTCAGCTGAGAACTTTAGAGCAAACTAAACTGATTCATACTGATCCTTCAGTCTCACCATCTCACCTCTGCACACATGGACAAACTCACTCTGATACTGATCTTCTCAGCTCTCACAGGTATGTGGATGATGATTAGTGTTGGATGATGTTTGATGACAAACTTTTATTTTAGTTCCCTCTGATAAATAAATTAAAATCTGCAGAAAAAAGCAGGAATCTCTGTCTTGATCAGGATTCTTGTACTGTAGATCATCAATAAAACAATCAGAACAAAGTAATGTCTTCTCTTGAACCTTGTTTGTCTCATCACTTCTTTTTCTCGTCCACTTCAGGACAAACAGCTGCAGACAAAATCTCTCCTGTGGTCAAAGAAGTCAGAGGAACAGAAGGAGAATCTGTCACACTCAGATGTAACTATGAGACAACATACCAGTACATATATCTTTACTGGTACAGACATCACTCTGATCTTCAGGCACCTCAATTTATACTCAAGAAAGGAGCACGGGAAAATGGTCTTTATGAATATATTCCAGACAAACGATATGGATCCCAGACCTCCAGCAGCTCCACTGTGCTGACCATCACAAAGCTAACCCTGGCAGACACAGCTCTCTACTACTGTGCTTTAGACACACAGTGATACAAAGTGTAGAAGAGGCTGTACAAAAACCTGAACACAGATATCTGACTACTCTTCAAAGAGGAGGGAAGTGGGATTCAAACCACAGCTTCATGTCAGATGGATTTTGATGATTCCTGTTTTATCAGACTCTCTGTGGTCACAGCTGCTGTTCAGACTCTGACTTTCCAAAAGACACCCTTTATTTTGCTTTTAAGAAACATATATTATGACAGTGCCTCTTAGTCTCAACTATTACTTGGCTTAAATAAAGTATTATGACTTTCATTTAAAACACTACAAATGTAAACACATGGTTAGAGTGCCTCTTAGCTCTCTGGCTAGTGTAGTAACTGACTTCTGAAATACAATTTACTATGTATTGTACATGATATACACTAAACATGAACAAAATATAATCAGAGGTTAATATAGACATGAAGTTAATGCATTTTTTGTCCTACAATAGAGTTTTAGTTGTTTTTCCAGCTACAAGCATGATTAAACAATTGTTAACCTTTCCTGTTTCCGGGCCTTCGACCGTGGTCGGGCGCACAGGGGAGACTTATAGCTGCTCCGGGGCCGAAGCTAATCCCGGCTTCGGGGCTAACTCCCTTACTTGGTGGCTGGTGACGAACAGACAGAGGAGTCCGACTGGGTCCTGAGGAGGTCCTTTTATTTGAGCCTTTAACATGTACACAAACTCTACACTGCACTGCACTTAACGCTGGTCGTTCTCGGACTTATATGGGCTAGACTTCACTGAACTTTTTCCGCCACTCTCCCTCTCGGCTCCTTCATTCATCAACATCCGGGGTCTCTCTCTCTCTCTCTCTCTCTCTCTCTCCACACACGCACGCACACACACACACCTCAACGGTCCCCCTCTCACTCACTCTCTCGCACATACTGCTATCTCTAACGGCCGAGGCCACTTCCATAACACTACCCCCACTCTGGATAGCAATTGCACATAATTCTGATCCAGCACATTGACTTCCCTAACACAAGTATCATTTCAAGTGAACGAAACTCACAAAAACAAACTGTGCAGTCTTGTAGTGGAACAGCTTAACCTCTCACAGCTCAATTTTTTTTTTTTTTTTTTTTTTTTTAACAATAACATGGGACTACTCTAACTTCCCAATCAGTCCATAGAAAACTACAGGAAAAGTGTCCAAATACCTCACTTTTTTTTTCCTTATATTGAACATGAGTCTTTGGTTACCTGAAAACTGGAACTGTCTCTGAACTAGTGGGCGACCCACTCACCATACCACACCGGGGCTCGTCGCCGCCGTCTGGCCCTTGGGGTGCGCTGTCCACACGGTGATGGTTCTGCCACACTACCCCCACTATCTTGAAGGTCCCGGGGAGGAGAAGAGTTCCCGTGGGAAGGGGAGTAGGGGGTTGAGGCAGGCGTAGAACGATGGTCATCAACTGGATCCGATGGAATGTTGACTGCGGAGTCCTCTTCGTCTGTGTCCCGGAAAAGTCCTGTCAGTCCAACATCCTGGTCAGGGGGGTCCATGTCCACAGCTGGGGGGGCCACCTCAACAGGGGTCCAGACTTCGGACTGCTCCAAAACCCATGAGTTGTCCAAAGGTTCGCGGCTGCGATAGGGCTTTAGTTGATCATGGTGGACGACTTTAGTTTTGGCCCTCTGGCCCTTCTGGATGCGATATACCAGGTCGTCCAATTGTCCGAGAATGAAGAACGGGCCTTCGTACGACGGCAGGAACTTCCTCATTTTGTTCTTGGCTTTACGGGTGCCCTTGATAAGGTACCACACAGCATCACCAACTTGATACTGGGTACGGCAGCTGTTTTTGTCATACTGTCTCTTGGCACGTGTCACTGATTCACCAAGTGTATCTCTGGCAATCTGGTGAGCTAGTTCCAGCCGTTCTGGGAGGCGCTGAATGTACTCAGGTGGAGACGGTGGGCTTTCAGGACCAGGGGGCAAACCAGTGACCAGGTCCACCGGTTCACTCATTTCTCTGCCAAACATCATGTAGTTGGGGGTGAACCCAGTGGCACTGTGTTTCGTAGCTCTGTACGCCATGATTGCGTAGGGAATCATGAGGTCCCAATCCCAATGGCAGCGCTCTGCCGTTGTGGCCAGGATCTTTTGCAGGGTGGCATTGAATCTCTCGACCTGGCCATCAGACTGTGGTCGAAAGGGGCAGGTGTGTGTTTTCTAGATACCGAACAGAGTGCACATTTTCTGGAACACTTCGGATTCAAAGTTCCGGCCTTGATCACTGTGCAAAGTCTGTGGTGCTCCATAACGACACACCCACTCAGAGGCAAGCACTTCGGCCACTGTTACTGCCTGATCATTGGGTATGGGGAAAGCTTCTACCCACTTGGTGAAGTAGTCCTGTATTACGAGTACGTAGCGGTTCTTGCGCTCTGTCTCATTCAGTGGTCCCATTATGTCCAATGCAACACGCTCCATTGGTGTTCCGACCCTGACAGTTCCCATGGGGGCTTGTGGTGTCTTTTGGGGTCTAGCTTTCGATGCACATCTGATGCAGGTCCGGCACCAAACTACAACATCTTCCCTCATGCGGTACCAGTAGTAACGGGTCTGGAGCTGTGCCACCGTGCGCTCCACACCGAAGTGTCCCCCAACTGGTCCCTCATGCAGTTGCCTCATGATGTCAGGACGGAGAACAGATGGCAAGATCACCTGAGGGTAGAACTGAATGTCATCCAAACAATAAAATCGCCTCACCAAAACTCCACCACTGATGTAGAGTCGCTTCCACTGGCTCCAGTAGGTCTTCGTGGCTGGACTACATGGGGAAACTGCAGTCCATGGGGGGCGTTCATTGCTGGCCTCCATCCAGGCCTTTATGGGTGCGATGTCAGGGTCAGCCTCCTGAGCTTGTTTTAATTCCTCAGTTGACCAGCCGGTGAAAAAGGCAACTTCACCTGTCCTACTTAATCTGATCTCCTCTGAGGTCTTTAGGCCGACTCCATTTGTCTGTAGGACTTCCTTCACACCCACTGGACTCACTGCGGCCACAGTCAGATCTCTCACTACCCCCACTGGACTCTGAGTCGCCTGGTTGACCACAGAGTCCAAATCACACTGCACTGCCTGGTGCGTGACGTCCCCATGGCGGAAGGCTGGATCGGACAACCTACAGGGGCAGGACAAGCGGCAAGGTTTTCTGGAGAGGCTGTCAGCATTTTCATGCAGTCGACCGGGGCGGTGAATGATCTCAAAGTCATACTCACTCAGCTTTTCAAGCCACCTGGCAAGCTGCCCTTCAGGCTCCTTCATTTTGGTCAGCCAGCGAAGACTGCTATGGTCGGTGCGTGCAGTAAAAGACCGCCCCAGAAGGTACTGCCGGAAATGTGATGTGAATTCCACCATGGCCAGCAACTCTCGCCGTGTGGTGCAGTAGTTCTGCTCAGTCTTGGTTAGCATGCGGCTTCCATAGGCCAATACTCTCTCACTGCCCTGCTGTACTTGTGACAAAACAGCTCCAATACCCACGTTGCTTGCATCTGTATCCAGGATCATGCGACCTTCGTCAAGGGGGTAGCCCAGAATGGGGGCAGTAGTGAGCAGGTGTTTGAGCCCATCAAAGGCTGCTTGGCACTCAGGGGTCCACTGGAACTTTGCATACTTTTTGGTCAGGGCATGCAGGGGCTCAGCTACCATGACAAAGTCTTTTACAAACCGCCGATAATAGGACACAAGGCCAAGAAACTGGCGAACCTCTTGGAGAGACGTAGGTGTAGGCCAGTCTCGTACCTTCTGCACCTTGCTGGGATCTGTAAACACACCCTCCTCAGAGACAATGTGTCCCAAGTATGCCACTTGGCGTTGAAAGAGGCAGCACTTGGCAGGTTTCAGTTTCAGGTTGGCCTGATGAAGTCGGTCAAAGATCTGAGCAAGTCGCTGTAGCATTTCTGGCACATCCCGGCCCAGTACGATGATATCGTCCAGATAAATGAGACAGGTCTCCCACTGCAGTCCTGCTAGCACACGGTCCATGAGGCGCTGGAAGGTTGCCGGGGCGTTGCAGAGACCGAACGGCATAACATTCCACTCAAAAAGCCCATTCCTGATGCAAAATGCCGCAGCCTTGCGAGCTCTGGGGGTCAGTTCAACCTGCCAGTATCCTGAGGCCAAGTCCAGTGTACTGAACCATTTTGCAGTGGAGAGGGTGTCAAGTGTGTCTTGTATGCGGGGCAGGGGGTATGCATCCTTAATGGTACAGTCATTCAGAGCCCTGTAGTCCACGCAAAGGCGATAGGTGCCATCCTTTTTGCGTACCATCACAATAGGTGACGCCCAGCTGCTGTGACTGAGGCGAGCCAGCCCAGAGTCCAGGCTCTGACGGATCTGTTGTTCAGCACTTTGTTGTTTTTCCCCTGCCATCCTGCGCGGTGCCTGCTTCACTGGCACACCTGGCAGTGTCATAATATCATGCTGCACCAACCCAGTGCGACCCAGGTCACCAGGTCCTGAAGAAAACACACTACTGTAGGTAGTCAGCAATTTGACCAGCTTGTCTCGCTCCTCTGGCTGAAGTTCAGCTGAACTCTGCCTGTAAAGCTCCTGCAGGTGCTGAGGGACAGATAGGTGATCAGATTGTTGTGGTTTGGAGGTTATGGTGGTGCTTGGCAAAGCGTAAGCGGGCTCAAGGAACCCAGCGATGGATCCTTTTTTGATGGCTACAGCTGTGTTACCTGGGTTGAAAACACGTACCGGTATTGCTCCATTTTTCTGGTTTTCAACAAGGACATGTGCGACTAGCACCTTGTGTTTTTCCACAAAACCTTTGGTAGGGCTCAGCATCACATCCTGCTTGAAAGGTTGTTTTCCGTGGATGTGTCCTGGCAAGATGTACTCTCGTCCAGCATCCAGTACCACAGTGCGTGCCACCTTCACTGCGAGGGCTTTCGGTTTCCTGAAACTCTGGAAATATGGTACCTCTTCACCAAACAGTTCAATGCGGTGATTTCCAAAATCTAAACGGGCGTGAGCTTGGGTGAGGAAGGGGTGACCGAGGAGAACCTCGCTACCTGAAATATCAGCCACCAGGAAGTCCACATTCATCTGTTTGTTATTTATTTGGACGGGTAGATTTGTCTCCCCAAGGACAGGAACACCACCAGGACCAACGCCAAGCACAGTCTTTACCTCAGATGGCTGGAGCATGGGTCGCATCTCTGGGCGAATAGCATTATAGTGACACTGGGGCAACACACTTTTCCGGGCTCCACTGTCCAACACAGCACAGACATCCAGGTCACACACTTTTAAGTGAATGCTCATTTCTTGACTTGGGGCATTAATCTGAAGTACAGCAGGCTCTGGGTAATCATGTAAAGCTGCATATGTCCGACCTTTGCCCACCCTCCTGGGCGAGGGACAGTTCCTCTTCATGTGGCCAAACCCTGAGCAATTGTGACACTGAATCTCATTCCACCTACGGCTCTCTGAGGTCTTAGCTGGGCTGGGTGCGTAGTTGAGGGGTTTTGGTTTGCAACTTGAGATTGGGCTGGTAGAAATGGTGTCTCTCTCTTCCTTCCATTCTCCCTCACGAACCACTGCAGCACGAGGTCTCTTTTCTGGAGTGAAGTGCGCCCCCTGGTACCTGCGACTGGCAACATGGGATGCCGCACGACGGGTGGTTTCATGGTGGTGGGCAATATCATAAGCATGGGCCAGGGTGCAAGGTCTCTGCTCCAACAGTTTATGGATGATCTCTGCATCACCCAAGGCATTGGTGAATACTTCCACACCTATGCCCTCCTGTTCAGTCTCCGACCTGTCACCGTATGCCACTGCTAACTGTCCATATATGTCGTCTCTTAGAGCATGAAGGGCCTCACCAGGTTTGCGAACTCGTTGTCTTAGCTCGATGGCCACCGCTGCAGCATGCTCAGAAGAAGGACCGTAGGCTGTCTCCATTTCCTCTACCAGTCTGCTGTAGCTCCACTGGGAAGACCGAGGATTTCTATGGACAACTGCCCCTGCTGCGCCAGTCAGGCAGAACCTCAGTTGGACAGCTGCTGTGGCTCCAGACCAGTTATTAGCTTCCACGCAGCTCTCAAACCGGTACAAAAACTCTCTCCATGGACTGGTGCCATCATACTGCCCAGGACGTAGGGTGGGGACCCTCTCTCGAATAGCAGAATCATCCTCACTGTCTGATGAAGGTTGGCGGGGAACTGGGCGTTGTTTGGGTGTGGGTAACTCAGGCAGTTCGTATCTGGAGGGAAAATGCGTTGATAGGCAAGGTTGTTGATTAAAGCTCACCGGGGCATATCCACAGTTAACGTCTCTGGGGGAATTACAACATGTGTGCAGCTGAGGTCTCACGGTGACTGATGTGTAGCAGGGTGCAGGTGTGCTTTGTATAAAACTCTCTGCATGGCTAGACACAAAGGGATTTCCACTTGGGGTGACCACAGTCATATTAGCTGGTGGGTGCGCACACTGCTGCTTTGATGGATGGTCACAGAGTGGGCTAAAGCACACTTGCTGGCATGGATAATTTCCCCGTGCGTAAACTTGGCGGTAGCCCTCCTCAATGTCTTTTAGAAATGGGTTGGAGCTCGAAAACTGAAGTGCGTGAGGGGGCGCGAAGAGTGTGTCACTTTCTACATTTCTCTCATTCATGTAGTCTTTATCTGTATCCACTTCACCTACTGCAGTCATAGACATGAACGGGTTGGAATACGTAGTCTTACCGGCCCTCATGTGCTCTGCCGCGGAGCGATGATTAGCGGCTGTCATCCTAACTTAGCTTCTTAGTAGCTAGCTCCTCTTCGGCCGTCAACTGTCTGTTTATTCTGTGTCCACCAGCTCCGCACGTACCTTGAAAGGTCCCTTCGTGGTCGCCAATGTTAACCTTTCCTGTTTCCGGGCCTTCGACCGTGGTCGGGCGCACAGGGGAGACTTATAGCTGCTCCGGGGCCGAAGCTAATCCCGGCTTCGGGGCTAACTCCCTTACTTGGTGGCTGGTGACGAACAGACAGAGGAGTCCGACTGGGTCCTGAGGAGATCCTTTTATTTGAGCCTTTAACATGTACACAAACTCTACAATGCACTGCACTTAACGCTGGTCGTTCTCGGACTTATATGGGCTAGACTTCACTGAACTTTTTCCGCTACTCTCCCTCTCGGCTCCTTCATTCATCAACATCCGGGGTCTCTCTCTCTCTCTCTCTCTCTCCACACACGCACGCACACACACACACCTCAACGGTCCCCCTCTCACTCACTCTCTCGCACATACTGCTATCTCTAACGGCCGAGGCCACTTCCATAACACAATGCATAAAAGGAGGAGTGGAGAAAAAGTGAGAGAGTGCTGGGGCGATCGACTGACGTCTCCATTACACACGCAATAAACAATAATTAACAAATAAACAATCGGACTAAAATAAGTTTACAGGACGTGGACACTCTGATGATACCGCTGTCCATCTCATCAGTGCGTATTTGCGCGCGGCTGTATGTTTCTATGAGACAGCATCAGTCAGTGAACAGCCTGATCCTGTTTGATCAAACTAAGAAACATCAGAACAGATGACAAAACTAAGCTTTTGCCTTTTTTGTCAGCTGTTCAGCGCTATGGCTCTGAGATGTTTTTCTCTCCAGCAGCGATCTATCATCAGCAGGGTCGGCGATAGAGACCCCGGTGTGGGAGAGAGCGTCCACCTTCAGGTTTATAAGAAATAAATTATAGCCATCCTTACTTAATAAGAGCTCACTCAAGGTGAGCTGCTGTAACATCAGGTTCTACGTTATGGGAACAAACTTCTCCAGCACTGTAAAGCTCACTTTTGCTCTGTTTGTTGCCCCTCATCGCACCATGCTGTGCGTGTCATTAATGTTACACTGAGCATGCGCGTCACTTCTGCAGCCTGAGCTGTTCACATCACAGCCTGCAGTCAGACCACATTTACAGGAGGAATCTGAACAGACAAACAAAACATCGGAATTGAGCAGTCAGGGCTGCAGTGTGAACGTAGCCTGAGAAAGCTAAACCTCTGGGTGATGAGGGCTGAGGTGTTGACTCATGTTGGACATGTTCGCTTTAGCGTGTCGGACTAGCGCTGAGCAATGCTTGCACATGGTTTTATTTTTGTCCACTGTTTTCTCTCCTTCGTCTTTATAATCCATAAGGAAACCGAAACGTCCCCAAACCGCAGATTGAACGAAGCCAGTGCTTCTTCAAACTCCGGTTTCTCCACCTCTCTGTTCGACATAACTTTATCTTTCTCCTTAACTTCTGCCTTCTTCGTCTTAGCTTTTGTGAGGCTGAGCCGAGCCGAGCTTCAGAGTGGGAGACGCCATCCACTCGGCCATGTGCTCGGCTCCTGTTACACAGTATAGCGATTGGATATTTACTAGTGGGGCGGGGTTTTGGACGGAGCTGTGTGAGGATGGGAGGAAGGAGGGGTTGTCTGCAGCCGGAGAACAACCTCACAGCTGTTAGATTTGAATTAATTGCAAAACCGAAAAACTGCGCTTCATAAAGGCAAATTGAGCTGTGCAGGGCGAACTGTACGGTTCGGTTTTAAACCGTGAACCGTTGCACCCCTAATAATGACAGATAACCTTTGACCTCATGAATACGATCAGGTCATCCATCAGTTTGAGAGGAAAAATGTGAAAAGGTAACAACAACACTTTTATACTATTCTAACAATGCAGCAGTTAATCCCTGGATGACCTCCATGACCTGCAAAGTCTTTTTAGTCCAAACTTATTTCACAGTGGATGTTGGTGGGAGCTTGAAGGAGAAATAAATGTTTTTGTATTAATCAACATCCATCCTCTTCAGTTCATAAACTTTATAGATACTAGGGATGTAACGATATGAAAATTTTGGATCACGGTTATTGTGACCAAAATTATCACGGTTATCATTATTATCACGATATTGTTGCAGTGTGCTCAAAATGTTCAAAAAGTACTTTTACACACAATTTAATCACTACACCCCTTCAATATTATTATCATTATGGTTCTTTTCTGTCTTTTTTGTCAATGTGTCAAGAAATGCTCTTTGAGTACATTTTTTTACCCTTCTTTCATGAGAAATAAAAAACCATTCTGCAAAGTATTTGACATTATTATGTTATAAACGGTGTGATTACAAGAAAAGAAAACAACTGATTTGAACTTCAAACAGGATTCTCTTTATAAACAATTTTAAATGAACATGTTCAAAGTTTTGAGATGACAAAAAATGAGGTTAAACTATTTTATATACACTCACACATTTTAGTTTACCTGCAGCATTATTGTCCATGTTACAGCTCCATATATCAGACCATGTCCAGGACTTTGTTTTAATGACGAAAGTCCCTGAAGCAATTTACCCCCTTCATGATTCTCCTCTGGTCTCCCCTCTTCACTAAATATTTCCAAATAACGATCGATGAAATCCATAAAACACAAACTTTGATGAAAAAAAGACGATCTATTTCAAAATACGGCGAACACACGGCCAAACAAAGGCAATAATACAGTCCAGAGTGACACAAATTCTGTTATTTATAAGATTTATACATTTTTGGATAGATTTACTGATAAGTCACCTGTTATTCTCTCAGGTATGGCTCACTGAATCCTCCCTCTCGCTCTCTCTCTCTCTCTCTCGCTTGCTCTCTCTCTCTCTCTCTCTCCGTCTTTCCCTGCGGCTCAGTAGGCTACATTTACTCGAAGAGTTCCTGCCGTTGAAATTGCGCACGTCTTTTTCTTTCGCTGCAGCTTCGTGTTAAGACAGGGAGACTGTCTTCTATCAGTTTCTCCTCAGGATCCTTGTAAAAATCCAAAATTCAACCTGACTCCAGAGTCCGTTTTGAGAAAACTCCGCTGTGGCTCGAACTTCGCTCTCAGACTCAGAGGCCAGACAATGCACACTGTGCATAGGCGCACTGGTTCAGGCTGATTAATCGAGGACAGAGACATAGGTCCGGCTTTTCCAGGCAAACAGCAGTATCACCGTGAGTTATTGACACAGGGTGATGATCAAACACGGTAAAACGGTAATTTTAAAAAGACACGGTAATGATTACCGTGGGAAATTTTACCGCGGTTTACCGTTTTACCGGTAACCATTCCATCCCTAATAGATACTAATGTCAATATTAGAACAATCTCTCTGTCCATGTTTTTATTGATTATACCTCAAATAAAACAAACCTTTATAAACATACAGTATATGAAGACACTCTCATAACAAGATGCCATATCTCAAGGCTTAACCTTGAATATGTCTGTATTCTGCAAAGACAAATATGATGAGGACAGATTTATGATCTGGGTGTCTATGAATCAGCTGCTATCATAAACTTTCTTTGTCCTGTTGTCTCTGTCCACCTCCAAAAGTCCACCAACTCACATCCTAAACATGGCGTCTGATTAAAAATTGATGAAAATACTCTCAGTGAATCTTGAGGTATCACATAATCGAGCAAAGGACGTCTACAAGACTCCATGATCTTGACCTTGGACTTCCTAAGTCTGCTAAATATCACTGTATCAAGTTCAGCACTTGGTCAAAGTTTGAACAAACTTGAAAGACAATTTGTTTTTAAGATCTTGTGTAAAGTGACCATGACCACTATGGATGGTCCGATGGACAAAGGATCACAGTCTAAAAACATAACGCCAAGGACATAAGAGACAAAAGATTATGTATGACATTCATGAAAAAATTATGATGGAAAAAATGAAAAAATCAGAGCTTAGAGAAAAAGGTTTAGCCCTCTGGCTCCTCCCACTGCTGATAACCTAACCAATGAAATGATCCTGATCTGCGAAGTGGAGATAATGAAGGTTCTCAAACTGAACTATCAGCACAATCAGCTCAGTGTTGAGGATTCACAGCTGTGAAGAACAGCAGCTGCTTTGCTCTGATTTGATTTCAGAGGAACAACATTTCACATCTTCAGGCTGATTGGCTGGAGCATCTCCAAAGACATGCTGATTCACCTCTTTATATTCATCTCTTATTTTATAGGTGAGTCTTCATATTGATATAGATCTATCATTTCAACCAGCTTTTCACAACAACTCATCTGTCCAACATTTCACAAGAACAGCTTTATCTCTGTGAGCTCAGATTTACTGGGACAGAAACAGACCATTTTCTTTAATCCATCATTAAATGACAAATCTTCATTTTACAGCCCTGGGCTCCATGAACACCATCAACCCAGAAAGAGCTGAAGAAAATGTTGCAGAGGGACAAAACATCAACCTGACCTGTACATATGAGGGTTTGATCAACAACATCCAGTGGTACAGACAATACCAGAGATCCAGACCAGAGTTCCTGCTCTACATCACAGAGGGAGGAATAATTCATCCAACAGTTTCTGATTTCACAGCTCACATCAACAAGGAGAAGAAACAAGTGAAACTAGAGATCATCTCTGCTGCTCTGTCTGACTCTGCTGTGTACTACTGTGCTCTGAGGCCCACAGTGACAGGAAACACCAAAACTCTGAACAAAAACCTCTGGACTTGAAGATACTCTGGAACATCCACTAGAGGGAGTCATGCTCTGCTAACCAATGGTATTTTGGGATTCAGACTTGATCTTCATCATTTGACAAAACAAATCAACTCCATCTGAGTCTCCTCCCTCTGACTGCAGAGATGTTTGATGACAGAGAACTGATTGAGCTGAGAACATCAGAGCAAACTAAACTGATTCATACTGATCCTTCAGTCTCACCATCTCACCTCTGCACACATGGACAAACTCACTCTGATACTGATCTTCTCAGCTCTCACAGGTATGTGGATGATGATCAGTGTTGGATGATGTTTGAGGACAATATTTCATTTAATTTCCTGAACTAAACTCTGTTTCTTTGTCATCAATCCAACACTCACATGATTCTTTAACAGCTCACTGAAGCTTTTGTTACTGTTTTACAGAATGTTTGGCACAGAAAGACAACGTGCTGCAACCAGAAGGAGATGTGACTGCCACTGAAGGAGAGGCAGTAACTCTTGACTGTCAGTACAACAGCACAGCAGCAAATGATTATCTATTCTGGTACAAACAGGACGGAGACAACAGGCCAGAGTTCATCCTCAGCACATCTACATACGGAGATGGAAAAACAGTGAAGGAGTTTAAGGAGAGATTTTCATCCAAACTGGATAAAGCCAAAAAATCAGTTCCTCTGAAGATCCAGAAGCTTCATGTGTCTGACTCTGCTGTGTACTACTGTGCTCTGAGGCCCACAGTGACAGGAAACACCAAAACTCTGAACAAAAACTTCTGGAGGTAGGACTCCACAATACTCCACAACATCCACTAGAGGGAGTCCCATCCTCTCTAACTCCAGGTGAACATATCAATGAAGTCTTGACTGATGTCACCTAAAACACAGCTCTGATGAACCACTCCATCATAACACTGCAGAGGAGCCTCATCATGAACTTATTTTGTCCATCTTAGGAGACGGATTCAGACTAACAGACACACAACCTTCAACCACAGAAACACACATCCCTGACATGTTCATGTCTGTTTTCTACTCATTTGAGTGTTTTGAAGAGATGGAATTTAATTTTTTAAGACATACCCTCATTTAAAATAACACTAACTGTTAAAAAATAAGACCTTTTAGCAAGTGCATACTGAATTTGGTCACAAGTATCATGTATGTGAACAGAGAAACACCCATCTCTGAGATTCTGGTTCATTTGTGATCGTATTAGTGAGAGAGATCAGTCAATTTACTGAGTCCAATGAAGGAAACAGAACTGATATTAGGAAGTTATTAAGGTCCCATATTTTTTAACTTTCTTCAGTTTAACATGGATTGTTGATGTCTTCATGATACAGAAACAGCAACATGCTTTGGTCCAAAAAGCCTGTGGATAAAGCACGGCTGTATTCTGTCCACACTCATATAATCACTCTGTTCAGAAAGGCTGGTTTTGTGGGCGGTTGCCTTCTTATTCTAATGAGCCACAGGAGTGTACATACGGTAGTTTGCAATGATCCTTCCAAGTCAATCGCATGAAGTGGGCACTTCATCCATATTCCACTCACACTTCTTAAGACATTCAATGGACTGATTTATGCCGGTTACCACACACATGGTTACAACAGTGAAACAGGTCCTTCCAAAAATCACAGCCTAACACACAACATCATATCCTTTCCTACCGTCTGGGCTAATGTTTGGAGAAACTAAGGGGGAATGGGGTGGGTTAAGGACTGATTGTATTCAGTCAGCTTCTCTTGACTAATGTAGGAATGGTAGCACTTTGAAGTTTACTGTTCAGACCTTCAACAAGTAATGTGAACATTGATGAACATGTGAAGTTACCCCTGCTGTTAACATTGGCTTATAGCAACTGGCACAATAAATACCACACAGCATTAAAATACTCATATTTCCATTATCAGGGTTGGTGATGGATTGTTGCTGCTGAGCCTGGATTTAGGAAAAGACTAGTTCTCAGTCCTGTGTTGAACTGACTGAAGTTGAAGAAGCAGTTGGACATGGAGAAACTGGCACACACATACAGGTGTTAGCCAGCTGAAGCTGCACATTCCCATCAAAAATAAAACTAGAAAAGCACTCGGAGAGCGCAGACCTCCACCAGCGCCACAGTCCTGCCCCTTATTGTGATTTTCACCATAAATATTAGTCCTACCTTTATTTAATCTAAATATTTAGATTCCATGATCATGAAAACATACCATCATCAATTGGAATCATAATGATATCTACAATATTGTATTTTAGTTCTGTCGTTATTCACAAAAATCACATTTTTCGTTATGGAGGCCAGATGCTAATTCGAATCAACACCAAAATGGAATCAGTTCTTCCTTTTCCCATGCTGAACATTTCCTGAAAACGTCATCAAAATCCATCAATAACTTTTTGAGTTATTTTATTCACAGATGGACGGACGGACAGACAAACAAACTCTCCCAAAAACATAATCTCCATGGTGGAGGCAATTAATCCACTGGGCCCTTTGGTCCTCTGAGGCTGGTAGCCTATATATGAAGATATATGAGGCTTTTTACAGCCAATAAGTGAGCAGTGACAGCTTCTGAGCTTAGACATGCTGAACACCGATCTCTCACTAAGAATATAAACAACATGGCTGCACATTGCAGAACAATCTCTCCAGCAGGGGAGATACTCAGGTAGACCAATCAGGTGAGGTCTAAATATCACAGACATAATGTCATGTAACAGTATATCCACAGACTCAACAGCTCATCGAATACCATGAGTTTACATTCATGCAGTCTGAAAAATACAGGTTTTGTGGTCTTAAATCACATCTTTGGCTGGAAGGGAGGCCAAAGGCCCAAAAATGTGCTCAAGTCCCCATTTGTAAAGGGCATCAAACACAAAGGTCTGTGCACCGCAAGCTGCTACAAAGGCAATGTAATGAAGACAATCTGATATGATGTTTATGGTATTTGAGCTTGATCAGACACCTTGATGGTTTGTCATCATGAAGACTTGACTGTTTCACTGAGACACTGAATCAATCCAACATCTGAGTCTCCTCCCTCTGACTGCAGAGATGTTTGATGACAGAGAACTGATTGAGCTGAGAACATCAGAGCAAACTAAACTGATTCATACTGATCCTTCAGTCTCACCATCTCACCTCTGCACACATGGACAAACTCACTCTGATACTGATCTTCTCAGCTCTCACAGGTATGTGGATGATGATCAGTGTTGGTGTTTGCTGATAAAGTTTCATATAAGTTCCTTCTGATAAAAAACATAAAAGCTAGACCTAAGAGAAGGAATCTCTGTTCCGATCAGGATTTTTGTTCTGAAGATCAACAATCAAGCAATTCAGAACAAAGTAATGTCTTCTCTTGAACATTGTTTGTCTAATCACTTCTTTTTCTCGTCCACTTCAGGACAAACAGCTGCAGACAAAATCTCTCCTGTGGACAAAGAAGTCATTAAAACAGAAGGAGAATCTGTCACACTCAGATGTAACTATGAGACAGACCAAAGTGTTTACCTTTACTGGTATAGACATCACTCCGACCTTCAGGCACCTCAGTTTATACTCTACAAAGGAGCACGAGGAAACACAAGATCATATATTCCAGACAAACAATATAGATCCCAGACCTCTGACAGCTCCACTGAGCTGACCATCACAAAGCTAACCCTGGCAGACACAGCTCTCTACTACTGTGCTTTAGACACACACAGTGATACAAAGTGTAGAAGAGGCTGTACAAAAACCTGAACACAGATATCTGACTACTCTTCAAAGAGGAGGGAAGTGGGATTCAAACCACAGCTTCATGTCAGATGGATTCTGATGATTCCTGTTTTATCAGACTCTCTGTGGTCACAGCTGCTGTTCAGACTCTGTTGATCACTGTTGAATATAAACTGTCAGTCGTCTGAATAAGACAGTGGTGTGAATGACAGGTGTCTGTGTGATCAGGCTCCTCCATTAATCCTCCATCTTAGTGCTGATGTGGACCAAACAGAGACCACAGCCTTCTCTAACGACTCTTGTGCTCAAACTACATCCTTCAGTCTGAAACCACCTGAGTGCTCACACTTTACAAGTGAAATCAGGATGAAAAATGATGAAGTTGAATCTGTCATATCAGTCATCACTGTTTTAAAACTCAAATACATACAGACAAAAAAAACGCTGCAGCTCTGAGACCAGATCTACATACAGCATCAGCAGCTAACACAGAGAGCAGGTATCAGAAAATTCTCCAGTGTCATCTGCAGATCTGTTCTTCAAAAAAATCTGCTCAGAGGGGCTTTCAAGAAGAAGCTGCAGACTTTTAATTCATATAAAAACAAATTTACTCATGATCAACTTAAGTAAGGGCCCAAAGGTCAAGTGCTGTATCAGATGTTGTGTTATCAGCCTTTCAGGGAGCTGATTGACCCAGAACTGTGATTAGCAGTATATGCCTGACTTCAGAGGAAACCTCATTGTTCAATTGAGCTGAATAAAGTCTGTTAAGAGGCTTCACAAGAACACAACACTTTTTAAGTTCATGTATAAACGCTGAGCTGTTGGCTGCTTATCTGGATTTAAACAAGGCTGCACATCATTATCATCAGAGACCAGAAGAAGTTCAGACTGAATGAAGACAAGAAACTTCATGACAAAGAAAGTTTTAACAGCTAGCATGGAGAGGAGATTGCTCTGCTTTAGAACTCCCACCATTGTTTAACTTTGATTATTCAGATGTTCACTGACCAGATGTTGGAGGATCAGCACATATTATTGTCACTGTGAGAGTGAACTCAGTCATAGGATCAGAAAATCAAAGATGTCAGAAATCCATCACACTCACTGGGAGCCTCCAATCGGGCTAAAGTCTGCCAAACACTAAAGGCATAACTGTTTCAAATTTGTAAAAAATCATTGAAATGTGACTGCTTATGCCCGGCATAAGGCCCAGCTCTTTAGAGGCAGTCAACACAATTGTCACCAGTGAAAATGATCCAGTTACTGTGGTGACCACGGCATACAAGGCACCCAAAGTGTGGTTTAGACTAAAGAAACCGGACTCTGCTCTGTCTGAAAGAAGCTCATGTAATCATCGAATCAAACACCAACACTCCCACAAAGTCTGGCAGCTACATGCAGTTTGCCCTTGTTTTGTGTCTGAAGGAGGTGATCTATCTCCCCTCTGCAGCATGAAGCATAATTTAATAATGACAGGCTTGTTGTCTTGTTAAGTCAGTCAATATAAAGCTTTAAGAAGACTTTAAGAAGTTTATTAAAACGAACTCAATCATTAAAATTTCTTCAGCTCCTTTAGATCACATGGAAAATATTTAATAAAGCAGAGGAGAGGTTTATCTAAGTGGTCCTGAGTCTTTAGATGTTCATGCTCCTGCCCTCAGAACAATAGTTTGGACTCTGATGCTGTAACCTGTTTGTAAAAATAAGCTCCAGGATGATCACATGGACTAAAATATCCAGCAGAGGGCACCCTCAACATCAAGACAATGAACTTCCTGAACAATAAATTGAACCTTACTTTAACAAAATCTGCTGCTGTGAGGAGAACTTTCCTCACACTGAATGTTGAACATCAGCTAGTTCCTCCTGTTGATCTAAACCTTGTTGTAGAGATGGAACATTGGCTGTGGATCATTCTGACTGCTCTGATCTTCTATGGTAAGAGACAACAAACAACAAAACATCATCACATTGAACATGTCAGTCTGATTTTTAAATGAAAACTTGAAACAGCATTAAATGCAGGAACACATGAAATTGTCACAGAAACATAGTTTATCGTGTAAGACATTGAAAATATACTTGATGAATGAAAATTGTGCCCTACCCACCATCTTGGCTGGTTGGTCAAAAAGTCAGTGTTGGACCTTGTTCACAGATTTGAGAGAATTTATCTCTGTAACCACTGACTATTGATGGAAAAACCTCGAGGCATGAAGTCTAAGTGTATTTCTCTTTCAGGTGTCAGCTGTGAAGATCTCACTCCACTGAAGAATGAAGAGTTCAGTTTAGAAGACAGCTCTGTTACTCTGTCCTACAGATACTCCAAACAAGCTGATGTCCGTGATTTTTTCTTCTGGTATCGACAATATCCAGAAGAACCTCCAGAGTTTCTCATCTCTCATACAACATCTGGAAAAATAAAAGTTTCTGGACCACACTGGTCTGCAAGAGTGAGTGAAGATAAATCAGTGATCCAGCTGCAGATCTCCTCTGCTGCTCTGTCTGACTCTGCTGTGTACTACTGTGCTCTGAGGCCCACAGTGACGGGAAACACCAAAACTCTGAACAAAAACTCAAACTGACAAACAATCAGCTGAGAGCATTTATCCAACAACTGTGATCCTCCACTAGAGGGCCACATCATCAAGAAGGAACTGAGCTACCTCAGCACTGACATCAATCTTTCAGGAGAAGATAACTGCTGCTGTGAGGAGAACTTTCCTCACACTGAATGTTGAACATCAGCTAGTTCCTCCTGTTGATCTAAACCTTGTTGTAGAGATGGAACATTGGCTGTGGATCATTCTGGCTGCTCTGCTCTTCTATGGTAGACATCACATTAACAAGCAAAGAATGCCTACAAGACTCCATGACATTGGACTTTCTAAGTCTGCTATCCTTGTAAAAATCCAAAATTCAACCTGACTCCAGAGTCCGTTTTGAGAAAACTCCGCTGTGGCTCGAACTTCGCTCTCAGACTCAGAGGCCAGACAATGCACACTGTGCATAGGCGCACTGGTTCAGGCTGATTAATCGAGGACAGAGACATAGGTCCGGCTTTTCCAGGCAAACAGCAGTATCACCGTGAGTTATTGACACAGGGTGATGATCAAACACGGTAAAACGGTAATTTTAAAAAGACACGGTAATGATTACCGTGGGAAATTTTACCGCGGTTTACCGTTTTACCGGTAACCATTCCATCCCTAATAGATACTAATGTCAATATTAGAACAATCTCTCTGTCCATGTTTTTATTGATTATACCTCAAATAAAACAAACCTTTATAAACATACAGTATATGAAGACACTCTCATAACAAGATGCCATATCTCAAGGCTTAACCTTGAATATGTCTGTATTCTGCAAAGACAAATATGATGAGGACAGATTTATGATCTGGGTGTCTATGAATCAGCTGCTATCATAAACTTTCTTTGTCCTGTTGTCTCTGTCCACCTCCAAAAGTCCACCAACTCACATCCTAAACATGGCGTCTGATTAAAAATTGATGAAAATACTCTCAGTGAATCTTGAGGTATCACATAATCGAGCAAAGGACGTCTACAAGACTCCATGATCTTGACCTTGGACTTCCTAAGTCTGCTAAATATCACTGTATCAAGTTCAGCACTTGGTCAAAGTTTGAACAAACTTGAAAGACAATTTGTTTTTAAGATCTTGTGTAAAGTGACCATGACCACTATGGATGGTCCGATGGACAAAGGATCACAGTCTAAAAACATAACGCCAAGGACATAAGAGACAAAAGATTATGTATGACATTCATGAAAAAATTATGATGGAAAAAATGAAAAAATCAGAGCTTAGAGAAAA
The DNA here is from genome assembly GCA_036419115.1 of Scarus forsteni. Taxonomy (NCBI): domain Eukaryota; kingdom Metazoa; phylum Chordata; class Actinopteri; order Labriformes; family Labridae; genus Scarus; species Scarus forsteni. The sequence continues at coordinate 1,084,004 of JAZDUH010000448.1, read as the reverse complement.
AGGTTTAGCCCTCTGGCTCCTCCCACTGCTGATAACCTAACCAATGAAATGATCCTGATCTGCGAAGTGGAGATAATGAAGGTTCTCAAACTGAACTATCAGCACAATCAGCTCAGTGTTGAGGATTCACAGCTGTGAAGAACAGCAGCTGCTTTGCTCTGATTTGATTTCAGAGGAACAACATTTCACATCTTCAGGCTGATTGGCTGGAACATCTCCAAAGACATGCTGATTCACCTCTTTATATTCATCTCTTATTTTATAGGTGAGTCTTCATATTGATATAGATCTATCATTTCAACCAGCTTTTCACAACAACTCATCTGTCCAACATTTCACAAGAACAGCTTTATCTCTGTGAGCTCAGATTTACTGGGACAGAAACACACCATTTTCTTTAATCCATCTCAAAATGACAAATCTTCATTTTACAGCCCTGGGCTCCATGAACACCATCAACCCAGAAAGAGCTGAAGAAAATGTTGCAGAGGGACAAAACATCAACCTGACCTGCACATATGAGGGTTTTATCAACAACATCCAGTGGTACAGACAATACCAGAGATCCAGACCAGAGTTCCTGCTCTACATCACAGAGGGAGGAACAATTCATCCAACAGTTTCTGATTTCAGAGCTCACATCAACAAGGAGAAGAAACAAGTGAAACTAGAGATCATCTCTGCTGCTCTGTCTGACTCTGCTGTGTACTACTGTGCTCTGCAGTCCACAGTGACAGGAAACACCAAAACTCTGAACAAAAACCTCTGGACTTGAAGATACTCTGGAACATCCACTAGAGGGAGTCATGCTCTGCTAACCAATGGTATTTTGGGATTCAGGCTTGATCTTCATCATTTGACAAAACAAATCAACTCCATCTGAGTCTCCTCCCTCTGACTGCAGAGATGTTTGATGACAGAGAACTGATTGAGCTGAGAACATCAGAGCAAACTAAACTGATTCATACTGATCCTTCAGTCTCACCATCTCACCTCTGCACACATGGACAAACTCACTCTGATACTGATCTTCTCAGCTCTCACAGGTATGTGAATGATGATCAGTGTATGACAAAGTTTGATATAAAAGTTGCCTTTCACTTCTTGAACGAAACTCTATTTCTCCATCATCAATCCAACACTCACATGATTCTTAAACAGCTCACTGAAGCTTTTGTTACTGTTTTACAGAATGTTTGGCACAGAAAGACAACGTGCTGCAACCAGAAAGAGATGTGACTGCCACTGAAGGAGAGGCAGTAACTCTTGACTGTCAGTACAACAGCACGACAACAAATGCTTATCTATTCTGGTACAAACAAGACGGAGACAACAGGCCAGAGTTCATCCTCAGCAGATTTATATTTGGAGATGGTAAAACAATGAAGGAGTTTGAGGAGAGATTTTCATCCACACTGGATACAGACAAAAGATCAGTTCCTCTGAAGATCCAGAAGCTTCATGTGTCTGACTCTGCTGTGTACTACTGTGCTCTGCAGCCCACAGTGACAGGAAACACCAAAACTCTGAACAAAAACCTCTGGAGGTAGGACTCCACAATACTCCACAACATCCACTAGAGGGAGTCCCATCCTCTCTAACTCCAGGTGAACATATCAATGAAGTCTTGACTGATGTCACCTAAAACACAGCTCTGATGATCCACTCTCAATATTTTTCAGAGATGAAATGAAAAACACTCTTCTGATATAAACTGTTCATGTATAAGTGCAAGTAAAAGCTGAATTTGGTCACATTACTTATGTAAACACACAAACAGGCATCTCTGGGTTACTGGATCCTGTTATTTCTGTAGTTCAACATGGATCATTTATCTCTTAATGAAATATTAAAACTCTTTGGTCCACAAATCTTGTGAATAAAGCACAGCTAAATTCTTTCCACACTCACAAGTCTCTCCTGTTCAGAAAGGCTGGTTTTGAGGGCGGTCGCCTTCATATGTTGATGAGCCAGAGCAGTGTACATGTGGATATACATTGCAGTCCTTCTGTGCAAAAACATTCTAACCATTGATTTATATCAGTTACCACACACAGTTACAAAAATGATCCTGGTCTCCCTTAAAAGGTTCCCGCACAACATGCTAACCACAGTACGACTGCTGCAAATTAGCCTACCGTCCCCGCTAAAGTTAGCAGAAACTGAGGCGTAAGTGGGTGGGTAAAGGACCGAGTATATTCAGCTAACTGTAAAACTTCTCTTCATGAACGCACATGAACCCTGAATTCATGCTGGTTACCAGATAACGACCAGTTGATTCCCCGCACACATCATAATAAACATGATAACCTAGCCTACCATCTGGGCTAACATGAGCAGAAACTGAGGGGTAATGGGGGGGTTAAGGACTGATTGTATCAAGCCAACTGTTAAACTCGTCGTGGAAGTTTTTTCCCTGTTTCTGGTGAAGAAAGAAATAGAGACTTCTTGCTGGCCGACATGGTTTTATTTCCTTTGCAAAGAAAAGATCAGTTAACACATGAGTTGGTCAAATGAAGAAGGACCCCGACTCAGGAGAAGATCAGGGTTTAAGTACCTTAGGAGACAAATGGGATACAAGAAATGGGATACACAAAATGGGAAGAGGGACACTTTCCAGACATAGTAAAAACAATAGCAGACAAAAGACTTACTATTTACATGGAGATGCCAATGATCTTTGATCAAGGAAACAAGGATGGGTGGGGGTCAGCCTGAGCTGAAGGTGTCAGGAGGGGAAGCAGATCTGAGGGACATCCTCTGAGGCAGACTTCATAACCTTATCTGCTGAGGAAGACGCCACAATTTAGGAGATAAAAGGGCAAAGTGAGAAGACAAAAGGATTTTAAAATCAAAGAAGTCTGGCAGGATATAGGGTGGGGGTAAGTTGTTGAAGAGGACCTGGTTTCATGGTGAGGGTCAGGGAGTGGTTCAAGGTGGGAACACAAAGGTACCTTGTACATTGGTGAGGGGAAGCATATCTGAGGGACACCCCTTAAGGTAGACTTCATAACCTTGTTTGCAGAGAGGAGCCACAATTTTCCATCATAACAGAAATGTGGCTGTTTTCAGCCAACAAGTGAGCAGTGACAGCTTCTGATCTTAAACATGCTGAACACCAATTTCTCACTAAGAATCTAAACAACATGGCTGCACATTGCAGAGGAATCTCTCCAGCAGGGGGGTGATAGGTATACTTATGTAGACCAATCAGGATAGGTATGCATATCAAAAACATAATGTTAAGTAACAGGATATCGACAGACTCAACAGCTCGCCAAATACCATGAGTTTACATTCATGCAGCCTGATAAATACAGGTTTTGTTGTCTAAATTCTTATTTTCTGGTTTGGGAGGAAGGACAAATACCCAAAAATGTGTCAAAAAGCCTTAACATGTGGATTTTGATGAATATGTCCCCTTTAATAATGGATGTCAAAAACAGAAGGTCTGCTCATTACGAGCTGCTACAAAGTCCTTTAAATGAAGATCATCAGATGTGATGTTTATGGTTCTTGACCTTCATCAGACACCTTGATGGTTTGTCATCATGAAGACTTGACTGTTTCACTGAGACACTGAATCAGTCCAACAACTGAGTCTCCTCCCTCTGACTGCAGAGATGTTTGATGACAGAGAACTGATTGAGCTGAGAACATCAGAGCAAACTAAACTGATTCATACTGATCCTTCAGTCTCACCATCTCACCTCTGCACACATGGACAAACTCACTCTGATACTGATCTTCTCAGCTCTCACAGGTATGTGGATGATGATCAGTGTTGGAGGATGACTGATGACAAACTTTCATTCTATTTCTTTCTGATAAATGATAAAAAATGCAAGGTAAGAGCCAGAATCACTGTCCTGATCCGGATTTTTCCGTTCTGTGGATCATCAAGAAAACAATCAGAACAAAGTAATGTCTTCTCTTGAACCTTGTTTGTCTCATCACTTCTTTTCTCACCCACCTCAGGACAAACAGCTGCAAACAAAATCTCTCCTGTGGAAAAAGAGGTTAGAAGAACAGAAGGAGAGTCTGTCACACTTGGATGTCAATATGAGACAACAAGACAGAGTGTTGAGCTTCACTGGTACAAACATCACTCTGACCTTCAAGCACTTCAGTTTATACTCTGGAAAGGAGCACGACAAGATACAACCTCATATATTCCAGACCAAAGATACGGATCCCAGACCTCTGACAGCTCCACTGAGCTGACCATCACAAAGCTAACCCTGGCAGACACAGCTCTCTACTACTGTGCTTTAGACACACAGTGATACAAAGTGTAGAAGAGGCTGTACAAAAACCTGAACACAGATATCTGACTACTCTTCAAAGAGGAGGGAAGTGGGATTCAAACCACAGCTTCATGTCAGATGGATTCTGATGATTCCTGTTTTATCAGACTCTCTGTGGTCACAGCTGCTGTTCAAACTCTGTTGATCACTGTTGAATATAAACTGTCAGTCGTCTGAATAAGACAGTGGTGTGAATGACAGGTGTCTGTGTGATCAGGCTCCTCCTCTAATCCTCCATCTTTGTGCTGATGTGGACCAAACAGAGACCACAGCCTTCTCTAATGACTCTTGTGCTCAAACTACTTCCTTCAGTCTGAAACCTCCTGAGTGCTCACACTTTATAAGTGAAATCAGGATGAAAAATGATGAAGGTGAATCTGTCATATCTGTCATCACTGTTTTAAAACTCAAATACATACAGACAAAAAAAAACGCTGCAGCTCTGGGACCAGATCTACATACAGCATCAGCAGCTAACACAGAGAGCAAGTATCAGAAAATACTCCAGTGTCATCTGCAGATCTGTTCTTCAAAAAATTCTGCTCAGAGGGGCTTTCAAGAAGAAGCTGCAGACTTTTAATTCATATAAAAAACAAATTACTCATGATCAACTTAAGTAAGGGCCCAAAGGTCAAGTGCTGTATCAGATGTTGTGTTATCAGCCTTTCAGGGAGCTGATTGACCCGGAACAGTGATTAGCAGTATATGCCTGACTTCAGAGGAAACTTCATTGTTTAATTGAGCTGAATAAAGTCTGTTAAGAGGCTTCACAAGAACACAACACTTTTTAGGTTCATGTATAAACGCTGAGCTGTTGGCTGCTTATCTGGATTTAAACAAGGCTGCACATCATTATCATCAGAGACCAGAAGAAGTTCAGACTGAATGAAGACAAGAAACTTCATGACAAAGAAAGTTTTAACAGCTAGCATGGAGAGGAGATTGCTCTGCTTTAGAACTCCCACCATTGTTGAACTTTGATTACTCAGTTGTTCACTCACCAGATGTTGGAGGATCAGCACATATTATTGTCACTGTGAGAGTGAACTCAGTCATAGGATCAGAAAATCAAAAATGTCAGAAATCCATCACACTCACTGGGAGCCTCCAATCGGGCTAAAGTCTGCCAAACACTAAAGGCATAACTGTTTCAAATTTGTAAAAAAAATCATGTTGAAATGTCACTGCTTATGCCCGGCATAAGGCCCAGCTCTTTAGAGAGGCAGTCAACACAATTGTCACCAGTGAAAATGATCCAGTTACTGTGGTGACCACGGCATACAAGGCACCCAAAGTGTGGTTTAGATTAAAGAAACCGGACTCTGCTCTGTCTGAAAGAAGCTCATGTAATCATCGAATCAAACACCAACACTCCCACAAAGTCTGGCAGCTACATGCAGTTTGCCCTTGTTTTGTGTCTGAAGGAGGTGATCTATCTCGCCACTGCAGCATCAAGCATAATTTAATAATGACAGGCTTGTTGTCTTGTTAAGTCAGTCAATATAAAGCTTTAAGAAGACTTTAAGAAGTTTATTAAAACAAACTCAATCATTAAAATTTCTTCAGCTCCTTTAGATCACATGGAAAATATTTAATAAAGCAGAGGAGAGGTTTATCTAAGTGGTCCTGAGTCTTTAGATGTTCATGCTCCTGCCCTCAGAACAATAGTTTGGACTCTGATGCTGTAACCTGTTTGTAAAAATAAGCTCCAGGATGATCACATGGACTAAAATATGCAGCAGAGGGCACCCTCAACATCAAGACAGTGAACTTTCTGAACAATAAATTGAACCTCACTTTACCAAAATCTGCTGCTGTGAGGAGAACTTTCCTCACACTGAATGTTGAACATCAGCTAGTTCCTCCTGTTGATCTAAACCTTGTTGTAGAGATGGAACATTGGCTGTGGATCATTCTGACTGCTCTGTTATCTGGTAAGACAGAAATTACTTTATTTAAAAACCTTCAGACATATTCTTGTGTCTAACTTTTTGGTGTGAAACAATTTAACCTCAATACTGTTATCTATGACTATAAATCTTATTCCCTCATCTCTGTTGTCTCCTCCAGGGTGTGAAGGACAAGACAAAGTATTTCAACCCCCTGAAGATATCATTGAGTCTGAAGGCAGAACAGTCACACTTGGATGTACATTTGAGACAAGTGATAACTACCCCTACTTGTTCTGGTACAAACAAAATATTGGTGATTTCCCAAAGTACATGATGAGATGCTCCTTGGAAGATGTCTTCAAAGACCCTGAGTTTGACAACGACAGATTTACTGCTGAAATCACCGAGACATCAGTTCCTCTGAAGATCCAGAAGCTTCATCTGTCTGACTCTGCTGTGTACTACTGTGCTGTGAGGCCCACAGTGACAGGAAACACCAAAACTCTGAACAAAAACTTCTGGACTTGAAGATACTCTGGAACATCCACTAGAGGGAGTCATGCTCTGCTAACCAATGGTATTTTGGGATTCAGGCTTGATCTTCATCATTTGACAAAACAGAGCAACTCCATCTGAGTCTCCTCCCTCTGACTGCAGAGATGTTTGATGACAGAGAACTGATTGAGCTGAGAACATCAGAGCAAACTAAACTGATTCATACTGATCCTTCAGTCTCACCATCTCACCTCTGCACACATGGACAAACTCACTCTGATACTGATCTTCTCAGCTCTCACAGGTATGGGAATGATGATCAGTGTTGGAGGATGTTTGATGATAAAGTTTAATTTCAATTCCTTCTGATGAATAAAACAAAGTGTGAGAAAATGCAAGAATCTCTGTCTTGATCAGGGTTTTTCTGTTTTGAAGATCATAAATCAAAACAATCAGAACAAAGTAATGTCTTCTCTTGAACCTTGTTTGTCTCATCACTTCTTTTTCTCGTCCACTTCAGGACAAACAGCTGCAGACAAAATCTCTCCACTGGTGGGCGGACATTAGCTCAGTTGGTAGAGCGTCCGCCCATGTACGGGGCCTTCCAAACCCCAGCAGTGGCAGTAGGTTCGAATCCCGGCCACAGCCCTTTGCTGCATGTCTTCCCCCCTCTCTTCACCCGCTTTCCTGTCATTCTCCAGCTGTCCTATCAAATAAAGGCCATAAAAGCCCAAAAAAATAACTTAAAAAAAAAAAAAAAAAAAAAAATCTCTCCATTGGTCAAAAAAGTCAGAAGAACAGAAGGAGAATCTGTCACACTCAGATGTCACTATGAGACAACAGAACAGGGGATTTACCTTTACTGGTACAGACATCACTCTGACCTTCAGGCACCTCAGTTTATACTCTGGAAAGGAGCACGCAATATAAAAAGCTCATATGTTCCAGACAAACGATATGAATCCCAGACCTCTGACAGCTCCACTGAGCTGACCATCACAAAGCTAACCCTGGCAGACACAGCTCTCTACTACTGTGCTTTAGACACACAGTGATACAAAGTGTAGAAGAGGCTGTACAAAAACCTGAACACAGATATCTGACTACTCTTCAAAGAGGAGGGAAGTGGGATTCAAACCACAGCTTCATGTCAGATGGATTCTGATGATTCCTGTTTTATCAGACTCTCTGTGGTCACAGCTGCTGTTCAGACTCTGAGGGAGGATTCACATCAATATTCAGACAAAGAAATTCAGTTCAACCTTGCCTTGACTGCTTTCCTCCAGTAGACCTTCTGGAGCTAATTTCTGTTGTCCACAAACCATCAACCTGTACAACAGCCCGGTACTAACTGACCTTTCAAAGGAGGTTGTTCCCTTAGTTTGGTCATCCGTATGGGTGACAATCCATGTACAGTTATGCTCATAAGTTTACTTACCCTGGCAAAATTTTTGATTTCTTAGCCACTTTTCACAGAATGTGAATGAGAACACAAAAAACTTTTTTTTACTTGTGGTTATTGTCTGGATGAAGCCATTCATCATCAAACAGCAGTTTTTTAAATCATAATGAAAACAGAAACTAATCAAATGACCCTGATAGGAACTTTTCATAGCTCAGTTCTTAATACATTAATGAAAGCTTCATGTCTTTTGTTGTCATTGTAGATGAGCTATTTTATTTTTTCAGATGATCAGGAGGCCTGTTTTCCTTGGCAGACAGCCTCCAATTTCTGTTAAGTACTTGGACTGTCTTGCATGAACTGCACCATTGAGATCTCCCCAGAGTGGATCGATGATATATATATATAAATTTTTTATATAATTGTTTTTATTGACTTTCATGTTTCCACCACAGGGTACATAAACTTTTTCTGGGCAGTCCAATAGGATTATATAACAACAAATTTTTGACCTGAAGTACATCACATCTACATTCTTTCAAGGTGGTACCAGAATAACATACACCAACACAGACAAAAACAAAACAAAAAAAAAAAAAACAAAACAAAAACAAACAAACAAATAAAGACAAACAAACAAACAAACAAAAAAAACAGTAAAACTTTAAAGCATTTAAATCCATAAACCACTCATGTAATTTCATATTGCCCCACCACTACCCCCACTACTACCCAACAAAAATCACCCTGTACACCTGTACATATCAATACACACAATCAATTAACTGTCCCTGTCCCAGATTCTCTACTGATCCCCCATCCCCTTCAATCATAACCGTAAGGTTTAATTTTTCAATAATTCATATTTCATAATGCTTCATAAATGTGTTTCCATACATCATTAAATTGTTTTACCTTATTGTTATCATTAGCTAGTGTCTTTTCTATTGTCAAGTAATATAGATAGATAGATAGAAACTTTATTGTCTGTCACAAGTGACAGAAATTCATCTTTGACAGGCTCCTTCACACATTTAAAAGGGACAATACAAAACAGATGAGAAGAAAAGGAAATACCACATTTTAAGAAAAAGTGCCAATCAATCAATCAATTGACAGTGTCCCAACAGAGGGGGGTGTTACAGCAACATGTGCCTATTTCTATATCTCATCAATCCTTTCCAAGAGTTCAGAGAAGGAGCCTGCGTTTGCCTCCAGTGCTTTAAAATTAACTTTTTACAAACTAATGAAGAGAATAAAATCTGCCATCCCACTGGATAGTGGAATGCCTCAGCATTCTGGATGATACAAAGTTCCACTGAGAAGTGAATTTGCTTTTGAAATATAGAAGACATCCAATCTTGTATCTCATTCCACAGTTTCATCACTTTAACACATGACTAAAATGAGTGTATAAGGGAGTCAGGAAATCCACATTTCTCACATTGATCAGAGGAGTTTGGGTAATAACTCTGAATTTTATCTCTTGTGTAATATATTCTTGTCATAAGTTTGTATTGTATTAAACGTAGGTTTTCATTTCTAGTAATGCTATTAGTGAGATATACACATTTCTTCCATTTTGTGTTAACGTCGTTACATTGAAGATCTCTGTTCCATTTATCATACAGCTTTTCCATTGAGTACAATTTAGATTGTTCCTTCAACAGCATGTTATATACAGTTCCAATTAACTGTTTCTTTTTGCCAGGTTGAACCAAAAACTCCTCAAAGGGTCCTGGAACTACATCATATTTTAGTACAAAGTTTTCTATTATCCAGTTCCTAAGCTGTAGATATCTAAAATACTCCTTGTTTCCCAAGGCAAAACGGGTCTGTAGCTCTATAAATGAAAGAACATTATTATTTTCAATTATGTCTGAAAGGTACTGAATACCATTTTTCCTCCAACTGTCCCAGTTCAGTTCCCTGTTTTGGAATTTTATCGAAGGATTATTCCAAATCTTTGTTTTCTTGGGTATGTTAAGTTCTACTGCGAGTATAGTTTTAATTTTCTGCCAGGATTTTAGAGTGCTATTTATAACAAAATTTGTCACTTTTATCTTGTGTTTTATAAACAGGGAAGTAAATAAGTTGTAAGGTTTCAGTTGGTCATTTTCGATCTCAATCCAGGGTTCTTCCCTGGCATCATTAATTATTTGATTGATGTAAAACAGCTGTGAGGCATAGTAATACAATTCCAAATTTGGGAGTTTGAGACCTCCTTCTGTTCTCTTGTTTTGAAGAAGATTTCTGCTTAATCGATTTGCTTTATTTGACCAGACAAAGGAGGAAAGTAAAGTATGTATTTGTGTGAAAAACCGTTTAGGTGGAAAAACAGGTAATGTTTGAAAAATAAAAAGAAATTTGGGCAACCATACCATTTTAAATAAGTTTATTCTTCCGATTAAGTTAATAGGCAAATCTGTCCATCTCTCAAGGCTACATTTTAATTCATAAATCAAGGACTTAAAGTTATCTTCATATAACATTTTTTTCTCAGAACTAATAATGCAGCCTAAATACTTAATCTTTTTTTTCCATTTAAAGTGCCCAAAATTTTCCGAAATACTGTGTTTTTCTTTAATAATTTGCATTAGCTCTGTTTTTTCAATATTCATCTTATAGCCTGATATTTTAGAATAGTTCTCAATAAGTTCTTTTACCTTTGGGAGAGATGTCCTTATATTTGTTAAATATAACATTAAATCATCCGCAAATAGACTCAGCTTACATTCTCCTGAACTTAACTTTACACCTCTAATTTCTTGTGTCTGTCTAATTCTCTGGGCTAAGGGTTCAATTGCCAAAGCAAATAGTGAAGGGGATAAAGGGCAACCCTGTCTTGTACCTTGCTGTAAATCAAATGTCTTTGAAAGAGTCTCATTAACATATATCTGAGCAGTAGGTGATTTATATATTGTCTTTATCATTAATATTATTTCTTCTGGAAATCCATATATTTCTAATACTTTAAACAGGTAAGCCCACTCTAGACGATCAAAGGCCTTCTCCGCGTCAACTGCCATCAATGTCAAATCTACTTTTTGCTTCTTGGCATACTGGATTAATGATACACAGGTTCTTATGTTAGATTTGAGGCTTCTATTTTGTATAAAACCAGTCTGGTTATGATGGATTAAACCTGGAAGTATTTTAGCTATTCGATTATTTAAAATTTTAGTAATAATTTTATTATCACAATTAATCAGACTTATGGGACGATAATCCGATGGTTGACTGCCTTCACGTCCTGGTTTTGGTATCACATTAATTATTGCTTGATACATGGATTTTGGTAGGGTGTGATGCTTCCATGCATTACTAATAACATCCAGGAGTAAAGGACTAATCTGATTCCAAAAAACAGAATAAAACTCAATTGGTAATCCGTCACTACCTGGTGCTTTCTTTAAGGGAAAATCATCGATTGCCTTTTTGATTTCCGATACTGTTATGTCCTTTTTGAGTTCCTTTGTTTGTTCTTTAGTTAGAACTTTCAACTTGACTGACTTTAAGAAGGGTTCAGGATCAATATGCATCCCATCAGATTTGTATAAGTTTCTATAATATGTTTCAAATCTTTCATTTATTATTTTATTATCAGTTATTGTCTTATCTGAGGTTTTATCCTTTAGAACTACCATATTCCTTTTAACTATTTTTTTTTACCAAATTGCTCAGCTGTTTGCCTGTTTTATTAGCAGATATATATGACAATTTACTTGTATTCTGTTTAATATCCTGGACTTTTTTAAGTAGCAGGCTATCATATTCTAATTGTACTTTTTGCAATTTCTCTAAATCACTGATGCACTTCGTCTTTTTATGAACATTCCGAAGAAGTTCCATAGATTTCCCCACTTGATCGATCTCTCGGTCTAAGTCTTTTTTCTTTTTTACTGAGAAGGATATCATTACTCCTCTAATATATTCTTTAAAAGCATCCCAAATAATGTCCATTTGAGGTCTGTCTTCAATTGCAGTGTTTTCAATATTTGTGTCTATGAATATCTCTATGTGATTTTTAATGTAGTTCTGAAAATCTATATCAGTTAAGTGTTTTCGGTTCATTCTCCAAACTTTCTGAGAGTATTTATTTATTAATGGTATCATTTGACATGTCACTGCAGCATGATCTGAAATAACAATATCGTGAATTTTAGTTTAAATAACATTTCCTAATTCTCGACAAGATATGAAGATGTAGTCTATTCGGCTATATGATTTATGAGCATGAGAATAAAACGTATAGTCTTTACTCTCGGAATGCATTACTCTCCACACATCTTGCAGTTCATTAGTTGACAAGAGTTCTACAAAGCGTGCTGGTGGTTTTACTTTCCTTTTATTTTCTGACCTATCTTTTATACTAAATATATTGTTCAAATCACCTCCCAGTATAATAATTCATGGAGGAGACATATCAAGTATCTTCTGTATTTTACACAAAAATGATCCATCAGATAAGGGTAGGTAATAAATATTAATCAATGTATATGTAGTCCCAAAAATAACACATTTTATGACTAAGTATCTACCTTCTGTATCTGCATACTGTGAAGTTAATTTAAAGGGAATGTTCTTATTAATTAATATTCCAACTCCCCTACTACAGGATGTAAAGGTGGACTCAAACACTTCTCCAACCCATTGTCTCTTGAGATATTGTATTTCACCAGGTTTAAAATGAAGCTCTTGCAGAAAGATGACATCTGATGATAACTTTTTTAGATGACTCAGAACCTTTTGTTTTTTGACACCTTCTTTTAGTCCATTTACATTCCAGGAACAGAAGGTAAAACGATTAAGTACATTTCTTTTGTCTTTGTTTTGCATCATTATTGAATTTTAATTTACCTGAGGACACATAACTGTTTAAGGTCAGGGAAGGCTTCAGTAGAGAACAAGGACATAAGCAACAGTTTAACAGGACAAGGTGTAGACAAACCGAAAAAAAACAAAAACAAAATTAACACGTACCCTCTGAAATTCTCTTCTTTAAACATGCTTCTTTGAGCTATCCTATTCCACTCTGTAGTGTAGTCAATGGCAATAATAGAGCCAGTACTGGCTTGACATTTACACAAAGGATGTACTTATATGGTTCCTCTATCCCCAAACCTTTAAATATTAATCTACTGAGAAAATTAATCAGAATTTAAACCAATTCATAAAAGATGAAGGTATAGGTAAAATTAGGGAAATTAAGTAGTACTTAACTGATGATCAGATTATTTTTTTCAAATTCATATATTTATATTTAATAAAGCTGAACCAAGTCCCAAGTAAAGGAATAAACCCTTTATCTAGATATTCCTCTTGGTTAGACTACTTGATTGATTAAAGGAACACTACACCCAAACAACGATTTGGCCTCATTTTCTACTCACCCTCATGCTGAGCAACACTCTGGAGCACTTTTTTGATGTCTCAAATGCAGCTGGAGGTCCAAGAAGCTGTAAACAAGGTCCATAATTAATCGAAAGCGAAGTCATTTAGTACATATTTGAGCCTAAACAATGCTATAGCGTGCTTCCGCAGTGCGCCTCCGCGCGCTCCCTGCACTATGCAGCGGCAGACCAATCAGGCGGCTTCGTGGTGCAGGGATTACAGGCAGGCACGCGTGACTTTATGGACCTGTTTGGGCTGCTGCCCTGTTAGATGGACCTTTGTTTACAGCGAAATGCCTCCAGCTGCATTTGAGACATCAAAAAAGTGCTCCAGAGTGTTGCTCAGCATGAGGGTGAGTAGAAAATGAGGCCAAATCGTTGTTTGGGTGTAGTGTTCCTTTAATTCTGGGGTTTTTCAATTTACATTAACCCACAAACATAACCTCAAAACAGGTCAGATTTCATCTTCAGTATCAAACTACTATCTTTTTATCTTGCTCTCTCACGAATATGCATTATTGAGTTCTCTTCAAGTCACTTTATTTTATCTCAAATATAAGTCATTGGGTGAGTTTAAATTGTTAACACTTTAAAGTAAAAAAGAAGTAAGACTCAATCCATATTAGCAATGCTCAATTTAGATTTAACTGTGAAACTTAATTAAAAAGAGCTTAAAAATATTAACAAAAATCTTACTATCCTTACAAGATTTATTTACTTCCCAACCAACTCTTTAATTTTAAAAAGTACATTCAGTCAATCAAATACCACGTTTCTCTGATAAGCGAGCCTACACTTTTTCATACTCAGATCTATGTTCTCCCTTGTCAAATTTGCGCCCTCAGCACAGAGTTGGATGTTTCTTACGGAGCTCCAGTAAAGCTTTCTCAGGTGTGGAGAAGTTCATCCTCTCATCATCCACTTGTACTTGCAGGACCGATGGATACCGGAGACTAGTTTTTATATTCAGTCTGTGCAATTGTTCTCTCAGTGGCCAAAAAGCATCACGTCTCCTCCGTAGCTGCGTCGAGATATCCGGAGTAATCCTGTATTTAATCTTTTCTGTACTTTGTCCTTGCGCCTTCACTGCTTTGAGGATCATTATTTTCTTTTGGAGATGGTGCAGTTTGAAGATGATAATGCGTGGAAAACACGCATTTTCTCTGAGTGAGCCCAGCCGGTGTGCACTCTCTATGTCCTCCTCCTTCAGTTTAACTTTCCACTCCGCCTCCAGTAGTTTAATCAGAAAGGTGATCATCCCCTCTTTTCCTTCCAGGGATTCAGGCACATTAAGAAGTCTTAAATTATTCTGACGGTGGCGATTTTCGAGTTGATCGATGTAATCCATTGCAAGCTGAAGTTTACTTTCCAGCTCTGTTAAACGGCGCTGATGAGCGTCCTGTTGCACCACCTGTTCATGCATTTCTCCGATCAGCCTTTCAGTTTTTTTATCCAAATTGTCCACTCTTTGAACCACCAATGACAAAAGGGTATTTGTGGCTGTTTGGAGATTTAGAAGTTTGTCAAGTTTGCCTTCCAAATCGTCAAATCTGGCGTTCACTCCTGTCGACATGGCGTCCTTCGACCGTGTTAACATGGACATGGACAGTTTGTCTTACAAACTTATATTTCTTCTTTCCTCCTCGCGCTGACTCGAGATGAATTCGTTTACTTTTAATTGTCTGGCTTTGGTAAATGAATTATTTTCAGATATTAACTAAATCTGCCATTGCTCACCACATTGCGAGAGAACTCTAGCCCATCCGACCTCTCACGCCGCGCATGCTCACTGGATTGATGATATTGAGGTCAGGAGACTGAGATGGTCACTCCAGAACCTTCTTTTTATTTTGCTGGAGTCATTCACAGGCCCACTTGGCCTTTTGGATCATTATTACGTTGAGACATTTTCCTCCAGTATTTTCTAAAAACATGCTGCATTCATCTTGACATCAAATTGGACCAAGTTTCCAGTATTTTCTAAAAACATGCTGCATTCATCTTGACATCAAATTGGACCAAGTTTCCTGCCTTTGTAGCTCACACATCCTCAAAACATCAGGGACTCTCTTCCGTGTCTCACTGCAGAAAAGATGGACCTTCATTATTGGTCTTGTTGACTTCCTCCAAATTAACTTAAATAAATCCTTTCTTCATGTTAATGTCTACATATGGTTAAGTCCTGTTTGTTTTTTCTCTTAGTTTCATGTTTTCATACCTGACAGAGCTTACTGACCCAACAAGTGGCTCAGAGACTTTGTTTTGGCTGCTGAATGTCAGCCCAGAGTGGTCCAGCTCTTCAGCTCCAGAGTTTTATGTCTGAGGACCAGCAGACACCTGATTCTCCAAATTGTATCCCGCTGCAGACTTGCAGGCAGCACTCTCAAGAGCAACCACACTCTCAGGACTATAAGTTTTTCCACAACAGTGACACCCAGTGAATTGTATTTGTCTTTACAGGACAGCAGAAACAGAGGTAAGTTCAGGCATGTGTATTTGGTAAGTTAGGTTCAGGCAAGTTCTTAAAGCAAAGGTTAGAGGTTAGGTTTGGGGAAAGGGATGGGGCAGGGGTAGGGATCTCTATTCCACCAGATGATGAGTCCCAGGGGCACAGGTTAGGGTTAACCGTCTCTGCACATGTGCGACTGGGGGGAGTGAGAGTGCAGTCCTGGGACTGCTGCCTGCAAGGCTGCAGCAGGACCCTTCTTGACTCTTATTCTGTCAACCAGGTTCATACCTTGAAGTTTTTCTAATATATTTAAGGCTGCATGAGTGAAATGGGTCTGACAGACAATCAGCTGAGAAAACATGTCTTATATTCTAGTTTCTTCAAAGTATCCACCCTTTGCTCTGATTACTGCTTTGCACACTCTTCATTCTGTTCATGAGCTTCAACAGGTAGTCACCTGAAATGGTTTTCTCTTCTCAGGTGTGCCTTTCCAGGATTAGTTAATGGAGTTTCTTGCCTTATTAATGGGGTTGGACCATCATTTGTGTTGTTCAGATGTCAGGCTGATGCACAGCTCACAGCCCTATTAGACAACTGTTAGAATTAATATTATGGCAAGAACCAATCAGCTAAGTTAAGAGAAACGTGTGACCATCATTGCTTCAGTGAGAATCTACAATGGAATTAACAATGAAAATAAATAAAACACAGTGAATGAGAAGGTGTGTACAAACTTTTAGCCTGTATTGTATGCGATTAGACCTACTTTTTAATGAAGTGCTTACTTCACATTTGTGCGTCCCCTTGTTTTCATGGAAGTTTATGAAGAATGGGCTTATACATGGAGTCTTCTGTCAGACAAAGTGATGGACCTATAGAAAAACATTCAGCACCACTTTAGTCCAGAGAGCTTCAGAAACAGTCTCAGTCTGAATAACTCCATCAAGATCATGGTCAGCTGAACATCTCAGAGAAAATTTTATTTTGATATTGACAGTAAACATGGCCTTACATCTGATTCTTTCTGCTGTGATTTTTGAAGTCTCAGACAAAACTTTAAAGCGGTAAGAAAATCCTGTGGAATCTCTCTGGAGTGGGCAGTATGGACTTGAGTTGGGCTGAGGACCTGAAAGCTGCAATTTGAAGGCAGTTTTTTCCTGATCAAATCAAGGCTGCATGTGCGAAATGTGCTTAACAGACAATCTGCAGAGAGCCTATCCAACAACTGTGATCCTCCACTAGAGGGCCACATCATCAAGAAGGAACTGAGCTACCTCAGCACTGACATCAATCTTTCAGTAGAAGATAACTGCTGCTGTGAGGAGAACTTTCCTCACACAGATTGTTGAACATCAGCTAGTTCCTCCTGTTGATCTAAACCTTGTTGTAGAGATGGAACATTGGCTGTGGATCATTCTGACTGCTCTGCTCTTCTATGGTAAGAGAGAATGGACAACAAAATCTCATGTTGAACAGGAATAGTCTGACTTTTGGTGATTTAACTTAATGGACTGTTTTCTGTGGTCTGATCATCAGTTCTAACCTTACATGTTCTCTTTTAATCCAGAGTGTGAAGGACAAGAAAGTGTGAACCAAACACGAGAAGAAATCGTTGCCTCTGAAGGAGACTCAGTCACACTTGGATGTACATTTGAGACCACCTATGGGACCCCTACTCTGTTTTGGTACAAACAGGACATTGGTGATTTTCCAAAGTACATGCTGAAGTGTTATTCAGATCAGTTGGAAAATAGTGAACAATTTAAGAAGGACAGATTTACTTCTGAAATCAAAGAGAAGTCAGTTCCTCTGAAGATCCAGAAGCTTCATGTGTCTGACTCTGCTGTGTACTACTGTGCTCTGCAGCCCACAGTGACAGGAAACACCAAAACTCTGAACAAAAACCTCTGGACTTGAAGATACTTTGCAACATCCACTAGAGGGAGTCAGTCACTGAAAAGCTTCAACAGATGTGAAGAGTCAGAAGTTTCAAATTCTCCAAAAACTTTCAAGGATCTATCTAAGTTCTGTTTTTCCTGTTTGGGGCTGCAGTGGAGCTGAAGCCTGTCCCAGGGAGTCATCCACAGTGTTGCTAAGCATCAGACAAACTTTATTATCCAAATGCTCATTATCTAATCTCTTCTTGAATTTATTCTAATTTCCTGTCCCTCATCATGAGGCCCAATTTCTTTTTGTGCACATTGAAAACATACTCATTTATCACTGAGCTAAAGTTGACAATCTTGTTTTTAAAAAAAACAACTGCAAGGTTTTTTTGAGATTTGGCATTGAAACAATGTATGTGACCATACTTGTATTTAACCATTGACCTACAATATCCTATCAGGTCATTTAACAGTGTATGGAGAAAACTGAAAAGACAAAACAAAACTTTTGAAGATTTCTTGTTACACAGAAATAAAACTAAGGAAGACCTTCACAACCTTTCAAGAATCACCTGCAAAGTCTTTTTGGTCCAGACTTATTTAAATCCACACAAAGTAAAATTCGGGTTTTCAGCTCACTAGTGCCCTCTATGGTTGTTTAGTGTAGCTGCACTATCATACACCAACATGCATTTGTTGACGTACAGAGGGAGGAGAGGCCAGCTGACAGGATGTCCCTGGAGACAACTAAATCATGTGGAATGAAGAGGTTCAGTCAGATCATGTCTCTTTACTTATCAATCATCACGTACTCAAAAGTCCAACAATAACAGGCTAAATAAAGATTGGTCAGAGATCCCTCCTCTTCTGTCAGCTCACGCCAGCCAGTGAACGCCGGGCCAATGTTTATCTCTGTCTGAGCACTTAGCTTATTACTCTCCCACTTCCTTTCTTTCGTCTCCCACAATGAAACTTCTTTTCCCCGGGTTTTTCATTTTGATATCAATGTTTCATTTAGCCATCATCTTCTTCTTGTTCAACTGCAGGTGGCATCCAAAGTCAGGGGAGCTATACCACCACCTACTGTGCAGGAGTGTTGTATTTCCATGAGGAAAATAAGAGTATATTTACTATAACTAAATTCTGTTCAATAATGTTTCAGAATTTTAAAAACTTCTTTATATGCTCCTTTTTCCAACTTTAAACTTTTGCCACAAGAAGGAAGTAACAAATGCTGTAAAGCAGTCAAAGCAGTAAATCTTTGTAGTTTATTAGTGTGAAGTGTTCCTACCATCCACACTGAAGCTCCATCATGCTCTTGAAGGTGAAACGGACCCCCTCAGACCATGACAGAGGTGTCATTACACCTGTTGTAAGGTGATGTACCATCAATTAAATTCTAGAAATATTATATTATCGTGGAAAGCTACATGGTGCTTGTTTAACAGTGGAGGTTGGTGGACAGATTGAAGGGCATACTTTAAAGCATTTCTGTGGTATCAGATTTCACAAATTGCAGTTCAGATTAATGTTTTTCAATAAACTAACATGCAGACGTGTTAGTTAATACATTTTATAGATTTTAAAGTTAATTAGAACAGTGTCTTGATCCATGGTTGTAATTGATTATACCTCCATAGGAAAAACCACCATAGTCCTGTCAACTCTGCCAAACTCCCTAGTGATGCCAGCTCCCATCCCAAAAATGGTTAAGTAAATATATATTTACACAAGAATTACAATACTGAGTATGGTTTCAACTTGTTCTATTGTGCAGTGTCTTGAGAAAACATTTGGCATAAATGAAATGACACAAACAAAGATTGATTGTCAACACCACAAAGACAAAAGAAGAAACACAAGACAAAAAAAATTTGAAATGTCTCAAAAAAATGCAAAGATGTTAAAAAAGTGTTGGCAGATATTCTATCAATAAAATAAAAATCATAACAGAGGAGAACAGTTTCACCCTCTGGCTCCTCCCACTGATGATAACCTAACCAATGAAATGATCCTGATCTGTTGAGATAATGAAGGTTCTCAAACTGAACTATCAGCACAATCAGCTCAGTGTTGAGGATTCACAGCTGTGAAGAACAGCAGCTGCTTTGCTCTGATTTGATTTCAGAGGAACAACATTTCACATCTTCAGTCTGATTGGCTGGAACATCTCCAAAGACATGCTGATTCACCTCTTTATATTCATCTCTTATTTTATAGGTGAGTCTTCATATTGATATAGATCTATCATTTCAACCAGCTTTTCACAACAACTCATCTGTCCAACATTTCACAAGAACAGCTTTATCTCTGTGAGCTCAGATTTACTGGGACAGAAACACACCATTTTCTTTAATCCATCTCAAAATGACAAATCTTCATTTTACAGCCCTGGGCTCCATGAACACCATCAACCCAGAAAGAGCTGAAGAAAATGTTGTAGAGGGACAAAACATCAACCTGACCTGTACATATGAGGGTGCTATCTTCAACATCCAGTGGTACAGACAATACCAGAGATCCAGACCAGAGTTCCTGCTCTACATCATGGAGGACAAAACCATTCATCCAACAGTTTCTGATTTCGGAGCTCACATCAACAAGGAGAAGAAACAAGTGAAACTAGAGATCATCTCTGCTGCTCTGTCTGACTCTGCTGTGTACTACTGTGCTCTGCAGCCCACAGTGACAGGAAACACCAAAACTCTGAACAAAAACCTCTGGACTTGAAGATACTCTGGAACATCCACTAGAGGGAGTCATGCTCTGCTAACCAATGGCATTTTGGGATTCAGGCTTGATCTTCATCATTTGACAAAACAAAGCAACTCCATCTGAGTCTCCTCCCTCTGACTGCAGAGATGTTTGATGACAGAGAACTGATTGAGCTGAGAACATCAGAGCAAACTAAACTGATTCATACTGATCCTTCAGTCTCACCATCTCACCTCTGCACACATGGACAAACTCACTCTGATACTGATCTTCTCAGCTCTCACAGGTATGTGCATGATGATCAGTGTTAGAAGATGTTTGAGGACAAACTTTCATTTTAGTTCCATTTGATAAATAATATAAAATTTGCTTAGAAGAGCAGGAATTTGTCACCCTCAGGATTTTTGTTCTGAAGATCATCAATAAAACAATCAGAACAAAGTAATGTCTTCTCTTGAACCTTGTTTGTCTCATCACTTCTTTTTCTCGTCCACTTCAGGACAAACAGCTGCAGACAAAATCTTTCCTGTGCACAAAGAAGTCAGAGGATTAGAAGGACAATCCGCGAGACTCAGATGTCACTATGAGACAACAGACCAGTACATTAACCTTTACTGGCACAGACATCACTCTGACCTTCAGGCACCTCAGTTCATACTCTGGAAAGGTGCACGGGATTGGGATGGAAGTGAGCACATCCCAGACAAACGATATGGATCTCAGACCTCTGACAGCTCCACTGAGCTGACCATCACAAAGCTAACCCTGGCAGACACAGCTCTCTACTACTGTGCTTTACACACACAGTGATACAAAGTGTAGAAGAGGCTGTACAAAAACCTGAACACAGATATCTGACTACTCTTCAAAGAGGAGGGAAGTGGGATTCAAACCACAGCTTCATGTCAGATGGATTCTGATGATTCCTGTTTTATCAGACTCTCTGTGGTCACAGCTGCTGTTCAGACTCTGAGGGAAGATTCACAGCAACATTCAGACAAAATATGAAGTTAAAGCTGAGTCAGACTGTTTTTCCTTAAGCAACCTTCAGCAAATAAATTCTGTTGTCTCGTCCTCCAAACCATAAATCTGCCCTTTAGACTTGATCCAGATTAAGGTTACAAAAGAGGTCTTTCCCTTAGTTTGTTGCACCTCTTTGGAGACAATCTATGTAATTTAATCAACAGGCTATGTGCCACAGTACTTAAGCAGCTTTATTCATTTCGTCATAGGCTTACCGTTGAATCAGGAGCATTAGCTAACTACAGGTCCATATCAAATCTTTCAAAAACCTTAAAGACCTTTTTAAATGTAGTGGCTTATCAGTTTTGTGACTTCCTTCAAAACAACTTGTTTGAAGACTTTCAATCAGGATCTAGAGCTCACCATAACACAGAGGCTGCTCTGGTTAAAGAAACAAATGACTTGTGTACAGCTTCAGACTGTGGACTTGTCTATGTACTTGTCTTGCTAGATATCAGTGCAGCTTTTGACACCATGGATTATAATGTTCACACGCAGAGATTAGAGAAATTCTTCAGGACAACAAAGGTCTAGATATTTTTCTTTTACATTCAAACAAGTTAGAGGTCATTGTGTTAGGCCCCAAACACCTGAGAGAAACCTGTTCTCGTAATATGGGGGTCCTCGAAAGCATTAGCCTAGCACCTGAGTGAAAGTTAGAAACTGAGCTAATATTCATGAGGATTTAACCATAAACTCAATCTGACGTTTCCTCGGGATCTCCAGTGTCTTTCAGTTTGCTTTGTGTTTTTAGTTTGGTTTTGCTCAAAATGGATTGGATTTTGGATCCTCTTCTAATTCAAATAAATCATTTTTTTACGACCTGCTGTTTGGTGCTGTTCTGCATTCGTCTTATGTCAATGTCAATGTCAATGTCAGCTTTATTTATATAGCACATTTAAACAGCCAGCAGCCTACCAAAGTGCTTTCCAGTAGAAAAGGCAGACAAGATAAATACATTAAAACAATAAAAACCAATAAAGGTACTAAAACAAATAAAAGCAAATAGGAACACTGAGAGTACAGGATAAATGTGCACACTGCCCAGTAAAACCAATAAAAGTCCCAAATAAAAGTGGCTATACTCCACCAAAGGCCAAGGTGAACAAGTACGTCTTTAGCTGTGTTTTAAAGGTAGAGAGGCTATTCGCAGACCGCACATTTACAGGTAATGCGTTCCACAGTTTGGGTGCCGCAACAGAGAAGGCCCGATCTCCTCTGGTTTTTAGAGAGGATCGAGGAACTTCTAGGACCATCTGGCTTCCTGAGCGAAGTGCTCTGGTGGGCTGATGAACCCTAATAAGGTCAGACAGGTAGTCTGGGGTCAGCCCATTCAGAGACTTAAAAACAAATAAAAGAATCTTAAAATCAATCCTGTACCTCACTGGAAGCCGGTGAAGGGAGGATAGCACTGGAGTGATGTGCTCCCGTTTCTTTGTCCCAGTCAGGAGGCGAGCAGCCGCATTTTGGACAATCTGCAGGCGGTTAATCTGGGAGTGCTCAATGCCGACATACAGGGCGTTACAATAGTCCAAACGGGATGATATGAACACATGAATGACTTTCTCAAAGTCTCTCTGGTCCAGATAGGGTTTAACCTTGGCTAGAATCCTCAGCTGATAAAAGCTGGATTTAACAACAGCACTGATCTGCTTGTCCAGTTTGAATGTGCCATCAATTATAACCCCAAGATTCCTGGCTTGGGACCCAGTACAAGGCACAAGTGGGCCAAGTGAGCTAGCAAGGGGCTGGACCAGATCAGGGCGACCAAACAGGATAACTTCGGTTTTGCTCTCATTTAATTTCAAAAAGTTCAAATCCATCCACTGCTTAACATCAACCATGCAGTTGTGCAGGCACTGAAGAGCATCAGTGGCAGGGAACTTCAACGGCAGATAAACTTGCACATCATCTGCAAAACAATGAAAGGGGATCCCATATTTCCTAAAAATCGACCCCAAATATAACGAGAAGAGCAACGGGCCCGGAACAGATCCTTGGGGGACCCCACATGTCAGAGGAGCCACAGAGGAGGAAAACTGGCCCATGTGCACTGAGAAAGATCTTTCAAACAGGTATGATTTAAACCAGTTTAGGGCTGTGCCCTTAATGCCTATACAGTGTTCAAGGCGTGACAGGAGAATAGAGTGATCCACTGTGTCAAACGCCGCTGTCAGGTCGAGAAGGATCAAAATGGCACAGTTGCCGGAGTCAAGACTTAACAACAAATCATTAAAAACCTTTAAAAGAGCAGTTTCAGTGCTGTGGAGAGGCTTAAAACCAGACTGAAACACTTCACAAACATTGGCCCTTAAAAAGTACTCTTGGAGTTGATTTAAAACGATTTTCTCTAAAACCTTGGAAATAAAAGGGAGCTTGGGGATCGGCCTAAAATTAGATAAAATCAAGGGGTCCAAGTTTTTCTTTTTTAAAAGAGGCTGCACTGTGGCATGTTTAAAAGAGGACGGAACACAACCAGAACTGAGACAACGATTAATAAGAAGCAGAATAAAAGACTGAACTGAATTAAAAACCTCTTTAAACAAACGAGATGTAATGCTGTCAGATGGGCAGTTTGCAGGACGTAAGTGCTCCACTATTTCAGTCAGTGTGGAAAGAGAAACAGGCTCAAAATGATGAAAGACAGCTGAGTTTGCAATGGAGACTGAAGGGTCCTGAACTGACTGAGGAAGCGGGAGCCTGAGAGCAGAAATCTTATTTACAAAAAACTGCAGAAAATCTTAACACATAAAAGAAGAAGGCTCGACACAAACAGCTTTACCAGGATTAACAAGTGATTCAAAAACATTAAACAGAACCTGCGGTTTTCTTCACATTTGTCTTATACTGCTATTCCACTGGCCAAAAATGCCATTTTAATCTGGTAAGAATCAGCTCCTGTCTACTTTGAAAAAGGGTTGAAATCAGCATTTAGACTTGGGCAATCTAAATGCTGAAAGTGACACAGGTCTTTTTTAGCTCGCCTCTGATTGGGTCCAGAAGGAACATCACACCTGTATGACCCATCTAACTTATGAGATGATGTTGGCATGACGTGCCTACAGCATAATATTGTGCCTGTCTCCATTATCTGTAGCTCCTGAAACTCGATGCAAACTCAACAAATTTGATCTGACTTTGTGACATCACGATCAGATGTGTTCAGTCTATGCTGAGTTTGTGCAGTTCTAAAAAGGGACAAAAGAACAAAGTACAGAAATCAGATGACCACCATGTCCATGGCTTCCAACTCAGACAGAGTACTCCTCTGTTTATATGGTCAAGTTTCAGCGTGCTGATGATGCCATCAACTTGATGACATCAGCTTGATGCACCAGAGGAAAAAGAAACAGCAACACAGCTTGTCTGCTTGTGATTAGGGGTGCAATGGTCCATCAATCTGAATCAGTACATGGACGGGTTAAGCAATGATGAAATCAAATCAAATGGAAATTTACAGCATTGATAGAGATCGTAACTTCAATATACAGCTTTATTTTGAAAATATGACTGAAAATCTGTTTCACAGCTTCCGCCCAATCATGCCTCATTCTGAAGTTTAAAGGGCTCTCAAATCTCACATGTTCAGTGTATCAGACATACACTGGAACCTTTTCGCTCTCTCAAATGCAACACCAGGTATTTTCTTTAAAATGTTTTGTGTAGCAGCCATAGAGTAACTCTGCTGGAATATGTAGCAAGATGTACTGAGCATCACTGGGCTAAACAGAAGGATGACATATCTGCCAATCAGAAAACAGCACTGCTGTACCTGCGTAAGACATGGTTTATCTGACAGGAAAGGCTGATTACTGCATGCACAGAACAGGGGAGCCTAATCACAAGTCCTTTCAACAACATGAAAGCATGACAAACTGCTGAAAGGGGCAAGTGTAAACAGGTATTACCGTAACTTACCTGGGTGGACTACCATGAAGCTCTCTTGATAAAATCAAGGCTGCATGTGTGAAATGGGCCTGACAGACAATCAGCTGAGAGCCTTTGTCCATCAACTGTGATCCTCCACTAGAGGGCCACATCATCAAGAAGGAACTGAGCTACCTCAGCACTGACATCAATCTTTCAGTAGAAGATAACTGCTGCTGTGAGGAGAACTTTCCTCACACTGAATGTTGAACATCAGCTAGTTCCTCCTGTTGATCTAAACCTTGTTGTAGAGATGGAACATTGGCTGTGGATCATTCTGACTGTTCTGCTCTTCTATGGTAAGAGAATAAACAAAACAAGATTTCATTATGTTGAACATGTTAGTCAGTCTGATCTTTAGATGAAAACTTTAAACAGCACTGAATGGAGGAACACAATGTAATGTGTCACAGAAACAGTTTATTAATTCAGATATTAAAAATAAAATCAATGGATGAAAATTGTCCCATACATGCCACTTCGACTAGATGGTTAAAAAGTCAATTTTGGACCTCATTCACAGATTAAGGAGAGATAGTTTAAGTGATCTCGGTAACTACTGAATATTGATCAAAAAACCTCGAAGTGTCAAGGTGTATTTCTCTTTCAGGTGTCAGCTGTGAAGATCTCACTCCACTGAAGAATGAAGAGTTCAGTTTAGAAGACAGCTCTGTTACTCTGTCCTACAGATACTCCAAACAGGCAACTAGTGAATATTTCTTCTGGTATCGACAATATCCAGGAGAACCTCCAGAGTTCCTCATCTCTCATACATCATCAGCACCATTATCCAGTCCAAGACCAGGTTGGTCCTACAGTGTGAGAGAAGATAACAGAGTCATGGACCTGAAGATCCAGAAGCTTCATGTGTCTGACTCTGCTGTGTACTACTGTGCTGTGAAGCCCACAGTGACAGGAAACACCAAAACTCTGAACAAAAACCTCTGGAGAGGAGAAAACGATGCACCACAACATCCACCAGGGGGAGACAGTCACTGACAAACTTTAACCAGATGTGATCAGTCAGAAAGTTTCAAATAAGAGACCTTCTGACTGAGCAGCACTGATACCTGCACCACTGTGCTGCCTGCTTCAGATGAAACCAACAGAAAAGCAGAGCCACAGCAGGACAGTTTCAGCCTTTCAGAGATCTACACTGTCAGGGATCAAAAGCACAGAGGGGAGTCCTCGGACCTCAGACCTCCTGAGTGTCATCACTTCAATGACAAGTCAAAATGGACATTTGTTCAAAATGAATGACAGAAGTACAAAGTGAGTTCTGATCATGAAGGGAAGAGAACTGCTAAGCTTTTATTGATCCCACTAACAAGTCTGCCTTCAGGTCTGGTTCTTTACTGATTCTGTGGACCTTCTGTCTGGACTAAAGTCAGCCTCCACAGGTTTTTACCACCAACAATGATTTTTAATGTTTGCTGCATGGACGAATGCTCCTGAGAGCTGTTGCTGTTTTCACTCATGCAGAACAAAGTGAAAAGTATTGATGAGGAAACTGTTCATCATCAGAAATATTAAACTAAATCCTCAGGCTCGTCATCAATTCTCAGCATGAACTGAGTTTTATTCTTATCCCTGATCATGAGGCCCAATTATTTTCAATATCCCTTTAAAATCAAACTTATTCATCCTTGAGTAAAAGTTGACATTCGTGTACAAAATGAAAAAGATGCACTGTGTTTTTGAGACATAGCATTCAAAAGCAGTAAGTGACCATAATGACAGATAACCTTTGACCTCAAGAATACGATCAGGTCATCCATCAGTGTGAGAGGAAAAATGTGAAAAGTTAAAAACAAAACTTTTATACTATTCTAACAATACAGCAGGTAATACCTGGATGACAAATAAATGTTGTTAAATAAATCCACACTCGTCCTCTTCAGTTCACAAACTTCATAGATACTAAAGTCAATATAACAAAGATCTTTCTGTCCATGTTTTTATTGATTATACCTCAAATAAAAAATACCTTCATAACCAAGACAAATATGATGAGGACAGATTTATGATCTGGGCATCTATGAATCAATTGCAATCAGAAACTTTATTTTTCCTGTTGTTTCTGCCCACCTACTCACATCCATAACATGGTGTCTTATTAAAAAAATGATGAAGACACTCTGAGTTATTCTTGAGGTATCACATTAACAAGCAAAGAAAGAAAACAAAGAACAAGACTCCATGACCTTGGGCTTGTACTTTCTAAGTCTGCTCAATATCACTGTATCGAGCTCAGCAGCTGGTCAAAGTTTGAAGAAACTTTGTAGACGATTTGTTTTTAAGATCTTATTTAAAGTTTCTTTGATTGATATGGATGGACCGATGGACAAAGTATCACAGTCTAAAAACATAACACCAAAGATATAAGAGACAAAGACTATGTATGACATTCATGAAAACATTACGATGAAAAAAATAAAAATTATTGCTTAGGTTAAGAGGTTTAACCCTCTAGCTCCTCCCACTGATGATAACCTAACCAATGAAATGATCCTGATCTGTGAAGTGGAGATAATGAAGGTTCTCAAACTGAACTATCAGCACAATCAGCTCAGTGTTGAGGATTCACAGCTGTGAAGAACAGCAGCTGCTTTGCTCTGATTTGATTTCAGAGGAACAACATTTCACATCTTCAGTCTGATTGGCTGGAACATCTCCAAAGACATGCTGATTCACCTCTTTATATTCATCTCTTATTTTATAGGTGAGTCTTCATATTGATATAGATCTATCATTTCAACCAGCTTTTCACAACAACTCATCTGTCCAACATTTCACAAGAACAGCTTTATCTCTGTGAGCTCAGATTTACTGGGACAGAAACAGATCATTTACCTTAATCCATCTCAAAATGATGATAAAAGCTGAGCCATGAACCAGAGGACCTCTTCTCAGCCTGTTGATGAGGGAATCTCCTGTGGACAAACTGACACAATCATCTTTATTTTACAGCCCTTGGCTCCATGAACACCATCAAGCAAGAAAAAGGTGAAGAAAATGTTGCAGAGGGACAAAACATCAACCTGACCTGTACATATGAGGGTGTGATCACCAACATCCAGTGGTACAGACAATACCAGAGATCCAGACCAGAGTTCCTGCTCTACATCATGGAGGGAGGAACAATTCATCCAACAGTTTCTGATTTCAGAGCTCACATCAACAAGGAGAAGAAAGAAGTGAAACTAGAGATCATCTCTGCTGCTCTGTCTGACTCTGCTGTGTACTACTGTGCTCTGCAGCCCACAGTGACAGGAAACACCAAAACTCTGAACAAAAACCTCTGGACTTGAAGATACTCTGGAACATCCACTAGAGGGAGTCATGCTCTGCTAACCAATGGTGTTTTGGGATTCAGGCTTGATCTTCATCATTTGACAAAACAAAGCAACTCCATCTGAGTCTCCTCCCTCTGACTGCAGAGATGTTTGATGACAGAGAACTGATTGAGCTGAGAACATCAGAGCAAACTAAACTGATTCATACTGATCCTTCAGTCTCACCATCTCACCTCTGCACACATGGACAAACTCACTCTGATACTGATCTTCTCAGCTCTCACAGGTATGTGGATGATGTTTGAGGACAAACTTTCATTTCCAATCTGTTTGATAAATAAAATAAAACCTGCAGAAAAGAGCAGGAATCTCTGTCCTGATCAGGATTTTGTTATGAAGATCTTCAATAACGCAATCAGAACAAAGTAATGTCTTCTCTTGAACCTTGTTTGTCTCATCACTTCTTTTTCTCGTCCACTTCAGGAAAAACAGCTGCAAACAAAATCTCTCCACTGGTCAAAGAAGTCAGAAAAACACAAGGAGAATCTGTCACACTCAGATGTCACTATGAGACAACATACAAGGACATTTATCTTTACTGGTACAAACATCACTCTGACCTTCAGGCTCCTCAGTTTATACTCTGGAAAGGAGCACGAGATAATGATGGAAGTGAACACATCCCAGACAAACGATATGAATCCCAGACCTCCAGCAGCTCCACTGAGCTGACCATCACAAAGCTAACCCTGGCAGACACAGCTCTCTACTACTGTGCTTTAGACACACAGTGATACAAAGTGTAGAAGAGGCTGTACAAAAACCTGAACACAGATATCTGACTACTCTTCAAAGAGGAGGGAAGTGGGATTCAAACCACAGCTTCATGTCAGATGGATTCTGATGATTCCTGTTTTATCAGACTCTCTGTGGTCACAGCTGCTGTTCAAACTCTGAGGGAGGATTCACATCAACATTCAGACAAAGAAATTCAGTTAAACCTCACTCTGACTGCTTTTCTCCTGTAGACCACCTGGAGCTAATTCCCATTGTCTACAAACCATCAACCTGTCCAAAAGCCCCGCCCTAACTTAGCTTTCCAAAGAGCTTGCACCCATGGTTCTTTCAACCTTTTTGGAGACAATCAGCATATAGTTGTGCTCATAAGTTTACATACAATGGCAGAATTTTTTTATTTCTTCACCACTATTCACAGAATATGAATGAAAACACAAAAACCTTTTTTCCACCTGTGGTTATTGGTTGGATGAAGCCATTCACTGTCAAACAGCTGTTTTTTTTAAATCATAATGAAAAGAGAAACTAACCAAATGACCCTGATAAGAACTTTTCATACCTCAGTTCTTAATACAGTAATGATATCTTCATGTCTTTTCTTGTCTTAGTAGATGAGCTTTTTTCTTTCCCACATGGTAAAGCTTCCCGCTCTTCTTTCCAGTTCCTGTAAATTTCTTTGGACTTTCTTGCATGAACTGCACCTTTGAGATCTGCCCAGAGTGGCTCAATGATATTGAGGTCAGGTGACTGAGATGACTTTTCCAGAACCTTCTCTTTTTCTGCTGAAGTCAGTGACAGACCCACTTGGCCTTGGGATTTGGTTTGTTGTCATGTTGAAAAGTTTTCCTCCAGTATTTTCTGATAACATGCAGCATTCATCTTGACATCAGTTTTGACAAAGTTTCCTTCTGTTGTAGCTCACACATCCCCACAACTTCAGGGATCCTCCTCCATGTCTCACAGCAGAAAGGGACCTTCATCAGTGATCTTGTTGACTTTCTCCAAATGTTAATGGCTGTGAACAAAAAGGTCTAATTAGTTTAATCTGTCCACATGACTTTGTTCCAGAAGTTTTAAGGATTGTCTCTGTGCTGGTTGACATATTGTAAGCTGAATGCTTTCTAAGAGTGTATTTGGTCAAAGTTAGGTTCAGGCAAGTTCTTAAAGCAAAGGTTAGGTTTAGGATAAGGGATTGGGCAGGGTCGAGTTCTATCACCAGATGATGAATCCTAGCGCAGGTTATCCATCTCTGCATGTTCAACTGGGGGCATGAGAGTGCAGCCCTGGGACTGCTGCCTGCAAGAGAAGGGTCTGTCTGCGGCCCGCAAACAGGCGTGTCATGTAGTGGGCGTGTCGCGTAATGACGTAATGACTACGACACGCCCATAGCTAAGATGGAAATCACGGAAAACCGCGAGACACTTAAAAGTTTATAAAAAGGAAGAAACGAAAAATAAGAGTGAAAAGAGCGTTTGGTCTGTGGTTTGTCTTACACAAATAAAACCTAACGTCACCCATCTGCTAACTCTTAACCTAACCATCACTCTTTTAGTGCCTAAATCTAAGTTTCTTTTAATGTTATAATAACACACAAATAAAACCTAACGTCACCCATCTGCTAACCCTTAACCTTACCATCACTCTTTTTGCTTAAATCTAAGTTTCTTGAATATAAATATACATACATACACATACATATATGTATGTATGTATGTATAAGCTCATTAATTCTTGTCGAGTTGTTTAATTATTATTATTATGTGTGGCAGAGTCAAACAATATTAACATTTCAATGCTTTTTAAATCAATTCATTATAAGGCAACAAGCAAAACAGTATTTAGTGTAGAAACAGAACAGAACGCTCAAACTTTAAATGCTAGCTCATATCTTTAAGAACAGTATAGTGGGTTCTGTCACGTGGTAACATCACTACACACGCCCACTACGTGACAGAACCCACTACAGGACACGACTACAGGACATGCTACAGGACACGCCTCCGTCTTGCAAGCCGCAGACAGATACACTTGGCCTGCAAGGCTGTGGGACCCTTCTCCCTATTTCTGCGGTCCTGCAAAGACAACTCCAATTCACTTTGTGGCACTGTTGCAAAAAACTGACAGTCCTGAGAGTGTGGACATGAGAGTGTGGTTGCTCTTGAGAGTGCTGCCTGTGAGCCTGCAGCAGGATACTATTGCCCTGATGTGCTGTTACACTCAATATTTTACTTTCAAATATTTAGTATTCGGTTTGGATATTTATATTGGATGGGTTATTAAATCGAATATAAAAGTGACAAATTCAGAGAGTTGTCAGCATGACCAAGCCTGGATGCAAGTCAGAAAGCTGCAGTCGATGCAAATGCTAGATCCAATCTGTACTGTGCAGCTGCAGATGTAAAACATTGTGGTATAAACTACTTAAGGTAGCAACACAACTACTGAAAAACAATATGTCTTCCTACTTACATGTGAAAAAGGAAAAGACAAAAATGGAGAGACAAGAAAAAAGGGAAAAGACAAAAAAACTGCCTTGATGGGATCATCACCTTATCATGGTGTGGCAGTATGACTGTCTCCATGACCCCGAGAACAATGGCAGCAGGAGTCTAGTATTTATTATTGGGCAATAAAAATTGCCCAATAATAAAATATATAAATACAGAAATAAATATTTGGATAAACCGTGGATGACAAGGGGAATTCAGAATGCATGCAAAAAGAAGAATATGTTATAGAAGCAATTTATTATAGAAAGAACAAAAGAATCTGAGCAAAACTATTAAAGGTATAAAAATAAACTTAATATTATTAGGACAAGTAGAAAGACTTACTATGGAAAATTAATTGAGGAAAACAGACATTAAGGAAATATGGAATGAAATAACTAAGTCTGAAAATAAAGTGAGTCACCCAGACCGCTTTGTTGTAAATGGCAAAGAGGTCTATAGTAAATCTAAACTAGTGGAGGGATTTAATAATTTCTTTGTTGAAGTGGGGCCAAAGTTGGTGAGAGAAATTAATGATGCTGAACAGTCTGTTGCTGATGCAGACATCTGTATTGACAGTGTGAGAGATTCAGTATTTCTGGGAGCAGTGACACAAAATGTCAAATTATTGAGACCTGTGGTGTCCCAAAGGGTCAGTAATGGGCCCTAAGTTGTTTATTTTACATATCAACAATACATACAAAGTGTCTGACTTATTAAATATGTCTTGGTCTATATGAGAACACCATAAATGGGCCTTTATAAAAATGGTTTCTTCCATGTAATTGCCTGAAAAATTACAGATTTGTGTATAACTATTGTCTTTTTCAAATAAAATTGATTATCACTACTTGCATTGTATTTTGGGTATTTTATTTAATGTAATTTGGTCTATATGACCGGAAAACTAGTTGGTGCTACAGGTTAAAAAATCCCACTAATGTGTTTTGTAGCACAAACAACACATCCAAACCCATGCTCTCACTTGTCTACACACACCTAAACCAACCCCCCCACACCCTCTCCCCAACACACACACCCCACACACACAGACTCGT
Organism: Scarus forsteni; assembly: GCA_036419115.1. Taxonomy (NCBI): domain Eukaryota; kingdom Metazoa; phylum Chordata; class Actinopteri; order Labriformes; family Labridae; genus Scarus; species Scarus forsteni. Next base: position 1,050,874 of record JAZDUH010000448.1, on the reverse strand, counting down.
GGTGCTATAGGATAAAGTGAGAACATTGTACTTTCTAGTACAATCAACACATCTCAATCCAAAATCTCACTCACCCACACACACCTCCAACCGCCCTCCAAACTTCCCCCCACACAACCCCTGCCACATACACACACACACGCACACACACCTACACACAGACCTTCCTCACCCACTAATGACATCTGTCTGACCCGGCCAATAGTTGGTGCTACAGGTTAAAAAAAATCACACTAATGTGCTTTGTAGCAAAATCAACACATCCAAACCCATGCTCTCACTTGTCTACACAACCCTAAACCAACCCACCCCCCCCACACCCTCTCCCACCCGACACACACACACCCCACACACACAGACTGGGTGGTGCTATAGGATAAAAAGTGAGAACATTGTGCTTTCTAGCACAATCCAAACATCTCAACCCAAAGTCTCTCTCAGCCACACACACCTCCAATCGCCCCAAACTTCCCCACACAACCTCTGCCACATACACACACACGCACACACACACACACACAGATACACAGACCTTTCTCACCCACTAATGACATCTGTCTGACATACACACAAAGACCTGGCCATCTCAGGTCAACCAATGACTGTCCACACACAAACACACACCACACACACACACATGCACACACACACAATCAATCACACACCCATACACACTCACAAACATGCACACACCTTCAAAGCCACAGGTGTGTAAACAATTGAGGTGCCTCTCTGTGTTCACACGGGCCAGAAACGCATAACGCCTGTGTGGCCCGTAATGAAGGCTGAACGCTGGACATTTTGACAAGCTGAGGGTCAACGCATCCTGGCGCAGGCACAGTGGAGAGCCGGAGCTTGTCAGACTCAGTGATAACCTGTGCAGGCAAATCTAGATGGAAACGAATATTTACAGAACTTACCTTCAAAACCTGTCTACTCAGCGACTTTCACCCAAGCCTGCTCTCTTTTGTCCGGTCTCTGTAGAGTGCACACGTTGAGTAGTAGAGCTCCGAATGATAGCAAACAGCGCCGATAAATCTCTCCTCCAGAGGGGTTTGAGCAGGAATAGGAGGCTGGAGCGTCACACCTCATCAAATCAAACCTGTCTCCTCAGCGAATTTCACCCAAGCCTGCTCCCTTTTGTTCCGGTCTCTGTAGAGTATACACGCCGAATAGTATAGCTCCGGATGATAGCAAACAGCGCAGATCAACCTCTCCTCCATCTTTCATAGGGGTTTGGCGAGCAGGGGCCTATAGCGTCTACGTCATCAAATCAATGACGTCAGAGGGGAATGTCATCGCTGATTGGCTGCCACGACACAGCGTCAGGCGAACTTGCGCCGAAAGTTCAATATTTTCAACTCGAGCGTCGAGGCGTTGAGCGTTGATTCCTCAACGTGCCGCACCAAACGCGTTCAACACGCCACCCGGGGTGAATCTGCGTCCAGACGCGTCTTTGCATTGACTTTGTATGTAATCTCGACACACGCCTGTGCAAATTCGCAAATTCACAGAAATCACATTTTTCGCCATGGCGGCCAGAAGCTGATCCAGATCAACACCAAAATCGAATCAGTTCTTCCTTTTCTCATGCTGAACATTTACTGAAAATGTCATCAAAATCCGTCCATTACTTTTTGAGTTATTTTGTTCATGGACGGACAGACTCTCCCAAAAACATAACCTCCTTGGCAGAGGTAATAAGGCTACACACACACACACACACACACACACACACACACACACACACACACGCACAGACACACAGACACACAGCTGCCACACACACTCTTACAGTTCTGTTTTTGTTTTGTTCTGGGTTGTGAGTTGGTCTTTCTAAATAAATTTTGATTGGATTTGAAACTGAAACTCTTCTCTCTGTTATCTTTATATATTTGTGGAGTTTTTATAGGCTGATGATGTTTATATTCCAAAATAAGAGTAACATTTGTTGTAATAAGTAGGAGTGAAGTTGAATTACAAGGTGAAACATGGAATTTGGTGATAACTTTATGCTACATGCTTTATATCAGTCAAACAAGCACAAGGGTCAATATATGACCCGCGAAGGCCCAGCAATGTTAGAATTTGCTGCCATTCAAAAATTTGAAAGAGTAAAAAAAATTTTTTTTGACCAAACTTTGACATGTACTACTATGTAAAAATCTATCACTTTATATTCAAACTCAGAATTCATAATTCATAATTATTTATTATTTTTACTCAAAAAATAGGTATAATTTTATACAAATGAGGTCAATGACATCATATATTGCAAAAATAAGTGTAAAGTTTATTTTAATAAGTAGCAGTGAAGTTGACGAACAAGATGAAACATAGAACTTGGTGTTAATTTTATGCTACATGCTTTATATCAGTCAAACAAGCACCGGGTCAATAGATGACCCGCAAAGGCCCGGCAATGTTAGAATTTGCTGCCATTCAAAAATTTGAAAGAGTAAAAAAAATTTTTTTTGACCAAACTTTGACATGTACTACTATGTAAAAATCCATCACTTTATATTCAAACTCAGAATTCATAATTCATAATTATTTGGTTTGTACAAAAAAAAATAGGTATAATTTTATACAAATGAGGTCAATGACATCATATATTGCAAATAAGTGTAAAATTTATTTTAATAAGTAGCAGTGAAGTTGGAACAAAGATGACATAGAATTTGGTGATAATTTTTATGCTACATGTTTTATATCAGTCAAACAAGCTTGGGTCTATATAAGGCCAGCAACGTTAGTCCAAAAAGACAGCACAAGGGTTAAAATTTAATGTGTTTGCTGATGACACCAATATTTTATGTACAGGAGAAAACCTAGAGCAGCTGTTAAATATGGTCCAGAATGAATTGTGTAAGCTGAAATGTTGGTTTGACAAAAACAAACGATCACTAAATGTTACTAAAATAAAATTAATGGTATTTGGAAATAGAAAGACAGATGGTATAATTGAGTTGGCAATTGATGACATACTTATTGATAGAGTCTAAAGTAAGTTCTTTGGTATTCTGGTTGACCATAAGCTGTACTGGAAACCATACATAAAATATTAGTGCTCAAAAATATCAATGAGTATTGGAATAATTGGCAAAACAAAATATTTACTGCCACAAAAATTACTACGCACCCTCTACTGCTCCATGATTCTGCCATACCTCTCCTACTGTGCTGAAGTCTGGGGTAACACCTATAGGACCAATCTACAAAAGATCTGCACATGACAAAAAAGAGTTATACGGATCATAAATCATTCTGGATACAGAGATCACACTAACCCTCTGTTTTTACAATCAAAACTGCTAAAATTTTATGACATAGTTAATCTGAAAACAGCTCAAGGGCTATATAAAGCACTGCACAATAATTTAAATTTACAAGAAAATCAAAACCAGAGAAGGCTAAAATCTAAGTGATCCTTATTTTCATTTGTCCCATCATTCACTCAACTTTTAAAAGTTTGTGCATTTCTGGAGTCAAACTCTGAAACAGACTGGATGTCACTTTAAAAATGTGCAGTAATATGCAAATATTTAAATTACACTATAGAAAAGTACTACTAAACTCATACAGGTAATTTAGTTATAACGTGGCCTTGGACGAAAACACTGATTACTATTAACATCTGTAAGTAATTATAGTCAGTAACTTAAAATGTAGTTTAGAACAGATATACTACGGGGAATTTTATAGTATTATGAGATGGATGTTAATGAATACTGTTGGCATTAAAATGGTTTGATTACATAAACACTGTATAAACAATATGTGGATTTGTATTATGTGGAGATATAATGTATATAATGATTTCTCTGAAGTGCTTACTTATACTGAGGATGTTTGTTTGTTGTCGTGGTGATTAATATGAAGAAGGAGGTTACTATTACCCATGAATTTACATTGTTTCCATGAATAATGACAGCTGGTATTGAGTTGTAATTTAGAATTGTATTTGATTTGTAATGAAGGGGCAGAACTAAATAAACTTTTTTGCTTCTTTCTGTTCATTCTCAAACTGTTTGCTGTGCATGTGTTTGCACTCACATGCTTAATTTGTTAATGTACTGTAACAGTACAGTTGGTTTACATGTTACTTGTTGGATTGGTTGTTGTTGATGTTATTTCTTTATTTCCTTTTGTTTTCTTTTTTAAGTTTGAGATGAATAAATAAATAAATAAATAAAAATAAATAAATAGTACACCTGTCAGGGTTTCCCAAGCTGAACAGGTCTAAGAGTAGACACTAGACAAAGAGTTATCCCACAGTGCTATTACTACATATAATCTACACTTCTTTAACTGATGCTGGGCTTATTACACACCACTGATTTATGGTACAAGGAAGCCAGTGATTAAGTCCATGGGTCCAAATTCAGATTCTACATTGTGAAAAATGTATGATTAGACACCAATATCATTCAAATATGATATCTGTGCGATTTAATTGCAAAATTCAATATTACTGTATATTTTAATGGCCGCCATCTTAAAAAATGGCCACCATCATGAATTTGCAGGTGGCTAATGGGTTTTATCAAAAAGCAATCCCCAAGGAGTATGTGTGCCATTATTGGTGCTTGTTTCCACAAATCAATGATTATTATACTTATCTGCCCCACTAACCTGACTGTGGTTGGGTTCAACAGAATTCCTAATTTACCACGTCTTAATTAGAGTTTGAACTCTGCTGATTTGTATTCTCAAAACCTTGGATATCTTTTTATATCCCTGTACTGTTTTCCTCAGATCAAACACTTATTCCCACAGAACCTTTGACAATTCTTTTGGTTTCCCCATGACTCAACATGCAGAAGTGTCTGAGCAGCACTGGATAAAAGATAAAGGGTGAGTGAGGAATTTTTCTGTTTTTAACCCTTCTTTAGCTTAAATAAATCCTTTCTTTATGCTAAAGTGTGTTGCTATTTAGGAGACCTTTTTGAACTGATTGAAATTTTGTTTTCCCTCCTATGGCATGTTGACAGGCACAGACAGGAAACCTTTGTATAGAGATGCTGCTCTGAGCAGGGCAAAAACAGAAGCTGTTAAAAATCCCCAGCCCAAAGATGCCTTGACCAAGTGTCTCAGAGACTTTGTTTGGGCCCCTGAATATCAGCCCCAGAGTGTTCCAGCTCTTCAGCTCAAGAGGTTTAAGTCTGAGGAGGACCAGCAGACACCAGACCCTCCCTCTGTGAACCTGGTGGATACCCTGCAGTGATAATGATAAATTAAAGGATGTATGTGTGAAAATGGCTCTTAAGACAGTCGGCTGAGAGTCTTTATCCAACAACTGTGATCCTCCACTAGAGGGCCACATCATCAAGAAGGAACTGAGCTACCTCAGCACTGACATCAATCTTTCAGTAGAAGATAACTGCTGCTGTGAGGAGAACTTTCCTCACACTGAATGTTGAACATCAGCTAGTTCCTCCTGTTGATCTAAACCTTGTTGTAGAGATGGAACATTGGCTGTGGATCATTCTGACTGCTCTGCTCTTCTATGGTAAGAGAGAATGAACAAAAAAACCTCATAACATTGATCACGTTTGTCAGTCTGATCATGACATTAAAACTGAAACATTTGACACAGAAACACAATTGATCATGTCAGATAGTAAAATATTTTTGATGGATGAAGTTTGTTGCCTAAATGACATCTTGGCTGAATGGTTGAAAACTACATTTTGGACCTTGCTCACAGATTTGAGATAGTCTTAATATTTTCTGTAACCACTGACTACTTATGGAAAACCTTGAAGCATGAAGTCTAAGTGTATTTGTCTTTCAGGTGTCAGCTGTGAAGATCTCACTCCACTGAAGAATGAAGAGTTCAGTTTAGAAGACAGCTCTGTTACTCTGTCCTACAGATACTCCAAACAAGCTGCTTACAACGATTATTTCTTCTGGTATCGACAATATCCAGGAGAACCTCCAGAGTTCCTCAAGTCCATTTCAGGGGGTAATATCACCAAAACATCTGATGCTCTGAAACAGGAGACACGGTTTTTGATTGAACTGTCTAAAGACAAGCAGCGAGTGGACCTGCAGATCTCCTCTGCTGCTCTGGCTGACTCTGCTGTGTACTACTGTGCTGTGAAGCCCACAGTGACAGGAAACACCAAAACTCTGAACAAAAACCTCTGGAGAGGAGAAAACAATGCACCACAACATCCACCAGGGGGAGACAGTCACTCACAAACTTTAACAAGATGTGATCAGTCAGAAAGTTTCAACTTCCTCAAAAACTGTCCTGGATCTGTGGAGCAGCAGTCACCAATAAAGCTGATTAGCAATTCTGCTGTCCATGGGAGGAAGACAGAGTATCTTTAAAGAACCCACGCATGCACAGGAGAATATACTGACCAGTCCAACCAGGTTTTAAATAAGACACCTTCTGACTGAGCAGCACTGATTCCTGCACCACTGTGCTGCCTGCTTCAGATGAAACCAACAGAAAAGCAGAGCCACAGCAGGACAGTTTCAGCCTTTCAGAGATCTACACTGTCAGGGATCAAAAGCACAGAGGGGAGTCCTCGGACCTCAGACCTCCTGAGTGTCATCACTTCAATGACAAGTCAAAATGGACATTTGTTCAAAATGAATGACAGAAGTACAAAGTGAGTTCTGATCATGAAGGGATGGGAACTGCTACGCTTTTATTGATCCCACTAACAAGTCTGCCTTCAGGTCTGGTTCTTTACTGATTCTGTGGACCTTCAGTCTGGACTAAAGTCAGCCTCCACAGGTTTTTACCACCAACAGTGATTTTTAATGTTTGCTGCATGGATGATTTGATGAGAGAATTGTTCATCAGAAATATTAAATTAAATCCTCAGGCTCTTCATCAACTCTCAGCCTGAACTGAGTTTTATTCTCATCCCTGATCATGAGGCCCAATTATTTTCAATATCCCTTTAAAATCAAACTTATTCATCCTTGAGTAAAAGTTGACATTTGTGTACAAAATGAAAAAGATGCACTGTGTTTTTGAGACATAGCATTCAAAAGCAGTAAGTGACCATAATGACAGATAACCTTTGACCTCATAAATCCAATCAGGTCATCCATCAGTGTGAGAGGAAAAATGTGAAAAGTTAAAAACAAAACTTTTATACTATTCTAACAATACAGCAGTTAATCTCTGGATGACAAATAAATGTTAAATAAATCCACACTCGTCCTCTTCAGTTCACAAACTTCATAGATACTAAAGTCAATATAACAAAGATCTTTCTGTCCATGTTTTTATTGATTATACCTCAAATAAAAAATACCTTCATAACCAAGACAAATATGATGAGGACAGATTTATGATCTGGGCATCTATGAATCAGTTGCAATCATAAACTTTATTTTTCCTGTTGGCTCTGCCCACCTACACACATCCATAACATGGTGTCTTATTAAATAATGATGAAGACACTCTGAGTTATTCTTGAGGTATCACATTAACAAACAAAGAAAGAAAACAAAGAACAAGACTCCATGACCTTGGGCTTGGACTTTCTAAATCTGCTCAATATCACTGTATCGAGCTCAGCAGCTGGTCACAGATTGAAGAAACTTTCAAGATAATTTGTTTTTAAGATCTTGTTTAAAGTTACGTTGATGGACATGGATGGACAGATGGACAAAGGCTACGTTTACACATACGCAGGTATTTTTAAAAACGGAGACATTTCCCTTCGTTTGTGCCTTTCATTTACACGCAAACGGCGAATTCACCTCGGAAAACAAATCTTTCTAAAAACTCCGGCCAAAGTGGAGATTTCGGAAAACTCCGTTTTTGCGTATTCATCTAAACTGAGAAAAACGGAGAAATACAGGCTGAATCTCAATCTCCTCCCTGAACCCTGAGCCCTGAGCCATAGACATTATATACGTAGACGCCTCATTACGTGCTGGACTGCATCGGGCGTCGCCGCCATATTGGAGGGGTCTCTTCACTCTGGTCTAGCACCAGAAACATGTCGAGTGAACGCATTTATACTCGTGTTTTGTGCAGCGTCCAAAACAGCTGAATAAAAACGTATTTAAGGTTTAGTACACATGTCAACATGATTTATATAAGATGTCTGGTTTGTGCGGTGAGCGCACGTACACATGCCTGTGCCTGAAATAGTTGCATTGAATATTCTTACAGCACACAAAAACAAAAATACGAAAATAATAATAATAATAATAATAATAATAATAATAATAATAATAATAATACTGTTGTTGCTATTACTATTACCATTACTATATTACCATTATTACTTAATCATCAGACTTACTCATTTATTTTCTTGATCCCCTTCTTATTATTGTATGTATATCTATATCTATATATCTATATATATCTATATATATATATATATATATATATATATTTATATATATATATATATATATATATATATATATATATATATATATATAATTATTAATTATCATTAATATTATTACTATTATTACTTTAATGTTTTTGTTTTTGTGTGCTGTGAGAATATTTAAGGCAACTATTTCAGGCACAGGCATGTGTACGTGCGCTCACCGCACAAACCAGACATCTTAGATCAATCATGTTGACATATGTATTAAACTTTAAATATGTTTATACTCAGCTGTGTTGGAATAAAACAAAAAAAAAGCCATCTGCTTTCAATATTGCGCCGTTTACTGTCACTTTAGGCTGCACAAAATACGAGCATAAATGCGTTCACTCGACATGTTTCTGGTGCTAGACCGGAGTGAAGAGACCCCTCCAATATGGCGGCGACGACCAATGCGGTCCAGGCCGCAATGAGGCGCTTCACGATATAAAGTCTGCCGTTATGAGGCTTCTGATTGGCTTGCATGGCTTTTCCTACACTGCCACCCATAGGCTTGGCGTAGTTATGACGGCGCTCGACGGCGTATTTATGCAGGTTGATGTAAACGGAAACTTTGTTGAAAACGATGCCGTGTGCGTGGTTATTTTTGAAAACGGAGGGAGGGAAATATTCGTTTCTCAAAATACCCGACTACGTGTAAACGTAGCCAAAGTATCACAGTCTAAAAACATAACACCAAAGATATAAGAGACAAAGACTATGTATGACATTCATGAAAACATTATGAAGGAAAAAATAAAAATATTTGCTTGGGCTATAAGGTTTAACCCTCTGGCTCCTCCCACTGATGATAACCTAACCAATGAAATGATCCTGATCTGTGAAGTGGAGATAATGAAGGTTCTCAAACTGAACTATCAGCACAACCAGCTCAGTGTTGAGGATTCACAGCTGTGAAGAACAGCAGCTGCTTTGCTCTGATTTGATTTCAGAGGAACAACATTTCACATCTTCAGTCTGATTGGCTGGAACATCTCCAAAGACATGCTGATTCACCTCTTTATATTCATCTCTTATTTTATAGGTGAGTCTTCATATTGATATAGATCTATCATTTCAACCAGCTTTTCACAACAACTCATCTGTCCAACATTTCACAAGAACAGCTTTATCTCTGTGAGCTCAGATTTACTGGGACAGAAACAGACCATTTTCTTTAATCCATCTCAAAATGATAAATCTTCATTTTACAGCCCTGGGCTCCATGAACACCATCAACCCAGAAAGAGCTGAAGAAAATGTTGTAGAGGGACAAAACATCAACCTGACCTGCACATATGAGGGTAGGATTGACAACATCCAGTGGTACAGACAATACCAGAGATCCAGACCAGAGTTCCTGCTCTACATCATGGAGGACAAAACCATTCATCCAACAGTTTCTGATTTCACAGCTCACATCAACAAGGAGAAGAAAGAAGTGAAACTAGAGATCATCTCTGCTGCTCTGTCTGACTCTGCTGTGTACTACTGTGTTCTGCAGCCCACAGTGACAGGAAACAGCAAAACTCTGAACAAAAACCTCTGGACTTGAAGATACTCTGGAACATCCACTAGAGGGAGTCATGCTCTGCTAACCAATGGTATTTTGGGATTCAGGCTTGATCTTCATCATTTGACAAAACAAAGCAACTCCATCTGAGTCTCCTCCCTCTGACTGCAGAGATGTTTGATGACAGAGAACTGATTGAGCTGAGAACATCAGAGCAAACTAAACTGATTCATACTGATCCTTCAGTCTCACCATCTCACCTCTGCACACATGGACAAACTCACTCTGATACTGATCTTCTCAGCTCTCACAGGTATGTGGATGATGATCAGTGTTGGATGATGTTTGAGGACAAAGTAATGTCTTCTCTTGAATCTTTTTTGTCTCATCACTTCTTTTTCTCGTCCACTTCAGGACAAACAGCTGCAGACAAAATCTCTCCTGTGGTCAAACAAGTCAGAACAACAGAAGGAGAATCTGTCACACTCAGATGTCACTATGAGACAACAACAAATGGTATTTGGCTTTACTGGTATAAACATCACTCTGACCTTCAGGCACCTCAGTTTATACTCAAGAAAGGAGCACGAGGAAACACAGGCTCATATATTCCAGACAAACGATATGAATCCCAGACCTCTGACAGCTCCACTGAGCTGACCATCACAAAGCTAACCCTGGCAGACACAGCTCTCTACTACTGTGCTTTACACACACAGTGATACAAAGTGTAGAAGAGGCTGTACAAAAACCTGAACACAGATATCTGACTACTCTTCAAAGAGGAGGGAAGTGGGATTCAAACCACAGCTTCATGTCAGATGGATTCTGATGATTCCTGTTTTATCAGACTCTCTGTGGTCACAGCTGCTGTTCAGACTCTGAGGGAGGATTCACATCAACATTCAGACAAATAAATTCAGTTCAATCTTGCCTAGACTACTTTTCTCCAGTCGACCATCTGAAGCCACCTTCTGTTGTCTACTCCTCCAAACCATCAACCTGTCCAGAAGCCCAGTCCTAACTTAGCTTTCTAAGGAGGTTTTCCCTTAGTTTGTTCAACCATTTTGGAGACAATCAACATAAAGTTGTGCTCATAAGGTTACATACAATGGCAGAATTTTTGATTTCGTCACCACTTTTCACATAATATGAATGAGAACACAAAAACCTTTTTTTTCACCTGTGGTTATTGGTTGGATGAAGCTATTATGTAACAGGTGTTTTTTTAAAATCATAATGAAAAGAAAAACTAACCAAATGAACCTTGTCGCAATCAAAAACATAATAACTGTATCTAATGTAATAAGTACCGATAACCTAATTATTTTGGCCATTTTTAAATGTAATAAAGTCAATAATGTAATAACTTACCAATAATGTAATAAAACCTTTGAGCCAATAACATAATAACTTTTTGCCATTAATGTAATAAGTTATTACGCTTACCATAGCTTACCCTAACCCTAACCCTAACCCTAACTCTAACCCTAACCCTACCCATACCATACCTTAGTTAAAGCTGTGGTCTACGATTTGAAACCGCAGCCTGTCCCTCCTTCCCTCACCTCTCCCCTCCGTGTCCCAAGATCCCGCCCCCAGCTCGTGACGCCTCATAAAGCCCTCGACTGAGCGAGCGACTAGCACAATATATCAGCAGCAAACTCAATCAAAAACAGCTCAGCTCAACTGAAAGTATCAAACAACAGACATCTCCTTATAACACACAGCAGTAGCCATTTTCAACTGGACCGGCGGCAATGTCTGGCGCGCCCAGAGCGGAGCCGAGTGTGAGGATTTATCTTTCAGCCTGTCCTCCCCAGCTCAGCTTACAGTGCTAACATTAGGGCTAACAGGCTAACCCGCCTCCCCACAGTTAAATCCAACCAGAGTTATTCAGCAGACATCTCCCACTGTAGTAAACAAAGCCATTACCTGATCAACCAGAACTCGGCTGCTGAAGGTCTGACGGCGGCTGAGGCTAGTTGCAGCCGCTAACAGCCTCTCCACCCGCTGGCAGAGCTCCCGCGGGAGAGGAGGCGGATTCTCTTCGCCAGGCTTTCTGCTCCATGATAGTTCAGTAGCTAACGCAAGCTGCTCACCGGAGGTAGAGGAGGGACCATGGGCAAGATGGTGCGTACTCAGTGAGAGACGAGAGAAGAAGAATGGTCTGCAGCCAGACTGTCTTGGGAGAGGGAGGCGGATTCCCTTCGGGCGCTAGGCTTTTCTGCTCCATGATAGTTCAGTAGCTAACGCTGCTAGCTGCTCACAGGTAGAGGGGAGGAGGCGGACCATGGGCAAGATGCTGCCATCAGTGAGTAGACGAGGATTGATGGACTCATGGACTAACTCAGGACCAATTAATAGTTGCAGGTTCTAGGCTTGATTGGTCAGCTATGCAGCTTTTCAGCATATACTGAATGGATTTTTTCATTCTTTTGGTCTTTATACTGTGTAGATAGGACCATAGGACCATAACAGCCTTATAAACGGTGTTATTAATATACAAAGCTTCCAAATCAGAGACCATAGCTTTAAAGCTGGGTTGGCGATTTGGAGAACTAGCTGTCTGTCTCTAGCCTGAAGGGGTAATGCTCCAAAATGATGGATGCCAACCAGAAGATCTGCGAGAACTGCCACCTGCAGTAGCATGGATGGCAGTTCTCAGAGACCAACAGCGGAACAAACTTAGAAAAACAGAGTTTATTTTAGATTTATTGTACATCTGTCTTAAATGTGAGGGATACTGGAGCTTGGTTGGTGTTGTGGGACAGCTCACAGCGGACTTCCCTTATTTTCAAAGACAAAACTTGAAAGGTAAGCATTCTCCAGGAGTCTGTTCCTACACGACATGCTACACGCACTGTCGGTGCACGCCGAAAGCAGCAGCACGCAGAATGGCGACGGATTTGATTGGTGTAAAAACAGGTATCCCGCAAGATTATTGGTTGGGGTTTTCCTGTTTTACTCCTGCTGTAGATAGCGGATATTTTTCGCTCTGTTTTAAGAACACATTATGAGTTGATTACCATCGGGTCATACAGACCATTTTAACCAGTATTACAAAAAGTGTATCTAAATCAGATCGCAAACCCCAGCTTTAATACCCTTACCCTTTTATTACATTGTGGGCAAGTTATTATATTATTGGCTTTATTACATTTAAAATGGCCAAAATTATTACATTATTGGTAGTTATTACATTATTGGCCGTTATCATGTTTTTGGTTGTGACAAACCTGTTAAGAACTTTTCATACCTCTGTTCTGCAAATGTTAATGGCTGTGAACAAAAAGGTCAATAATGGTCTCATCTCTCCATATGACTTTGTTCTAGAAGTTTTGAGGACTGTGTCTGTGCTGGTTGGAATTGCGTTACCTAAATGCTTTGTCACATTTGTGTAGTAATGGTTTTCTACTGTCAACTCCACCATGCAGCCCATTTTCCTTCAAGGGCCTCCTTATCGGACATCTTGAAACAGCCACACCACTTTATTTAAAGTGTCCTGTGTTTCAAGCTAGAGTTATTTCTGGGTTTGTCTTTTCATCCCAAATGATTTTCCTGGCAGTTGTGGCTAAAACTTTTGTTGATCTACCTGACTGTGGTTTATTTTCAACAGAATCCCTCATTTTCCACTTCTTATTTAGGGTCTGTTCTCTGCAGATTAGCATTTTCAATACCTTGGATATCGTTTATATCCCTTTATTGTTTGCATAGTTCAAACACTTATTCCCAGAGATCCATTTACAATTCGTTTGGTTTCCCCATGACCCAATATCCGGAAATGTTAGTGGATGAAAGATTAAGGGGCTGTCAGGAATGTTCATATTTGATCCACCATTAGCTTAAATCAAGCCTTTTTTATGTTAATGTCTGCAGTTGAGTCCTGTCCATTGTTTCTCTCAGTGTACTTTTTTAAACCCCTGAAAGAACTTACAGACCCAACAATGGACACAGCAGATTTGATTTTTGATGAGAAACTTTTTGAAAACATCGATTTTTTATTTCCCTTCTGTGGTGTGTGAAAATGCAAAGACAGGAAACTTTTGTAAACTTTTGCTGTTTTGGCGTTGTGTTTCCTGCCCTCCCCTCGTTGTTTGAATTCCTGATTATGAAACCCTTAACCTGTGTGATTGTCTCACCTGTGCCTTGCCTCTCACACCTGTCAAATTAGCCCTGTGTATAAAATCTCTGTCAGTTCATCCCTGCCTTGACGTTGATTGTGTCTCTTATATTCTGAGTTATTGTGCCTGTTCTCTGTGACTTCTCATGTTTTCTGTTCTGCTGTTTCTTCGAGCTCTCCAGTGTCTTTGTAAGCTTACTTTTTGTTTTCAGTGTTGTGGAATTTTATCGAGGGTTAGTTTTCAGTTTAAGTCTACAGAAGTGTTAAAAAAAACTTTTAATGGTATAATCTGCACTTGGGTCCTGATCCATGTTTTCTTAGTTTAGTTTAGAATCAGTGGCAGGGTGAGCCTATGTGCTGACGGTAAGTGATCACACTGTTGTCTAAACAACTTACCCCATCCAGCAGTACAAACTCTGCTGAGAGGAGCAAGTGTACACAGCAATGTCAGTAACTTACCAGGGCAGGCTGCCCCGCAGTTATCCTGAAAATGCCAGGCTGGCTCTTAAGACAATCAGCTGAGAGCCTTTATCCAACAACTGTGATCCTCCACTAGAGGGCCACATCATCAAGAAGGAACTGAGCTACCTCAGCACTGACATCAATCTTTCAGTAGAAGATAACTGCTGCTGTGAGGAGAACTTTCCTCACACTGAATGTTGAACATCAGCTAGTTCCTCCTGTTGATCTAAACCTTGTTGTAGAGATGGAACATTGGCTGTGGATCATTCTGACTGCTCTGATCTTCTATGGTAAGAGACAGCAAACAAAACCTCATCACATTGATCTCGTTGTCAGTCTGATCTTTAGATTAAAACTGAAACATTTGACACAGAAACACAATTTATCATGTCAGACAGTAAAAATCTTTTTGATGGATAAAGACTGTCCCCTTAATGAGATCTTGGCTGGATGGTCAAAAACTCTATTTTTGACCTTGTTCACAGATTTGAGATAGTCTTAATATTTTCTGTAACCACTGACTACTTATGGAAAACCTTGTAGCATGAAGTCTAAGTGTATTTCTCTTTCAGGTGTCAGCTGTGAAGATCTCACTCCACTGAAGAATGAAGAGTTCAGTTTAGAAGACAGCTCTGTTACTCTGTCCTACAGATACTCCAAACAAGTTGTGATTATTTCTTCTGGTATCGACAATATCCAGAAGAACCTCCAGAGTTCCTCATCTCTCATACAACATCAACACTTATATCAAGTCCAAGACCAGGCTGGTCCTACAATGTGCGTGAAGATGACAGAGTCATGGACCTGACGATCCAGAAGCTTCATGTGTCTGACTCTGCTGTGTACTACTGTGCTCTGAGGCCCACAGTGACAGGAAACACCAAAACTCTGAACAAAAACCTCTGGACTTGAAGATACTCTGGAACATCCACTAGAGGGAGTCATGCTCTGCTAACCAATGGTATTTTGGGATTCAGGCTTGATCTTCATCATTTGACAAAATAAAGCAACTCCATCTGAGTCTCCTCCCTCTGACTGCAGAGATGTTTGATGACAGAGAACTGATTGAGCTGAGAACATCAGAGCAAACTAAAGTGATTCATACTGATCCTTCAGTCTCACCATCTCACCTCTGCACACATGGACAAACTCACTCTGATACTGATCTTCTCAGCTCTCACAGGTATGGGAAGACATGTTTTCATCCAAACATCAATGGACAGATTTTCAGGATTATTATGTTGTTTGCCTCCTCTCCTCTGTCTTACAAGAATTCAAGAACCAACTTCATGATAACGTCCTGTGAAAGGAACATCAGAAAGACTTCATTTAAAATCAAATCACCTTGTTGTTTTCCTTTGTATGTATCATCTGTGAGGAGCTCACTCCAGTCAAAGATGAAGTGATCAGTCCAGAAGACAGCTCTATAACTCTGTCCTACACATACCACAAGACCATTTCTAGTAGTGATCATTTCTTCTGGTATCGACAACATCCAGGAAAACCTCCAGAGTTTCTCTTCTATATCTCTGGACTGAATTCTTCAAGAGCAGCAGAATCTCTGGGATCAGACTCAAAGTTTTCACTGTTGTTTGGAGAGAATCGTCTGGACCTGCAGATCTCCTCTGCTGCTCTGTCTGACTCTGCTGTGTACTACTGTGCTGTGAGGCCCACAGTGACAGGAAACACCAAAACTCTGAACAAAAACTCAAACTGACAGACAATCAGCTGAGAGCCTTTATCCAACAACTGTGATCCTCCACTAGAGGGCCACATCATCAAGAAGGAACTGAGCTACCTCAGCACTGACATCAATCTTTCAGTAGAAGATAACTGCTGCTGTGAGGAGAACTTTCCTCACACTGAATGTTGAACATCAGCTAGTTCCTCCTGTTGATCTAAACCTTGTTGTAGAGATGGATTATTGGCTGTGGATCATTCTGACTGCTCTGATCTTCTATGGTAAGAGTCTACAAACAAAACCTTGTCACACTGAACATGTTAGTCAGTTTGATCTTTAGATGAAAACTTTAAACAGCATTAAATGCATGAACACATGGAAATGCGTCACAGAAACACAGTTTATGATGTCAGACATTAAAAATACACATGATGGATAAAGATCAGACCTTACATGCCACTTTGGCTGGATGGCAAAAAAGTCCATTTTGGATCTTGTTCAAGTATTTGAGGGAATTAATCTCAATGATTTTTGTATCCACTGACTATTGATGGAAAAACCTTGAAGTATGACCTCTAAGTGTATTTCTCTTTCAGGTGTCAGCTGTGAAGATCTCACTCCACTGAAGAATGAAGAGTTCAGTTTAGAAGACAGCTCTGTTACTCTGTCCTACAGATACTCCAAACAAGCTGCTGGAAATGATTATTTCTTCTGGTATCGACAATATCCAGGAGAACCTCCAGAGTTTCTTCTCTCTCATACAATATCATCATTACTATCCAGTCCAAGACCAGGTTGGTCCTACAATGTGAGTGAAGATAACAGAGTCATGGACCTGGAGATCCAGAAGCTTCATGTGTCTGACTCTGCTGTGTACTACTGTGCTGTGAGGCCCACAGTGACAGGAAACACCAAAACTCTGAACAAAAACCTCTGGAGAGGAGAAAACAATGCACCACAACATCCACCAGGGGGAGACAGTCACTGACAAACTTTAACCAGATGTGATCAGTCAGAAAGTTTTAAATAAGAGACCTTCTGACTGAGCAGCACTGATACCTGCACCACTGTGCTGCCTGCTTCAGATGAAACCAACAGAAAAGCAGAGCCACAGCAGGACAGTTTCAGCCTTTCAGAGATCTACACTGTCAGGGATCAAAAGCACAGAGAGTCCTACCTCAGACCTCCTGAGTGTCATCACTTCAATGACAAGTCAAAATGGACATTTGTTCAAAATGAATGACAGAAGTACAAAGTGAGTTCTGATCATGAAGGGATGGGAACTGCTAAGCTTTTATTGATCCCACTAACAAGTCTGCCTTCAGGTCTGGTTCTTTACTGATTCTGTGGACCTTCTGTCTGACCAAAAGTCACCACAGGTTTTACCACCAACAATGATTTTTTAATGTTTGCTGCATGGACGAATGCTCCTGAGAGCTGTTGCTGTTTTCACTCATGCAGAACAAAGTGGAAAGAATTGATGAGAGAATTGTTCATCATCACAAATAAATCCTCACACTCATCAATTCTCAGCCTGAACTGAGTTTTATTCTCATCCCTGATCATGAGGCCCAATTATTTTCAATATCCCTTTAAAATCAAACTTATTCATCCTTGAGTCAAAGTTGACATTTGTGTACAAAATGAAAAAGATGCACTGTGTTTTTGAGACATAGCATTCAGAAGCAGTAAGTGAACTTAATGACAGATAACCTTTGACCTCATAAATCCAATCAGGTCATCCATCAGTGTGAGAGGAAAAATGTGAAAAGTTAAAAACAAAACTTTCATACTATTCTAACAATACAGCAGTTAATCTCTGGATGACAAATAAATGCTGTTAAATAAATCCACACTCGTCCTCATCAGTTCACAAACTTCATAGACACTAAAGTCAATATAACAAAGATCTTTCTGTCCATGTTTTTATTGATTATACCTCAAATTAAAATACCTTCATAACCAAGACAAATATGATGAGGACAGATTTATGATCTGGGCATCTATGAATCAGTTGCAGTCATAAACTTTATTTTTCCTGTTGTCTCTGCCCACCTACTCACATCCATAACATGGTGTCTTATTAAAAAATGATGAAGACTCTGAGTTATTCTTGAGGTATCACATTAACAAACAAAGAAAGAAACAAAGAACAAGACTGCATGACCTTGGGCTTGGACTTTCTAAATCTGCTCAATATCACTGTATCGAGCTCAGCAGCTGGTCACAGATTGAAGAAACTTTCAAGACAATTTGTTTTTAAGATCTTGTTTAAAGTTACATTGATCGATGTGGATGGACAGATGGACAAAGTATCACAGTCTAAAAACAGAACACCAAAAATATCAGAGACAAAGACTTTGTATGACATTCATGTAACATTGTGATGGAAAAAATAAAAATAATTGTTTGGGTTGAAAAGTTTCACCCTCTGGCTCCTCCCACTGATGATAACCTAACCAATGAAATGATCCTGATCTGTGAAGTGGAGATAATGAAGGTTCTCAAACTGAACTATCAGCACAACCAGCTCAGTGTTGAGGATTCACAGCTGTGAAGAACAGCAGCTGCTTTGCTCTGATTTGATTTCAGAGGAACAACATTTCACATCTTCAGTCTGATTGGCTGGAACATCTCCAAAGACATGCTGATTCACCTCTTTATATTCATCTCTTATTTTATAGGTGAGTCTTCATATTGATATAGATCTATCATTTCAACCAGCTTTTCACAACAACTCATCTGTCCAACATTTCACAAGAACAGCTTTATCTCTGTGAGCTCAGATTTACTGGGACAGAAACAGACCATTTTCTTTAATCCATCTCAAAATGACAAATCTTCATTTTACAGCCCTGGGCTCCATGAACACTATCAAGCCAGAAAGAGCTGAAGAAAATGTTGCAGAGGGACAAAACATCAACCTGACCTGTACATATGAGGGTGTGATCACCAACATCCAGTGGTACAGACGATACCAGAGATCCGGACCAGAGTTCCTGCTCTACATCACAGAGGGAGGAACAATTCATCCAACAGTTTCTGATTTCGGAGCTCACATCAACAAGGAGAAGAAACAAGTGAAACTAGAGATCATCTCTGCTGCTCTGTCTGACTCTGCTGTGTACTACTGTGCTCTGCAGCCCACAGTGACAGGAAACACCAAAACTCTGAACAAAAACCTCTGGACTTGAAGATACTCTGGAACATCCACTAGAGGGAGTCATGCTCTGCTAACCAATGGTATTTTGGGATTCAGGCTTGATCTTCATTATTTGACAAAACAAAGCAACTCCATCTGAGTCTCCTCCCTCTGACTGCAGAGATGTTTGATGACAGAGAACTGATTGAGCTGAGAACATCAGAGCAAACTAAACTGATTCATACTGATCCTTCAGTCTCACCATCTCACCTCTGCACACATGGACAAACTCACTCTGATACTGATCTTCTCAGCTCTCACAGGTATGTGAATGATGATCAGTGTTGGATGGTGTTTGATGACAAACTTTCATTTTAGTTCCGTATCTAAACTCTGTTCCTCCATCATCAATCCAACACTCACATGATTCTTTAACAGCTCACTGAAGCTTTTGTTACTGTTTTACAGAATGTTTGGCACAGAAAGACAACGTGCTGCAACCAGAAGGAGACGTGACTGCCACTGAAGGAGAGACAGTAACTCTTGACTGTCAGTACAACAGCACATCAACAACATATGATTCTCTTTACTGGTACAAACAGGACGGAGACAACAAACCAGAGTTCATCCTCAGCAGATATACATACGGAGATGGAAAAACAATGAAGGAGTTTGAGGAGAGATTTTCATCCACACTGGATTCAGCCAAAAAATCAGTTCCTCTGACGATCCAGAAGCTTCATGTGTCTGACTCTGCTGTGTACTACTGTGCTCTGAGGCCCACAGTGACAGGAAACACCAAAACTCTGAACAAAAACCTCTGGAGGTAGGACTCCACAATACTCCACAACATCCACTAGAGGGAGTCCCATCCTCTCTAACTCCAGGAGAACATATCAATGAAGTGTTGACTGATGTCACCTAAAACACAGCTCTGATGATCCACTCCATCATAACACTGCAGAGGAGCCTCATCATGAACTTATTTTCACACACCTCCCTGACCTGCTCATCCCTGTTTTCTAGTCAATTGAGTATTTTTAAAAGATTAAATGAAAAACACTCGTTTAATATAAAAATTATTCCTGTTACAGTGCAAATAAAAACTGAATTTGGTCACATTACTTATGTGAACACACAAACAGGCATCTCTGGGTTACTGGTTCATGTTATTTCTGTAGCTTCACGTGGATCTCTGAAGTCTTCATGAAACAATAACATTCTTCAGTCCAGAAATCCTGTGAATAAAGCACAGCTGCATTCTCTCCACACTCACAAGACCCTACTGTTCAGCAGGGCTGGTTTTGAGGGCGGTCACCTTCATACGGTGATGAACCAGAGCAGTGCACACATGGAAATTCATGTCAGTCCTTACATGAAAAAACTTTCAAACATTGATTTATGTCAGTTACCACACAGGGTTACAACTGTGACACCAGTTTCCCACTGGTTAAAGTACAACATGCTAACCACAGCAGGACTGCTGCAAATTAGCCTATCCAGGCTAATGTTAGCAGAAACTGAGGCATAATCGGGTGGGTAAAGGACCGAGTATATTCAGCCAACTGTAAAACTTCTCGTTATGGACACACACAAACTCTGAATTCATGCCGGTTACCAGATAACAGCCAGTTGATTTCCTTAAAAATCACAGTCTAACACATACCATGATAACCTAGCCTAACATCTGGGCTAACATGAGCAGAAACTGAGGGGTAATGGGATTGGTAAAGGACTGATTGTATCAAGCCAGCTGTTAAACTCCTCTTGACTAATGTAGGAATGTTTACACTTTGAAGTTTACACTTCAGACTTTAAACAAGTAACATGAACACTGACAACCACGTGAAGATATCCCTGCTGTTAGCTTTACCTCATAGCAATGAGCAAAATAAATACTGTACAGAATTAAAATACTCACATATCCAATATCAGATTTGTAATAGGATTGTTGGTACTGAGCCTGGAATCAGGAAAGGTCTAATTCTCATTCCTGTGTTGAACTGACTGAAAAAGGTCAGTCAACACATGAGTTGGTCAAATGAAGAAGGACCCCGACTCAGGAGAAGATCAGGGTTTAAGTATCTTAGGAGACAAATGGGATACACCAAATGGGAAGAGGGACACTGTCCAGACATGGTAAAAACAATAGCAGACAAAAGACTTACTATTTACATGGAGATGTCAATGATCTTTGATCAAGGAAACAAGGATGGGTGGGGGTCAGCCTGAGCTGAAGGTGTCAGGGGAAGCATATCTGAGGGACATCCTCTCAGGTAGACTTCATAACCTTGTCTGCTGAGGAAGACGCCACAATTTTCAGCCGACAAGTGAGTGGTGACAGCTTTTGAGCTTAAACATGCTGAACACAAATTTCTCACTAAGAATATAAACAACATGGATGCACATTGCAGAGGAAACTCTCCAGCTGGGGTGATGACGGGTATACTTAGATAGACCAATCAGGATAGGTGTGCATATCAAAAAGATCATGTTACGTAACAGTATATCCACAGACTCAACAGCTCCCCAAATACCATGAGTTCACATTCATACAGCCTGATAAATACAGGTTTTGTTGTCTAATCTTCCTTCTAGACCATTTTCTGGTCTGGGAGGAAGGCCAAATACCCCAAAATGTATCCAAAAGCCTAAAAGTTGATTTTGCATAATATTTCCCCTTTTATAATGGCTGTCAAACACAAAAAGCTGCTACGAAGTCCTTTTCATGAAGATAATCAGATGTGATAATTATGGTTGTCTGACCTTCATCAGACACCTTGATGGTTTTTAATCATGAAGACTTGACTGTTTCACTGAGACACTGAATCAATCCAACATCTGACCCCCAATTTCCACCGACGCCGAAAAGCGCCATGGCCACAAGAGCTGCCCCTGCGGAGCACTTCGCCTCCCATTGTAGTCTATCAGGCAATTTCCACTGCACGCTGAAAGCGCCAAGGCCATCGCGATCCTGAAGCCGCGCGCCTTAGGCGCCGAGAGATACGCTTCAGGTCTATTTTACGCGCTGCCGCCTAAACCTCGTAAATTCAGAGTCATTAAGAAAGCCCCAGACAGGAAGTCAAACCGAAGTTTCAAAATAAAACACAATGCACAGACTTTTGCATCGTAATTTTCCTCAATTAACTGTCATTACGCCGAAACCGGAAGCACAAGCTTCAGGCCAGCTGTCTGTCAGAGGGTCCCCGAGACAACACGACACCATGGACGAAGAAAAGTGAATTGTAGAGGTACAGAAATATATAACACTGCATGCACGACACCATAGTCTTTCTACATGGATATAGGCGGACAGAAGTTGAATAATTCACGAAGCTGGGTGACTGGGACCAGCAGAGGGTCCTCAGAGAAGTGAAGTGAGGTGTTGTTTATTGCTTTTCTCAGTGTATAACATGTTTTATGAGCGTGTGACATCGCTATTCTCATGAGAGCCGTGGCTCTCGGGGGATCATCAGCCCTCCCCCTCCGGATTGAGCTCCGCGGCGCACCGCAGCGCCGCCCAGTGGGTTTTGAGATTCGAGCAAGATCGCGCGCTCCGGGCGCGGAGCGCCAAGGCGGTGGAAATTGGGGGGGAGTCTCCTCCCTCTGACTGCAGAGATGTTTGATGACAGAGAACTGATTGAGCTGAGAACATCAGAGCAAACTAAACTGATTCATACTGATCCTTCAGTCTCACCATCTCACCTCTGCACACATGGACAAACTCACTCTGATACTGATCTTCTCAGCTCTCACAGGTATGTGGATGATGATCAGTGTTGGATGATGGTTGATGTAAAAGTTTCCTTTCACTTCTTGAACTAAACTCCATTTCTCCATCATCAATCCAACACTCATATGATTCTTTAACAGTTCACTGAAGCTTTTGTTACTGTTTTACAGAATGTTTGGCACAGAAAGACAACGTGCTGCAACCAGAAGGAGACGTGACTGCCACTGAAGGAGAGGCAGTAACTCTTGACTGTCAGTACAACAGCACATCAACAACATATGATTCTCTTTACTGGTACAAACAGGACGGAGACAACAGGCCGGAGTTCATCCTCAGCAAATTTACAGTTGGAGGTGGAGAAACAGTGAAGGAGTTTGAGGAGAGATTTTCATCCACACTGGATTCTGCCAAAAAATCAGTTCCTCTGACGATCCAAAAGCTTCATGTGTCTGACTCTGCTGTGTACTACTGTGCTCTGAGGCCCACAGTGACAGGAAACACCAAAACTCTGAACAAAAACCTCTGGACTTGAAGATACTCTGGAACATCCACTAGAGGGAGTCATGCTCTTCTAACCAATGGTATTTTGGGATTCAGGCTTGATCTTCATCATTTGACAAAACAAAGCAACTCCATCTGAGTCTCCTCCCTCTGACTGCAGAGATGTTTGATGACAGAGAACTGATTGAGCTGAGAACATCAGAGCAAACTAAAGTGATTCATACTGATCCTTCAGTCTCACCATCTCACCTCTGCACACATGGACAAACTCACTCTGATACTGATCTTCTCAGCTCTCACAGGTATGTGGATGATGATCAGTGTTGGAGGATGTTTGATGACAAACTTTCATTTAAATTACTTCTGATTATTAAAAATATAAAACTTGGAGGTAAGAGCTGGAACCTCTGGCCTGATCAGAATTGGTATTCTGTAGATCATCAATCAAAACAATCAGAACAAAGTAATGTCTTCTCTTGAACCTTGTTTGTCTCATCACTTCTTTTTCTCGTCCACTTCAGGACAAACAGCTGCAGACAAAATCTCTCCTGCGGTCAAAGAAGTCAGAAAAACAGAAGGAGAATCTGTCACACTCAGATGTCACTATGAGACAACATCAGATTATGTTTGGCTTCACTGGTACAGACATCACTCTGACCTTCAGGCACCTCAGTTTATACTCTACAAAGGAGCACGAGGAAACACAAGCTCATATATTCCAGACCAACGATATGAATCCCAGATATCTGACTACTCTTCAAAGAGGAGGGAAGTGGGATTCAAACCACAGCTTCATGTCAGATGGATTCTGATGATTCCTGTTTTATCAGACTCTCTGTGGTCACAGCTGCTGTTCAAACTCTGTTGATCACTGTTGAATATAAACTGTCAGTCGTCTGAATAAGACAGTGGTGTGAATGACAGGTGTCTGTGTGATCAGGCTCCCCCTCTAATCCTCCATCTTAGTGTTGATGTGGACCAAACACAGAGACCACAGCCACAAACCCAGGATGTTTGTGATGAGGCTTGCGGTGTCTTCATCAACTCACTTTCCACCAGTAGTTGATGATGAAGACCCGAAGTCCTTGGAGAAGTTCGTGGTCATGGCATATGACAGATCCAACACAGCTGAAGGTATCGTTGATGCTAGGTTGGACATGATTGCTTGTAAGCAAAGGCCGTATGAAGCCATTCCTCCAACCCAATCAGTGCAGAAGCAGCAAGTGAAGTATGCTCTGTACCAGGCAGGCTGCATCTAGAGTCAGTCAACTTCAACCAGAAACAAAGAGTCCTACCAACTGGGGCGGGACCAAGATAGGACATCGGTGGCAGATTGTAGATTTCAGACGATATGCGATCTGCCACAGGCCACAGGCTGTCACTTTTCCTAAAAATCAAACTCTAACGGACATGCACCCAAATAATCAAAGATAATTGATCATTGCCCCCTCCACCCCGTAGTAAGGGATAGAGGCTTTAATATCTGCTCTTTCAGTAAAAACATGCCAAAAAAAACAGTCACATGGGGTTAAACCCTTAACGAAGCGCCGCTGCACTCGGTCATATAGCTTGGATGAAACATTGACAGCCAAGCCTGCAAATAAGTGGAGGACGAGTGACTAAAGTGCATTTCACATAACACACAGCCTGGTCTTTGATTTTAAGTTTGCCATTAACAGTGTAGAACCAAAACTACTTCCAAACAACTCTCCTCAGATGATTTGGATCTGTTCATGCCCGCTCTGAGTGGAAACTCTTTGTTTTCTGAGGTCAAGAGAGCAGCGGATGTGACTGATGGTCAACTTACACTCACAGCGCCCTCTATTGGATGGAACGGTCCACTGCTCCAGGTGCCCTGAAGGAGAAGGGTCCAGCTGCAGCAGTCCCAGGACTGCACTCCCATGCCCCCCAGTCGCACATGCGCAGTGTAGTTTAACCCTAACCTGTGCCCCTGGGATTCATCATCTGGTGGGATAGGGGTCCCAACCACTGCCTCATCCGTTTCCCTAAACCTAATCTTACCTGAAGAACTTGCCTGAACCTAACTTCAACCAAATACACATGCCTAAACGTACCATTATTTCCAATAGTATCCCGCTGCAGGCTCGCAGGCAGCACTCTCAAGAGCAACCGCACTCTCAGGACTGTCAGTTTTTTGCAACAGTGCCACCCAGTGAATTGGAGTTGTCTTTGCAGGACCGCAGAAATAGGGGTAAGTTTAGTCATGTGTATTTAGTTAAAGTTAGGTTCAGGCAAGTTCTTAAAGCAAAGGTTAGGTTGAGGGTAAGGGATGGGGCAGGGTTAGGGAACCCTATTCTGCAAGATAATGAATCCCAGGGGCAAGTTAGGGTTAACTATCTCTACGCATGTGCGACTGGGGGGCTTGAGAGTGCAGTCCTGGGACTACTGCCTGCAAGCCTGCAGCAGGACCCTTCTCCCTATTTCTGCGGTCTTGCAAAGACAACTCCAATTCACTTTGTGGCACTGTTGCAAAAAAATGACAGTCCTGAGAGTACGGACATGAGAGTGTGGTTGCTCTTGAGAGTGCTGCCTGTGAGCCTGCAGCAGGATACTATTGCCTTGATGTGCTGTTACACTCAATATTTTACTTTCAAATATTTATTTTGTACTCGGTTTTGGATATTTATCCCCACATTGGATGGGTTATTCAAAAATCAAATATAAAGTGACAGCCCTATTTCAGAGAGTTGTCAGCAGCTAACCAAGTGTGGATGCAAGTTGGAAAGCTGCAGCCGATGAAAATGCTACTGCTTTGATCCAATCTGCACGGCACTGTGCAGCAGCAGATGTCAAGTTGTGGGGCATTGTGGTATAAGCCTACTTACCCAGGTAGCAAAACAATAACTGAAAAACAATATGTCTTCCTACTTACATGTGAAAAAAATAAAAGGAAAAGACAAAAAATGGAAAGACAAGAAAAAAGGGAAAAGACAAAAAAACTGCCTTGATGGGATCATCGCCTGGCATGTTGAAAAGCACAGACAGGAAACCTTTGTATACAGATGCTGCTCTGAGCAGGGCAAAAACAGAAGCTGTTCAAAATCCCCAGCCCAAAGATGCCTTGACCAAGTGTCTCAGAGACTTTGTTTTGGCCCCTGAATATCAGCCTTAGAGTGTTCCAGCTCTTCAGCTCAAGAGGTTTATGTCTGAGGACCAGCAGACACCAGACCCTCCTTCTGTGAACCTTGTGGGTACCCTGTAGTGATAATGATAAATTAAAGGATGCATGTGTGAAAATGGAACTGAAAGACAACCAGCTGAGAGCCTTTATCCGACAACTGTGATTCTCCACTAGAGGGCCACATCATCAAGAAGGAACTGAGCTACCTCAGCACTGACATCAATCTTTCAGTAGAAGATAACTGCTGCTGTGAGGAGAACTTTCCTCACACTGAATGTTGAACATCAGCTAGTTCCTCCTGTTGATCTAAACCTTGTTGTAGAGATGGAACATTGGCTGTGGATCATTCTGACTGCTCTGCTCTTCTATGGTAAGAAAGAATGAACAAAAAAACCTCATTACATTGAACATGTTTGTCAGTCTCATTCTTAGATTCAAACTGAAACAGCATGAAATGCATGAACCCATATGTATGTGAAAAAAACAGTCCATCAGGAAAGACATTAAAAATATGATTTATGGGGAAAGATTGTCTCTTACCTTCCACTTTGACTCACTCTGATACTGATCTTCTCAGCTCTCACAGGTATGGGAATGATGATCAGTGCTGGATGATGTTTGATGACAAAGTTTCATTTTAGTTCCGTATCTGAATGCTGTTCCTCCATCATCAATCCAACACTCACATGATTCTTTAACAGCTCACTGTAGCTTTTGTTACTGTTCTACAGAATGTTTGGCACAGAAAGACAACGTGCTGCAACCAGAAGGAGATGTGACTGCCACTGAAGGAGAGGCAGTAACTCTTGACTGTCAGGACAACAGCACAGCAACATATTATTATTTCTACTGGTACAAACAAGACGGAGACAACAGGCCAGAGTTCATCCTCAGCAGATTTATAACTGGAGATGGTAAAACAATGAAGGAGTTTGAGGAAAGATTTTCATCCACACTGGATAAAGCTAAAAAATCAGTCCCTCTGAAGATCCAGAAGCTTCATGAGTCTGACTCTGCTGTGTACTACTGTGCTCTGAGGCCCACAGTGACAGGAAACACCAAAACTCTGAACAAAAACCTCTGGACTTGAAGATACTCTGGAACATCCACTAGAGGGAGTCATGCTCTGCTAACCAATGGTATTTTGGGATTCAGGCTTGATCTTCATCATTTGACAAAACAAAGCAACTCCATCTGAGTCTCCTCCCTCTGACTGCAGAGATGTTTGATGACAGAGAACTGATTGAGCTGAGAACATCAGAGCAAACTAAACTGATTCATACTGATCCTTCAGTCTCACCATCTCACCTCTGCACACATGGACAAACTCACTCTGATACTGATCTTCTCAGCTCTCACAGGTATGGGAATAAAATGTTTTAATGGTCAAAAATCAGTGAACAGATCCTCAACATTAGCATGGGTGATTTTTCTTTCTTGTCTTATAAGAATCCAAGAACCAACTTCATCAAAAAGTCCAGTTACAGAAACATCAGAAATTCTTCATCCAAATGAAATCACCTTGTTGTTTCTCATGTTGTAGGTATCATCTGTGAGGAGCTCACTCCAGTCAAAGATGAAGTGATCAGTCCAGAAGACAGCTCTATAACTCTGTCCTACACGTACCACAAGACCATTTCTAGTTTTGATCATTTCTTCTGGTATCTACAACATCCAGGAAAACCTCCAAAGTTTCTCTTCTACATCTCTGGGGGTAATTCCACAAGAGCAGCAGAATCTCTGGGATCAGACTCAAAGTTTTCTACCAAGTTGTTTGGAGAGAATCGTCTGGACCTGCAGATCTCCTCTGCTGCTCTGTCTGACTCTGCTGTGTACTACTGTGCTGTGAGGCCCACAGTGACAGGAAACACCAAAACTCTGAACAAAAACCTCTGGAGAGGAGAAAACAATGCACCACAACATCCACCAGGGGGAGTAAGTCACCATTTAACTTTGATCAGATGTGATCAGTCAGAATCTTGGGGTTGTCCATCAGTCTGTCTGTAATCTTTAATACATACTCTGTTTTGGTTGTCAAGGAGATGAAGCCTGTCCCTGTTCTGTGGAAAGAACTGGAAACCAAAGTGATTCAGTTATTTCATCATCAGGACGAGTCTTTAGAACAACACTGAAGCCAATCCATGGACGCAGTGATTTGGTTAAAACCCTCTAAACTAAACTTTGGATCAACCTACTGACAGACAGAGAGGCTGAGTTCAGACAGGATTTTCCAGTTATCTCCATGTAGTCCTCCTGCGCACCATCCTGCCCTCACTGTGACTTTGCCCTGACCAATGGCATGTGTCATCATTCACTGGGTGCATTGTTACAGCACTGCTCAGTGGAGTGCAGCTCTAAGCAGCCTGAAAGACAAGATCAAGAGAGGTGTACACTTTCAAGAGGTAGCTGTGACATCAAGACACAGCAGGAAGAGCAATCATGAAAACTGATGAGGGATTGAAAATTTCATCTTCTGAAAATACTTGTGTCATAAAATACCAGAAAAACTGGTGTGGCTGGGGGGGTCTGTCCTTACTGGCCATCATGCAGGGGACCCATATCTATCATGTCTGGTGGTGTTGGCGGCTTTTGGATGCAACTGTGCTCCAGTGCCTGCAGGTGGAGGCCTGGACCGGTGCCCGGAGGTGGGTGGGCTCTGCTGGGTCATGTATCCCTTGGTGGGTCCTGCTGGGTCATGTATCCCTTGGTGGGCTGATGGTGTGGGATCCATCGGCCTGTGGGTTGATGCTCTGTGCGGGTGGACTGGGGCCCCACTTGGGCTTTTTTGGGGCAGTCTCCAGCACTTGTCATGGCCTCAGCTCTTCTGGGGGGCAGGACGTGACTCGACCCCGCTACCTAATGCCTACATCCTGACCCACCAGGCCTTGATGCAGCTGTGTCCTGTAGCCTCATAGTATTAGCTCCCCCTCCTTAAAAAAAGTTTGATTTGATGGAGTAGCCTACAGGGAGGGCTGCTCATGGTCACTGTAGCAGTAAATCATATTCACATGTCTCTGACTGCTAGAAAAAAATGCATTGGTCATTTCAATGCTGTCATTGGACATAGTGCTCAGTGGAAACGATAATGCAGACAAGGGGACAAAAAAGAAAACTCCAGAAAACCAGTACAGAGCTGAGCAGTTGGCTCAGGCTGGAGATAAATCAAGATGTGAAATTTCTCAATTTCAATTGATTGATAAGACTTGGAGCAGATTGCTGCAGAGAGTGCAACTGCCACAGAACACTACTCAGGAGGACTACATAAACGAGGAGAAAGCCTGACCAACAGCTACACCACACTGGATTATACCCATGTCCATCATGTCCAAAGCCAGAAGTCCTTATGAAAACTCTAAACTATTTTTGTAATAAAAGAACTCCACTCCTCATAAAGTGAGATGCTTCTCATATGTTAAATTATTTTTCCTGAGGCCGTTTGATAATCCAGACTGTGAAGATGTTTATTTAGGCTGTAAAAACTTTCTGCTGCCCCTCACATTATCATGCAACCAGTCTCTAGTGGGCACTCAAGGAGCTGCAGAGGTTAACACATCATGAACGTCCAAAAAGGGCCTGAGCACCCGAGATTCAAACAAGAGAACATCTGTAAGACAACATCTGAACCACTTTACTTTATGCTTTAGATTAAATACACAGAAAATAAAAGATAAAAAAGATCCTTCAAAATATTGTGTGAGAAAAAAAATCAGATAGTAATGAAGTGTTGGAAGATGTTATTCTTTCAACAAAAATATAATCATAACATGAGAACACTTTAATCCTCTGGCTCCTCCCACTGATGATAACCTAACCAATGAAATGATCCTGATCTGTGAAGAGGAGATAATGAAGGTTCTCAAACTGAACTATCAGCACAATCAGCTCAGTGTTGAGGATTCACAGCTGTGAAGAACAGCAGCTGCTTTGCTCTGATTTGATTTCAGAGGAACAACATTTCACATCTTCAGTCTGATTGGCTGGAACATCTCCAAAGACATGCTGATTCACCTCTTTATATTCATCTCTTATTTTATAGGTGAGTCTTCATATTGATATAGATCTATCATTTCAACCAGCTTTTCACAACAACTCATCTGTCCAACATTTCACAAGAACAGCTTTATCTCTGTGAGCTCAGATTTACTGGGACAGAAACAGACCATTTTCTTTAATCCATCTCAAAATGATAAATCTTCATTTTACAGCCCTGGGCTCCATGAACACCATCAAGCCAGAAAGAGCTGAAGAAAATGTTGCAGAGGGACAAAACATCAACCTGACCTGTACATATGAGGGTTTGATCCAAAACATCCAGTGGTACAGACAATACCAGAGATCCAGACCAGAGTTCCTGCTCTACATCACGGAGGGAGGATCAATTCATCCAACAGATTCTGATTTCGGAGCTCACATTAACAAGGAGAAGAAACAAGTGAAACTAGAGATCATCTCTGCTGCTCTGTCTGACTCTGCTGTGTACTACTGTGCTCTGAGGCCCACAGTGACAGGAAACACCAAAACTCTGAAGAAAAACCTCTGGACTTGAAGATACTCTGGAACATCCACTAGAGGGAGTCATGCTCTGCTAACCAATGGTATTTTGGGATTCAGGCTTGATCTTCATCATTTGACAAAACAAAGCAACTCCATCTGAGTCTCCTCCCTCTGACTGCAGAGATGTTTGATGACAGAGAAGTGATTGAGCTGAGAACATCAGAGCAAACTAAACTGATTCATACTGATCCTTCAGTCTCACCATCTCACCTCTGCACACATGGACAAACTCACTCTGATACTGATCTTCTCAGCTCTCACAGGTATGTGAATGATGATCAGTGTTGGATGATGTTTGAGGACAAACTTTCATTTCAGTTCTTTCTGATTAATAATAAAAAACCTGCATATAAGAGCAGGGATCTCTGTCCTGATCAGGGTTTTTTTTTCTTCAGTCTAATCAATCAGAAAAAAAGTAATGTCTGCTCTTGAACCTTGTTTGTCTCATCACTTCTTTTTCTTGCTTTCAGGACAAACAGCTGCAGACAAAATCTCTCCACTGGTCAAACAAGTTAGAAGAACAGAAGGAGAATCTGTCACACTCAGATGTCACTATGAGACAACAGACACAAGAGTTGCTCTTCACTGGTACAAACATCACTTTGACCTTCAGGCACCTCATTTTATACTCCTGAAAGGAGCACGATCAAGCAGTGCATATGAATATATTCCAGACAAACGATATGGATCCCAGACCTCTGACAGCTCCACTGAGCTGACCATCACAAAGCTAACCCTGGCAGACACAGCTCTCTACTACTGTGCTTTAGACACACAGTGATACAAAGTGTAGAAGAGGCTGTACAAAAACCTGAACACAGATATCTGACTACTCTTCAAAGAGGAGGGAAGTGGGATTCAAACCACAGCTTCATGTCAGATGGATTCTGATGATTCCTGTTTTATCAGACTCTCTGTGGTCACAGCTGCTGTTCAGACTCTGAGGGAGGATTCACATCAACATTCAGACAAAATATGCAGTTAAAGCTGAGTCAGTCTGTTTTTCCTCATTAGGACTTCAGAAACTAAATTCTGTTTTCTCCTCCTCCAAACCATTAACTGGTACTTAAGACCTGATCCCGACTTTGCCATCGAAAATGGTCTTTCCCTTAGTTTGTTTAGCCACTTTGGAGAGAATCTAATATCTTCATTAACAGGCTATGTGCCGCAGTCCTTTAAAGCAGCTGTAATCATACTACTTCTTCAAAAGCCTACCTTTGATTCCGGAACATTCGCTGGCTAAAGGCCTATATCAAACCTCCCATGAACTTCAAAGATCCCTCAAAAAGTAGCGGCTCATCAGTTTTGTTTTGTTTGAGGGCTTGCAGTTAGGATGTAAGCTCACCATAACACAGACTGCTCTAGTTAAAGCAACAAATGATTTACATTCACCTTCAGATGGTGGACTTGTCTCTGTACTTGTCTTGCTCGATATCAGTGCAGCTTCTTGCACTATGGACGAGAATGTTCTTCTACAGAGATCAGAGAAAAAATTCTAAATTACAGGGGCTGAATGGCCAGAATTATTTTTCATTTATACTCACACAAGACAGAGGTCATTGTGTGGGGCTCCAAACACCTGAGAGAAAACTGTTCTTGTAATATGGGTGCTGTAGATAACATTGTCCTAGCACCAAGAATGACTTCTTCTTCTTAGGGTAATATTTGATCAGGAATTATCCATCAATTCCAATGTAAAACAAGTTCAAAGAAAAGCCTTTATTCATGTTAGTATCTTTGCTGAAATCAGTCGTACCCGGTTGTCGGGCTATGCTGAGAAGCCTTGCTGTTTCATTAAGTCATTTGACAAGAACTGGCTAGAACAAGGAGAAGAGACCACATTACTCCTGTAATAGCTTCTCTGCATTTGCTTCAAAAAATTATGGAATAGCATTCAAGATTCTTCTTGTCACATATAAAGCTGTAAAAGGGTTGCCAACAGTTTATCTCAACGAGCTTGATCTCTCTAATTGTGTTCTCTGTGACTGCTTGTGTTTTCTGCTCCGCTGTTTCTTCATGTTCTCTGGTGTCTTTAAGGATACTTTGTGTTTTTAGTTTTTGTTTTGCTCTAAATGGATTGGATGTTGGAGTATCTCTAGGTTAAATCAATAATTTGTGTCACTGCCTGCTTTTGGGTACTGTTCTTGATTTGTCTTCTACTGCTATCCCACTGGCCAAACGTCCCTTTTAAATCTGAAAACAATCAGCCCCTGTCGGCAGTGGGAAAGGGTCTAATCATTATTTAGACCTGTACAGTCTATGCTGAGTTTGTACATTTTTAAAGAGGGACAAAATAAAAAAAGGACAGAAAACAGATGACCACTGTGCCCATGGCTTCCAGCTCAGACGGAGTATTTCAGGGTTAACATGGTCATGTTTCTGCGAGCTGATATCAACTGGATGACATCAGCTTGACGCACCAGAGGAAAAACAAACACCCACGTAGTTTGTCTGCTGATGATAACGGGTGTAATGGTCCATGAGTCTCAATCAATCAATCAATTGAGTGGTTAAGCAATGATGAAATCAAATCAAATGGAAACCCAAAACATTGATCTATATCATTAAATTTAACATACAGCTTTATTTTGAAATTCTGACCGGAAATCTGTTTCACAGTTTCTGCCCAATCATGTCTCTTTCTGAAGTTTAAAGGGCTCTCAAGTCTCACACATTCAGCTTATTGGGACCTTTTCACTCTCTCAAATGTCACACCAGGTATTTCTCCTGCTTTCAAATGTATTGTGTTGAGGACATAAAGTACTACACCACTGCAAGTGCTTTGGAACGTGCAGCAAGACGCTTTGAGTATCATGGAAAGCAATGGGAGCTTGACATATCAGCCAATTAGAAAATTGCACTGCTGTACCCGGGAAAGACACAGTGTATCTGATAGAAAAGTATGCATACTGCATGCACATGACGGGAGTGCCTAATCACAAGTCTCTTCAACAACATCCCCCATCCAGCCGGACAAATTGCTGAAAGGAGCAAATGTAAACAGGTATTACTGTCACTTACCCAGGCAGACAACCATGCAGGTCTCTTGATAAAATCAAGGCTGTATGTGCAAAATAGGCCTCACAGACAATCAGCTGAGAGCCTTTATCCAACAACTGTGATCCTCCACTAGAGGGCCACATCATCAAGAAGGAACTGAGCTACCTCAGCACTGACATCAATCTTTCAGTAGAAGATAACTGCTGCTGTGAGGAGAACTTTCCTCACACTGAATGTTGAACATCAGCTAGTTCCTCCTGTTGATCTAAACCTTGTTGTAGAGATGGAACATTGGCTGTGGATCATTCTGACTGCTCTGATCTTCTATGGTAAGAGACTACAAACAAAACCTAATCACATTGATCATGTTCATCAGTCTGATCATTACATTAAAACTGAAACATTTGACACAGAAACACAATTTATCATGTTAGACAGTAAAAATATTTATAATGGTAAGGATGGTCCCCTAAATGACATCTTGGCTGGATGGTTGAAAACTCCATTTTGGACCTTGTTCACAGATTTGAGATAGTCTAAATATTCTCTGTATCCACTGACTATTGATTGAAAAACTTGAATCATGAAGTCTAAGTGTATTTCTCTTTCAGGTGTCAGCTGTGAAGATCTCACTCCACTGAAGAATGAAGAGTTCAGTTTAGAAGACAGCTCTGTTACTCTGTCCTACAGATACTCCAAACAAGCTGCTGGAAATGATTATTTCTTCTGGTATCGACAATATCCAGGAGAACCTCCAGAGTTTCTTCTCTCTCATACATCATCAGCACCACTATCCAGTCCAAGACCAGGTTGGTCCTACAGTGTGAGTGAAGATAAAAAAGTCATGGACCTGAAGATCCAGAAGCTTCATCTGTCTGACTCTGCTGTGTACTACTGTGCTGTGAGGCCCACAGTGACAGGAAACACCAAAACTCTGAACAAAAACCTCTGGAGAGGAGAACACAATGCACCACAACATCCACCAGGAGGAGACAGTCACTGACAAACTTTAACCAGATGTGATCAGTCAGAAGGTTTCAACTTCCTCAAAAACTGTCCTGGATCTGTGGAGCAGCAGTCGCCAATAAAGCTGATTAGCAATTCTGCTGTCCATGGGAGAAAGAGAGAGTAGCTTTAAATAACCCAAGCATGCACAGGAGAATATGCTGACCAGTCTGACCAGGTTTCAAATAAGAGACCTTCTGACTGAGCAGCACTGATACCTGCACCACTGTGCTGCCTGCTTCAGATGAAACCAACAGAAAAGCAGAGCCACAGCAGGACAGTTTCAGCCTTTCAGAGATCTACACTGTCAGGGATCAAAAGCACAGAGGGGAGTCCTCAGACCTCAGACCTCCTGAGTGTCATCACTTCAATGACAAGTCAAAATGGACATTTGTTCAAAATGAATGACAGAAGTACAAAGTGAGTTCTGATCATGAAGGGAAGAGAACTGCTAAGCTTTTATTGATCCCACTAACAAGTCTGCCTTCAGGTCTGGTTCTTTACTGATTCTGTGGACCTTCTGTCTGGGCTAAAGTCAGCCTCCACAGGTTTTTACCACCAACAATGATTTTTAATGTTTGCTGCATGGATGAATTGATGAGGGAATTGTTCATCAGAAATATTAAACTAAATCCTCACACTCGTCATCAACTCTCAGCCTGAACTGAGTTTTATTCTCATCCCTGATCATGAGGCCCAATTATTTTCAATATCCCTTTAAAATCATATTTATTCATCCTTGAGTCAAAGTTGACATTTGTGTACAAAATGAAAAACATGCACTGTGTTTTTGAGACATAGCATTCAGAAGCAGTAAGTGACCTTAATGACAGATAACCTTTGACCTCATAAATCCAAAAAGGTCATCCATCAGTGTGAGAGGAAAAATGTGTAAAGTTAAAAACAAAACTTTTATACTTTTCTTAAAATACGGCAGTTAATCACTGGATGACCTCCATGACCTTTACCTGCAAAGTCTTTTTAATCCAAACTTATTTCACAGTGGATGTTGGTGGGATCTTGAAGGACAAATAAATGTTTTTGTTTTAATCAACATCCATCCTCTATATTTCATAAACTTTATAGATACTAATATCAATATTAGAAAAATCTCTCTGTCCATGTTTTTATTGATTACACCTCAAATAAAAAATACCTTTATAACCATAATCATATGAAGACACTCTCATAACAAGACGCCACATCTCAAAGCTTAACCTTGAATAAATCTGTATTCTTCAGAGACAAATATGATGAGGACAGATTTATGATCTGGGCGTCTGTGAATCAGCTGCTATCATAATATTTCTTTGTCCTGTTGCTCTGTCCACCTCTAAAAGTCCATCCACTCATATCCTAAACATGGCGTCTTATTAAAAATGGATGAAAATACTCTCATTTATTCTTGAGGTATCACGTTAACAAGCAAAGAATGCCTACAAGACTCCATGACATTGGACTTTCTAAGTCTGCTCAGTATCACTGTATCCAGCTCAGCACTTGGTCAAAGTTTGAAGAAACTTCCAAGATGATTTGTTTTTAAGATATTGTTTAAAGAGACCATGACCAATATGGATGGACAGATGGACAAATTATCACAGTCTAAAAAACATAACACCAAAAATATAAAAGACAAAAGAATATGTATGACATTCATGAAAACTTTATGATAGAAAAAATGAAAAAATCAGAGCTGAGAGAAAAAGGATTAACCCTCTGGCTCCTCCCACTGATGATAACCTAACCAATGAAATGATCCTGATCTGTGAAGTGGAGATAATGAAGGTTCTCAAACTGAACTATCAGCACAATCAGCTCAGTGTTGAGGATTCACAGCTGTGAAGAACAGCAGCTGCTTTGCTCTGATTTGATTTCAGAGGAACAACATTTCACATCTTCAGTCTGATTGGCTGGAACATCTCCAAAGACATGCTGATTCACCTCTTTATATTCATCTCTGATTTTATAGGTGAGTCTTCATATTGATATAGATCTATCATTTCAACCAGCTTTTCACAACAACTCATCTGTCCAACATTTCACAAGAACAGCTTTATCTCTGTGAGCTCAGATTTACTGGGACAGAAACAGACCATTTTATGACAAACTTTCAGTTCAGTTCTGACTGGTTAATAACATAAAACATGCAGACAACAGCAGGAGTCTTTGTCCTGATCAGGATTTTTGCTTTGAAAATCATCAATCAAACCAATCAGAACAAAGTAATGTCTCTCTTGAACCTTGTTTGTCTCATCACCTCTTTTTCTTGTCCACTTCAGGACAAACAGCTGCAGACAAAATCTCTCCTGTGGACAAAGAAGTCAGAAGAACAGAAGGAGAATCTGTAACACTCAGATGTCACTATGAGACAACATACCAGAGTGTTTACCTTTACTGGTACAAACATCACTCTGACCTTCGGGCACCTCAGTTTATACTCTACAAAAGAGCACGATCATTGAGTGCATATGAACACATCCCAGACAAACGATATGGATCCCAGACCTCTGACAGCTCCACTGAGCTGACCATCACAAAGCTAACCCTGGCAGACACAGCTCTCTACTACTGTGCTTTAGACACACAGTGATACAAAGTGTAGAAGAGGCTGTACAAAAACCTGAACACAGATATCTGACTACTCTTCAAAGAGGAGGGAAGTGGGATTCAAACCACAGCTTCATGTCAGATGGATTCTGATGATTCCTGTTTTATCAGACTCTCTGTGGTCACAGCTGCTGTTCAGACTCTGAGGGAGGATTCACATCAACATTCAGACAAAGAAATTCAGTTCAACCTCACTCAGACTGCTTTTCCTCATTAAAACTTTAGAAGTTAAATTCTCTTCCTCCAAATCATTAACCTGCCCTTTAGACTTGATCCAGAGTAAGCTATTGAAGGAGGTATTTTCCTTAGCTTGTTCAGCCTTTTTGGAGACAATCTACAATGCTGTGTCAATCGGCTATGTGCCATAGTTCTTGAAAGTAGCCGGAATCAAACTACTTCTTCAAAAGCCTATCCTTGATTCGGGAACATGAGCTAACTACAGGCCTAACTTTCCAAAGATCCTTCAGAAAGTGGTGGCCTATCAGTTTTGTGACTTCCTGCAAAACAACAGCTGATTTGAGGACTTTCAGTCAGTATATAGAGATTTTCACAGCACAAACACTGCTCTAGTTGAAGTAACTAAAAATTAAAATCATCTTTAGATGCTGGACTTCTCTCTGTACTTGTCCTGATAGATCTCAGTGCAGCTTTGTATACCACAGATCATAATATTCTCCAACATCGATTATTTGATTTGATTTTTATTTGTCTCAAACAAGCACATGCATAAAAACAAACAATATGTGTAATGGGAAAAAATAGCACACAATGATAAAGTGCAAGTTCGAGAAGGGGCTGAAGGAAGCAAAGCTTATCAAGTTCAGCCCCCCCCCTTACACTGTCATATAATTTCTTAATTCACATAATCTTAGAATAATAAAACAAACAACTTTAATAAAAATAGAACCTTAGTTAAAAGCATGTTTACTGACTCAATTATTTAAAAAATAATATAAAAAAAAAGATAATGAAATTAGCTGTCCAGTTCTTTATAGCAGAACAAGAGTGTTTTTTTGTAGTTACTTTTAAATTGTTTTAAGTTAATGCACATTCTTAAGTCCTCTTCTGGTTCATTCCACAATTTTACACCACTAAAAGAGATGACATACTTTTCAGTGTTGAATGGATGGTTGGTTGTTTAAATTTAAAATTCCCTCTTAAATTGTATGATGCCTCTCTGACCATGAACATCATTTGGATGTTGCTTGGTAACAACTTATTCCAGGCTTTAAACAAAATCTGACCTGTTTTCAATTTGATTAAGTCCCAGAATTTTAAAATCCTCGATTTTAAAAACAAAGGATTTGTATGAGCAAGGTGCTCAGCATGGTGAACCATCCTTATGGCTCTCTTTTGTAAAATATAAAATCTTTTGTAAAGTGCTTTTATATGTATTTCCCCATATCTCAACACAATAGGACAGATACGGATCAATAAGTGCATAGTACAACATCTGAAGTGACTTCTGATCCAGAACATGTTTAGTTTTACCCAAAACTCCAATACTTTTTGATACTTTGGTGCACAAATATTTAGCATGAGGCTTCCAGGATAACTTATGATCAATTATGACACCCAGAAACTTACTTTCGTATACTCTTTCAATTTCCACATTTTCAATTTCCAAACAAACCCCTTGCTTAATTTTAGAATTTCCAAATATCATGAACTTGGTTTTGTTCAAGTTTAATGATAATTTGTTTTCATCAAACCAGTGCTTTAGTTTTAGCAATTCCTTTTTGACTATTGATAATAGTTGCTGCAAATCTTCCCCAGAGCAGAAAATATTTGTGTCGTCTGCAAAAACCACCATTTTTAAAACATTTGACACTTTCCAAATATCATTAATATATAGGATAAATAGTTTAGGTCCCAAGATGGACCCCTGCGGGACCCCACAGGTAATATTCAAGTGCACTGATTTATTGTTACCTAGTTGGACAAACTGCTTCCTATTACTGACATAACTTTGTAACCAGGTGTGTGCTACTCCTCTGACACCATACTGATCCATTTTCTTTACCAATATCCCATGGTCAATCGTGTCAAAAGCCTTCTTTAAATCAATGAAAACACCTACTGCATATTTTCTTTTATCGATGCATCCTGTTATCTCTTCTACTAGCTCCATAAGAGCCAGAGAAGTAGATCTAGATGGTCTAAAACCGTACTGACTGTCATTTATTAATTTATGTTTGTCAATAAAGTCATCCAATCTCTGTACAAATAATTTCTCCAGTATCTTTGAGAACTGTGAAAGTAAGGAAACCGGTCTATAATTTGTGAACAGATGTTTATTGCCAGCTTTGTATAATGGAATCACTTTAGCCAGTTTCATTTTATCTGGGAAGATGCCAGTTTTAAATGAAAGGTTACATATATAAGTAAGTGGATCAGCTATTCCCTCAATTATCTTCTTTACCAGTGCCATATTGATGTCATTCCAATCTGTAGAAGTCTTGTTGGCACTTCTATTTACAATAGCAATAATTTCCAGTTTATCAACAGTTCCCAAAGACATTGAATCTACATTTCTCTCACAGCATTCCAGATCAGCTTGCTTCTTCCCAGTTACATTAATTTCTTTTGCCAAATTGGGACCAACATCAACAAAGAAGCTGTTAAAACCATCAACCACTTCCTTCACTGTGAGAAGTTGCCTTCCCTTATCTGAAAAATGATCAGGAAATGTTTGATTTCTTTGTTTATTTCTAATAATACTATTCAGAATATTCCATATGCCTTTAGCATTATTTTTATTCTTCTCTAACAATTTTATATAATAGTCTTTCTTGCACACTCTCATAATAGTTGTTAATTTATTTTTATATTTCTTACATTTTAACTCTGCCTCTTTTGTTTTGCTTTTAAGAAACATTCCATACAAGGTGTTCTTTTTTTTGCATGCATTTTGTAGTCCTTTGGTCATCCATGGGTTTTCATGAACGGTTGTTAGTGCTACACTTTTTAAGGGGCAATGCTTATCATATAGATGTGTTAATATATCTAAGAATAAGTCATAAGCCTCATCCACTGCTGTCTTGTTGTATACATTAGTCCAATTCCAATTCATTAGATCATTTTTTAAAGCATCTATAGATTCTTCAGTTGTTATTCTCTTTAATTTAATTTCCTTTAATTCCTTTCTTTTGTTATTATCACATTCAGAAATAAGAAAAACAGGCAGGTGATCACTAATGTCGTTGATTAAAATTCCACTTATCACTTTACTTTCCATATCACTTGTAAAAATATTATCAATTAGAGAAGCACAATGGAATGTCATTCTGGTTGGTTTGGATATTGTTGGGAAAAAACTCATACTATACATTATTTCGATAAATTCATCTACTGATTTATTCTTGTTTGGATTCAGCAAATCAATGTTATAATCCCCACAAATATAAGTGTTTTTTTGTTTTGTTGAGGTAAACATTCTTTCCATTATTGTGATAAAAGTGTCGATACTTGAACCTGGTTTTCTGTAGACACAGCTGATGACTATATTTTTCATTCTAATTCTATTTCAATAGTAATACTTTCCATTATATCATCAATACTTACTGACAAGTTATCAAGAACCTTGTAGGAGAGACCCTCTTCAACAAACAGAGCCACCCCCCCACCAAGTCCATTATCTCTGCTGGTGGAATGAAACCCATATCCCTTCAAAAAAAAAATCAGACCCCCTCTCTGCATTTATCCATGTTTCTGAGATAGCAATAATATTGAAGGGTTTTTTAAACTGACATAGGTAATCCTTTATACTTTGAAAATTTGCATAAAGACTTCTACTATTAAAATGGATAATGGATATGCCATGGTCATATTTAATGGTAGTGCTAAACTGTTCATCTGTGTAGTAGCAACAATTTGCATTGATACTATCAAGAAGATTTTGATCAGGATCTATGTCTGGTTCAGCTTGTATCATGGTTAAAATATAGAGATGCAAAGAGTGCAGTACAAACAACAACGGTTA
The DNA here is from genome assembly GCA_036419115.1 of Scarus forsteni. Lineage (NCBI taxonomy): Eukaryota > Metazoa > Chordata > Actinopteri > Labriformes > Labridae > Scarus > Scarus forsteni. The sequence goes on along the minus strand of JAZDUH010000448.1, from coordinate 1,009,066 downwards.
CTTTTTGCTGGGACAACTGCAAAAATAACCATCCAAAATGCTAGACACTGTCAAATTTTCCAATTTGATCCATGCTCCTAATGCACACCCCTCTGAAATTCTCTGGTGCTCCATTTGGTTTAATGAACACCTTACAATTGACAATCCAAGTGGCCTGAATTTTGCCCTGTTTCCTGAGCTGTCTTGCCTTCCTGGCTATATCAGCATTCTTTTTGGTAAGGTGCTCATTGATATATACGTTTGTGCCCTTTAATTTTCTTCCCTGTCTAAGCTGATTAAAGTAATTGCTTTGGATTACAGGGACTGCTTTAAATTGGTTCAAGTCCTATTTATCTGACAGATATCAGATTTACAGCCTAAACAGTAAGTCTTCTCTGGTCACCAAAGTCATATAAAGAGTTCGTCAATCTTCTGTACTCCGTCAAATTCTCTTCTTTTCATATATGCCTTCCTTTGGTGACGTCATTAGGAAATACTCCACACATTTTTATTGTTATTCTGACAATACTCAAACGTACACATCACTGAGGCCGAGTGAGAAAATTCAGTTATCTAAACTAAAAGCATTGTCTGAAGGACATAATGACCGAAATGGACAGGCTTTTAATTCTTCTTAACTCCGACAGACAGGGGTTGCCATACTTATTCTGGTTTTTGCTGTCTCAGAAGTGCACTATTTCAGGTGGATCAAAATGCCGCAGCACATGTACTAACTCGAACTAGGAGTAGAGATCACATTACTGTTGTATTAGTGTCTGCACTGGTGTTCAGTTAAGTGAGTGAGAGGAAGATAGATTCTTCCGCCCACTTACAAAGCTGTCAATGGATATTCATCAATTTATCAAACATAGCTTCATATTACTCTCCAAAAATTCTGGCATTCTCATGGTGCAATCCATTTCTAAATGACATATGGGAGGTAGAGTCTTTAGTTATCAGGCTCCTCTTTTTTGGAACCACTGACTGACCACGGTTCAGGAGGAAGACACCCTCTCTACCTTTAAGATTAGAGTTGAAACATTCTTTTTTGAAAAAGCTTTCAGTTAGGAATCAGCTGATAGTTAACTGAAACAGGTTTAGACTGTGGGGTGGCACAGTAGAGTCCAAACTTTCTGTCTCTCTGACACTCTCTCTCTCTCTCTCTGTGTTCCTTTTCTTTCATGCCTCTCAAACTTGCAGACAAACCCAAAATTATCCAGACATTATCAGGGCAAACCGGATGCATGATCACAAAATTCTGACTTGTTAATCAGACTCTGCAGATAAAATGTTAATTGGACCATGAGGATTTGATCTGGGTAAAGTCTGAGTAGGCTCATGTGTGAACACTGCAACGAATGATGAGGAAAAATAACTAGGTGAGTGGAGGGGTGATGACATCATCCTGTGCGACCACCATAAAACAGGAAAAGGGAGACTTGACAGGACGGATCAGAACAACCACTGAGGTTTCTCTGACTGTAAGGGAAGAACACAAACTCAAATGTGTGTCTGGACATCAGAAACAAACAGCAAACATCATCAGAGTCTTGTGGGACATCTGCTCCTGAACGATCACCATTGGATCTCTCGCTTAATCAAAAAGCTGCTGTTGGATACAGAGATGAAACTCTGCAGGTTTCTGTTTCCTCTATTTTAGACGTCCACATAGTGACGCAACTTCATATTCACTTCTGTGTGCTACAGTGCTGCTCTCAACTCTTCAGCTGATGCTACAGACACAGTTTTTTACATATACCAATGAAGAGAGATATAAATTCTTCATCCACTTTCTCAGTATGAACTGACTTCAGCTGCATATGCTTGACCCTGTGTGCTGTCTGTCAGTGACCCCTGACCCCTCCAACAATTTAACCATCCAGCAGGACAAACCATGTCAGTGAATAACACAGGCAGGGAGCTCATTAAAATCAAGACTACATGTGTGAAAATGGGCCTGACAAACAATCAGCTGAGAGCCTTTAACCAACAACTGTGATCCTCCACTAGAGGGCCACATCATCAAGAAGGAACTGAGCTACCTCAGCACTGACATCAATCTTTCAGTAGAAGATAACTGCTGCTGTGAGGAGAACTTTCCTCACACTGAATGTTGAACATCAGCTAGTTCCTCCTGTTGATCTAAACCTTGTTGTAGAGATGGATTATTGGCTGTGGATCATTCTGACTGCTCTGATCTTCTATGGTAAGAGAGATTAACTTCCTTTAACAAAAATGAATTCATTTCAACATTTGAGCATCTAAAACTCTGAACGTGTAACAACTTAACCTGAATATTTTCATCAAAAACTGGTTCACTTGTCCTGACATGTTCATCTTATTATTTTCTCTAGAGTGTAAAGCACAAGACACCGTGAACCAACCACGAGGGGAGATCATTGCTACTGAAGGAGACTCAGTCACACTTGAATGTTCATTTAAGACTGCTGCAACTCCGACCTTGTTCTGGTACAGATAGGACATTGGTGATTTTCCAAAGTTCATGCTGAAATGTTATTCAGATCAGTTGGAAAATAGTGATCAATTTAAGAAGGACAGATTCACTGCTGAAATCAACGGGACATCAGTTCCTCTGAAGATCCAGAAGCTTCATGTGTCTGACTCTGCTGTGTACTACTGTGCTGTGAGGCCCACAGTGACAGGAAACACCAAAACTCTGAACAAAAACCTCTGGAGGTAGGACTCCACAATACTCCACAACATCCACTAGAGGGAGTCCCATCCTCTCTAACTCCAGGTGAACATATCAATGAAGTCTTGACTGATGTCACCTAAAACACAGCTCTGATGAACCACTCCATCATAACACTGCAGAGGAGCCTCATCATGAACTTATTTAGTCCATCTTAGGAGACGACAAATCACTCCCAGCACGGAGCAGAGACTGACTCACTGTCACCAACACTCAGCATTTAGGTATTCAGAAGTTTAGAACCAGCTCACCTGATGTCTACAGACTTACTCTTGGTCTCTGATAACATCTCTACAGCCTCAGGGTTTGGTTAGCAAAGCAGATCATTTGGACCTTTTTACTGAACACCTCCATGGCTGGAAAGAAAACAGGAGCACCTCAGACAAAACTGTCACAAGCAGACACACACTGCTTCAAACTAACAGACACACAACCAACAACCACAGAAACACATGTCCATGACATGCTACACTCTGTTATATACTCATTGGAGTATTTTTAAGGACAATCTCTCATTACATATAAAACTTTACCTGTTCCAAAATTAAACCCTTTGTACAAAAACATAATGAAACTGGTCACTAAAATCAGCCAGAAAAGCACTCAGAGAGCACAGATCTCCACCAAGCAGCTCAATTCCACCTAAAAATTGTGACTTCCATCAAACATTGTAGTCAAATTTATTTTTTATAAGCACACTGAGGAAGGCAAAAATATCAATCAAGAAGTGGGATTATTGTTGATTAAAAGATCATCAGAGTGGCCTAGTTTGTTGTTGGTCCTGTAACTTGTTGACTAAATCAATCAGCTGCGGTGCTTCCAGAGAGTGATGTCACCAGCAGGTCAGATGGAGCAAGTCCACAGCCCTGTGGTGGGATTTAATGGGATTTGATTTTTTAAACATTATGTTGCTTTGTGACCTCAATTTCTATGAGATCAGCACTAAAAGCTAATGTTTTCTTCCTTGGATCAAATGACACTTCTGAGAAATTTTTTAGGGAAATTCATCCAGGAATTTTTGCGTAATCTGTCTCACAAACAAACAAACAAACAAACAGACTCTGGCCAAAATCGAACCTCCTTTGTGGAAGAAAATACGTGAACACAAAAACAGCCATCACTGGGTTACTGGTTCATGTTTGATTTTATTAGAGAGAGATCAGTCAATTTACTGAGATCAATGAAGGAAACACAGCTGATATCAGAAAAATATTGATACTGGACGTTAAACTCTAAGATCTGCAGACCAGAAGCTGCTCCAAAGTCCATTTAATGAAGAAAATCACCACAGATTTCATGCTTATGTTCCATCATTTCACACCTTGATGGTTTGTCATCATGAAGACTTGACTGTTTCACTGAGACACTGAATCAATCCAACATCTGAGTCTCCTCCCTCTGACTGCAGAGATGTTTGATGACAGAGAACTGATTGAGCTGAGAACATCAGAGCAAACTAAACTGATTCATACTGATCCTTCAGTCTCACCATCTCACCTCTGCACACATGGACAAACTCACTCTGATACTGATCTTCTCAGCTCTCACAGGTATGGGAATGAATGTTATCATTTCACAAAATCAGTAAACAGATCTTCAACATTAGTTGTGTGATTTCTCATTCTTGTCCTACAAGAATCCAACAATGGTCTTCATGAAAAAGTCCTGTCATAGAAAAATCAGAAATTCTTCGTTTTGGTGAAATCAACTTGTTGTTTCTCCTTTTGTAGGTATCATCTGTGAGGAGCTCACTCCAGTCAAAGATGAAGTGATCTGTGCAGAAGACAGCTCTATAACTCTGTCCTACACATACCACAAGACCATTTCTGGTAGTGGTGATGATTTCTTCTGGTATCAACAACATCCAGGAAAACCTCCAGAGTTTATCTTCTACATCTCTGGACTGAATTCTTCTAGAGCAGCAGAATCTCTGGGATCAGACTCAAAGTTTTCTACCAAGTTGTTTGGAGAGAATCGTCTGGACCTGAAGATCTCCTCTGCTGCTCTGTCTGACTCTGCTGTGTACTACTGTGCTCTGAGGCCCACAGTGACAGGAAACACCAAAACTCTGAACAAAAACTCAAACTGACAGACAATCAGCTGATAGCCTTTATCCAACAACTGTGATCCTCCACTAGAGGGCCACATCATCAAGAAGGAACTGAGCTACCTCAGCACTGACATCAATCTTTCAGTAGAAGATAACTGCTGCTGTGAGGAGAACTTTCCTCACACTGAATGTTGAACATCAGCTAGTTCCTCCTGTTGATCTAAACCTTGTTGTAGAGATGGAACATTGGCTGTGGATCATTCTGACTGCTCTGCTCTTCTATGGTAAGAGAGAATGAACAAAACAAAATGTCATTATGTTGAACATGTTAGTCAGTCTGATCTGTGGATTAAAACTGAAACAGCATTAAATGCATTAACACATATGTATGTGAACAGGAAACACAGTTTATCATGTCAGCAATTGAATTATGCTTGATGGATCACGATTGTCCCCCACCTGCAATTTTGACTGGATGGTCAAAAAGTCAATTTTGGACCTTGTTCACAGATTCGAGAGAGATAATCTAATTATTCCCTGTTACCACTGAATTTTGATTGAAAAACCTTTAAGCATAAATCAAGGTGTATTTCTCTTTCAGGTGTCAGCTGTGAAGATCTCACTCCACTGAAGAATGAAGAGTTCAGTTTAGAAGACAGCTCTGTTACTCTGTCCTACAGATACTCCAAACAAGCTGCTGGTGGTGATTATTTCTTCTGGTATCGACAATATCCAGGAGAACCTCCAGAATATCTCGTGTCTACCTCAGGGTTTAACATCAAAGGAACATCTGAGGCTCTGAAACAGGAGACACGTTTCTTGACTGAACTGTCTGTAGACAAGCAGCAAGTGGACCTGCAGATCTCCTCTGCTGCTCTGTCTGACTCTGCTGTGTACTACTGTGCTGTGAGGCCCACAGTGACAGGAAACACCAAAACTCTGAACAAAAACCTCTGGAGAGGAGAAAACAATGCACCACAACATCCACCAGGGGGAGACAGTCACCATTTAACTTTAATAAGATGTGATGATACAGTCACAATCTTAAGTTTGTCCATCACTCTCTCCATAATCTTTAATTAATTGGGTTGTGAGGGAGATGAAGTCTGTCCCTGTTCTGTGGAGCCCTTCCAGTCTGGTCTTTGCCCCCATCAATGCATGACACAGCACTCATTAAAAACACTAACGACCTCCTTACTGTAGCTGATTCTTGTTTCTTGTCCATCCTTATCTTCCTTAAACTGAGTGAATTCTTTGACACCATTTCTCAATAGGGATGGGAATCATAAAAACAATTCCAGTTGAGAATCATTAACAGCTCCATCAAAGAATCAATATCATTCATTTTTTTGCTATTCAATTCCCTTATCAATTCCATCCACTGACAGGGTTCAGAAACGGCAGAATTGTGACTTGACTTTAATTGGACCTACTACGCAACCTTAAGTGAGTGGACACACCAGCAATTTGCAGAAGCAGTGTTTATGCTGCGACATGTGTTTGGCATTGTTGACACTGAAAATCAGACCAACATTTGCCCACATGGAAAATCTGCAGGAATCGATAAGGGAATCGTTAAAGAATTGGATCAATTAGCAAGATCGCTAACAGCATTGGTATTGATAAAATCTTATCAATTCCTATCCCATTTTTCTCACTCCATGCCTCTCAGTCGACTCTCCTCTATTGGTATCACCCACATCCCCCTCAGTTGCTTTGACTCTTACCTCACAGGCCCCACTCAGTTCATTCAGGTACTTTCAATCCATTTATATTAATCTCCAGTCACTACAGGTGTGCCCCAGGGCTCCATCCTGGTGCCACTTCTCTTCAGGACCTACCTAGTCCTACATGGACACATCTTTCATAAATTCAACATTCATTACCACTTCTTTGGGGATGACATCCAACCCTACCTCTTCTGTAAACCGACCTCCATACTCCCACCCCCCTTCCTTACCTCATGCTTATCTGACATCAAATCCTGGTTCATCTCCAGTTTCCTCAAATTTAACTGTGATTAAACCAAGCTCCTTCTTATTGGCACTAAATCCACAATCTCTAAGGTCCACAGCTTCTCACTCTCCATCCACAACGACTCAGTCTCCCCGTTCCTCAGGTATAACATCACCCAGTCCACCTACTCCCACCTCAGTAACATCAACTGCCTCTGGCCCTCCCTCACCCCTCACAGTACCTCCATTTTAGTCCACAGCCTTGAAACATTTTACATCAATGACTATAACTCATGTCTCTTTGGTCCCCCTCAAAAGTCCCTCCATAAACTCCTTCTGGTCCAGAACTCAGCTGCCTGGATCCTTACTAAGACCTCCTCACACGATCAAATCATCACCATTCCTCAGCACCTCCACTGACTACCGGTCAAGCATTGAATAGAGGGTTAGATCAAATCCAAATGTAAAACCCACCTGTTCAGGACTGGATGTCCAACTTGGCAATAATTTACCTCCACGTCTACATAAGTGTCAGTATCTATTATGCTTTGCTTTTGTTGATTTTACATCTGTCCAACATTTCACAAGAACAGCTTTATCTCTGTGAGCTCAGATTTACTGGGACAGAAACAGACCATTTTCTTTAATCCATCTCAAACTGATAAAGGCTGAGCCATGAACCAGAGGACCTCGTCTCAGCCTGTTGGTGAGGGAATCTCCTGCAGACTAACTGATACAATCATCTTCATTTTACAGCCCTGGGCTCCATGAACACCATCAGCCCAGAAAGAGCTGAAGAAAATGTTGCAGAGGGACAAAACATCAACCTGACCTGTACATTTGAGGGTGTGATCAACAACATCCAGTGGTACAGATAGGGGTGTAACGAAATGGTCAACTCTCGAAACGATACGAAATACGAAACAGGGCTCACGATACAAAGTACTCACGATACGAAATTAAGATTAAGGAAAATCTCCAATGGTAGGAAGTTGTGTAAAAATCTCATTTCCTTTAATTTCTTCCTAATGCAGACATACAAAAAATATTGCTGCATCAGTGCAAAAAAAATGTTCTTTGAAAAAAATAAAAATTAAGTTTTTCCCCTTGTTTAGACTACAGTGCAAATACAAACATAAAATATCACTAAAAAGTGCTTTGTTGTTGTAACAATCAGGATAAGTACATTCTTGAATGAAAAGGAAAACAAACAACAGTCCTCAGAGCTGCAGTTTAGACCTATAAATGTCTGAACTGTGAACTATAATATTTAGCCTACAACAGTGCATATACTTCTGATCTTTAAGTATGATCAAACTCTGTCAACTCAACAGTAGAAGCAAAAATCAAATATTGTTTTTTATGCAGACTTACACAAACATACAGTAGCAGTTCTACTGTTTGTTATGTGTTCAATGTGGATTTTAATGTTTCCTATAAATTGACGGTCAATGAAGGGGCCAGGTAGGCGGGGCGAGCGGGTCAGAGTTCAGAGGAGAGAGTTAGTGTGTGTGTTAGCAAGGAGGTAGAGAGCCAATAGCAGGAGGTTAAGAGATGTATGATGACAGAGAACTGATTCAGCTGAGAACATCAGAGCAAACTAAAGTGATTCATACTGATCCTTCAGTCTCACCATCTCACCTCTGCACACATGGACAAACTCACTCTGATACTGATCTTCTCAGCTCTCACAGGTATGTGGATGATGATCAGTGTTGGATGATGATTGATGACAAAGTTTCATTTAAATGATTTCTGATAAATAAATCAAAACTTGCACATGAGAGCAGGCATCTCTGTACTGATCAGGATTTTGTTCTGAAGATCATCAGTCAAAACAATCAGAACAGAGTAATGTCTTCTCTTGAACCTTGTTTGTCTCATCACTTCTTTTTCTCGTCCACTTCAGGACAGACAGCTGCAGACAAAATCTATCCTGTGGAAAAAGAGGTCAGAGGAAGAGAAGGAGAATCTGTCACACTCAGATGTAACTACGAGACAACATACAACAATATTGCTCTTCACTGGTACAGACATCACTCTGACATTCAGGCACCTCAGTTTATACTCCGGAAAGGAGCACGAGGAGCCACAGGCTCATACATCCCAAACAAACGATATAGATCTCAGACCTCTGACAGCTTCACTGTGCTGACCATCACAAAGCTAACCCTGGCAGACACAGCTCTCTACTACTGTGCTTTAGACACACAGTGATACAAAGTGTAGAAGAGGCTGTACAAAAACCTGAACACAGATATCTGACTACTCTTCAAAGAGGAGGGAAGTGGGATTCAAACCACAGCTTCATGTCAGATGGATTCTGATGATTCCTGTTTTATCAGACTCTCTGTGGTCACAGCTGCTGTTCAGACTCTGAGGGAGGATTCACATCAACATTCAGACAAAGAAATTCCGTTAAACCTTGCCTAGACTACTTTTCTCCAGTAGACCTTCAGGAGCTTATTTCCATTGTCTACAAACCATCAACCTGTCCAAAAGCCCAGTTCTTAATACATTATTGACAGCTTCATGTCTTTTGTTGTCATTGTAGATGAGCTATTTTATTTTCTCAGATGATCAGGATGCCTTTTTTTCTTGGCAAAAAGGCTCCAATTCCAATAAATCACTTGCTTTTTTTTCTCTTCTGCTTCTCAACAGGGGCGGACATTTTTGTTTTTGCTTCCTGTTCTTATCTGCCCTGCTGTGCTGTCTGTGTCTATTGCAGCCTCTCTTTGCATTTTTTTCCTAAATTTAAAATCATTGAATTAATCAGCTGGTCTCTCAACGCCATCGACCAAATTTTCTCGACGAGAAGAGCGGGTAAGGGAGAACCCGCCTGTCCCGATGGTACTTTCCCAGCTGGGTACACGATGGACTGCTGGGAGAAGTGGAGGATCGTGTGCCTGTCGATTCTGTCCATCGAGGATGTAGAAGATACTTGCATAATTGGATTTATGATAACAGGTTCTCTGCTGTTTGGACTTAGCAGTTTCCTGATTTATCACAAATTTAAGAAGAGGATGGCAGCACTTTTGGCTCTTGAGAAGCTGCCCGTCATGACTGAAGGAATGTGCAGGGCCGTCAATACTCAGACTCAAGTGATTTGTGAGCTCAATCGTAAGCTTAATGCAATTCTGGAACTTGTTTGCAAGCAGGAAAACACCTTGGAGAAGTTGACAGCTCGGCTCAGTTGAATGGGCCAACGGATTCAGAACATCATCGTGAGAGACCAAAAGATTAGAAAGGCTGATGGAAAATTACAGTCGGTCTGACCCAAACTATTGTTTATCTCTATTTGTTATGGCTTCCCATCTATCTGCCCTTGAGCAGAGGTATCTACTCTCCTGGAATGTTTTGCTAACAGAGGCTCGATCCCCTCCTCCACTCCCTCATCCTGTGAACTTTGCTCTCGATCAGAAACTCTCTCTCTCAAGGCCTTACAGTCATCTTATCGGACATTAGAGACTTTGTGAGGTCTCTGGACCCCTTGAATCAACGCCCCCGCTGGTCCCCCCTCCCCATGTGCTTGTCTCTGTGTTTTCTGTCTCATGTGTTGAGGTGTTTTTTTTCCAATCCCACACTGTGCTCCTCTGATAGGTGCCTAGTTTGGAATTGTTGTTTTTACTCCTTCTCCTGTTGTTTCTCTGCTGTAAACACTTTGAGTTACATATGTTGTAGGAAAAGTGCTATATAAATGAACTTGACTTGACTTGGACTGTCTTGCATGAACTGCATCTTTGAGATCTCCCCAGAGTGGATCAATGATATTGAGGCCAGGAGACTTGGATGGCCACTCAAGAACCTTCTTATTATTTTCCTGAAGCCAGTGACAGGCCAACTTGGCCTTTTGGATAATTATTACGTTGAGACATTTTCCTCCAGTATTTTCTGAAAACATGCTGCATTCATCTTGACATCATTTTCGACAAAATTTCCTGCTTTTGTAGCTCACACATCCCCAAAACATCAGGGATCCTCCTCCGTGTTCCACAGCAGAAAGGGTGGAGCATTATCATAGGTCTAGTGACTTCCACCAAATTAACTTAAATAAATCCTTTCTTCATGTTAATGTCTATAGTTCAGTCCTGTTCATTTTTTCTCTTCTTTTCATTTGTTGCATACCTGAAAGAACTTACAGACCTAACAATTGACACGACAGATTTCTGATCTTAGGACAAACTTTTTGAAGTGATTGAATTTTTATTTTTCCATTGAATGTCATGTGAAAAGACAGAGGCGACCAACCGTTGCTTATTGATACTGCTCTGAGGAGGGCAAAGACAGAAGCTGGTAAAAATCCGAAGCTCGACGATGCCTTGCCCAAGTGGCTCAGAGACTTTGTTTTGGTCCCTGAATGTCAGCCCCAGACTGTTCCAGCTCTTCAGCTTCAGAGTTTTATGTCTGAGGACCAACAGACACACGACCCTCATTCTATAAACCTGGTGGATACCCTGTAGTTATCCTGATATATTAAAGGCTGTATGTGTGAAATGGGTCTGACAGACAATCAGCTGAGAGCCTTTATCCAACAACTGTGATCCTCCACTAGAGGGCCACATCATCAAGAAGGAACTGAGCTACCTCAGCACTGACATCAATCTTTCAGTAGAAGATAACTGCTGCTGTGAGGAGAACTTTCCTCACACTGAATGTTGAACATCAGCTAGTTCCTCCTGTTGATCTAAACCTTGTTGTAGAGATGGAACATTGGCTGTGGATCATTCTGACTGCTCTGCTCTTCTATGGTAAGAGAGAATGAACAACAATACCTCCTCACATTGAACATAGTCGTCAGTCGTATTCCTTGGTTAAAACTGAAACAGCATTAAGTGCTTAAACACATATGTATGTGACAAGGAAACACAGTTTATCGTGTCAGACATTAAAAATAGTCTTGATGGGTCAAGATTGTCCCTTATCTGCCATTTTCACTGGATGGTAAATAAAAGTCAGTTTATGAAGTTGTTTACAGATTTGAGAGAGATAATATAAATGATCTCTTTAACCACTGAATTTTGATATAAAGACCTTGAAGCATGAATCTAAGTGTATTTTTTTTTCAGGTGTCAGCTGTGAAGATCTCACTCCACTGAAGAATGAAGAGTTCAGTTTAGAAGACAGCTCTGTTATTCTGTCCTACAGATACTCCAAACAAGCTGCTGGTGAATCTTTCTTCTGGTATCGACAATATCCAGGAGAACCTCCAGAGTTCCTGATCTCTCACACATCCACAGGAGATAAACTCAAGGATGTTGACAAAAGACTGTCTATTACAATGAGAGAAGAAAAAACAGTCATGGACCTCTATATCCAGAAGGTTCATCTGTCTGACTCTGCTGTGTACTACTGTGCTCTGCAGCCCACAGTGACAGGAAACACCGAAACTCTGAACAAAAACCTCTGGACTTGAAGATACTCTGGAACATCCACTAGAGGGAGTCCCATCCTCTCTAACTCCAGGTGAACATGTCAGTGAAGTCTTGACTGATGTCACCTAAAACACAGCTCTGATGAACCACTCCATCATAACACTGCAGAGGAGCCTCCTGATTAAGTATTATGTAACGGACCACTCCATTTTTTTGTTTTCATGTCTTACCTCACTCCAGACTCCATGACAAACGGGTAGCTATCATAGTTTTGACTGTATGTCCAGTAAGAAGGAAATGATGGACAAAGATCTCCTTCTACTCATAAACAGAGGCTTTGGTTCTTGACCTGCTGAGAAGTACTTCCACAAAGGTTTGCGGCTGTGCCCGAGGTTGGCAAGACTTTCTTTTAAAAAATGCATAAAATGCTAATCGATGCCTAACAACAGATGGTGTAACCACAACGTCAGCAAAAACATAAAACAAGCACACAGGACTCTCTATGTCTCACATCTTCTCCAGCTTATCCGTGGTCAGGTTGTTGGGGCAGCAGCCTAAGCAGGAAGGTCCAGACTTCCCTCTCCTCGGCCACCTCATCCAGTTCTTCCCGGGGGATCCCGAGGCGTTCCCAGGCCAGCTGAGAGACATAGTCTCTCCAGCATGTCCTGGGTCTTCCACGAGGCCGCTTACCGGTGGGATGTGCCAAGAACACCTCACCAGGGAGGCGTCCAGGAGGCATCCTGACCAGATCCCCGAGCCACCTTATCTGGCTCCTCTCAAGGCGAAGGAGTAGTGACTCTACTCCGAGCTCCTCGCAGATGACCAAACTTCTCACCCTATCTCTAAGGGAGAGCCCAGACACCCTGCAAAGGAAGCCCATTTCGGCCACTTGTACTTGTGATCTTGTTTTCTACAGGACTGTCTATAGTTATCTAATAACTGTAGGCAGAGGCAGGCTATAGCATTACCCAGCATCAGACCTTGACTGTTGAAGAATTCCCTGTAAAGTCTTTTTAGTCCAAACTTATTTCACAGTGGATGTTGGTGGGATCTTGGAGGACAAATAAATGTTGTTATATTAATCCACATTCGTCCTCTTCAATTCAAAAACTTTATAGGTACTGATGTCAATAAAAGAACAATCTTTCTGTCCATGTTTTTATTGATTATACCTCAAATAAAAAATACCTTCATAACCAAGACAAATATAATGAGGACAGATTTATGATCTGGGCATCTATGAATCAGTTGCAATTATAAACTTTATTGTTCCTGTTGTCTCTGCCCACCTACACACATCCATAACACGGTGTCTTATTAAAAAAATGATGAAGACACTCTGAGTTATTCTTGAGGTATCACATTAACAAGCAAAGAAAGGAAACAAAGAACAAGACTCCATGACCTTGGGCTTGGACTTTCTAAATCTGCTCAATATCACTGTATCGAGCTCAGCAGCTGGTCACAGATGGAAGAAACTTCCAAGACAATTTGTTTTTAAGATCTTGTTTAAAGTTACGTTGATCGATATGGATGACCAGATGGACAAAGTATCACAGTCTAAAAACATAACACCAAGAAATAAGAGACAAAGACTATGTATGACATTCATGAAAACATTATGAAGGAAAAAATAAAAATCATTACTTAGGTTAAAAGGTTTAACCCTCTGGCTCCTCCCACTGATGATAATCTAACCAATGAAATGATCCTGATCTGTGAAGTGGAGATAATGAAGGTTCTCAAACTGAACTATCAGCACAATCAGCTCAGTGTTGAGGATTCACAGCTGTGAAGAACAGCAGCTGCTTTGCTCTGATTTGATTTCAGAGGAACAACATTTCACATCTTCAGTCTGATTGGCTGGAACATCTCCAAAGACATGCTGATTCACCTCTTTATATTCATCTCTTATTTTATAGGTGAGTCTTCATATTGATATAGATCTATCATTTCAACCAGCTTTTCACAACAACTCATCTGTCCAACATTTCACAAGAACAGCTTTATCTCTGTGAGCTCAGATTGACTGGGACAGAAACAGACCATTTCCTTTAATCCATCTTTAAATGATAAAGGCTGAGCCATGAACCAGAGGACCTCTTCTCAGCCTGTTGATGAGGGAATCTCCTCCAGAATAACTGACGCAATCATTTTCTTTTTACAGCCCTGGGCTCCATGAACACCATCAACCAAGAGGGAGCTGAGGAAAATGTTGCAGAGGGACAAAACATCAACCTGACCTGTACATATGAGGGTGTGATCTACAACATCCAGTGGTACAGACAATACCAGAGATCCAGACCAGAGTTCCTGCTCCACATCACAGAAGATGGATCAATTCATCCAACAGATTCTGATTTCACAGCTCACATCAACGAGGAGAAGAAAGAAGTGAAACTAGAGATCTCCTCTGCTGCTCTGTCTGACTCTGCTGTGTACTACTGTGCTGTGAGGCCCACAGTGACAGGAAACACCAAAACTCTGAACAAAAACCTCTGGAGGTAGGACTCCACAATCCTCCACAACATCCACTAGAGGGAGTCCCATCCTCTCTAACTCCAGGTGAACATATCACTGAAGTCTTGACTGATGTCACCTAAAACACAGCTCTGATGAACCACTCCATCATAACACTGCAGAGGAGCCTCATCATGAACTTATTTAGTCCATCTTAGGAGACGACAAATCACTCCCAGCACGGAGCAGAGACTGACTCACTGTCACCAACACTCAGCATTTAGGTATTCAGAAGTTTAGAACCAGCTCACCTGATGTCTACAGACTTACTCTTGGTCTCTGATAACATCTCTACAGCCTCAGGGTTTGGTTAGCAAAGCAGATCATTTGGACTTTTTTACTGAACACCACCATGGCTGGAAAGAAAACAGTAGGACCTCAGACAAAGCTGTCACAGATAGGGATGGATACCGTAGACCGGTACTTTCATGTACCTGTCCCTAATTGGGTCGGTACCTGAACGCCGTTAAGAATCTGGAAAACCATTAACGTTAACGGGACTTAAACGTCTCTTCAACTGTCATGTAGTTATGACACTGAAAAGTTGCATCCAAGGGGGGAAATACTAGCAAAATTACCAAAGACTTGGAGCGCATGCATAGTGTAAAGCTAAAGGAGTGCAGGCTGATTGATTGCTATAGCGACACGAGTAAAGTTAGCAGCCCAGCTAACACTAAAGACTTCAGCACTGACAGAGACTCTATTATCCTCCCCTTGGGTAAAGACCCTGCCAAAAACAACACAGTCACACGGGGTTAAACTCTTGATGAAGCGTTGCTTCACTTGGCCGTATAACTTGGATGAAAAGCAGACGGCACAGCTCTACTCAGATGAATCAGAGTTATTAATGCCCATTCGGAGCACAAACTCTTTGTTTACTGAGGCCAAGAGAGCACCGGATGTGTCTGAGGGTCAAGCTGCACTCACAGCGCCCTCTGTTGGATGAAATGGTCCACTGCTCCAGGCCTGATGTGCCGCTCCACTCAGTATTTAACATTTGAATATTAATCTACTATTATTTATACCCACATTTTAACAGTTATAAGTCTAATATAAAGTGAGAGCCCTAGTAGTCATCATTACAGCATGGATTTTAGCCTCACTGATATATGGGGTCTGTCTGTACAAGCCATCTGTTGAGGGGCATGAAGGGGTTTATGCCATCTCCTTAGCTTTCTTTTTGCCTCCGAGAAGCATTTGTAATGCATTACTTCTTTTCTGTTGAAGCTTTATTATTACCTTGTGGTAATAAAAAAGGTTGAATCTTTTAATATCTTATAAAGTCTTTATGTTTTACACAAAATGTTGTATCGATAAGAGTACTGATACTGATAAAGAGTAACGGAATCTATAAAATCATAACGATATACATCCCTAGTCACAAGCAGACACACACTGCTTCAAACTAACAGACTCACAACCTACAACCACAGAAACACACGTCCCTGACAGGCTCGTCTCTGTTTTCTACTCATTTGAGTATTTTCAAGAGATGGAATGTAGATTTTAAGACAAACTCATTTAAGATAGAAAAAAATACCTGGTCAAAAATAAGACCTTTTGTATGAATCCATGTATTATTTTGCACCAAAATTTCAAAATGAAAACACAAACAGCTGTCTCTGATTTACTGGTTCATGTTTGATTTATCATCCAGATCAGCAGATTTCCTGAAATTCATTAAGAAAACAGAACTGAAATAAATAAATGTTAATACTGGACGTCAAACACAACAGTCTGCACATCAGAAGATACTCTGAAGTCAAATTTAAGATAAAAAAGAAATCACCACACATGTGACGTTTATGGTCCTTGATCTATCATCAGACACCTTGATAGGTTGTCATCATGAAGACTTGACTGTTTCACTGAGACACTGAATCAATCCAACATCTGAGTCTCCTCCCTCTGACTGCAGAGATGTTTGATGACAGAGAACTGATTGAGCTGAGAACATCAGAGCAAACTAAACTGATTCATACTGATCCTTCAGTCTCACCATCTCACCTCTGCACACATGGACAAACTCACTCTGATACTGATCTTCTCAGCTCTCACAGGTATGTGGATGATGATCAGTGTTGGACGATGTTTGAGGACAAAGTAATGTCTTCTCTTGAACCTTGTTTGTCTCATCACTTCTTTTTCTCGTCCACTTCAGGACAAACAGCTGCAGACAAAATCTCTCCGCTGGTCAAAGCAGTCAGAAAAACAGAAGGAGAATCTGTCACACTCAGATGTCGCTATGAGACAACAGAACAGTACATTTATCTTTATTGGTACAAATATCACTCTGACCTTCAGGCACCTCAGTTTATACTCTGGAAAAGAGCACGAGGCAGCACAGCCTCATATATCCCAGACCAACGATATGGATCCCAGACCTCTGACAGCTCCACTGAGCTGACCATCACAAAGCTAACCCTGGCAGACACAGCTCTCTACTACTGTGCTTTAGACACACAGTGATACAAAGTGTAGAAGAGGCTGTACAAAAACCTGAACACAGATATCTGACTACTCTTCAAAGAGGAGGGAAGTGGGATTCAAACCACAGCTTCATGTCAGATGGATTCTGATGATTCCTGTTTTATCAGACTCTCTGTGGTCACAGCTGCTGTTCAGACTCTGAGGGAGGATTCACATCAACATTCAGACAAAGAAATTCAGTTAAACCTCACTCAGACTGCTTTTCCTTCATAGATCTTCAGAAATTAAATTCTGTGTTGTCTCTTCCTCCAAACCACTGACATGCCCTTTAGACTTGATCCAGACTGATATCTAAGGAGGTCTTTCCCTTAGCTTTTTCAGCCTCTTTCGAGACAATCAATATACTGTATCTTACTCAACAGGCTATGTGCAACAGTTCTTGAAAGTAGCCGTAATCATACCACTTCTTCAAAAGCCTACCCTTGATTTGCGAACATGACCTAACTACGAGCCTAACCTTCCAAAGATCCTTCAGAAAGTTGTGGCCTATCAGTTTTGTGACTTCCTGCAAAACAACAACTTGTTTGAGGACTTCAGTCAGTATTTAGGGCTCATCACAGCACAAAGACTGCTCTACTTAAAGTAACTAATAATTAAAATCATCTTTACATGCTGGACTTCTCTCTGTACTTGTCCTGATAGATTTCAGTGCAGCGTTGTAGACCACAGATCATAATATGCTTCAACATAAATTTAAGGAATTACTTCGGATTGCAGGGAATTCTTCAAATTGGTTCAAGTCCAATTTATCTGACAGATATCAGACTGAACACCTGAACAATAATAATACATTTTATTGCAAGGCGCCTTTCTAAGCACCTAAGGACACTTTACAAAATACATAATAAAAAAACACTGCCCTAAAATCCCAATTAAAACAAATAAAAACAACATACAACAGTGACACAGTTAAATGAGGGTGGAAAATTAAAGGGAATATGCAGTTTGGAACAGATGGGTCATGAGTTTTGATTTGAAGTGGGGAAGGGAGTCAATGTTTCTGAGGTCCAGGGGAGAGAGTTCCAGAGTTTGGGAGCAGAGCGACTGAAAGCTCTGCTACCCATGGTGCTGAGCCTGGCAGAGGGCAAAGAGAGATGGAGGGAGGAGGACGACCTGAGGGAGCGAGAGGGGGTAGCGATGTGGAGGAGATCAGACAGGCGGGGGGGATGTGATGAAAGGAGGGGGTCCTGGTGTTGATCCGGGCTGCAGAGTTTTGAACCATTTGAAGTTTATGGAGGGATTTGTGGGGGGCACCAAAGAGGAGAGAGTTGCAATAATCGATCCGGGAGGTCACGAGGCTGTGGATCAGGATGGCCGTGGTGTGAGGGGTGAGGAAGGGGCAGAGACGTTTTATATCACGTAGGTGGAAGTATGCAGACCGGGTGATGTTATGGATATGAGAGTGAAAAGACAGAGAGCTGTCGAGGATGACACCCAGACTCTTAACCTGAGGGGAGGTGGACACTGTGGAGTTATCTATGGTGAGTGAGAAACTGTCAACTTTGGATCAATTGGATTTTGTTCCGACCAGGAGGAGTTCTGTTTTATCTGAGGTAAGTTTGAGAAAGTTGGAGGTAAACCAGATTTTGATTTCTGAGAGGCAGTGGCTGAGGGAGGAAGGTGGAAGAGAGGCGTCGGGTTTACTGGATATGTAGAGCTGGGTGTCATCCACGAAGCAGTGAAAGTGGATACCAAATTTATGGAAAATATTGCCAAGTGGGAGTAGATATATAATGAAGAGGAGGGGCCCCAGGACGGAACCCTGGGGCACACCAGAAGTGATGGAGAAGGGCTGTGAGGTGAAGGATTTGAGTTGGATGAACTGAGTGTGGCCTGTGAGGTAGGAGTGGAACCAGTGAAGAGGGGTGTGGGTGATGCCTATGGAGGAGAGTCTATGGAGGAGGATGGGGTGAGAAATAGTGTCGAAGGCCGCACTCAGATCGAGGAGGATGAGGATGGAGATGAAACCAGTCAGCTGCAATGAGGAGGTCATTGGTGATCTATATGAGGGCCGCTTCTGTGCTGTGGAGGGGACGGAAACCAGACTGGAACTGTTCATACAGGCTGTTAGGGGTGAGATTGGAGTGGAGTTGAGAGGCAACAGTTCTTTCTAGGACTTTGGAGATGAAGGGGAGGTGAGAAATGGGGCGGAGGTTATTGAAATTGTTGGGGTCTGAACCAGGTTTTTTCAGGATGGGGCTGACAGCTTTGAAGGGGGTGGGAACAGTTCCAGTAGACAATGAGGAGTGGATAATGGTGGAGATAAAGGGGAGCAGAGAGGGGAGGCAGGATTTGACCAGAGGAGTGGGGAGGGGGTCTAGCTGGCAGGTTGAGGGTTTGTATTTGGTTATGAGGTCTGAGATAACTGAGGGATGAGGGAGCTCAAAGGTGGAGAATGGCTGACAAGGAGGGGGAGGTTCAGAAGAGGTGAGTGGTGAGAAAGTGGAGCCCAAGTGCAGGTTAATTGTGTTGATCTCTTTCATTGAAAAACTGGAGGAGGGAGTCACAAGTGTCTGAGGAGTACATGTGATGCTGTAGAGAGTCTGAGGGTTGAATGATCCTGTTATATACGGAGAAGAGAGTCTTGGAACTGTTGGCGGTGGAGGAGATAAGACCAGTGTAGTAGAGGGATTTGGCATGAGAAATGGAGCCCTTGTAGAGAGATAACTGAGCTAAGTACATGTCCTTGTGGATGGTGAGACCGGAGGAGATAAGACCAGTGTAGTAGAGGGATTTGGCATGAGAAATGGAGCCCTTGTAGAGAGATAACTGAGCTAAGTACATGTCCTTGTGGATGGTGAGACCGGTTTTCCTGAAGAGTCTTCAGGAACGGAGATGGGGGTGAACCAGGGGCAGTCTGAGTGAAGAAGACAGAGCGGGATTTGATGGGAGCAAGTGTGTTGAGAATGTTGGAGAGTCCCTTGTTGTACTGAGCGACCAGATCGTCAGGGGTGGAAGTGGGGTCCGGAGTCAGGGTGGTGATGCAGGTGGAGAGGGAGTCCATATTAATGTCCTTAATGATGCGGTATGAAATGATACGGGGAGTTTTGGAGATGGAGAGCTGGAGGGTGACATGAAATGAGAGGAGGAAGTGATCTGTGATGTGTAGTTTGTCGGCAGTGCAGTTGGAGGGGGTGAGGCCTGAGCAGCATATCAGATCTATTGTATGTCCTTCTGTGTGTGCGGAGAAGTCTACAAACTGTTGGAAACCAAAACTGTCAAGTAGTGATGAGAAGTCCGTGGTGATGGTCAGAGCAGTGTTGTCCATGTGAATATTGAAATCTCCTATCAGAGTTACATTAGATGTCAGAGTGGACAGACGGGTAAGGAGGGAGGAGAATTCAATAAGTCTTCTCAGGACACGAATGTCATTTAAAGAGTTCCTCAATGTTCTGTACTCGGTCAAATTCTCTTTTTTTCATACATGTTTACCTTTGGTGACGTCCTTAGGAACTACTCCACACGTTTTTATTTTTATGCTGCCTATACTCAACTGTCCTCAGCACTGAGACCAGGTGAGAGTTAACTAAACCAGAAGTATGTCTGAAGGACAGAAGAATTGAAATGGAGAGGGATTTGATTCTTCTCAACTCAGACAGACAGAGGTTACTGTGCTTATTCTGGTTGTTGCTGTCTCAGAAATTCATTTAATATTCTTCAACTGGTCCAAACTTTTGATGCACGTGTCCTAACTCAAACTAGAAGAGATCACATTCCTCCTGTATTCAAGTCTCTGCATCCTTCTTCTCAATTTCAAAGGGGGGGTTGATGACATCATCCTGTGTGACCGCTGAGGAAAAAAGAAAAAAAGAAAAAAGAAACTTGACAGGATGGATCAAAACAACCACGGAAGTGTCTCTGACTGTAAGAGCAGAACACAAACTCAAATGTGCATCTGGACATCAGAAGAGTTGTTTCAACTAAACATCATCAAAGTCTTGGAGGACATCTGCTCCAGAACGATCATCATAGGATCTCTCGTCCAATCAAAGAGCTGCAGTTGGATACAGAGATGAAACTCTGCAAGTTTCTGTTTCCTCTATTTTAGACGTCCACATAGTGACTCTGCTTCATATTAGCTTCTATGTGCTACAGTGCTGCTCTCAACTTTTCAGTTAATGCTACAGATACGGTTTTTACATATTCCACTGAAGGGAGGATATACTAAATTCTTGATCCACTTTCAGCACCGACTGTTCATATCTTTAAAAGAAAACTAAAGACCTACCTTTTTAATCTGGCTTTTAGCTGATTTTATTTCATGTTATATTTTTACTTATTTTAACCCTTTTATTTTGCTTTATTACGACATTTTCTTTCAGATTTTTGGTTTGGAATTGTATTCTTTGTTTAATGCTTTTCCTTTAATATCTTATTTTAGCTGATTTTTATTATGCACCAGATGTTACATGTTCTCATTTTATCATATTTGTTCAACTTTTATTCTTTACTGTTATAGTATTTTATTTATTTTTTTATTTACACATTTATTTATCTTACCCTGTAGTATTTTCAAGTATTTTTAAGTATTACTTTATTTTTAGTTACTGTGTCTCCTCATTTTTAATTCAAGATAGTGTTTCCTCAGTCCTTATTCCACTTATTGTTATTCTATTTTATCTTTTTCTCATGTAAAGCACTTTGTATGAAAAGTCCTGTATGAAAAGTGCTGTACAAATAAGGTTTGATCGACTGTTTATGAACACTGACCAGTTGCATATGCTTGACCCTGTGTGCTGCCTGTCAGTGACCCCTGACCCCCTCCAACACTTTTCCAATGCAGCAGGACAAACCATGTCAGTGAATAACACAGGCAGGCTGCTCAATAAATTTAAGGCTACATGTGTGAAATGTACGGAGCCCCCCTGGTGACATTGGATAGAAAAGAAATAATGCGTGGCCACGAGAAAGTAATGCGTGGCCACGAGATAGTAATGCGTGGCCACGACAAAATTCACCTTTAGTATAGTATTGAGATCTACCAGTTTCAGAGCAATACAGAGACTGTAGCCCCTTAGTTTGGACAACTCTGAATACATTTCTCGTTATTTTAATTTGGAAATGAACTACAATGACATTCTTAAGTCACTTGCGATTAAGCATGGAGTAATTCTTAGCAAGAGACACTTAATTCAGCTGCTCTAAATGACTGCGGTCATACCATCCGTGATTCTGTTGCGCACTTTGCCCAAATGTTACGGTAGGCCATGACGGTGGTGCCTTCAGTGGCACAGTGGAAAAATAACTGCTAATTTCCAGACAATTTTACTGCAACATTAATGATTAAGAGTGCATCAAAATCAGGCATTTGAGGCCAATTTTTACTATAACCAATAAAAAAAACAGTTAAAAAATTAAAATCAAAATTTGTACTTATGATATAGGAGGTCCAACAGAATATTGTACAGTACATTCCCAGGTAGGCCTACCCTTGTGCTTCTTTCCCCGAAATTTACTGTAGCATCATTGATTGAGAGCACATCAAAATCAGTCATTTGAGGCTCATTTAATGAACAGCAAATATTTAAACATAATAAGAAGTCAAAATAGTACTATGATCTCTAAAGTCCAACAGATTAACAAAATTAGATCATAGTACAGATGAGAATTTTCAAATATTTGCTGTTCATAAAAATGAGCCTCAAACGCCTGATTTGATGTGCTCTCAATCAATACTGCTACGGTAAATTGTTTAGAAACAAGCATAGAGGTACCTGAGACAGGACTTTACAATATTCTGTTGGACTTTAGAGATCATAGTACTATTTTGACTTTTTATGATGTTTAAATATTTGCTGTTCTTTAAAATGAGCCTCAAACGCCTGATTTGATGTGCTCTCAATCAATAATGCTACAGTAAATTTTCAGGAAAGAAGCACAGAGGCAGGCCTACCTGGGAATGTACTGTACAATATTCTGTTGGACCTCCTATATCATAAGAACAAATTAGATTTAATTTTTTCATAAACTTTACTGATTTTTCTGATATTCGCTTAAAATACAATAGGCGTCAAATGCCTGATTTAAATGTGATTGTAATCAATAATGTGCCACTGAACACACCATCGTCATACCTCCGTAACCTTTGGCCTACCGTAATATTTGGGCAAAGTGTGCAACAGAATCACGGAAGCACGGATTATGTGACCGCAGTCATTTAGAGCAGCCGTATTAAGTGTCTCTTGCTAAGAATTACTCCATGCTTAATCGCAAGTGACTTAAGAATGTCATTGTAGTTCATTCCCAAATTAAAATAACGAGAAATGTATTCAAAATTGTCCAAATTAAGGTTCTACAGTCTCTGTATTGCTCTGAAACTGGTAGATCTCAACACTATACTAAAGGTGAATTTTGTCGTGGCCTCGCCTTACTTTCTCGTGGCCACGCATTATTTTTTTTCTATCCAATGTCACCAGGGGGGCTCCGTAGAAATGGGCCTAACAGACAGTCAGCTGAGAGCCTTTATCCAACAACTGTGATCCTCCACTAGAGGGCCACATCATCAAGAAGGAACTGAGCTACCTCAGCACTGACATCAATCTTTCAGTAGAAGATAACTGCTGCTGTGAGGAGAACTTTCCTCACACTGAATGTTGAACATCAGCTAGTTCCTCCTGTTGATCTAAACCTTGTTGTAGAGATGGAACATTGGCTGTGGATCATTCTGACTGCTCTGCTCTTCTATGGTAAGACACAATGAACAAAAACAACATATCATGTTGGACATGTTCATCAGTTTGATATTTAGATTAAAACTGAGTCTGCAATAAATGCTTGGACACATATGAATGTGACAAAGAAACAAATTTAAGCTTGTCAAATAAAAAATCTTCTTGATGGGTGAAGATTGTCCTCTACCTGCAATCTTCACTGATTTTCAAAACAGTAACTTTAAGACATTGTTCTAAGATTGTAGAGTAATTAAACCTGAATGATCTCTGCATACACTGAATAGTGATGGAAAACCTTGAAACATGAAGTCTAAGTGTATTTCTCTTTCAGGTGTCAGCTGTGAAGATCTCACTCCACTGAAGAATGAAGAGTTCAGTTTAGAAGACAGCTCTGTTACTCTGTCCTACAGATACTCCACACAAGCTACTTATGACGTTTATTTCTTCTGGTATCGACAATATCCAGGAGAACCTCCAGAGTTTCTCATGTCCATTTCAGGGAGTAATATCACAACAAAATCGGAGTCTCTGAAACAGGAGACACGTTTCTTAACTGAACTGTCTGAAAACAAGCAGCGAGTGGACCTGCAGATCTCCTCTGCTGCTCTGTCTGACTCTGCTGTGTACTACTGTGCTGTGAAGCCCACAGTGACAGGAAACACCAAAACTCTGAACAAAAACCTCTGGAGAGGAGAAAACAATGCACCACAACATCCACCAGGGGGAGACAATCACCATTTAACTTTGATCAGATGTGATCAGTCAGTCAGAATCTTGAGGTTGTCCATCAGTCTGTCTATAATCTTTAATGCATATTCTGTTTTGGTTGCCACGGAGATGAAGCCTGTCCCTGTTCTGTGGAAAGAACTGGAAACCAAAGTGATTCAGTCTTTTGATCATCAGGAGGAGTCTTTAGAACAACACTGAAGCCAATCCATGGATGCATTCGTAATGTTAAAACCCTCAAAACTAAACTTTGGATCAACCTACTGATAGGCAGTGAGGCTGAGTTCAGACAGGACTTTAGTTATCTCCAAACAGTCCTCCTGCGCACCATCCAGCCCTCACTGAGAGTTTGCATTAACAAATGGCACGTGTCAACACCCACTGGGTGCATTGTTACAGCACTGCTCAGTGGAGTGCAGCTCTAAGCAGCCTGAAAGACAAGATCAAGAGAGATCTACATTTTCAGGAGATACCTTACAACAATTCACCTATTTTTCAAGGAGTTTAAAGTTACAATCAACTATCAGGTCACAGGAGGATCCTCTCACATCAGCAGGATGAAACTATGACTTACAAATAAAATGCTTTTGGCCACCAAACAAGCTTTTATTCACAACGCCGGGTAATAATGGAAGCCTAAAATAATCACCTGAATCCCCCATTTTACACACCGTCCACAATATAATCAGCCCAAGTGTCCTTCCACACAAACAAAACAAATCCCCACACACCTTCTCAACAAATCCCAAAAGATTCTGCACGCATGTCAAGCACAGAGTCACTTCTAACAGTTTGTTGGGCGCTGTACCAAGCTTGTACTCAAAGCACCCCACATCAAACACCTCAGTCCACCTGGAGATGATCCATGTACCCAGCAGCTTCCACTGAGGGTATAAATCCACAAACACATTGAAAACACATTATAAACCCAAAGACATATTCCACAAAGTATTCTCCACAGCCTTGACAGCACTAACATGGGTTCAAGTCAGCATGAGACTCCCCTCCTGCTCCACATGCATTAAATAGCTGTGTCCATGGTGACTGCTGAGAAACAGTTTATAAATCCATAAACAATATCAAACAACATGGAGCAGTTTACACATAAAAATGGCAACAGTTAAATTTCACCCCTGCTGAGTGACCCAGGGTTCTGTATGTACCAAAGTGGTCTTCACAAGCTGTGAGATCAAGACACAGCTGGAAGAGAAACATCTGTCTGGTTTGGGTCAAACTCCTTGATGAAGACTGCAAGGGTTAAAAATGGCATCTGCTCAAAATACTTGTGCCAGATCATTCCAGAATACCAGAGCAGAGCTGAGCTGGTGGCTCAGACTGGAGATGGATCAAGACACAGAATGTGGAAACCAACTGATTGATCAGACTTGGAGCAGATTGCTGCAGAGAGTGCAGCTGGTACAGAACACTACCCAGGTGGACTACATGGTAAAAGGGGGTAAGGGCTGCTTGACCAACAGCTACACCACACTGGATTATACCCATGTCCATCATGTCCAAAACCAAAAATCCTGATAAAAAATCTAAACTGGATCTGTCCAAAAAAAAAAACCCTCCACTCCTCAAAAAGTGAGATGAATTGAACCAGGCTGTGAAGATGTTCATTTAGGCTGTAAAAACTGTCTGCTTCCCCTTATACAATCATGCAGACAGTCTCTAGTGGGCTCTCAAGGAGCTGCAGGTGTTGGCACATCATGAGCTTTATCCAGAGAGGACCTGAGCACCCAAGATGCAAACAAGACACCATCTCACTGTGAGACACATCTGAACCACTTAAATTCCTGCTTAAGATTAAATCAACAGAAAATAAAAGAGAAAAAGATGTCTAGAAATATTGTGTCAGAAAAATCAGAGATTGTAATGAACTGTTGGTAGATTTTGTTCATTCACTAAAATAAAAATCATAACATGAAGAGAATAGTTTAACCCTCTGACTCCTCCCACTGATGATAACCTAACCAATGAAATGATCCTGATCTGTGAAGTGGAGATAATGAAGCTTCTCAAACTGAACTATCAGCACAATCAGCTCAGTGTTGAGGATTCACAGCTGTGAAGAACAGCAGCTGCTTTGCTCTGATTTGATTTCAGAGGAACAACATTTCACATCTTCAGTCTGATTGGCTGGAACATCTCCAAAGACATGCTGATTCACCTCTTTATATTCATCTCTTATTTTATAGGTGAGTCTTCATATTGATATAGATCTATCATTTCAACCAGCTTTTCACAACAACTCATCTGTCCAACATTTCACAAGAACAGCTTTATCTCTGTGAGCTCAGATTTACTGGGACAGAAACAGACCATTTTCTTTAATCCATCTCAAAATGACAAATCTTCATTTTACAGCCCTGGGCTCCATGAACACCATCAACCAAGAGGGAGCTGAGGAAAATGTTGCAGAGGGACAAAACATCAACCTGACCTGCACATATGAGGGTGTGATCTACAACATCCAGTGGTACAGACAATACCAGAGATCCAGACCAGAGTTCCTGCTCTACATCACAGAGGATGAATCCATTTATCCAACAGTTTCTGATTTCACAGCTCACATTAACAAGGAGAAGAAAGAAGTGAAACTAGAGATCATCTCTGCTGCTCTGTCTGACTCTGCTGTGTACTACTGTGCTGTGAGGCCCACAGTGACAGGAAACACCAAAACTCTGAACAAAAACCTCTGGACTTGAAGAGACTCTGGAACATCCACTAGAGGGAGTCATGCTCTGCTAACCAATGGTATTTTGGGATTCAGGCTTGATCTTCATCATTTGACAAAACAAAGCAACTCCATCTGAGTCTCCTCCCTCTGACTGCAGAGATGTTTGATGACAGAGAACTGATTGAGCTGAGAACATCAGAGCAAACTAAACTGATTCATACTGATCCTTCAGTCTCACCATCTCACCTCTGCACACATGGACAAACTCACTCTGATACTGATCTTCTCAGCTCTCACAGGTATGTGGATGATGATCAGTGTTGGATGATGTTTGATGACAAATTTTCATTTCAATTCCTTCTGATAATTAAAAAATTAAACCTGGAGGCAAGAGCCGGAATCTCTGTCCTGACCCGGATTTTTGTTCTGTGAATCAATAATCAAAACAATCAGAACAAAGTAATGTCTTCTCTTGAACCTTGTTTGTCTCATCACTTCTTTTTCTCGTCCACTTCAGGACAAACAGCTGCAGACAAAATCTATCCACTGGTCAAAGAAGTCAGAGGAACAGAAGGAGAATCTGTCACACTCAGATGTCACTATGAGACAACATACAACAATATTGCTCTTCACTGGTACAGACATCACTCTGACATTCAGGCATCTCAGTTTATACTCTGGAAAGGAGCACGAGGATACACAAGCTCATATATTCCAGACCAACGATATGGATCCCAGACCTCCAGCAGCTCCACTGTGCTGACCATCACAAAGCTAACCCTGGCAGACACAGCTCTCTACTACTGTACTTTAGACACACAGTGATACAAAGTGTAGAAGAGGCTGTACAAAAACCTGAACACAGATATCTGACTACTCTTCAAAGAGGAGGGAAGTGGGATTCAAACCACAGCTTCATGTCAGATGGATTCTGATGATTCCTGTTTTATCAGACTCTCTGTGGTCACAGCTGCTGTTCAGACTCTGAGGGAGGATTCACAGCAACATTCAGTTAATTCAGTATGAGGAGACACAGACCAAACACAAACAACACAAATAAAGATCTCTGATGGTCCATAAAGTTGCCTTACCTAGACTTCTTTTCCACAATAACCTGTCAGAAACTAAACTCTGTTATCTCCTCCTCCAAACCATTAATCTGTTCTTCAGACCTGATCAGGACTATGCTCTCAAAGGAGGTAATTTCCTTTGTTTGTTGAGCCTCTTTAGAACCATCAGTATATCTTAATCAACAGGTCATGTGCCACAGTCCTTTAAAGTAGTTGTATTCATGCCACTTCTTCATTAGCCTACCCTTGATTCAGGGGCATTAGCTCACTACAGGCCTTTATCAAACCTTCCATGAACTTCAAAGTTCCTTCAGAAAGTTGTGGCTTATCTACACACTCCTGATCAAAATCTTACGACCAGTTTAAAAATTGCCAGAATTGACCTTTTGCATTTTTGTATCTTAATGAGGTTTTTAGTAGAGCTGCAAAATGCAAAAGCAAGAAGGGGGAGTGTGACAAAAAGCACTTTGAAAAAATAATTTATTGACAAAAACAAGTAAACTGAAATAGGCTTTTTATCAGCTGATCAAAAGTTTAAGACCATCACTCAGAAAATGACAAAAAACTCTCCAAACCAGAACAAAAATGTTTCTCAGTAGGACTCAGTCATGAGTAGCTCCACCGTTCTTGTTAATCACTTCAAAAATTGGTTTGGGCATGCTTGATGAGAGTGTTTCCAGGAAGCTTTTGGGAACATTGCTCCAAGTGGTGAAGATGGCTTCATGAAGGGCATCAACTGTCTGGAACTGACGGCCATTTTTATAAACTTCCCTTGACCTCCATCCCCAAATGTTCTCTATGGGATTTAAATCAGGGGAATATGCGGGATGGTCCAAAAGAGTGATGTTCTTCTCCCTGAAGAAGTCCTTGGTCAAGCGAGCATTGTGAACTGCAGCGTTGTCCTGTTGAAAAACCCAGCTGTTACCACACAGACGAGGGCCCTCAGTCATGAGGGATGCCCTCTGCAACATCTGCACGTAACCAGCCGCCGTTTGACGACCCTGCACCACCTGAAGCTCCAGTGTTCACTGAATGAAAAAGCACCCTAGATCATGATGGACCCCCCTCCACTGTGCCGGGTAGAAAACATCTCAGGTGGGATCTCCTTGTCATGCCAGTAACGTTGAAGCCATCTGGACCGTCAAGGTTACATTTTTTCTCATCAGAGAATAAAACTTTTTTCCACCTTTCAGTGTCCCATGTTTGATGCTCCAAAGTCTAAACGGGCAGTTTTGTGGCTTTGAAGGAGACGAGGTCTTTGAATTAGTTTTTTGTTTTTGAAACCCTTTTCCCACAGATGCCGTCTGATGGTTATTGCGCTGCAGTAGCACCAGTAAGGGCCTTAATTTGGGTCGAGGACCACCCTGTGTCTTGACGGACAGCCAATCAGATCCTCCGGCTCAGAGCAGGTGTAATTTTTTTGGGTCTACCACTTGACTTTTTTGTTCCATAATGCTCAGGATCTTTAATAAATGTAGAATGACTGTCTTACTGCGTCCAACCTCAGCAGCAATGGCACGCTGCGAGAGGCCTTGCTTATGCAGCTCGATGATCCGACCACGTTCAAGAAGAGAAAGCTTCTTAGCTTTAGCCATCAGGAGGGCATGACCGTGTGAATGCCTGACAGAAAATGAACATTTGGAGCAGATTTTGGCTTTAATAGCCTGTGGTCTTAAACTTTTGATCAGCTGATAAACAGTCTATTTCAGTTTACTTGTTGTTTTCAATAAATTACTTTTTCAAAGTGCTTTTTGTCACACTCCCCCTTCTTGCTTTAACATATTGTAGCTCTATTTAAAACCTCATTAAGATCCAAAAGTGCAAAAGGTAAATTCTAGGAATTTTTCAACTGGTCTTTAGATTTTGATCAGGAGTGTATATTCAGACAGGTTAGAGGTCATTGTGTTGGGCCCCAAACACCTGAGAGAAACCTGTTCTAGTAATATGGATGCCTTAGATGGCATCAGTCTTGCACCAAGAGTGATAGTTAGAAATCTTGGGGTACTATTTTATCAGGATTTATCCATCAACTGAGTCTTTTCATTTTTGTAACATTGCAGTATAAGGATCAGCTTGGTTTCTTATGCCTAATTATGATTCAAGGAAAAAAGCTTCTGAAAAGTACTTGTTAATTAAGTTTGTTTTGTATTCAAAATCAAAAATGTTTCAAAGTAACTTTTTAAATAATGGGTAAAAAAATATCTCAACAATAACCTTCTCCTTGGCTGTAGATTTAGTTCATACTTAAAAGTTTTTTCACACAAATTTTCCCACCCCTAGCAAAATTCCCAACACAAATTCTGGAGAATCAGTCCCTGAAATACTTGATTCACAATTTAACCCAAAACCAAAAGAAAGGACAAAACCTAAACATAAAATGTCCTTCAAAGGTAATTTTAAGTCTAATGTCTCTGGCTTGAAAAACAGAAAATGGTACAATCCAAAGGTGCTCTAAACTTAAAAATTCAAAAACAGTCGGCTCAAAAGCTCAAAGTTGAAAAAGTCCAAAAATAAAAAGAAAATAAAAGAGCAATGCATTGGAAAAGTGTACAAAAAAGAAGAAAAATGACTCCCAAAGGGAACAACTCACCGGTCCAGGACACTTCCTCTGACTCCCAAACTGGAGCTCCAGTTCTCCCAGTTGTCCTTTTACCAAACATCCCAGCACCTGTATGGAGATGTTTTTCTCACAGACGTCAAAAATGTCTTCCTTTAATTTGACTCGTGGAAGTTCAGAGACCAACCAAGTTTCTTCAGAATCTCACCAGCTGAATCTCCCCTCCAAACATTTCTCCTTCTCCTCTCGTTGTTCCACTCAGCCCCTCCCCTCTTGATCCAA
The DNA here is from genome assembly GCA_036419115.1 of Scarus forsteni. Taxonomy (NCBI): domain Eukaryota; kingdom Metazoa; phylum Chordata; class Actinopteri; order Labriformes; family Labridae; genus Scarus; species Scarus forsteni. The sequence continues at coordinate 977,998 of JAZDUH010000448.1, read as the reverse complement.
CCTGATCAACTTGGCTGCAGCAGGTCACCTGACCAGGAACCTGAAGCTAAACAGACTTTTCACAATAGGAGCAGCAGTGTGTCTTTGAGGGTGAGCAAAGGGATCCCCCCCTTACAAGGATTTTATTTATTGTAAAACCTCAACTCAACACAAAAATGTCTCCCAAAAAACCCACTTTATGGTAATGTCACAGCAGAAATCAGGCCGATCCTGTCTCAGAGCAATGCTCAGAAGACTTGTTGTTTCATTAAGTCACTTAAGATGCTTCAGCTGTTTCAAAATGCTGCAGCATGTGTACTGACAAGAACAAGGAGTAGAGATCACATTAGTCCTGTATTAGCTTCTCTGCATTGGCTTCAAAAAATTCTGGAACAGCATTTAAGATTCTTCTTGTTACATATAAAGCTGTAAATGGGCCAACAGTTTATCTCAAAGAGCATGTTCTCTCTAATAGTGTTTTCTGCTTAACTAATTTTCTCCAGTGTCTTTCAGTTTACTTTGTGGTTTTATTTTTTCGTTGTGTTCAAAATGGATTGGACTTTAGAGCATCTTTTAGTCTACACACATCATTTTTGTAACTACCTGCTGTTGGGTGCTGTTTTTGGTTTGTCTTGTACCGTTTTTCCACTGGCCAAAAATCCCATTCAAATTTGGTAACAATCAGCTCCTGTCAGCAGTGATAAAGGGTCTAATCAGCATTTAGACCTGGGTGATCTGACCCTCCAAGTGACACAGGTTTTTATCAGCTCACCTCTCATTAGTTCCAGAGGGAACATCACACCTGGATGAACCCACTAAATTTTGAGAGGATGTTGGCGTCACTTGCCTAGGGCACAATATTGTGCTCTTCTCCGTTGTTTGTAACTCCTTCGACTCTTTGCAAAGGCAACAAATTTGATCTGACTTTGTGACATCACGATCAAATGTGTTCAGTCTATGCCGAGTTTGTACAGTACTAAAAAGAGACAAAAGAACAAAATACAGAAAACAGATGACCACCATGTCCATGACTTCCAACTCAGAGTACTCCACTGTTTATGGTCAAGATTCAGCGTGATGATGATGTCATTAACTTAATGACATCAGTTTGATGCACCAGAGGAAAAAAAAAAAAAACTCAGCGCATCTGCTTGTGATTAGGGGTGTAAAAGTCCATCAATCTGGATTGACAGATGGACTGGTTAAGCAATGATGAAATCAAATCAAATGGAAATTCACAGCATCGATCAAGATCATTAACTTTATTAAACAGCTTTATTTTGAAAATCTGACCGAATATCTGCATCACAGTTTCTGCCCAAACGGGCCTTGTTCTGAAGGTTAAAGGGCTCTCAAATCTCTCATGTTCAGTTTATGAGACAAACACTCTAACCTTTACGTTCTCTCAAACAGCAACACCAGGTATTTTCTTCAAAATGTGTTTTGTAGCAAGCATAAAGTAATTCTGCTGGAACATGTAGAAGACACTCAGAACATCAGGGTGCTATACAGAAGCTTGACATATCAGGCAGTCAGAAAATAGCACTGCTGTACCCGGGTAAGAAACAGTTCATTTGACAGGAAAGGATGAATACAGCATGAACATCACAGGAGTGCCTAATCACATGCTCCTTCAACAACGTCCCCCATCCAGCAGGACAAACTGCTGAAATGAGCAAGTGTAATCAGGTATGTCAGTAACTTACCTGGGCAGACTACCCTGTAGTTCTCTGGAGAAAATTAAGACTACATTTGGGCAAAGGACCTGAATATCAGCTGAGAGCCTTTATCCAACAACTGTGATCCTCCACTAGAGGGCCACATCATCAAGAAGGAACTGAGCTACCTCATCACTGACATCAATCTTTCAGTAGAAGATAACTGCTGCTGTGAGGAGAACTTTCCTCACACTGAATGTTGAACATCAGCTAGTTCCTCCTGTTGATCTAAACCTTGTTGTAGAGATGGAACATTGGCTGTGGATCATTCTGACTGCTCTGATCTTCTATGGTAAGAGAGGATGAACAAAAAAATCTCATGTTAAACAGGGATAGTCTGACTTTTGGTGATTTAACTTAATGGACTGTTTTCTGTGGATTGATCATCAGTTCTAACCTTACATGTTCTCTTTTAATCCAGAGTGTGAAGGACAAGAAAGTGTGAACCAAACACTAGAAGAAATTGTTGCCTCTGAAGGAGACTCAGTCACACTTGGATGTACATTTCAGAGCACTTCTTGGACCCCTACTCTGTTCTGGTACAGACAGGACATTGGTGATTTTCCAAAGTACATGCTGAAGTATTTTGCAGGTCAATTAGAAAATAGTGATCAATTTAAGAAAGACAGATTTACTGCTGCAATCAACGGGACATCAGTTCCTCTGAAGATCCAGAAGCTTCATGTGTCTGACTCTGCTGTGTACTACTGTGCTCTGAGGCCCACAGTGACAGGAAACACCAAAACTCTGAACAAAAACCTCTGGACTTGAAGATACTCTGGAACATCCACTAGAGGGAGTCAGTCACTGACAAACTTTGACAAATGAGATGATTCAGAAGTTTCAAGTTCTTCAGAAACATTCAACGATCTAAACTCAGTTGTGTTTTTCCTGTTTGGGGCTGCAGTGGAGCTGAGGCCTGTCCCAGGGAGTCATTCACAGCGTTGCTAAGCAAAAGATAAACTTTATTAAATCCAAATGCTCATTATCTAATCTCAGCTTGAATTGATTCTAATTTCCGTTCCTCATCACGAGGACCAATTTCTTTTAAGCACATCAAAAACATACTTATTTATCACTGATCCAAGGTTGACAATCTTGTAACAAAAGAAAAACTGCAAGGTGTTTTTGAGATTTGCCATTGAAATAATGTTTGTGACCATGCTGGAAGACAACCATTGACCTCCCAAATCCTATCAGGTCATTCAACAGTGGAAGAAGACATTTTATTTTTTTATGTATTTTTTGGGCATTTTGTGCCTTTATTGATAGGACAGAGACAGTGGATAGGCTTGTGAAAGGGGGTGAGAGAATAGGGATGACACTCTGCAAACTGGTCACAGGCGGGATTCAAACCTGGACCGGCAGAAGCAAGTATATGGGGTGCCTGGTTGCTAACCACTCTGCCAAACCAGCACCCCAGAAGACAACTTTGAAAGTCAAAACAAAACTTCTGAAGTTTTCTTGTTACACAGAAATTAAGCTAAGGATGACCTTCAAAACCTTTGAAGAATCACCTGAAAGTCTTGTCGGTCCATACTTATTTAAATCCACTCTAAGTAAGATTCTGTTTTTTAGCTCTTTAGTGCCTTCTATGGTTGCTGTGTGCAACTGCACTGGTGTGCACTGTCTTGCATTTGTTTCCATACAGAGGAAAAAGAAGCGAGTCAAAAGGACGTCCAGAGAGACAATTAAACCATGTGGACTGATAAGGTACAGCCAGATCATGTTACTTTCTAATCAATGTTTTGTTTGTTTGTTTTGTTGGTTCAGTTTGCTTATTTGTTTGGTTGGTTGGTTTCATTTCATGATTGTCCAGACAACCCTGAGGCTGGATGTGGGACTGTGGTCTAATGAGCCAAAAAAGATCATCCTCATAGAACTTGCAGTCCCATGGGAAGAGTGTGAGCAGGCCTTTGAAAGGAAGAGCGTCAAATAGCAAGACCTTTTATATGACTGCAAGGGGGAAGGATGGTAGGCTTGGCTGTTCCCGGTTGAGGTCGGCTGTAGAAGATTCCCTGACCAGTCAGTGTGGAGAATGTTTACAGCCATTGGAATGAAGTGAAGGAGAGGTAGACAGCCGCTCACAGGATGGGAGAGGCAGCAGAAGAAGCCTCTTGTTGGTGATGGAGCAGGAGAGAGGAGTTAAGCCTGAAGCCAGGAGGAGAAGATGGGCAGTTACCAGGCCACCCCTGCCGACCCACCATCAGGAGGGTGTTGTGGTAAGGGTCGAAACACCCAGTGAATGATGGGTACCACCTGATGACATCAACTCCTCTTGGCCAAGGCTACATTCACATGAGGCAAATGAGCAAAAAGCATCGTCACATGTAATTGCAACATTGCTTTTTTCAATATTAATATTCTGAATGTGCATATATCCATTTGATAAGATTACAATAAATCTTTCAGTCCTAGTGGAAAGTATGAAGGCAAACACTTTAAAACATTGCATCATGTTTCACAAATTGCAGTTCAAATTGATATTCTTGTACAAACTAACATCCAGACATTCTTGTTAATAAATTTAATAGATTTTAAAGTTTATTTAAAGAAATTCTCTGTCTGTGATTGTTATTGAAAATACCTCTGTAGGAAAAACCACAATAGTCCTGTCAAGTCTCGTGAATTACAATACTGAGTATAGTTTTAACTTGTTCTATTGTGCAGTGCTTTGAGATAACACTTGGTATGAACTGCATTTCTCAAACAAAAACTGATTGTCCACATCACAAATAAAAAACAAGAAACAAAAGGCAAATTAAAACATTGAAATGTTGTGTCAGAAAATGCAGAGATGTTATTGAAAGAGTTGGAAGAAGTTATTCCATCAAGAAAACAAAATCATATACTGAGGAGAATAGTTTCATCTTCTGGCTCCTCCCACTGATGATAACCTAACCAATGAAATGATCCTGATCTGTGAAGTGGAGATAATGAAGCTTCTCAAACTGAACTATCAGCACAATCAGCTCAGTGTTGAGGATTCACAGCTGTGAAGAACAGCAGCTGCTTTGCTCTGATTTGATTTCAGAGGAACAACATTTCACATCTTCAGTCTGATTGGCTGGAACATCTCCAAAGACATGCTGATTCACCTCTTTATATTCATCTCTTATTTTATAGGTGAGTCTTCATATTGATATAGATCTATCATTTCAACCAGCTTTTCACAACAACTCATCTGTCCAACATTTCACAAGAACAGCTTTATCTCTGTGAGCTCAGATTTACTGGGACAGAAACAGACCATTTTCTTGAATCCATCTCAAAATGACAAATCTTCATTTTACAGCCCTGGGCTCCATGAACACCATCAACCCAGAAAGAGCTGAAGAAAATGTTGCAGAGGGACAAAACATCAACCTGACCTGCACATATGAGGGTGTGAGCCAAAACATCCAGTGGTACAGACGATACCAGAGATCCAGACCAGAGTTCCTGCTCTTTATCAGGGAGGGAGGAACAATTTATCCACCAGTTTCTGATTTCAGAGCTCACATCAACAAGGAGAAGAAACAAGTGAAACTAGAGATCATCTCTGCTGCTCTGTCTGACTCTGCTGTGTACTACTGTGCTCTGAGGCCCACAGTGACAGGAAACACCAAAACTCTGAAGAAAAACCTCTGGACTTGAAGATACTCTGGAACATCCACTAGAGGGAGTCATGCTCTGCTAACCAATGGTATTTTGGGATTCAGGCTTGATCTTCATCATTTGACAAAACAAAGCAACTCCATCTGAGTCTCCTCCCTCTGACTGCAGAGATGTTTGATGACAGAGAACTGATTGAGCTGAGAACATCAGAGCAAACTAAACTGATTCATACTGATCCTTCAGTCTCACCATCTCACCTCTGCACACATGGACAAACTCACTCTGATACTGATCTTCTCAGCTCTCACAGGTATGTGGATGATGATCAGTGTTGGATGATGTTTGATGACAAAGTTTCATTCCAGTCCCTTCTGATAAATAACATAAATGCTGCAGATAAGAGCAGGAATCTCTGTCCTAATCAGGATTCTTGTTCTGAAGATCATCATAAAAAAAATCTGAACAAAGTAATGTCTTCTCTTGAACCTTGTTTGTCTCATCACTTCTTTTACTCGTCCACTTCAGGACAAACAGCTGCAGACAAAATCTCTCCTGTGGACAAAGAAGTCAGAGGAACAGAAGGAGAATCTGTCACACTCAGATGTCAATATGAGACAACATACAAAAGTATTTCTCTTTACTGGTACAAACATCACTCTGACCTTCAGGCACCTCAGTTTATACTCCGGAAAGGAGCACGAGGAGCCACAGGCTCATACATCCCAGACAAACGATATGGATCCCAGACCTCTGACAGCTCCACTGAGCTGACCATCACAAAGCTAACCCTGGCAGACACAGCTCTCTACTACTGTGCTTTACACACACAGTGATACAAAGTGTAGAAGAGGCTGTACAAAAACCTGAACACAGATATCTGACTACTCTTCAAAGAGGAGGGAAGTGGGATTCAAACCACAGCTTCATGTCAGATGGATTCTAATGATTCCTGTTTTATCAGACTCTCTGTGGTCACAGCTGCTGTTCAAACTCTGAGGGAGGATTCACATCAACATTCAGACACTTCAGGATGAGGAGACACAGACCAAACACAAACAACACAAAGAAAGATCTTTGATGGTCCATAAAGTTTGAGACTTGTTTGGAAGTTTGTCCAAATCTGAGCTTGTCCAAACCAAAACCTAGGACCTGAAGGGGGCTTAGACCAGACCATCACATGAGCAAAAGACATTAAGCACTGCCATGATCAACATGTGAACAAAGTGTGTATATAGGAAGCTGCAGACTGATCTCTTCTTACTACCTTACTGTCTTTTTGCCTTTGTCAAAGATCAAAACACAAATAAAACTTATATGACACAAGATGGAGAGGTGGTTGCAGTAAGAGAGGGGGTGGGGGGCGCTGGGCACGGGCGGTTGAAGAAGACATTAAGTTCATTTGCCCTCTCCATTCAAGTGTATCTGTCTGCGGCTTGCAAGACGGAGGCGTGTCCTGTAGTGGGCGTGTCCTGTAATGAGTTCTGTTGCGTAGTGGGCGTGTCGTGTAGGTTAAGGGTTAGCAGATGGGTGACGTTAGGTTTTATTTGTGTAAGTTATTATAACATTAAAAGGGGAAACTTAGATTTAGGCACTAAAAGAGTGATGGTTAGGTTAAGGGTTAGCAGATGGGTGACGTTAGGTTTTATTTGTGGGCGTGTCGTGTAGTCATTGCGTCATTACGCAACACGCCCACTACATGACACGCCTCCGTCTTGCTGGCCGCAGACAGACCCTTCTCCCTCCATTGTGCCCCCAACATCCTTGGTCTTCATGCTGTAGCCTGTGATGGTTTTATCACCATCCCAGACCTCCTTCATGCTGTTCCCCCTCAGCTTCTGCTCCACTTTTTTCCTGTAGGTGTCCTTCACTTCCCTCACACAGCGTTTAACCTCCAGCTGTGCTGCTTTCATCTCCTCCTTGTCTCTGCTCCTGAAGGCGGCCTTCTTCCTGTTGAGGACAGCTTTGACTTCCCGCATTACATCATCTGCAGCACGTCATTCCCCCTCTATTTCACTGATTTTAAACTCTATAGACTGTCTCTCAAGCAACAATAGAAGGCCTTAATTAATGATTACAACAGTGATTCAAAAATGTCACTTATCCAATTCACTGTCAGAGTACAGATATGTAGACATATATAAGTGTATATGATATACAGTACAGGCCAAAAGTTTGGACACACCTTCTCATTCAATGTGTTTTCTTTATTTTCATCACTATTTACATTGTAGATTCTCACTGAAGGGATCAAAACTATGAATGAACACATGTGGAATTATGTACTGAAAAAAGTGTGAAATAAATGAAAGCATGTCTTATATTCTAGTTTCTTCAAAGTATCCACCCTTTGCTCTGATTACTGCTTTGCACACTCTTCATTCTCTTTATGAGCTTCAACAGGTAGTCACCTAAAATGTTTTTTTCTTCTTAGGTGTGCCTTTCCAGGGTTAATTAATGGAGTTTCTTGCCTTATTAATGGGGTTGGACCATCATTTGTGTTGTTCAGAAGTCAGGCTGATGCACAGCCCACAGCCCTATTAGACAACTGTTAGAGTTAATATTATGGCAAGAACCAATCAGCTAAGTTAAGAGAAATGAGCGGCCATCATTACTTCAGAGAGAATCTACGATGGAATTAGTGATGAAAATAAAGAAAATGCATTGAATTAGAGGGTGTGTCCAAACTTTTGGCCTGTATTGTATGCAATCAGATCTACATTTTAATAAAGTGCTTACTTCCCATTGTCTGCTTGTTTTCATGGAGGTTTATGAAGAATGGGCTTGTACATGGAGTCTTCTGCCAGAACAAAGTGATGGACCTGTAGAAAAACATTCAGCACCACTTTAGAGAGCTCTGCTGACTAGATTAGATTAGATTGTACTTTATTAATCCCTTTGGGAGAACTCCCTCAGGGAAGTTATGATTCCAGTTGCATTATATTGTAAATAAAAGATAATTCTTGTAGGCTACTGCTGCTGCTGCTCCTTCACATCCTCTGTCTTCCTGTTACTCCTCATCCCCCCAGTTGAGGAGTTATACAGTCTGATGGCCTGAGGGACAAAGGAGTTTCTCAGTCTGTTGGTCCTGCACTTGGGGAGGAGCAGTCTTGTGCTGAACAGGCTCATCTGGTTGTTGATGACCATGTGTAGAGGGTGACTGGCATCATCCAGAATGTCCAGCAGTTTGTCCAGTGTCCTCTTCTCTGCCACGTCACCAGAGAGTCCAGCTTCATGTCAACCACAGGGCCAGCCCTACTGATCAGTTTTTCAATCCTGGATGTGTCCTTCTTGGATGTGCTGCCCCCCCAGCACACCACAGAGTAAAAAAGGACACTTGCCACCACAGACTGATAAAACATCAACAGGAGTGTCTTGCAGATGTTAAAAGAACGCAGCCTCCTCAGGAAGTCCAGCCTGCTCTGTCCCTTCCTATACAGGTGGTCAGTGTGGATCTTCCAGTCTAGTTTGCTGTCCAGCCACAGGCCGAGGTACTTATATGAGTCCACGACCTCCACCTCAGATCCCTCGATCAGAACTGGTCGTGGTCTTGGTCTGGACTTCCCAAAGTCGATGACCAGCTCCTTGGTCTTGGAGGTGTTCAGCTGTAGGTGGTTTGTGTGGCACCAGACAGCAAAGTCTCTCACTAGGCTCCTGTACTCCTCCTCCCTGTCATCTCTGATGCATCCAACAATGGCTGTGTCATCGGCAAACTTCTGGATGTGACACAGCTCAGAGCTGTAGCAAAGGTCCGCTGTGTACAGGGTGAAGAGAAGAGGGGCCAGCACCGTGCCCTGGGGTGCTCCGGTGCAGCTGATCACAGTGTCAGATGTGGTGTCTTTCAGTCTGATATACTGTGGCCCGTCTGTGAGGTAACTGGAGATCCAGGTAACCAGGCAGGGGTCCACTCGCATCCTACTCAGTTTGTCCTGGAGCAAACGAGGCTGTATGGTGTTGAAAGCACTCGAGAAGTCCAGAAACAGAATCCTCACCATGCCGCATCCCTTTTCCAGATGCAAGTGCATGTAGCATATAGCTATGTAGCAGGTAGAGGATGGCATCCTCTACACCAACACCAGCCCGGTATGCAAACTGTAGACCATCCTGGGCATGTTGCACCTGGGGTCTGAGGAGGCCGAGGAAGAGCAGCTCTAATGTCCTCATCAGATGTGAGGTGAGCGTAACTGGCCGGAAGTCATTCAGCTCACTGGGCCGGTTCTTTTTGGGAACTGGAATGATGCATGATGTCTTCCAGAGGGTGGGCACCCTCCCTAGCTGCGGGCTAAGGCTGAAGATGCTTTGTAGCGGTTCTGCCAGTTCAGCAGCGCAGGCCTTCAGAAGTCGGGGGCACACCTTGTCTGGTCCTGCTGCTTAGTTTCCTCAGCTGCCCTCTGACCTGGTCCACAGTGATGTTTGGAGGAGGAAGCTGTGTTGAGGTGGGTGAGGAGGAGGAGGTAGGGGCTGTTGATGTGATCTCCGAGGGATGGAGGTGTGTTGAGGGAAGATGGAGAGGTGGTTGCAGTAAGGGGGGGGGGGGGGCTGGTTGAAGTGGTTGAAGAAGACATTAAGTTCATTTGCCCTCTCCATTGTGCCCCCAACATCCTTGGTCTTCATGCAGTAGCCTGTGATGGTTTTAACACCATCCCAGACCTCCGTCATGTTGTTCTCCCTCAGCTTCTGCTCCACTTTTCTCCTGTAGGTGTCCTTTGCTTCCCTCACACAGCGTTTAACCTCCAGCTGTGCTGCTTTCATCTCCTCCTTGTCTCTGCCCCTGAAGGCGGCCTTCTTCCTGTTGAGGACAGCTTTGACTTCCCGAGTTACCCATGGTTTGTTATTAGGGTAACAGCGGACAGTCTTAGACAGTGTGTCAGCCCCTCTATGTCCTCTCCATGGGGGTTGATAAGCTCATCCCAGGCCGTGGTGTTGAAGTAGTCTTTTAAGGCACTTTCCATTTCAGGGGACCACCTCCTGGTGGACCGAGTGGTTCTCAGCTGCCTTTGGACCAGGGGGGTGTACTCTGGCTGTAGGTGGACCAGGTTGTGGTCAGACTTGCCTAGAGGAGGGAGAGAGACCTACAGAGACCTTCAGAAACAGTCTCAGTCTGAATACCTCCCATCAAGATCATGGTCAACTGAACATCTCAGGGATATTGTTAGTTTGATGCTGACAGTAAACATGGCCTTACACCTGATGGTTTCCACTGGGATTTTTGAAGTCTCAGACAAAATTTGAAAGTGGTAAGAAAATCTTGGGGAATCTTTCTGGAGTGATTCAACCCTGTGATCACAGTATGGATGTGAGATGGGATGACGACCAGATAATTGCAATTTGGAGGCAGTTTTTTTCAGATAAAATCAAAACTGCATGTGTGAAATGGGTCTGAGAGACAATCTGCTGAGAGCCTTTATCCAACAACTGTGATCCTCCACTAGAGGGCCACATCATCAAGAAGGAACTGAGCTACCTCAGCACTGACATCAATCTTTCAGTAGAAGATAACTGCTGCTGTGAGGAGAACTTTCCTCACACTGAATGTTGAACATCAGCTAGTTCCTCCTGTTGATCTAAACCTTGTTGTAGAGATGGAACATTGGCTGTGGATCATTCTGACTGCTCTGCTCTTCTATGGTAAGAGAAAATGAACAAAACAAAATTTCACTATGTTGAAAGTGTATGTCAGTCTGGTCCATAGATTAAAACTGAAACAGCATTAAATGCATGAACAAATATGTATATGAAAAGGAAACACAGTTTTTCATGTCAGACATTAAAATAGTCTTGATGGGTCAAGATTGTCCCCCACCTGCCATGTTCACTGGTTGGTCAAAAAGTTCAATTTGGATTTTGTTTACAGATTCAAGAAAGATAATCTAAATATTTTGTTACCACTGAATTTTGATGGAAAAACTTTGTAGCATGAAGTCTAAGTGTATTTCTCTTTCAGGTGTCAGCTGTGAAGATCTCACTCCACTGAAGAATGAAGAGTTCAGTTTAGAAGACAGCTCTGTTACTCTGTCCTACAGATACTCCAAACAAGCTGCTGCTGGTGATTATTTCTTCTGGTATCGACAACATCCGGGAAAACCTCCAGAGTTTCTCCTCTCTCATACAATAAATGGAAAAATAACAGATTCTGGACCACAATGGTCTGCAAGAGTGAGTGAAGATAACACAGTCATGCACCTGCAGATCTCCTCTGCTGCTCTGTCTGACTCTGCTGTGTACTACTGTGCTGTGAGGCCCACAGTGACAGGAAACACCAAAACTCTGAACAAAAACCTCTGGAGGTAGGACTCCACAATACTCCACAACATCCACTAGAGGGAGTCCCATCCTTTCTAACTCCAGGTGAACTTATCAATGAAGTCTTGACTGATGTCACCTAAAACACAGCTCTGATGAACCACTCCATCATAACACTGCAGAGGAGCCTCATCATGAACTTATTTTGTCCATCTTAGGAGAGACTGACTCACTGTCACCAACACTCAGCATTTAGGTATTCAGAAGTTTAGAACCAGCTCACCTGATGTCTACAGACTTACTCTTGGTCTCTGCTAACCTCTCTACAGCCTCAGGGTTTGGTTAGCAAAGCAGATCATTTGGACCTTTTTACTGAACACCTCCATGGCTGGAAAGAAAACAGGAGCACCTCAGACAAAACTGTCACAAGCAGACACACACAGCTTCAAACTAACAGACACACAACCTACAAACACAGAAACACACATCCCTGACATGCTCCTCTCTGTTTTCTACTCATTTTGGGATTTTTATGAGATGAAATGTAGATTCTAAAGATAAGCTTTAATAAATTAATGACCAATCCCTGCTAAAATATTAAGGCCTGTTGTGCAAATACTCTTAAGTATGTAGAAAAATATCAATCATGTGAACATAGTAGGCAAGGCAAGGGAGGGCAAGTTTGTTTTGTAGAGCACAATTCATACACAAGTGAACTCAAAGTGCTTTATAGAACAAGAGAAATGCATTAAAATCACAATACAAAATAAAAACAACAACAATCATTATAAAATGACCTTTCAGTCATATGCACAGTTAAACAGCTGTTTGAGCCATGATTTTAAAGGGCCCATATTATGCAAAAACCACTTTATTAAGTCTTTTGGTGAAATTTTGAGGTCTGTGGCTTTCCCCCCAGCCCAAAAAATGTGATATTTAGTGACAAATCCTGTGCTGCGTGGTGCTGGTGAATGTAAAATCCCACCCACTAATGAGGCATTCTTTCATTTGAGTTGTACCGACGTCACAGCAGAATTTTTTTGATTCGTCCACCGGAGAAGACACCACCCCGTCCCCGCCCACTCCTCTCTCTGCTGCTGGTGAGATCACTATGTGCAGAGCAGCCATGATGGATTTACCGGCAGTGAGACATCGGACTTCAGCATGAGTTACTGCTGCAGTGTTGTGGGCTGTAACAAGCCACAAACTTCCTTACACAAGCTGCCTGACTCTGAAGATTTAAAAACTAAGTGGCTGGAGTTCATATATGATGGAAAAGTGCCAGAAAAAACAAAGAAAAAATGTGCATGTTTGTGCCAGTCACTTAACGGCTGACAGTTTCGCAAACTTTGGACAGTACACAAAGGGGCTCGCAAATAGACTGGTCCTTAACCCAGGATCAGTGCCAACCATCCGCCAGCAAACCTCGGACCCTGGAAATGTGAGTATTCCAAATGCTGTGTGCTGTTATTTTGCTAATTGCTACGAGCTGCTAACAGCAGAGGGAAGAGGAGCAGATGTAAGAGCTATTCCTCTGTGTTAGCGTCAGGAGGCTAAGCTTAGCTGCGGTTAGCCTGTTGTTTTAGCCTGTAATGTTACAATAAACGAGCTTTGCTGTTTTCTAACCATATCGTGTCTTTTCTAAGCCATAATATTAGTCTCTGTGTCTATTACTTTGCTGCTGTGAGATGTACCGCTGTGTGAGTAGAAGCCTGCTACTCTCTCTGAGGCATTGTAATTAATAAATCATCTCATAAAGTATCAAAACTCATTCCTTGTCTAAACTGAGGACATGGGAAACGACCAGTGAAGGCTGTGTCTCTCTGTGTTTTGCAGCGCAGCATGTAAATATTGATAACAGGTGAAAGTGTATTTCTACGCTAACGTCGGCTCAAAACAGTGTATCTGTAGATGTGATAACTGGCTTTATTGGCCACAGCATCGTCATCACCAACAGGTTTAATCAGATTTAGATGTATGAATATTCTCACAGTAGTAGAGGAGTATAACAGCTGGAGGATAATTATTATTATTCCTTGTACAGCCCTCCTCTCCTCGATGCATCTGTGTTAGCTCTCGGGGGCTAAGCTTAGCTGCGGTTAGCCTGTTGTGTTAGCCTGTAATGCTACGAGAAACGAGCGTCTCTGTTTTGTAATACAGGCTATGTAATCGATAAATTATCTCAGAAGGTATCCAAACTCATTTCGTGTCTAAGCTGTGGATGAGGGAAACGATCAGGCTTTGTTCTTCTGTATGTTACAGCAGATCATGTAAATATTGATAACAACAGGGAGTGTATATGACGTGTGACGCTAACGCTGCAGATGTCGTTATCTCCAAACTAATTTAATCAGATTTCTGTGAGTTTAAACACTCAGGAATGCCCTCAGAATGCTGTCATACGAGCTGTGTGACTGGGGATAAGTTACAATTACTAACAGGTCAGTGATTTACGAAAAACGGAGAGAGGCAAATAAGATGTCTGATTTAATTATCCTCCCGTTTTATTTACTAACAATATATGGGCATAGACATTTTATAATGCATCACATAATGTGACATTTGTAAGTAAAAACTCATTAACCCTTGAAAAGCTTGTATCTTATTTGAGACATACTTTTGGTATGTGTCTGATCAAAATTATCAAAGAATATCACAAAAAAACCCAAATGAATACAGTAAGATGAATGATAAATATAAAAGTCCTCAGCTGAATTATCAGTTTCCAGAAATACCTAATGTATCTATTGAGTAACAGTAACTATTTGTAACATCTCATGTCATTTATTTAGATTTTAGTACAACATGAAATAAACATTTTGTCTAAAAAAAAGGTAAAAATGCATGGCTATTATTTGTGTTTTCATACACTAACAGGTTAAACATTTTTCTTTCTTGTGTCTATGCTGGTCGACCTCAGGCAGCATCTTCTGATGGTGAACCGCTGGTTACAGTCAGCTTCTCAAAGTCCAAGGAGGAAGGATGTACAGCAAAGCCAGTGAGAGCAGAGCCAGCTTTCAGTAAGTGAAACAATTCTTTATTAAAATCAACACATTTAAAAACATTGGCAAATAGGCATAGCATGGAAAGGAAAAGATAAAGGAAACTGGAATAAAAATGTTATCAAAATGGAATTGAGAATATATAATCAATAAGGATATTGTGACAATAAAAGACTATGTAAAAAAATGACAACACTGCAGTGAGGTGTTTTGGTGCCATTTCTTGTAAACATATATTTTTGTGTCTTGTATTTCAGATCATGCAGATGCACTGTTGGACCTTGTCTTTGAGAAGGTTTTCCAGGACCCTGCTCCACACCTGAAGGAGCTGCAGAAAATACCAGACCATATGCTCCTTTTCCAAATACCAGGAAGCGCTGACCCTCTCATACTGGTCTTCTGCATCAGGAAACTCTGCAGTACAACACAGGCAGCATCAGCTGACAAAGGCTCTGTAGGCCAGGCATCTGTAAGGGCTGGACATGATAAGATTATGTCAGAAATGAAAATTACTGTCATAGGTGTTTTTATCTATATGTTCATATTTTTATCAATATGGTTCTATGGCTTGTGTTTAAAAATTCCTTTTCTTTCTTCATGTCTTTTTTACCTCCTTTATGTAAAAATGTCTAGAGTACCAGCAGGTACATTTGGTGATTTATATGTCAAAATATTTTTCACAATAAAAAGTCTACATGAACTGTTTTGTGTGTTTTCAGTTTTCCATATGTTACATGTAATGTTAATAATTAAATAACAAGAAAGACAAAAAATGAGATGGAGGAAACAGTTCTTTTAATCTTTACTGTTTTTGTTCAACAGTCATGGAAGTGTTTATATCCAAATACTTATGCATTACTCCTCTTAGATGTAAAGGCTCATAGTCTGCTCTATAAATATAGAATGCATGTTGTAGTGAAAAACACACTCAGAGTCAGAGTCCAGGATGGTTGGACTGGGAGTTCCTGCAGTTTTCCTCTGACCTACTTAATTAAAACAGGTAAGTCAGTGACACAGTACAGGAAAGGTTATGTACTAAATTGTTATTTAGCACTAATTTTTCACAATACCTTTGGTATCTCCATTCAACAAACATTTTCAGGCTGAAGGAATTTTCACATAATTGCCACAGGAGCACCTCTGTAGGAGAAGAGTGAAAACAGGATGTTCAGGAGAATTTTTATCTTTAGGAAATGTTCTGTTATTGTATAAGAATATACACAGAGCTGTCATAACATACAATAATGCAAGTGAAGAGGTTTTAAAGACAGCTACTGTGTGGCATATAGAAAAGAAAATAACCTTTTAAAATAAGGTTCACAGAAAACTGTTGGCTGCTCACAGTTACAGGTAATAAACATTCTCAGTTACTGTTACTGTCACTAAAGGCTATGGCTCTATTAAATGCTGTATTCTGATGGGTCAGTCACATTACTAATGTTACTTCTGTAAAACAGCCTCTTGCTCTGATCGGCCCTGAAGAGCCCAGACATTATTTACACATCACAACAACAGAGAAGACCCCTCTCTCTGTCTTATTTCACCATCAGTGGCAAATGCCCCTTCAGTGTTACTTAGAAGTGAAAGTTAATTCACATCGGTGTTTTAGTTAATTCTCGTCTCTGCAGTAACCCGCTCACTCTACATTAGCTCTTACTAGACTCTATCTAACGCCAGTCTAAGCACTGCACGTCTGCTAACAGACATGCTAACATCGACAACAACAGGGGGAGGGGGAGAGGAACGGCAGAACAACTTTGATTCATCAACATTATAGCATTGAAGAAACAAACTTTATATACAGACCACTGAGAAACCCGGTTTATCCTTGGTCCTCGACTCTCTCCTGGTTCCTCTTATTTTCGGGTTCTGACTCGGTTAAAGCGTTAAGTGCTGCGCTCCTCATGTAGCAACACAGGCGCTAACGAACTCTGTTGACATAGTCACGCCCATGCGCCGACTGCGCCGACACGGAAGTGCGGGGCGGTTTCAGCGGGGGCTCATTAACATATAGTTACGCCCACAAGAATGAAGTGTTTTACAGAGAGGCTCAAAGAGGGCATAGGGATGATACGGCTGTGGCTGTTTTATTGAGTTTTTTGACCAAAGCATGCTACTAAGGCTTCATGAAGACATCAAAGATCAATATTACACTGCAGAAAAAGAGCATCATATGGGATCTTTAAGATAAAGAAGAAATCACCACACATGTGACGTTTATGGTCCTTGATCTATCATCAGACACCTTGATGGTTTGTCATCATGAAGACTTGACTGTTTCACTGAGACACTGAATCAATCCAACATCTGAGTCTCCTCCCTCTGACTGCAGAGATGTTTGATGACAGAGAACTGATTGAGCTGAGAACATCAGAGCAAACTAAACTGATTCATACTGATCCTTCAGTCTCACCATCTCACCTCTGCACACATGGACAAACTCACTCTGATACTGATCTTCTCAGCTCTCACAGGTATGTGAATGATGATCAGTGTTGGATGGTGTTTGATGACAATATTTCATTTAAGTTCCTGAACTAAACTCTGTTTCTTTGTCATCAATCCAACACTCACATGATTCTTTAACAGCTCACTGAAGCTTTTGTTACTGTTTTACAGAATGTTTGGCACAGAAAGACAACGTGCTGCAACCAGAAGGAGATGTGACTGCCACTGAAGGAGAGACAGTAACTCTTGACTGTCAATCCAACAGCACAGCAGCAAATGATTATCTATTCTGGTACAAACAGGACGGAGACAACAGGCCAGAGTTCATCCTCAGCACATCTACATACGGAGATGGAGAAACAGTGAAGGAGTTTAAAGAGAGATTTTCATCCACTCTGGATTCAGCCAAAAAATCAGTTCCTCTGAAGATCCAGAAGCTTCATGTGTCTGACTCTGCTGTGTACTACTGTGCTCTGAGGCCCACAGTGACAGGAAACACCAAAACTCTGAACAAAAACCTCTGGAGGTAGGACTCCACAATACTCCACAACATCCACTAGAGGGAGTCCCATCCTCTCTAACTCCAGGTGAACATATCAATGAAGTCTTGACTGATGTCACCTAAAACACAGCTCTGATGATCCACTCCATCATAACACTGCAGAGGAGCCTCATCATGAACTTATTTTGTCCATCTTAGGAGACGGATTCAAACTAACAGACACACAACCTTCAACCACAGAAACACACATCCCTGACATGTTCATCTCTGTTTTCTACTCATGTGAGTTTTTTGAAGAGATGGAATTTAGATTTTAAGACACACTCTCATTTAAAATAACACTAAATGTTAAAAAATAAGACCTTTTAGCAAGTGCATACTGAATTTGGTCACAAGTATCATGTACGTGAACACTGAAACAACCATCTCTGAGATTCTGGTTCATTTTTGATCGTATTAGTGAGAGATCAGTCAATTTACTGAGTCCAATGAAGGAAACAGAACTGATATTAGGAAGTTATTAAGGTCCCATACTTTTTAACTTTCGTCAGTTTAACATGGATTGTTGATGTCTTCATGAAACAGAAACAGCAACATGCTTTGGTCCAAAAAGCCTGTGGATAAAACACGGCTGTATTCTGTCCACACTCATATAATCACTCTGTTCAGAAAGGCTGGTTTTGTGGGCGGTTTCCTTCTTATTCTAATGAGCCACAGGAGTGTACATACGGTAGTTTGCAATGATCCTTCCAAGTCAATCGCATGAAGTGGGCACTTCATCCACATTCCACTCACAGTTCTTAAGACATTTAATGGACTGATTTATGCCGGTTACCACACACATGGTTACAACAGTGAAACTGGTCCTTCCAAAAATCACAGCCTAACACACAACATCATATCCTTTACTACCATCTGGGCTGATGTTAGCAGGAACTAAGGGGGAATGGGGTGGGTTAAGGACTGATTGTATTCAGTCAGCTTCTCTTGACTAATGTAGGAATGGTAGCACTTTGAAGTTTACTGTTCAGACCTTCAACAAGTAATGTGAACATTGATGAACATGTGAAGTTACCCCTGATGTTAACATTGGCTCATAGCAACTGGCACAATAAATACGACGCAGCATTAAAATAATTAGATTTCCATTATCAGGGTTGGTGATGGATTGTTGGTGCTGAGCCTGGATTTAGGAAAAGACTAGTTCTCATTCCTGTGTTGAACTGACTGAAGTTGAAGAAGCAGTTGGACATGGAGAAACTGGCACACGCATACAGGTGTTAGCCAGCTGAAGCTGCACATTCCCATCAAAATAAAACTAGAAAAGCACTCGGAGAGCGCAGACCTCTGCCAGCGCCACAGTCCTGCCCCTTATTGTGATTTTCACCACAAGTATTAGTCCTACCTTTATTTAATCTAAATATTTAGATTCCATGATCATGAAAACATACCATTATCAACTGGAATCATAATGATATCTACAATATTGTATTTTAGTTCTGTCGTTATTCACAAAAATCACATTTTTCGTAATGGAGGCCAGATGCTGATCCGGATCAACACCAAAATGGAATCAGTTCTTCCTTTTCCCATGCTGAACATTTCCTGAAAACTTCATCAAAATACATCAATAACTTTTTGAGTTATTTTATTCACAGATGGACGGACGGACAGACAGACAAACTCTCCCAAAAACATAACCTCCATCCACTGGGCCCTTTGGTCCTCTGAGGCTGGTAGCCCATATATGAAGATATATGAGGCTTTTTACAGCCAATAAGTGAGCGGTGACAGCTTCTGAGCTTAGACATGCTGAACACAGATCTCTCACTAAGAATATGAACAACATGGCTGCACATTGCAGAACAATCTGTCCAGCAGAGGGAGATACTCAGGTAGACCAATCAGGTGAGGTCTAAATATCACAGATATAATGTTATGTAACAGTATATCCACAGACTCAACAGCTCATCGAATACCACGAGTTTACATTCACGCAGTCTGAAAAATACAAGTTTTGTGGTCTTATATCGCATCTTTGGCTGGAGGGGAGGCCAAAGGCCCAAAAATGTGCTCAAGTCCCCATTTGTAAAGGGCATCAAAGACAAAGGTCTGCGCACCACAAGCTGCTACGAAGGCAAAGTAATGAAGACAATCAGATGTGATGTTTATGGTCCTTGACCTTCATCAGAAACCTTGATGGTTTGTCATCATGAAGTCTTGACTGTTTCACTGAGACACTGAATCAATCCAACATCTGAGTCTCCTCCCTCTGACTGCAGAGATGTTTGATGACAGAGAACTGATTGAGCTGAGAACATCAGAGCAAACTAAACTGATTCATACTGATCCTTCAGTCTCACCATCTCACCTCTGCACACATGGACAAACTCACTCTGATACTGATCTTCTCAGCTCTCACAGGTATGTGGATGATGATCAGTGTTGGATCATGTTTGATGACAAACTTTCATTTCAAATATGTCTGATAAATAAAACAAAATATGTGAACAAAATCAAGAATCTCTGTCCTGATGAGGATTTCTGTTCTGAAGATCATCAATAAAACAATCAGAACAAAGTAATGTCTTCTCTTGAACCTTGTTTGTCTCATCACTTCTTTTTCTCGTCCACTTCAGGACAAACAGCTGCAAACAAAATCTCTCCACTTGTCAAAGAAGTCAGAAGAACAGAAGGACAATCTGTCACACTCAGATGTCACTATGAGACAACAGAGCAGGACATTACTCTTGACTGGTACAGACATCACTCTGACCTTCAGGCACCTCAATTTATACTCTGGAAAGGAGCAAGAAAAGAAACAAGCTCATATATCCCAGACCAACGATATAGATCCCAGACCTCTGACAGCTCCACTGAGCTGACCATCACAAAGCTAACCCTGGCAGACACAGCTCTCTACTACTGTGCTTTAGACACACAGTGATACAAAGTGTAGAAGAGGCTGTACAAAAACCTGAACACAGATATCTGACTACTCTTCAAAGAGGAGGGAAGTGGGATTCAAACCACAGCTTCATGTCAGATGGATTCTGATGATTCCTGTTTTATCAGACTCTCTGTGGTCACAGCTGCTGTTCAGACTCTGAGGGAGGATTCACATCAACATTCAGGCACTTCAGTATGAGGAGACACAGACCAAACACAAACAACACGAATAAAGATCTCTGATGGTCCATAAAGTTTGAGACTTTTTTGGCATTAGTCCGACTCTGAGCTTGGCAGATCAAAAACCTACTGAGGACCTGAAGGGTGCTTAGACCAGATCATCACATGTGAGAAAAAGATATTAAATACTGCCATGATCAACAAGTGAATACAGTGTGTATATAGGAAGCTGCAGACTGAGCTCTTCTTACTACCTTACTCTATTTTTGTCTTTGTAAAAGATCAAAACACAAAGAAAACTGATATGGCACAACTGTGTATGTCGACGGTTCTTCTGCAGCATGTCATTCCCCCTCTATTTCACTGATTTCATACTCTACAGACTGTCTCTCAAAAAAGAATGAAAGGCCTAAAATTAATGAATATGTCAGAGATTCAAAAATGTCATTAGTTATCCAATTCACTCTCAGACTTCAGATATGTAGATATATAAAAGTGTATACACTCCTGATCAAAATCATAAGACCAGTTGAAAAATTGCCAGAATTGATCTTTTGCACCTTTGTATCTTAATGAGGTTTTAAATAGAGCTACAATATGTTAGAGCAAGAAGATGGAGTGAGACAAAAAGCACTTTGAAAAAGTGATTTATTGAAAACAACAAGTAAACTGAAATAGGCTGTTTATCAGCTGATCAAAAGTTTAAGACCATCGCTCAAAAAATGACGAAAAACTCTCCAAACCAGAACAAAAATGTTTCTCAGTAGGACTCAGTCATGAGTAGATCCACCGTTCTTGTTAATCACTTCAAAAATTGGTTTGGGCATGCTTGATGAGAGTGTTTCCAGGAAGCTTTTGGGAACATTGCTCCAAGTGGTGAAGATGGCTTCATGAAGGGCATCAACTGTCTGGAACTGACGGCCATTTTTATAAACTTCCCTTGACCTCCATCCCCAAATGTTCTCTATGGGATTTAAATCAGGGAACATGCAGGATGGTCCAAAAAGTGATGTTATTCTCCCTGAAGAAGTCCTTGGTCAAGCGAGCATTGTGAACTGCAGCGTTGTCCTGTTGAAAAACCCAGCTGTTACCACACAGGCAGGGGCCCTCAGTCATGAGGATGCCCTCTGCAACATCTGCACGTAACCAGCCGCCCGTTTGGCGACCCTGCACCACCTGAAGCTCCAGTGTTCACTGAATGAAAAAGACCAGATCATGATGGACCCCCTCCACTGTGCGGGTAGAAACATCTCAGGTGGATCTCCTTGTCATGCCAGTAACGTTGAAGCCATCTGGACCGTCAAGGTTACATTTTTTCTCATCAGAGAATAAAACTTTTTTCCACCTTTCAGTGTCCCATGTTTGATGCTCCAAAGTCTAAACGGGCAGTTTTGTGGCGTTGAAGGAGACGAGGTCTTTGAATTTGTTTTTTGTTTTTGAAACCCTTTTCCCACAGATGCCGTCTGATGGTTATTGCGCTGCAGTCGGCACCAGTGAGGGCCTTAATTTGGGTCGAGGACCGCCCTGTGTCTTGACGGACAGCCAATCAGATCCTCCGGCTCAGCACAGGTGTCATTTTTTTGGGTCTACCACTTGACTTTTTTGTTCCATAATGCTCAGGATCTTTAAAAAACATTTAGAATGACTGTCCTACTGCGTCAAACCTCAGCAGCAATGGCACGCTGCGAGAGGCCTTGCTTATGCAGCTCGACGATCCGACCACGTTCAAGAAGAGAAAGCTTCTTAGCTTTAGCCATCAGGAGGGCATGACCGTGTGAATGCCTGACAGAAAATGAACATTTGGAGCAGATTTTGGCTTTAATAGCCTGTGGTCTTAAACTTTTGATCAGCTGATAAACAGCCTATTTCAGTTTACTTGTTGTTTTCAATAAATTACTTTTTCAAAGTGCTTTTTGTCACACTCCCTCTTCTTGCATTAACATATTGTAGCTCTATTTAAAACCTCATTAAGATCCAAAAGTGTAAAAGGTAAATTCTAGCAATTTTTCAACTGGTCTTATGATTTTGATCAGGAGTGTATATTCAGACAAGTTAGAGGTCATTGTGTTGGGCCCCAAACACCTGAGAGAAACCTGTTCTAGTAATATGGATGCCTTAGATGGCATCAGTCTTGCACCAAGAGTGATAGTTAGAAATTTTGGGGTGCTATTTTATCAGGATTTATCCATCAACTCAGTCTTTTCATTTTTGTAACATTGCAGTATAAGGATCAGCTTGGTTTCTTATGCCTAATTATGATTCAAGGAAAAAAGCTTCTGAAAAGTACTTGTTAATTAAGTTTGTTTAGTATTCAAAGTCAAAAATGTTTTCAAAGTAACTTTTTAAATAATGGGTAAAAATATCTCAACAATAACCTTCTCCTTGGCTGTAGATTTAATTCATACTTAAAAGTTTTTTCACACAAATTTTCCCATCCCTAGCAAAATTCCCAACACAAATTCTGGAGAATCAGTCCCTGAAATACTTGATTCCCAATTTAACCCAAAACCAAAAGAAAGGACAAAACCCAAAAACAAAATGTCCTTCAAAGGTAATTTTAAGTCTAATGTCTCTGGCTTGAAAAACAGAAAATGGTACAATCCAAAGGTGCTCTAAACTTAAAAATTCAAAAACAGTCAGCTCAAAAGCTCAAAGTTGAAGAAGTCAATTAAAAAAAAGAAAAAGAAAAGAGCAATGCATTGGAAAAGTGTACAAAAAAGAAGGAAAATGACTCCCAAAGGGAACAACTCACCGGTCCAGGACACTTCCTCTGACTCCCAAACTGGAGCTCCAGTTCTCCCAGTTGTCCTTTTACCAAACATCCCAGCACCTGTATGGAGATGTTTTTCTCACAGACGTCAAAAATGTCTTCCTTTAATTTGACTCGTGGAAGTTCAGAGACCAACCAAGTTTCTTCAGAATCTCACCAGCTGAATCTCCCCTCCAAACATTTCTCCTTCTCCTCTCGTTGTTCCACTCAGCCCCTCCCCTCTTGATCCAACCTGATCAACTTGGCTGCAGCAGGTCACCTGACCAGGAACCTGAAGCTAAACAGACTTTTCACAATAGGAGCAGCAGTGTGTCTTTGAGGGTGAGCAAAGGGATCCCCCCTTACAAGGACTTTTATTTATTGTAAAACCTCAACTCAACACAAAAATGTCTCCAAAAAACCCACTTTATGGTAATGTCACAGCAGAAATCAGGCCGATCCTGTCTCAGAGCAATGCTCAGAAGACTTGTTGTTTCATTAAGTCACTTAAGATGCTTCAGCTGTTTCAAAATGCTGCAGCATGTGTACTGACAAGAACAAGGAGTAGAGATCACATTAGTCCTGTATTAGCTTCTCTGCATTGGCTTCAAAAAATTCTGGAACAGCATTTAAGATTCTTCTTGTCACATATAAAGCTGTAAATGGGCCAACAGTTTATCTCAAAGAGCATGTTCTCTCTAATTGTGTTTTCTGCTTAACTCATTCTCTCCAGTGTCTTTCAGTTTACTTTGTGGCTTTATTTTTTCGTTGTGCTCAAAATGGATTGGATTTTAGAGCATCTTCTAGTCTATACACATCATTTTTGTAACTACCTGCTGTTGGGTGCTGTTTTTGGTTTGTCTTGTACCGTTTTTCCACTGGCCAAAAATCCCATTCAAATGTGGTAACAATCAGCTCCTGTCAGCAGTGATAAAGGGTCTAATCAGCATTTAGACCTGGGCGATCTGACCCCCCAAGTGACACAGGTTTTTATCAGCTCACCTGTCATTAGGTCCAGAGGGAACATCACACCTGGATGAACCCACTAAATTATGAGAGGATGTTGGCGTCACTTGCCAAGGGCACAATATTGTGCCCGTCTCCGTTGTTTGAAACTCCTTCGACTCTTTGCAAAGGCAACAAATTTGATCTGACTTTGTGACATCACGATCAAATGTGTTCAGTCTATGCCGAGTTTGTACAGTACTAAAAAGAGACAAAAGAACAAAATACAGAAAACAGATGACCACCATGTCCATGGCTTCCAACTCAGAGTATTCCACTGTTAATGGTCAAGTTTCAGTGTGCTGATGATGTCATTTACTTAATGACATCAGTTTGATGCACCAGAGGAAAAAAAAAACAACCCAGCTCATCTGCTTGTGATTAGGGGTGTAAAAGTCCATCAATCTGGATTGACAAATGGACTGGTTAAGCAATGATGAAATCAAATCAAATGGAAATTCACAGCATCGATCAAGATCATTAACTTTATTAAACAGCTTTATTTTGAAAATCTGACCGGATATCTGCATCACAGTTTCTGCCCAAACGGGCCTTGTTCTGAAGGTTAAAGGGCTCTCAAATCTCTCATGTGCAGTTTATGAGACAAACACTCTAACCTTTTCGTTCTCTCAAGAGCAACACCAGGTATTTTCTTTAAAATGTGTTTTTTAGCAAGGATAAAGTAATGCAGCTGGAACATGTAGAAGACACTCAGAACATCAGGGTTCTATACAGAAGCTTGACATATCAGGCAGTCAGAAAATAGCACTGCTGTACCCGGGTAAGAAACAGTTCATTTGACAGGAAAGGATGAATACTGCATGCACATCACAGGAGTGCCTAATCACATGCTCCTTCAACAACGTCCCCCATCCAGCAGGACAAACTGCTGAAATGAGCAAGTGTAATCAGGTATGTCAGTAACTTACCTGGGCAGACTACCCTGTAGTTCTCTTGAAAAAATTAAGACTACATTTGGGAAAAGGACCTGAATATCAGCTGAGAGCCTTTATCCAACAACTGTGATCCTCCACTAGAGGGCCACATCATCAAGAAGGAACTGAGCTACCTCAGCACTGACATCAATCTTTCAGTAGAAGATAACTGCTGCTGTGAGGAGAACTTTCCTCACACTGAATGTTGAACATCAGCTAGTTCCTCCTGTTGATCTAAACCTTGTTGTAGAGATGGAACATTGGCTGTGGATCATTCTGACTGCTCTGGCCTTCGATGGTAAGACACAACGAACAAAAACAACATATCATGTTGGACATGTTCATCAGATTGATATTTAGATTAAAACTGAATCTGCAATAAATGCATGGACACATATGAATGTGACAAAGAAACAAATTTAAGCTTGTCAGATAAAAAATCTTCTTGATGGGTGAAGATTGTCCTCTACCTGCAATCTTCACTGATTTTCAAAACAGTAAATTTAAGACATTGTTCTAAGATTGGGGAGTAATAAAACCTGAATGATCTCTGCATACACTGAATAGTGATGGAAAACCTTGTGGCATGAAGTCTAAGAGTATTTCTCTTTCAGGTGTCAGCTGTGAAGATCTCACTCCACTGAAGAATGAAGAGTTCAGTTTAGAAGACAGCTCTGTTACTCTGTCCTACAGATACTCCACACAAGTTGCTTATGGCGTTTATTTCTTCTGGTATCGACAATATCCAGGAGAACCTCCAGAGTTTCTCATGTCCATTTCAGATAGTAATATCACAACAAAATCAAAGGCTCTGAAACAGGAGACACGTTTCTTGACTAAACTGTCTGAAGACAAGCAGCGAGTGGACCTGCAGATCTCCTCTGCTGCTCTGTCTGACTCTGCTGTGTACTACTGTGCTGTGAGGCCCACAGTGACAGGAAACACCAAAACTCTGAACAAAAACCTCTGGAGAGGAGAAAACAATACCTCACAACATCCAACAGGGGGAGACAGTCACCATTTAACTTTGATCAGATGTGATCAGTCAGAATCTTGAGGTTTTCCATCTCTCTGTCTATAATCTTTAATGCATCCTCTGTTTTGATTGTCAAGGAGATGAAGCCTGTCCCTGTTCAGTGGAAAGAACTGGACACCAAAGTTATTCAGTCTTTTGATCATCAGGAGGAGTCTTAAGGACACCACTGAAGCCAATCCATGGATGCATTCGTAATGTTAAAACCCTCAAAACTAAACTTTGGATCAACCTACTGATAGACAGAGAGGCTGAGATCAGACAGGATTTTATAGTTATCTCCATGTAGTTATACCAATGGCACGTATCAACACCCACTGCGTGCATTGACTGTAGCTACAATGAACTATCAGGTCACAGGAGGATCCCATAACATCAGCAGGATGAAATTATGACTTACAAATAAAATGCTTTTGGCCACAAAACAAGCTGGGTAATAATGGAAGCCAAAAATAATCACCTGAATCCCCCATTTTACACACCATCCACAAAATAATCAGCTCAAGTGTCCTTCCACACAAACAAAACAAATCCCCACACACCTTCTCAACAAATCCCAAAAGATTCTGCACGCACAGCAAGCACAGAGTCACTTCTAACAGTTTGTTGGGCGCTGCACCAAGCTTGTACTCAAGGCACCCCACATCAAACACCTCGGTCCACCTGGAGATGATCCATGTACCCAGCAGCTTCCACTGAGGGTATAAATCCACAAACACATTGAAAACACATTATAAACCCAAAGACATATTCCACAAAGTATTCTCCACAGTCTTGACAGCACTAACATGGGTTCAAGTCAGCATGAGACTTCCCTCCTGCTCCACATGCATTAGATAGCTGTGTCCATGGTGACTGCCACAAAACAGTTTATAAATCCATAAACAATATCAAACAACATGGAGCAGTTTACACATAAAAATGGCAACAGTTAAATTTCACCCCTGCTGAGTGACCCAGGGTTCTGTATGTACCAAAGTGGTCTTCACAAGCTGTGAAATCAAGACACAGCTGGAAGAGAAACATCTGTCTGGTTTGGGTCAAACTCCTTGATGGAGACTGCAAGGGTTAAAAATGTCATCTGCTGAAAAGACTTGTGTCAGATCATTCCAGAATACCGGCACAGAGCTGAGCTGGTGGTTCAGGCTGGAGATGGATCAAGACAAAATGTGGAAACCAATTCAGATCAGACTTGGAGCAGATTGATGCAGAGAGTGCGGCTGGTACATAAACACTACCCAGGTGGACTACATGGTAAAAGAGGGTAAGGGCTGCTTGGCCAACAGCTACACCACACTGGATTATAACCATGTCCATCATGTCCAAAACCAGAAATCCTTAGAAAAAATCTAAACTGGATCTGTCCAAAAAAACTCCACTACTCATAAAGTAAGATCCATTGGAACAGGCTGTGAAGATGTTCATTTCAGCAGTAAAAACTGTCTGCTTCCTCTTATACAATCACGCAGACAGTCTCTAGTGGAGCTGCAGGATATGTCACATCATGAATTTTATCCAGAGAGGACCTGAGCACCCAAGATTCAAACAAGAGACCATCTCACTGTGAGACACATCTGAACCACTTTAATTCCTGCTTAAGATTAAATCAACAGAAAAAAGAGAAAAAGATGCTTAGAAATATTTTGTCAGAAAAATCAGAGACTGTAGTGAACTGTTGGTAGATTTTATTCATGCACTGAAATAAAAATCCTAACCTGAAGAATAGCTTCACCCTCTAGCTCCTCCCACTGATGATAACCTAACCAATGAAATGATCCTGATCTGTGAAGTGGAGATAATGAAGGTTCTCAAACTGAACTATCAGCACAATCAGCTCAGTGTTGAGGATTCACAGCTGTGAAGAACAGCAGCTGCTTTGCTCTGATTTGATTTCAGAGGAACAACATTTCACATCTTCAGTCTGATTGGCTGGAACATCTCCAAAGACATGCTGATTCACCTCTTTATATTCATCTCTTATTTTATAGGTGAGTCTTCATATTGATATAGATCTATCATTTCAACCAGCTTTTCACAACAACTCATCTGTCCAACATTTCACAAGAACAGCTTTATCTCTGTGAGCTCAGATTTACTGGGACAGAAACAGACCATTTTCTTTAATCCATCTCAAAATGACAAATCTTCATTTTACAGCCCTGGGCTCCATGAACACCATCAACCCAGAAAGAGCTGAAGAAAATGTTGCAGAGGGACAAAACATCAACCTGACCTGCACATATGAAGGTGCAATCTACAACATCCAGTGGTACAGACAATACCAGAGATCCAGACCAGAGTTCCTGCTCTACATCACAGAGGACAAAACCATTCACCCAACAGTTTCTGATTTCACAGCTCACATCAACAAGGAGAAGAAAGAAGTGAAACTAGAGATCATCTCTGCTGCTCTGTCTGACTCTGCTGTGTACTACTGTGCTCTGCAGCCCACAGTGACAGGAAACACCAAAACTCTGAACAAAAACCTCTGGACTTGAAGATACTCTGGAACATCCACTAGAGGGAGTCATGCTCTGCTAATCAATGGTATTTTGGGATTCAGGCTTGATCTTCATCATTTGACAAAACAAAGCGACTCCATCTGAGTCTCCTCCCTCTGACTGCAGAGATGTTTGATGACAGAGAACTGATTGAGCTGAGAACATCAGAGCAAACTAAACTGATTCATACTGATCCTTCAGTCTCACCATCTCACCTCTGCACACATGGACAAACTCACTCTGATACTGATCTTCTCAGCTCTCACAGGTATGTGGATGATGATCAGTGTTGGATGATGAAAACTTTCATTTCAGTTCTTTATGGCAAATAATATAACAAGCTGATAAGAGCAGGAATCTCTGCCCTGATCAGGATTTTGTTCTGAAGATCATCAATTAAACAATCAGAACAAAGTAATGTTTTCTCTTGAACCTTGTTTGTCTCATCACTTCTTTTTCTCGTCCCATTCAGGACAAACAGCTGCAGACAAAATCTTTCCTGTGCACAAAGAAGTCAGAAGAACAGAAGGAGAATCTGTCACACTCAGATGTAACTATGAGACAACAGACAACAGTATCGCTCTTCACTGGTACAGACATCACTCTGACCTTCAGGCACCTCAGTTTATACTCTACAAAGGAGCACGATCATGGAGTGCATATGATCACATCCCAGACAAACGATATAGATCCCAGACCTCTGAGAGCTCCACTGAGCTGACCATCACAAAGCTAACCCTGGCAGACACAGCTCTCTACTACTGTGCTTTAGACACACAGTGATACAAAGTGTAGAAGAGGCTGTACAAAAACCTGAACACAGATATCTGACTACTCTTCAAAGAGGAGGGAAGTGGGATTCAAACCACAGCTTCATGTCAGATGGATTCTGATGATTCCTGTTTTATCAGACTCTCTGTGGTCACAGCTGCTGTTCAGACTCTGAGGGAGGATTCACATCAACATTCAGACACTTCAGTATGAAGAGACACAGACCAAACACAAACAATACAAATAAAGATCTCTGATGGTCCATAAAGCTTGAGACTTTCTTGGAAGTCAGTTCAACTCCGAGCATGTCCAAACAAAAACCTACTGAGGACCTGAAGGCAGTTTAGACCAGACCATCACATGTGAGCAACAGACATTAAACAGTGCCATGATCAACAAGTGAACACAGTGTGTATATAGGATGCTGCAGACTGAGCTCTTCTTACTATCTTACTGTATTTATGTCTTTGTCAAAGATTAAAACACAAAGAAAACTTATATGGCTCAACAGTGTATGTGGATGGCTCATCTGCAGCACGTCATTCCCCCTCTGTTTCACTGATTTCAAACTCTACAGACTGTCATCTCAAAATAGAATAAAAGGTCTAAAATTAATAAACATTAGTTATTCAAAAATGTCATAGAGTGTCCCATTCACAGTCAGACTACACATCTGTAGAGATATTTAGGTGTACATAATATATCCCTTTACATTTTAATAAAGTGCTTACTTTATCAGGGACAATGGCAGAACAACCAAATGCAGAGGAGCCAAAAACGAGGTTCAAAAGCAGGGTTTATTGAACAGTCCAAAAGTCAAAAACACCAGAGGAGATTCTCGAGCCAGACAGAGTTCAGTACACAAGGGTGGTAGTCAGACAAAAACGAGGTCGTACACAAAAAGGCAGTCAGAACCAGGCAGACAAAACAGGCAAGGGCAAGGCAGAAAAACGAAGTCAAGATAAACGAGGTCAAGATCAAAAACAAGGACAAGAGAAAGAACGCCTAGAAAGAGACTTGAAGTACAAACAATCAGACACAGGACAAAGGGAGACAGGAGGTTAAATACAAGAGTTAATGAGGGGTAATGGGAAACACCTGGGAAGGAACAATCAGGGAGTCACCAAAATAAAACCAGAAGTGAACATAAAACATGACACAAAGACAAAACAGAAACTTGACGGACAGGATCATGACATACTTCTCATCTGCTTCTGCTTGTTCTCTTGGAGGTTTATGAAGAAAGCGGTTGTGGGTGGAGAAATGTATTTTTCTATGACAACATTCATGTGTATGTTCTCACATATCTAAATTTACTTGATGGACATGTGCAGTTGTTTGGTTTTCAGGTGTTTTATTTTCAAGTTGTTTTTGTTGTTCTTGATAATGTTGAGATGAGTTAAGAAAAGACTCACCTATGGTCATGAGCTTTGGGTTGAACTAAAATAATGTGTTTGGACATCCATATCAGATATTCAAAGAGGAGACTGATTCAACCTGACCTTGACTTAGAGATGCTGAGGTGGGGCAACAGTTCAACAGGATCCTCCTATTCAGTAAATGTTGAGGTCCTTAATGTATCGTCCTACTGGAAGGAGGAGACTCTACTACTAGCAGAAGAGATCATACACCCACTCTGACCTGGATACAGCTAAGATCTCCACAGATAGAGACAGAAAGCTCGAGAGATGTAATGGAGGTCTGCATCTATTGCAGCTTAAGTAAGAACTTAAACCCATGAAGGCAGAGAGTGATAGATGGATGACCTGAGTCAGCTGCATCAATCCAACCCCACAACTGTGATCCTCCACTAGAGGGCCACATCATCAAGAAGGAACTGAGCTACCTCAGCACTGACATCAATCTTTCAGTAGAAGATAACTGCTGCTGTGAGGAGAACTTTCCTCACACTGAATGTTGAACATCAGCTAGTTCCTCCTGTTGATCTAAACCTTGTTGTAGAGATGGAACATTGGCTGTGGATCATTCTGACTGCTCTGCTCTTCTATGGTAAGAGACAACAAACAAAACCTCATCACATTGATCTCGTTGTCAGTCTGATCTTTAGATTAAAACTGAAACATTTGACAAAGAAACACAATTTATCATGTCAGACAGTAAAAATCTTTTTGATGGATAAAGACTGTCCCCTTAACGAGATCTTGGCTGGATGGTCGAAAACTCTATTTTTGACCTTGTTCACAGATTTAAGATAGTCTTAATATTTTCTGTAACCACTGACTACTGATGGAAAACCTTGAAGCATGAATCTAAGTGTATTTCTCTTTCAGGTGTCAGCTGTGAAGATCTCACTCCAGTGGAGAATGAAGAGTTCAGTTTAGAAGACAGCTCTGTTACTCTGTCCTACAGATACTCCACACAAGCTACTTACACCGATTATTTCTTCTGGTATCGACAATATCCAGGAGAACCTCCAGAGTTCCTCATCTCTCATACAACATCAACACTTATATCAAGTCCAAGACCAGGCTGGTCCTACAATGTGCGTGAAGATGACAGAGTCATGGACCTGACGATCCAGAAGCTTCATGTGTCTGACTCTGCTGTGTACTACTGTGCTGTGAGGCCCACAGTGACAGGAAACACCAAAACTCTGAACAAAAACCTCTGGACTTGAATATACTCTGGAACATTCACTAGAGGGAGTCATGCTCTGCTAACCAATGGTATTTTGGGATTCAGGCTTGATCTTCATCATTTGACAAAACAAAGCAACTCCATCTGAGTCTCCTCCCTCTGACTGCAGAGATGTTTGATGACAGAGAACTGATTGAGCTGAGAACATCAGAGCAAACTAAACTGATTCATACTGATCCTTCAGTCTCACCATCTCACCTCTGCACACATGGACAAACTCACTCTGATACTGATCTTCTCAGCTCTCACAGGTATGTGGATGATGATCAGTGTATGACAAAGTTTGATATAAAACTTCCCTTTCACCTCTTGAACGAAACTCTATTTCTCAATCATCAAACCAACACTCACATGATTCTTGAACAACTCACTGAAGCTTTTGTTACTGTTTTACAGAATGTTTGGCACAGAAAGACAACGTGCTGCAACCAGAAGGAGACCTGACTGCCACTGAAGGAGAGACAGTAACTCTTGACTGTCAATACAACAGCACAGCAACAAATGCTTATCTATTCTGGTATAAACAAGATGGAGACAACAGGCCAGAGTTCATCCTCAGCAGATCTACATTTGGAGATGGAAAAACAATGAAGGAGTTTGAGGAGAGATTTTCATCCACACTGGATAAAGCCCAAAGATCAGTTCCTCTGAAGATCCAGAAGCTTCATGTGTCTGACTCTGCTGTGTACTACTGTGCTCTGAGGCCCACAGTGACAGGAAACACCAAAACTCTGAACAAAAACCTCTGGAGGTAGGACTCCACAATACTCCACAACATCCACTAGAGGGAGTCCCATCCTCTCTAACTCCAGGTGAACATATCAATGAAGTCTTGACTGATGTCACCTAAAACACAGCTCTGATGAACCACTCTCAGTATTTTTCAGAGGTGAAATAAAAACACTGATTTAATATAAACTATTCCTGTTTAAGTGCAAATAAAAACTGAATTTGGTCACATTACTCATGTAAACACACAAACAGGCATCTCTGGGTTACTGGTTCATGTTATTTCTGTAGTTCAACATGGATCATTGATCTCTTAATGAAATATTAAAACTCTTTGGTCCACAAATCTTGTGAATAAAGCACAGCTAAATTCTTTCCACACTCACAAGACCCTCCTGTTCAGAAAGGCTGGTTTTGAGGGCGGTCACCTTCATATGTTGATGAGCCAGAGCAGTGTACATGTGGACATACATTGCCGTCCTTCTGTGCAAAAAACATTCTAACCATTGATTTATACCAGTTACCACACACACAGTTACAAAAATGATACTGGTCCCCCTTAAAAGGTGACCGCACAACATGCTAACCACAGTACGACTGCTGCAAATTAGCCTACCGTCCCCGCTAAAGTTAGCAGAAACTGTTGCGTACGTGGGTGGGTATAGGACCGAGTATATTCAGCTAACTGTAAAACTTCTCTTCATGAACACACATGAACCCTGAATTCATGCTGGTTACCAGATAACGACCAGTTGATTCCCGCACACATCACAATAAACATGATAACCTAACCTACCATCTGGGCTAACATGAGCAGAAACTGAGGGGTAATGGGGTGGGTTAAGGACTGATTGTATCAAGCCAACTGTTAAACTCCTCTTGACTAATGTAGGAATGTTAAAACTTAAAAGTTTACTCTTCAGACTTTCAACAAGTAACGTGAACACTGACAAACACGTGAAGATATCCCTACTGTTAGCTTTACCTCATAGCAATGAGCAAAGTAAAAACTACACGACATTGAAATACATATCCAATTTCAGATTTGTAATAGGATTGTTGGTACTGAGCCTGGAATCAGGAAAGGTCTAATTCTCAATCCTGTGTTGAACTGACTGAAGTTGAAGAAGCAGTTGGACGTGGAGTGACTGGCACACACATTCAGGTTTTAGCCGACTGTAGCTGCACATTCCCGTCAAAAATAAAATGAATCCACTGGGCCCTTTGGTCCTCCGAGGCTAGTAGACTACATGTGGATGTAGCTGTTTACATGTGAGCAGTGACAGCTTCTGATCTTAAACATGTGGAACACCAATTTCTCACTAAGAAAATAAACAACATGGCTGCACAGGTATGCATATCACAATTATAATGTTACGTAACAGTATATCCACAGACTCAACAGCTTGCCAAGTACCATGAGTTTACATTCATGAAGCCTGAAAAACACAGGTATTGTGGTCTAATATCACATTTTCTGGTCTGGGAGGAAGGACAAATGCGGAGAAATGTGTTCAAAAGCCTTAACAAGTGGATTTTGCATAATATGTCACCTTCAATGATGGATATTAAACACAAATGTCTGCACACCACAAGCAGCTACGAAGCCCTTTAAATTAAGAAAATTAGATGTGACATTCATGGTCCTTGACCTTCATCAGACACCTTGATGGTTTGTCATCATGAAGACTTGACTGTTTCACTGAGACACTGAATCAATCCAACATCTGAGTCTCCTCCCTCTGACTGCAGAGATGTTTGATGACAGAGAACTGATTGAGCTGAGAACATCAGAGCAAACTAAACTGATTCATACTGATCCTTCAGTCTCACCATCTCACCTCTGCACACATGGACAAACTCACTCTGATACTGATCTTCTCAGCTCTCACAGGTATGGGAATGATGATCAGTGTTGGATGATGTTTGAGAACAAACTTTCATTTCAGTCTCTTCTGATTTATGAAATAAAATCTGTGAATTAGAGCAGGAATCTCTGTCCTGATCAGGATTTTTGTTTTGAAGATCATCAGTCAAAACAATCAGAACAAACTAATGTCTTCTCTTGAACCTTGTTTGTCTCATCACTTCTTTTTCTCGTCCACTTCAGGACAAACAGCTGCAGACAAAATCTCTCCTGTGGTCAAACAAGTCAGAAGAACAGAAGGAGAATCTGTCACACTCAGATGTCACTATGAGACAACAAACCAGAAAATTTACCTTTACTGGTACAGACATCACTCTGACCTTCAGGCACCTCAGTTTATACTCTGGAAAGGAGCACGAGGATACACAAGCTCATATATTCCAGACCAACGATATAGATCCCAGACCTCTGACAGCTCCACTGAGCTGACCATCACAAAGCTAACCCTGGCAGACACAGCTCTCTACTACTGTGCTTTAGACACACAGTGATACAAAGTGTAGAAGAGGCTGTACAAAAACCTGAACACAGATATCTGACTACTCTTCAAAGAGGAGGGAAGTGGGATTCAAACCACAGCTTCATGTCAGATGGATTCTGATGATTCCTGTTTTATCAGACTCTCTGTGGTCACAGCTGCTGTTCAGACTCTGAGGGAGGATTCACAGCAACATTCAGACAAAGAAATTTAGTCAAACCTTGCCCAGACTGCTTTTCCCCAACAGACTTTCAGGAGCTACCTTCTTTTGTCTACTCCTCCAAACCATCAACCGGTCCAAAAGCCTCATCCTAACTTAGCTTTCCAAGGAGGTTTTTCCCTCGGTTTGTTCATCCTTGTTGGACACAATAAACATACAATTGTGCTCATCAGTTTACATGCCCTGGCAGAATTTATGATTTCTTGGACATTTTGCAGAAAATATGAATGATAACATAAAACTTCTCTATCAATCATGGTTAGAGGTTGGATAAAGCCATTTGTCATAAAACAACTGTTGTACACCATAATGACAACACAAACTACCCAGATGACCCTGATCCAAAGCTTATATAGCCTAGTTCTTAATATATCAGTGACATCTTCAAGTCTTTGTGGTAGTTGTTGACATGCCTCTTTATTGTCTCAGATGGTACAGCTGCTCATTCTTCTTGGCAAAAGGCCTCCAGTTCCCGTAAATTACTTGGACAGTCTTGCATGAACTGCACCTTTGAGATCTCCCCAGAGTGCCTCAATGATATTGAGATTTAGAAACTGATCGTTGCTCCAAAACCTTCTCTTCATTCTGCATTAGCCAATGGCAGATCCAATCGATCGTTGTCATTTGGGAATGCCCAAGTCTGTCTCATGACCAACATCATGCCCAGCTTCCCCAACATCCAAGATGGCGGCACGCACGTCTCCTCGTTGTTTACTCCCGGACTCGTTTGTCTGATTACGTCTTTTACCGATCTGTCAATACATTTTTACTGCATACCTAAAACGGCTGTTTGGCTGAAACCTATTTTGGAGACAAAACTAAACTTCTTTCGACGTAGTTATTGATTTTGCCGCCACCGGCACTCACCTGTCATCTCGCCGGTTGGGCCTAGCTGGTCGTGGGACTACGGCTTGGGTTATCGTTCCGGCAGTTTTTCTGTCTGTTGGTGTTCGATGGTTGCTGGATCCGACTGTGCTCTCCGTGGTCGCCAGCGGGATTGTGGAGTTGTCGTTTCGGGATCAGACCAGCTGCAGTCCTCCCTGGCTCCAACTGTCCTGACCTCCGCCCCAACGAGGTGCTCCATAGGGGGTCCCTGGCTGTGGCTGCTAGCGTCGTCTGCTGCTGCTGCCCATTAGGTGTCCTGGCTAAACTGTGTGCCGGCTGATGGTGGTCGTCTGTCGCTGCAGTGGTCTGCCGGTGCCCCGTCGTCCTCTGCTGCTCAGCCTTCGTGGGATGTCAACACAGCTACCGACTGGCTACCCAGTCAGCGGCTAACCGTGGGTCCGCGAGCAACATCGGCCATTCGGTTATTGGTCGTTGACAACTGGCAGGCTGGCCGACTAGTTTTGCTCCTGGCGGCTAGTCAGCACCTTCTACTCAAGGTGGCTGGCTAGCGCACTGGCTGGAGGCTAGCTGGGGAGCTAACCGCTAGCTGTTAGCTGTTAGCCGTTAGCCTCAGCCGCCGCACGTCTTCCATCAGAGTTGCAGTGGTTCCCGCTTACACCAACGCCTTCTGGACTCTCATCAGGTGACTTTCCTTCCCGTTGTTATCCGAAACGACAGTTTAAGTTATCAATTCCGTGTAAATAACAATGAATTTAACATTTGTATTGTCGCTGGTGCTGTTGTTTCATGAATCAGTTTTCCATGTGTGTGACGGTGTACCTGAACAAGTGCCCCGCCCACCTCTGTGTTTACCCAGCTCAATCACGGACAGCTGGTCCCAAGCCCCTGCTGAGCTGTCAAAGCTGTCATTGACATTCTGTGGTGACTTATTTACAGAAAATTGTAATCAGCTTTGGCTTTGGTGTATCTTTGTTTTGAAAAACTGCTTTCATCTTAATGAATGTACACATCTTAAGATTGTGAGGCCAAATATCCTTGTTACAATGGCATCACGTAATATAAAACGAAAAATCTTAATCTTGCTTTTACTCCTGCTCTCAGGCAATGTTCAGCCGAATCCAGGTCCAGCCTTGGAAAACATCAGCACTCCTGATGAATTCAGAGCTAGGTCAGGACTAGGCATTTTACATTTAAACGTTAGGAGCCTGCTCCCCAAAATAGACCTTGTCAGAATCTGGGTTCAGTCGACTAACACTGATATACTTGTACTGTCTGAATCCTGGCTCAGTTAAACAGTTGCTGATAATGATATCACAGTCAATGGATATAATGTTTTTCAGTGCGATCGCCCAAGGAAAGGTGGAGGGGTAGCAATATATGTTAGGAACAGATTTAATGTTACCCTCCTGTCCACACTGTCCATCTCAAAACAATTTGAAGCCCTTGCCCTGAAGCTAAATTTTGCACATGGACAGTCCCTCACAATTATCGGGTGTTATACACCTCCTTCTGCCCCCAACGAAGCACTTTCGTCCCTTGCGTCATTTGTGAGTGGTTTAGGCTCTGGTGAGCTCCTATTGGTTGGAGATTTGAATCTTGATTGGTTGACGTCATCTTCAGACAATCTTAAATCAGTCTGCGATTCATTAAATCTGACGCAACTTATATTCTTCAACCCGTCCAAATGCTAAAAACCCCTCAAAGTCATCTTTAATTGACTTAATTTTAACGAATGTCCCCCACAAGTTCACAGACTCTGGTGTGTTCGCAAATGATTTGAGTGATCATCGTGCCATCGCAGCAGTGAGGAACACAAAACTGCCCAGAGCCAAACCACATATTCTGCTTAAAAGGGATTTTAAAAACTTCTGTGTGCAAGCTTTTCTGCATGATTTGGCTGTATTTGAATGGAGCAGAATTTCCTTAATTGATGATGTGGAGCTGGCCTTTAAATACTTTTATGATGAGTTCTGCCGCATCATTGATAAACATGCTCCATTTAGAAAATTCAGGGTGAAGGGCAGAAAAAATCCTTGGTTTTCTGCTGATTTGGGCAGCCTTCTCAAGGAAAGGGACGTTGCTTGGGCAAGGGCGCGGAAATCCAAGGCAGAGGCAGACTGGCTCGGCTTTAGACAGCTTAGAAATAAGTGTACCTCCCTTATTAAAAAAGCTAAGTCTGACTTTTATCTGACTGAGTCAACAAAAAATTTGAAAGATCCCAAAAAGTTCTGGCAGGTCATAAAATCAACAAGTCATGTAATGACTAGTGAACTGCCCAGTTCTTTAATGACTGATTCTGGCCCCTTGTCTGATAAGACAGACATTTTAAATTGTTTTAATGACCATTTTATTTCTTCCGGCTCTTTATTTGAGACATTAAATCCTGAGCTGTCTAACGCTGACCCAGCCAGTGGAAACTCCCCCTTGTTCCCAACATCTGTGAGTGGTGGACTCCCCAGTCCTTTAGAGTTTACTGCTGTTACTGCCTCTGAGGTTCAGACTGCTCTGAAGAGACTGGACACAGGTAAAGCTGCTGGACCTGATCACTTAGATCCTTTCTTTTTAAAACTGGCTGCTGATTTTATTGCTGAGCCTCTGGCACACATTTTTAACCTGAGTTTTACCAGCAACAAAATCCCTGAAGTTTGGAAGTCCGCGTTTGTTCTCCCCCTGTTAAAAGGGGGTGAATCCACCAATATAAATAACTACAGACCAATTTCTAAATTATGTATTTTAGCAAAAATGTTTGAAAGGATCGTCAGTGATCAGTTAAAGGATTTTTTAGAGTCAAATAATATTTTATCATCTTTTCAATCTGGTTTTAGAAAACAGCACAGCATTGTTACAGCTGGTCTTAAAGTTTTAAATGATTTTATTGAGGCTCTGGACAGTAAGAAATATTGTGTGTTGCTCTTTTTATCGATTTGTCTAAAGCCTTTGACACAGTAGACCACAGACTGTTGATGTACACCTTCAAAAACATTGGCCTCTCAGATTCGGCCTCTTATTGGTTCAGAGATTATCTAACAAACAGAACACAGTGTGTGCAGGTGGCTGGATCCACCTCTGCTGTTCTGGATGTTACCAAAGGGGTGCCCCAAGGCTCAGTCCTGGGACCCATTTTATTTTCAATTTACATCAACAGTCTGTGTGCTAATGTGTCAAATGTATTTTACCACTTTTATGCAGATGACACCATTATTTATTGCTGTTCATCCTCACTCACTCAGGCTTTTGAGTTTTTACAAGCTGCTTTTAATGTTGTTCAGTCTCGTCTGAGGACTTTGAAACTGGTTTTAAACACAAAAACTAAGCTCATGGTCTTCTCTAACTCAAGTGAGTTGCAAGTAGATATTCCAACTCTTGTAACTCAACAGGGAAGTCCTATAGAGCTGGTCTCTAATTATAAGTATTTGGGGTTTCTTTTGGACCGTGAGCTTTCTTTTAAGGATCACATAGCAGGTTTGGTCACCAAGCTCAGGGTGAAACTCGGGTTCTTCTACCGAAACCGATCCTGTTTTTCACTTAGAGCTCGTAAACTGCTTGTGTCTGCGACATTTCTTCCTTTAATTGATTATGGTGATGTGTTGTATATGGGGGCTTCACTGAAATGTCTTCAGTCCATAAATACTGTTTATCACAGCGCCTTAAGGTTTGTCACCGGTGATGGTCGCCTCACGCATCATTGTGACTTGTACATTAAATCTGGTTTGCCTTCTTTAAGTGCACGCAGGTACACGCACTGGCTTACCTTGATTTATAAAGCTCTCCTTGGCTTGGTTCCCTCCTATTTAAGGTCTTTTCTTCAGAGAACTACAAGCCGCTATTCCTTAAGGTCATGTGACATTGTCTACCTCTCTGTTCCTCGTGTCAGAACTGAGTTTGGGAAGAGAGCGTTTAGCTTTGCTGCCCCCACAGCCTGGAACTCTTTACAATCTGAACTGAAGCTCTCAGAGCTTGTTTCACTTGGAGCTTTTCGATCCATGCTGATGGACAAACAGCGTGAGACCAGCGAACGGTGCATGTGTTTATGAATTTGTTATTTATGTTGAAAGCCCTGCGTTTAACTTAAAACACCTTGCACTCACAAAAATATGTATATCCTAAGTTATTGTATTTTGTCTCTTTCAACGTTTTTGTCATGACGTGTGCTGCTGACCTCTTGGCCAGGTCACCCTTGTGAAAGAGATCTTAATCTCAATGGGTTTTCATCTGGTTAAATAAAGGTTAAATAAAACAATCTAAAAAAGAATGGGGAGAAAATTGAATCAGATTCAATGTACTACCTAAAAGCTAAAAGGTAAGAAAAAATGGTAGCGAACAGGAGTGGGAGTCATTTTACCAGAAGTGGAACAGGACAGGATTTTATTCTGCAGGAGTGGGATGGGACAGGAGTAGAAATCCATTCGGGTGTCACACTCTATTATACACACCTAGCTGTAATCTGTTACTAGAGACAAGCTTCAGGCTTCAAATCAGAAGATCAACACTGTGAAGATGTTGGATGATCACACTGTAACACAAGGACTTAGATATCCACCTGAGGGCGCCATCAGCATGAAGACAATGAACTTCCTGAACACTGAACTAAACCTCACTTTACCAAAATCTGCTGCTGTGAGGAGAACTTTCCTCACACTGAATGTTGAACATCAGCTAGTTCCTCCTGTTGATCTAAACCTTGTTGTAGAGATGGAACATTGGCTGTGGATCATTCTGACTGCTCTGCTCTTCTATGGTAAGAGAGGATGAACAAAGAAAATCACTAAATTGTACATGGATAAGATTTTTAGCTGACCTAACTTAATTTACTGTTTTCTGTGGTATGATCATCATTTGTAACCTTACATGTTCTCTTTTAATCCAGAGTGTGAAGGACAAGACAGAGTGAACCAACCACCAGAAGATATTGTTGCCTCTGAAGGAGACTCAGTCACACTTGGATGTGAATTTGAGAGCACTAACACTAACCCATACTTATTCTGGTACAAACAAGATTTTGGTGATGTCCCCAAGTACCTGTGGAAAGGTGCAGCAACATATGTAGAAAATACTGAGAAGTTTGAAGCTGAAATCAACGAGAAAACAGTTCCTCTGACGATCCAGAAGCTTCATGTGTCTGACTCTGCTGTGTACTACTGTGCTCTGCAGCCCACAGTGACAGGAAACACCAAAACTCTGAACAAAAACCTCTGGAGGTAGGACTCCACAATACTCCACAACATCCACTAGAGGGAGTCCCATCCTCTCTAACTCCAGGTGAACATATCAATGAAGTCTTGACTGATGTCACCTAAAACACAGCTCTGATGAACCACTCCATCATAACACTGCAGAGGAGCCTCATCATGAACTTATTTAGTCCATCTTAGGAGACGACAAATCACTCCCAGCACGGAGCAGAGACTGACTCACTGTCACCAACACTCAGCATTTAGGTATTCAGAAGTTTAGAACCAGCTCACCTGATGTCTACAGACTTACTCTTGGTCTCTGATAACATCTCTACAGCCTCAGGGTTTGGTTAGCAAAGCAGATCATTTGGACCTTTTTACTGAACACCTCCATGGCTGGAAAGAAAACAGGAGCACCTCAGACAAAACTGTCACAAGCAGACACACACTGCTTCAAACTAACAGACACACAACGTCCAACCACAGAAACACACGTCCATGACATGTTCATCTCTGTTATATACTCATTGGAGTATTTTTAAGGACAATCTCTCATTACATATAAAACTTTACCTGTTCCAAAATTAAACCCTTTGTGCAAAAACATAATGAAACTGGTCACTAAAATCAGCCAGAAAAGCACTCAGAGAGCACAGATCTCCACCAAGCAGCTCAATTCCACCCAAAAATTGTGACTTCCATCAAACATTGTAGTCAAATTTATTTTTTATAAGCACACTGAGGAAGGAAACTAATCGATCAAGAAGTGGGATTATTGTTGATAAAAAGATTATCAGAGTGGCCTAGTTTGTTGTTGGTCTTGTAACTTGTTGACTAAATCAATCAGCTGCGGTGCTTCCAGAGAGTGATGTCACCAGCAGGTCAGATGGAGCAAGTCCACAGCGCTGTGGTGGGATTTAATGGGATTTGATTTTTTAAACATTATGTTGCTTTGTGACCCCAATTTATATGAGATCAGCACTAAAATCTAATGTTTTCTTCCTTGGATCAATTGACACTTATGAGAAATTTATTAGGGAAATTCATCCAGGAGTTTCTGCATAATCTGTCTCACAAACAAACAAATAAACAAACAAACAAACAAACAAACAGACTCTGGCCACAATCTAACCTCCTTTGTGGAAGAAAATATGTGAACACAAAAACAGCCATCTCTGGGTTACTGGTTCATGTTTGATTTTATAAGTGAGAGATCAGTCAATTTACTGAGATCAATGAAGGAAACAGAACTGACATCAGAAAAATATTGATACTGGACGTCAAACACTGAGATCTGCAGACCAGAAGCTGCTCCAAAGTCCATTTGAAGAAGATAATCATCAGACACCTTGATGGTTTGTCATCATGA
This sequence comes from Scarus forsteni, assembly GCA_036419115.1. Classification (NCBI taxonomy): domain Eukaryota; kingdom Metazoa; phylum Chordata; class Actinopteri; order Labriformes; family Labridae; genus Scarus; species Scarus forsteni. The sequence goes on along the minus strand of JAZDUH010000448.1, from coordinate 934,988 downwards.
AGACTTGACTGTTTCACTGAGACACTGAATCAATCCAACATCTGAGTCTCCTCCCTCTGACTGCAGAGATGTTTGATGACAGAGAACTGATTGAGCTGAGAACATCAGAGCAAACTAAACTGATTCATACTGATCCTTCAGTCTCACCATCTCACCTCTGCACACATGGACAAACTCACTCTGATACTGATCTTCTCAGCTCTCACAGGTATGTGAATGATGATCAGTGCTGGATGATGTTTGATGACAAACTTTCATTCTATTTCTTTCTGATACTACTTTCTGAACTCTATTTCTCCATCATCAATCCAACACTCACATGATTCTTTAACAGCTCACTGAAGCTTTTGTTACTGTTCTACAGAATGTTTGGCACAGAAAGACAACGTGCTGCAACCAGAAGGAGATGTGACTGCCACTGAAGGAGAGACAGTAACTCTTGACTGTCTGTACAACAGCACAGCAACATATGATTATCTCTACTGGTATAAACAGGACGGAGACAACAGGCCAGAGTTCATCCTCAGCAGATTTAAGATTGGAGAGGGAAAAACAATGAAGGAGTTTGAGGAGAGATTTTCATCCACATTGGATTCAGCCAAAAAATCAGTTCCTCTGACGATCCAGAAGCTTCATTTGTCTGACTCTGCTGTGTACCACTGTGCTCTGCAGCCCACAGTGACAGGAAACACCAAAACTCTGAACAAAAACCTCTGGAGGTAGGACTCCACAATACTCCACAACATCCACTAGAGGGAGTCCCATCCTCTCTAACTCCAGGTGAACATATCAATGAAGTCTTGACTGATGTCACCTAAAACACAGCTCTGATGATCCACTCCATCATAACACTGCAGAGGAGCCTCATCATAAACTTATTTTAACACACCTCCCTGACCTGCTCGTCCCTGTTTTCTAGTCAACTGAGTATTTCTAAAAGATGAAATGAAAAACACTTGTTTAATATAAAACTTTCCTGTTACAGTGCAAACAAAAACTGAATTTGGTCACATTATTCATGTGAACACACAACAAACATCTCTGGGTTACTGGTTCATGTTATTTCTGGAGCTTAACGTGGATCTCTAAAGTCTTCATGAAACAATAATATTCTTCAGTCCAGAAATCCTGTGAATAAAGCACAGCTGCATTCTATCCACATTCACAAGACCCTACTGTTCAGAAAAGCTGGTTTTGAGGGCGGTCATCTTCACATGGTGATGAACCAGGGCAGTGCACACATGGAAATTCATGACAGTCCTTACATGCTACATACTTTTCTAGCCATTGATTTATGTCGGTTACCACACAGGGTTACAACTGTGAAACTAGTTTCCCCTAAAATCACAGGTTAACGCAAAACATGCTCACCACAGCAGAACTGCTGCAAATTAGTCTACCTTCCAGGCTAATGTTAGCAGAAACTGAGGTGTAATTGGGTGGGTAAAGGACCAAGTATATTCAGCCAACTGTAAAACTTCTCGTCATGAACACACACAAACTCTGAATTCATGCCGGTTACCAGATAACAGCCTGTTGATTGCCTTAAACATCACAGTCTAACGCATAACATGATATTCTAGTCTACCATCTGGGCTAACATGAGCAGAAACTGAGGGGTAATGGAGTGGGTTAAGGACTGATTGTATCAAGCCAACTGTTAAACTCCTCTTGGCTAATGTAGGAATGTTTACAATTTGAAGTTTAATCTTCAGACTTTCAACAAGTAACGTGAACACTGACAACCACGTGAAGATACTCACATTTCCAATATCAGATTTGTAATAGGATTGTTGGTACTGAGCCTGGAATCAGGAAAGGTCTAATTCTCATTCCTGTGTTGAACTGACTGAAGTTGAAGAAGCAGTTGGACGTGGAGTGACTGGCACACACATTCAGGTTTTAGCCGACTGTAGCTGCTCATTCCTGTCAAAAAATAAAATGAATCCACTGGGCCCATTGGTCCTCTGAGGCTGGTAGCCTACATGTGGACATTGTCGTGGAAGTTTTTTTCCCTGTTTCTGGTGAAGAAAGAAATTTAGACTTCCTGCCAGCGGACATGGTAATATTTCCTTTGCAAAGAAAAAGTGAGTTAACACATGAGTTGTGTGAATGAAGAAGGACCCCAACTCAAGGGAAGATCAGGGTTTAAGTATCTTAGGAAACAAATTGGATAAACCAATTTCCATTTTCTGCTCATTTGAGTATTTTGAAGAGATGGAATGTAGATTTTAAGACAAACTCATTTAAGATAGAAAAAAAAATACCTGGTCAAAAATAAGACCTTTTGTATGAATCAATGTATTATTTTGCACCAAAATTTCAAATGAAAACACAAACAGCTGTCTCTGATTGACTGGTTCATGTTTGATTTATCATCCAGATCAGCGGATTTCCTGAAATTCATTAAGAAAACAGAATTGAAATAAATAAATGTTAATACTGGACGTCAAACACAACAGTCTGCACATCAGAAGATACTCTGAAGTCAAATTTAAGACAAAAAAGAAATCACCACACATGGGATGTTCATGGTCCTTGATCTATCATCAGAGACCTTGATAGGTTGTCATCATGAAGACTTGACTGTTTCACTGAGACACTGAATCAATCCAACATCTGAGTCTCCTCCCTCTGACTGCAGAGATGTTTGATGACAGAGAACTGATTGAGCTGAGAACATCAGAGCAAACTAAACTGATTCATACTGATCCTTCAGTCTCACCATCTCACCTCTGCACACATGGACAAACTCACTCTGATACTGATCTTCTCAGCTCTCACAGGTATGGGAATAAAATACTTTGATCAAAATTTAAAAAACAGACCATTAAAATTATAATATTGTGTCCCTCCTCTGGTTTGTCTTACAGAAATCCAAGAACTAAAATCATGAGGTCCTGTCACAGTAACAATAGAAATTCTTTATCCAAATGAAATCACCTTGTTGTTTCTCATGTTGTAGGTATCATCTGTGAGGAGCTCACTCCAGTCAGAGATGAAGTGATCAGTCCAGAAGACAGCTCTATAACTCTGCCCTACACATACCTCAAGACCTTTTCTAGTGGTGATGATTTCTTCTGGTATCAACAACATCCAGGAAAACCTCCAGAGTTTCTCTTCTACATCTCTGGGGCCAATTTTACAAGAGCAGCAGAATCTCTGAGATCAGACTCAAAGTTTTCTACCAAGTTGTTTGGAGAGAATCGTCTGGACCTGCAGATCTCCTCTGCTGCTCTGTCTGACTCTGCTGTGTACTACTGTGCTGTGAAGCCCACAGTGACAGGAAACACCAAAACTCTGAACAAAAACCTCTGGAGAGGAGAAAACAATGCACCACAACATCCACCAGGAGGAGACAGTCACCATTTAACTTTGATCAGATGTGATCAGTCAGAATCTTGGGGTTGTCCATCAGTCTGTCTATAATCTTTAATGCATACTCTGTTTTGGTTGTCAAGGAGATGACGCCTGTCCCTGTTCTGTGGAAAGAACTGGAAACAAAAATGATTCAGTCATTTCATCATCAGGAGGAGTCTTTAGAACAACACTGAAGCCAATCCATGGATGCAGTCATTTGGTTTAAACCCTCTTAACTAAACTTTGGATCAACCTACTGACAGACAGAGAGGCTGAGTTCAGACAGGATTTTCCAGATTTCTCCATGTAGTCCTCCTGCGCACCATCCTGCCCTCACTGTGACTTTGCCCTTACCAATGGCATGTGTCATCACCCACTGGGGGCATTGTTACAGCACTGCTCAGTGGAGTGCAGCTCTAAGCAGCCTGAAAGACAAGATCAAGAGAGGTGTACACTTTCAAGAGGTAGCTGGGGACCCACCTCTATCATGTCTGGTGGTGTTGGCGGCTTTTGGATGCGACTGGGCTCCAGTGCCCTCAAGTGGGTGGGCCCTGCTGGGTCATGTATCCCTTGGTGGGCTGATGGTGTGGGATCCATCGGCCTGTGGGTTGATGCTCTGTGCGGGTGGACTGGGGCCCCACTTGGGCTTTTTTGGGGCGGTCTTCAGCACTTGTCATGGCCTCAGACATCCCGGCCAACCTGTCCTTGATGAAGATGTGTCCAGTAGCCTCTTAGTATTAGCTCCCCCCTCCTTAAAAACAGTTTGATTTGATGGAGTAGCCTACAGGGAGGGCTGGTCATGGTCACTGTAGCAGTGAATCATATTCACATGTCTCTGACTGCTAGAAAAAAAATGCATTGGTCATTTCAATGCTGTCATTAGACATAGTGCTCAGTGGAAACAATAATGCAGACAAAGGGGGGGGGGGGGGGGGGGGATTCCTGAAAACCAGTACAGAGCTGAGCAGTTGGCTCAGGCTGTAGATGAATCAAGATGTAAAATGTCTCAATTTCAATTGATTGATAGGACTTGGAGCAGATTGCTGCAGAGAGTGCAACTGGTACAGAACACTACTCAGGAGGACTACATAATGGAGTGCCAAAGGAGGGCCAAAGTCGCCTCCATCTCCTGAGGAGACTGAGGTCCTTTGGAGTGCGCAGGACTCTGCTCAGGACCTTTTATGACTCTGGTGGCTTCTGCATTTTTCTATGCAGTGGTCTGCTGGGGAGCGGGGAGCACGGAGAGGGACAGGAAGAGACTGAACAGACTGGTCAGGAGGGCCAGTTCTGTCCTGGACTCCTCCTTAGACTCCCTGGAGGAGGTGAGCGAGAGGAGGATGCTGGCAAAGCTCGCATCCATTATGGACAACCCCTCTCACCCACTGCATGAGACTGTGGGGGAGCTGAGCAGCTCCTTCAGCAGCAGGCTCAGACTCCCACCCTGCAGGACTGAACGTTACCGCAGGTCATTTGTCCCAACTGCAATAAGACTTCATAACACAAACATCTGAACTGTCTCCATAATGACATCAAGCATTCAATAAATGTATGCCTTTTCTGTACATCATTCCAGTACTCACTGTAAATCTCTCATTGTCAAATGCTGTTATTCTCAAGTATTAATCTCTGTATATATCTTGCTCCTATATAAATATGTAAATAGTAATATTTTTTCTACTTTTCTATATATCTTTATATTTCTTTAATTTTCTATTTTTTATATTCTATTATCTCTATTCTATTTTTATTGTTATTGCATTATTGCACTTTTCTTGTGAGCTGCTGTGACAAAAAAATTTCCCCCAAGGGGGATCAATAAAGAATATTCTATTCTATTCTATTCTATTCTATAAACAAGGAGAAAGCTTGACCAACAGCTACACCGCACTGGATTACAGCCATGTCCACTATGTCCAAAGCCAGAAGTCCTTAGAAAAATCTAAACTATTTTTGTAATAAAAGAACTCCACTCCTCATGAAGTGAGATACTTCTCAAATGTTAAATTATTTTTCCTGAGGTCGTTTGATAATCCAGACTGTGAAGATGTTTATTTACTCTGTAAAAACTTTCTGCTGCCCCTCACATTATCATGCAACCAGTCTGTAGTGGGCATTCAAGGAGCTGCAGGAGTTAACACATCATGAACGTCCAAAAAGGGCCTGAGTACCCAAGATTCAAACAACAGACCATCTGTGAGACACCATCTGAACCACTTTACATCCTGCTTTAGATTAAATACACAGAAAATAAAAGAGAAAAAGATCCTTCAAAATATTTTGTGAGAAATAAAACATAGCTAGCAATGAAGTGTTGGAAGATGTTATTCTTTCAACAAAAATATAATCATAACAGAAGGAGAACACTTTCACTCTCTGGCTCCGCCCACTGATGATAACCTAACCAATGAAATGATCCTGATCTGTGAAGTGGAGATAATGAAGGTTCTCAAACTGAACTATCAGCACAATCAGCTCAGTGTTGAGGATTCACAGCTGTGAAGAACAGCAGCTGCTTTGCTCTGATTTGATTTCAGAGGAACAACATTTCACATCTTCAGTCTGATTGGCTGGAACATCTCCAAAGACATGCTGATTCACCTCTTTATATTCATCTCTTATTTTATAGGTGAGTCTTCATATTGATATAGATCTATCATTTCAACCAGCTTTTCACAACAACTCATCTGTCCAACATTTCACAAGAACAGCTTTATCTCTGTGAGCTCAGATTTACTGGGACAGAAACAGACCATTTTCTTTAATCCATCTCAAAATGACAAATCTTCATTTTACAGCCCTGGGCTCCATGAACACCATCAACCCAGAAAGAGCTGAAGAAAATGTTGCAGAAGGACAAAACATCAACCTGACCTGTACGTATGAGGGTGTGATCCAAAACATCCAGTGGTACAGACAATACCAGAGATCCGGACCAGAGTTCCTGCTCTACATCATGGAGGGAGGATTAATTCATCAAACAGTTTCTGATTTCACAGCTCACATCAACAAGGAGAAAGAAGTGAAACTAGAGATCATCTCTGCTGCTCTGTCTGACTCTGCTGTGTACTACTGTGCTCTGAGGCCCACAGTGACAGGAAACACCAAAACTCTGAACAAAAACCTCTGGACTTGAAGATACTCTGGAACATCCACTAGAGGGAGTCATGCTCTGCTAACCAATGGTATTTTGGGATTCAGGCTTGATCTTCATCATTTGACAAAACAAAGCAACTCCATCTGAGTCTCCTCCCTCTGACTGCAGAGATGTTTGATGACAGAGAACTGATTGAGCTGAGAACATCAGAGCAAACTAAACTGATTCATACTGATCCTTCAGTCTCACCATCTCACCTCTGCACACATGGACAAACTCACTCTGATACTGATCTTCTCAGCTCTCACAGGTATGTGGATGATGATCAGTGTTGGATGATTTTTAATGACTAAGTTAAATTTCAGTACAGTCTGATAAATGACATAAGGCCTGCAAAAAAGCAGGAAACTCTGTCCTGATCAAGATTTTTTTTTTTAAGATCATCAGTCAAAACAATCAGAACAAAGTAATGTCTTCTCTTGAACCTTGTTTGTCTCATCACTTCTTTTTCTCGTCCACTTCAGGACAAACAGCTGCAGACAAAATCTCTCCAATGGTCAAACAATTCAGAAAAACAGAAGGAGAATCTGTCACACTCAGATGTCACTATGAGACAGAATACCAGAGTGTTGAGCTTTACTGGTACAGACATCACTCTGACATTCAGGCACCTCAGTTTATACTCTGGAAAGGAGCACGAGATAATGATGAATATGAACACATCACAGACAAACGATATGAATCCCAGACCTCCAGCAGCTCCACTGAGCTGACCATCACAAATCTAACCCTGGCAGACACAGCTCTCTACTACTGTGCTTTACACACACAGTGATACAAAGTGTAGAAGAGGCTGTACAAAAACCTGAACACAGATATCTGACTACTCTTCAAAGAGGAGTGAAGTGGGATTCAAACCACAGCTTCATGTCAGATGGATTCTGATGATTCCTGTTTTATCAGACTCTCTGTGGTCACAGCTGCTGTTCAGACTCTGAGGGAGGATTCACAGCAACATTCAGACAAAGAAATTCAGTTAAGCCTTGCCTAGACTGCTTTTCCACAACAAACTGTCAGATACTAAATTCTGTCGTCTCCTCCTCCAATCCATTAATCTGTTCTTCAGACCTGATCAGGACTACACTCTCAAAGGAGGTAATTTTCTTAGTTTGTTGAGCCTCTTTGGAACCATCAATATATCTTAATCAACAGGCCATGTGCCACAGTCCTTTAAAGTAGTTGTATTCATGCCACTTTTTCATTAGCCTACCCCTGATTCAGGGGCATTAGCTCACTACAGGCCTTTATCAAACCTTCCATGAACTTCAAAGTTCCTTCAGAAAGTCGTGGTTTATCTATATATTCAGACAAGTTAGAGGTCATTGTGTTGGGCCCCAAACACCTGAGAGAAACCTGTTCTAGTAATATGGATGCCTTAGATGGCATCAGTCTTGCAGCAAGAGTGATAGATAGAAATTTAGGGGTACTATTTTATCAGGATTTATCCATCAACTCAGTCTTTATTTTTGTAACATTGCAGTATAAGGATCAGCTTGGTTTCTTATGCCTAATTATGATTCAAGGAAAAAAGCTTCTGAAAAGTACTTGTTCATTAAGTTTGTTTTGTATTCAAAGTCAGTTACTTAAAACTTTTTTCACACAAATTTTCCCACCCCTAGCAAAATTCCCAACACAAATTCTGGAGAATCAGTCCCTGAAATACTTGATTCCCAATTTAACCCCAAAACCAAAAGAAAGGACAAAACCTAAACACAAAATGTCCTTCAAAGGTAATTTTAAGTCTAATGTCTCTGGCTTGAAAAACAGAAAATGGTACAATCCAAAGGTGCTCTAAACTTAAAAATTCAAAAACAGTCGGCTCAAAAGCTCAAAGTTGAAAAAGTCCCCCAAAAAAAAAAGAACAAATAAAAGAGCAATTCATTGTTAAAGTGTACAAAAAAGAAGGAAAATGACTCCCAAAGGGAACAACTCACCGGTCCAGGACACTTCCTCTGACTCCCAAACTGGAGCTCCAGTTCTCCCAGTTGTCCTTTTACCAAACATCCCAGCACCTGTATGGAGATGTTTTTCTCACAGACGTCAAAAATGTCTTCCTTTAATTTGACTGGTGGAAGTTCAGACACCAACCAAGTTTCTTCAGAATCTCACCAGCTGAATCTCCCCTCCAAACATTTCTCCTTCTCCTCTCGTTGTTCCACTCAGCCCCTCCCCTCTTGATCCAACCTGATCAACTTGGCTGCAGCAGGTCACCTGACCAGGAACCTGAAGCTAAACAGACTTTTCACAATAGGAGCAGCAGTGTGTCTTTGAGGGTGAGCAAAGGGATCCCCCTTACAAGGATTTTTATTTATTGTAAATCCTCAACTCAACACAAAAATGTCTCCAAAAAACCCACTTTATGGTAATGTCACAGCAGAAATCAGGCTGATCCTGTCTCAGAGCAATGCTCAGAAGACTTGTTGTTTCATTAAGTCACTTAAGATGCTTCAGCTGTTTCAAAATGCTGCAGCATGCGTACTGACAAGAACAAGGAGTAGAGATCACATTAGTCCTGTATTAGCTTCTCTGCATTGGCTTCAAAAAATTCTGGAATAGCATTTAAGATTCTTCTTGTTACATATAAAGCTGTAAATGGGCCAACAGTTTATCTCAAAGAGCATGTTCTCTCTAATTGTGTTTTCTGCTTAACTAATTTTCTCCAGTGTCTTTCAGTTTACTTTGTGGTTTTATTTTTTCGTTGTGCTCAAAATGGATTGGATTTTAGAGCATCTTCTAGTCTATACACATCATTTTTGTAACTACCTGCTGTTGGGTGCTGTTTTTGGTTTGTCTTGTACCTTTTTTCCACTGGCCAAAAATCCCATTCAAATGTGGTAACAATCAGCTCCTGTCAGCAGTGATAAAGGGTCTAATCAGCATTTAGACCTGGGCGATCTGACCCCCCAAGTGACACAGGTTTTTATCAGCTCACCTCTCATTAGGTCCAGAGGGAACATCACACCTGGATGAACCCACTAAATTATGAGATGATGTTGGCGTCACTTGCCTAGGGCACAATATTGTGCCCGTCTCCGTTGTTTGTAACTCCTTCGACTCTTTGCAAAGGCAACAAATTTGATCTGACTTTGTGACATCACGATCAAATGTGTTCAGTCTATGCCGAGTTTGTACAGTACTAAAAAGAGACAAAAGAACAAAATACAGAAAACAGATGACCACCATGTCCATGACTTCCAACTCAGAGTATTCCACTGTTTATGGTCAAGATTCAGAGTGCTGATGATGTCATTAACTTAATGACATCAGTTTGATGCACCAGAGGAAAAAAAAAACAACCCAGCTCATCTGCTTGTGATTAGGGGTGTAAAAGTCCATCAATCTGGATTGACAAATGGACTGGTTAAGCAATGATGAAATCAAATCAAATGGAAATTCACAGCATCGATCAAGATCATTAATTTTATTAAACAGCTTTATTTTGAAAATCTGACCGAATATCTGCATCACAGTTTCTGCCCAAACGGGCCTTGTTCTGAAGGTTAAAGGGCTCTCAAATCTCACATGTGCAGTTTATGAGACAAACACTCTAACCTTTTCATTCTCTCAAACAGCAACACCAGGTATTTTCTTCAAAATGTGTTTTGTAGCAAGCATAAAGTAATTCTGCTGGAACATGTAGAAGACACTCAGAACATCAGGGTGCTATACAGAAGCTTGACATATCAGGCAGTCAGAAAATAGCACTGCTGTACCCGGGTAAGAAACAGTTCATTTGATAGGAAAGGATGAATACTGCATGCACATCACAGGAGTGCCTAATCACACGCTCCTTCAACAACGTCCACCATCCAGCAGGACAAACTGCTGAAATGAGTAAGTGTAATCAGGTATGTCAGTAACTTACGTGGGCAAACTACCCTGTAGTTCTCTTGAAAAAATTAAGACTACATCTGGGAAAAGGACCTGAATATCAGCTGAGAGCCTTTATCCAACAACTGTGATCCTCCACTAGAGGGCCACATCATAAAGAAGGAACTGAGCTACCTCAGCACTGACATCAATCTTTCAGTAGAAGATAACTGCTGCTGTGAGGAGAACTTTCCTCACACTGAATGTTGAACATCAGCTAGTTCCTCCTGTTGATCTAAACCTTGTTGTAGAGATGGAACATTGGCTGTGGATCATTCTCACTGCTCTGCTCATCTATGGTAAGATACAACAAGCAACAAAACCTCATCAAGTCTAACATGTTAGTCTGAAATCTGAAACAGCATTAAAACCAGGACCACATATGTTTGTGAAAAGGAAACAGTTTATCATGTCAGACATTACAAATCTACTTGATGGGTAAAGATTGTGTCCTACACACCATCCTGAATGGTTGGTTGAAAAGTCAATTTTGGACCATTCTCACAGATTTGAAAAATATAATCTAGATAATCTTTGTAACCACTGAATATTGATTGAAAACCCTTGAAGCATGAATCTAAGTGTATTTCTCTTTCAGGTGTCAGCTGTGAAGATCTCACTCCACTGAAGAATGGAGAGTTCAGTTTAGAAGACAGCTCTGTTACTCTGTCCTGCAGATACTCCAAACAAGCTGCTGGCAATGAGAATTTCTTCTGGTATCGACAATATCCAGGAGAACCTCCAGAATTCCTTATCTCTCACACTTCCACAGGAGATAAAATCAAGGATGTTGACATAAGACTGTCTATTGCAATGAGAGAAGAAAAAACAGTCATGGACCTCAATATCCAGAAGGTTCATGTGTCTGACTCTGCTGTGTACTACTGTGCTCTGAGGCCCACAGTGACAGGAAACACCAAAACTCTGAACAAAAACCTCTGGAAGTAGGACTCCACAACACTACACAACATCCGCTAGAGGGAGTCCCATCCTCTCTAACTCCAGGTAAACATATCAATGAAGTCTTGACTGATGTCACCTCAACACAGCTCTGATGAACCACTCCATCATAACACTGCAGAGGAGCCTCATGATTAAGAATTTTGTAACTGACCACTCCATGTTTTTGGTTTCATGTCTTACCTCAGTGCAGACTCCATGACAAGCAGGTAGTTATCGTTGTTTTGACTGTATGTCCAGTAAGAAGGAAAAGATGGACAAAGGTCTCCTTCTTCTACTCATAAACAGAGGCTTTGGTTTTTGACCTGCTGAGAAGTACTTTTGCAAAGGTTTGCGGCTGTGCCCTAGGTTGGCAAGAATTTCTTAAAAAAAATGCATAAAATGGTAATTGATGCCTAACAACAGGTGGTGTAACCACAAGGTCAGCAAAAACATAAAACAAGCACACAGGACTGTCTACGTCTCATATCTTCTTCGGCTGATCCATGGTTGTGTCACGGGAGCAGCAGCCTAAGCAGGGAAGCCCAGACTTCCCTCTCCCTGACCACCTCATCCAGCTCTTCCCGGCGGATCCCGAGGCATTCCCAGGCCAGCTGAAAGACATAGTCTCTCCAGCGTGTCCTGGGTCTTCCACGAGGCCGCTTACCGGTGGGATGTGCCAAGAACACCTCACCAGGAGGCATCCTGACCAGATGCCCAAGCCACCTTATCTGGCTCCTCTCTATGCGAATGAGCAGCGGCTCTACTCCGAGCTCCTCGCAGATGACTAAACTTCTCACTCTGTCTCTATGGGAGAGCCCAGCCACCCTGCAATGGAAGCCCATTTCGGCCACTTGTACTCGTGATCTTGTTTTCAACAGGACTGTCTAGAGTTATCTAATAACTGTAGGCAGAGGCAGGCTATAGCATTACCCAGCATCAGACTTTGACTGTTGAAGAATTCCCTGCAAAGACTTTTTAGTCCAAAGTTATTTCACAGTGGATGTTGGTGGGATCTTGAAGAACAAAAAAATGTTGTTATATAAATCCACATTCATCCTCTTCAGTTCAAAAACTTTATAGATACGGATGTCAGTATAAGAACAATCTTTCTGTCCATGTTTTTATTGATTATACCTCAAATAAAAAATACCTTCATAACCAAGACAAATATGAGGACAGATTTATGATCAAGGCATCTATGAATCAGTTGCAATCATAAACTTTATTGTTCCTGTTGTCTCTGCCCACCTACTCACATCCATAACATGGTGTCTTATTAAAAAATGATGAAGACACTGAGTTATTCTTGAGGTATCACATTAACAAACAAAGAAAGAAACAAAGAACAAGACTCCATGACATTGGGCTTGGACTTTCTAAGTCTGCTCAATATCACTGTATCGAGCTCAGCAGCTGGTCAAAGATTGAAGAAACTTTCAAGACGATTTGTTTTTAAGATCTTGTTTAAAGGTTCGTTGGTAAATATGGATGGACAGATGGACAAAGTATCACAGTCTAAAAACAAAACACCAAAGATATAAGAGACAAAGACTATGTATGACATTCATGAAAACATTATGAAGGAAAAAATAAAAATCATTGCTTCGGTTAAAAGGTTTAACCCTCTGACTCCTCCCACTGATGATAACCTAACCAATGAAATGATCCTGATCTGTGAAGTGGAGATAATGAAGGTTCTCAAACTGAACTATCAGCACAATCAGCTCAGTGTTGAGGATTCACAGCTGTGAAGAACAGCAGCTGCTTTGCTCTGATTTGATTTCAGAGGAACAACATTTCACATCTTCAGTCTGATTGGCTGGAACATCTCCAAAGACATGCTGATTCACCTCTTTATATTCATCTCTTATTTTATAGGTGAGTCTTCATATTGATATAGATCTATCATTTCAACCAGCTTTTCACAACAACTCATCTGTCCAACATTTCACAAGAACAGCTTTATCTCTGTGAGCTCAGATTTACTGGGACAGAAACAGACCATTTTCTTTAATCCATCTCAAAATGACAAATCTTCATTTTACAGCCCTGGGCTCCATGAACACCATCAACTCAGAAAGATCTGAAGAAAATGTTGCAGAGGGACAAAACATCAACCTGACCTGTACATATGAGGGTTTTATCCAAAACATCCAGTGGTACAGACAATACCAGAGATCCAGACCAGAGTTCCTGCTCTACATCACAGAGGGAGGAACCATTCATCCAACAGATTCTGATTTCAAAGCTCACATCAACAAGGAGAAGAAAGAAGTGGAACTAGAGATCATCTCTGCTGCTCTGTCTGACTCTGCTGTGTACTACTGTGCTGTGAAGCCCACAGTGACAGGAAACACCAAAACTCTGAACAAAAACCTCTGGACTTGAAGATACTCTGGAACATCCACTAGAGGGAGTCATGCTCTGCTAACCAATGGTATTTTGGGATTCAGGCTTGATCTTCATCATTTGACAAAACAAAGCAACTCCATCTGAGTCTCCTCCCTCTGACTGCAGAGATGTTTGATGACAGAGAACTGATTGAGCTGAGAACATCAGAGCAAACTAAACTGATTCATACTGATCCTTCAGTCTCACCATCTCACCTCTGCACACATGGACAAACTCACTCTGATACTGATCTTCTCAGCTCTCACAGGTATGTGGATGATGATCAGTGTTGGATGATGTTTGATGACAAACTTTCATTTCAAATATGTCTGATAAATAAAACAAAATATGTGAACAAAATCAAGAATCTCTGTCCTGATGAGGATTTCTGTTCTGAAGCTCATCAATCAAAACAATCAGAACAAAGTAATGTCTTCTCTTGAACCTTGTTTGTCTCATCACTTCTTTTTCTCGTCCACTTCAGGACAAACAGCTGCAGACAAAATTGTTCTTGTGGACAAAGAAGTCAGAAGAACAGAAGGAGAATCTGTCACACTCAGATGTCACTATGAGACAACATCAGATTACATTAACCTTCACTGGTACAGACATCACTCTGACCTTCAGGCACCTCAGTTTATACTCAAGAAAGGAGCACGATCATGTAGTGCATTTGAATACATCCCAGACAAACAATACAGATCCCAGACCTCTGACAGCTCCACTGTGCTGACCATCACAAAGCTAACCCTGGCAGACACAGCTCTCTACTACTGTGCTTTAGACACACAGTGATACAAAGTGTAGAAGAGGCTGTACAAAAACCTGAACACAGATATCTGACTACTCTTCAAAGAGGAGGGAAGTGGGATTCAAACCACAGCTTCATGTCAGATGGATTCTGATGATTCCTGTTTTATCAGACTCTCTGTGGTCACAGCTGCTGTTCAGACTCTGAGGGAGGATTCACAGCAACATTCAGACACTTCAGTATGAGTAGACACAGACCAAATACAAACAATACAAATAAAGATCTCTGATGGACCATAAAGCTTGAGACTTTCTTGGAAGTCAGTCCAACTCTGAGCTTGTCCAAACAAAAACCTCCTGAGGACCTCAAGGCAGTTTAGACCAGACCATCACATGTGAGCAACAGACATTAAACACTGCCATGATCAACAAGTGAACACAGTGTGTATATAGGAAGCTGCAGACTGAGCTCTTCTTACTATCTTACTGTATTTATGTCTTTGTCGAAGATAAAAACACAAAGAAAACTAATATGGCTCAACTGTGTATGTGGATGGCTCATCTGCAGCACGTCATTACCCCCAATGTCACTGATTTCAAACTCTACTGACTGTCATCTCAAAATAGAATAAAAGGTCTAAAATTAATAAACATGAGTTATTCAAAAATGTCATAGAGTGTCCCATTCACAGTCAGACTACACATCTGTAGAGATATTTAGGTGTACATAATATATCCCATTACATTTTGATAAAGTGCTTACTTTATCAGGGACAACGGCAGAACAACCAAATGCAGAGGAGCCAGAAACAAGGTTCAAAAGCAGGGTTTATTGAACAGTCCAAAAGTCAAAAACACCAGAGGAGATTCTCGAGCCCGACAGGATTCGGTACACAAGGGTGGTAGTCAGACAAAAAGGAGGTCGTAGACAAAAAGGCAGTTAGAACCAGGCAGACAAAACAGGCAAGGGCAAGGCAGAAAAACGAGGTCAAGATAAACGAGGTCGAGATCAAAAAACAAGGACAAGAGAAAGAACGCCTAGAAAGAGCCTCGAAGTACAAACAATCCGACACAGGACAAATGTGACAGTGGTAGTTATGACCCAGAAGCAAGTAGGTAGAGTGAGCAATGGACAGTCTTTATTAAACACCAAGATCAGAAACAGTTCAGAGCGGGGTGTAAACCCGCGACCAGGAGATGTGCAGACGGGTGCTCTCCCAACTGAGCTAACCCGGGGCTGTTCAGATGATGGCTCACACAGTCTTTTAAAGGGGTGTAGCTGCGTCTTGAGGGCTTCAACCCGCGACAGCAAACAAGGAGATGAACACTTCTCTGAATGCAACACAGGAGGAGTCCAACACAGAAACCCACACAGTCGAAACAGGAAACAGGCTGTGGCTTGAGTGGGAGTCGAACCCGCAACAACTGGATCCGTAGTCGGACGCCTTACCGACTAAGCCACCCAGGAGATGCACAGGCAGAAGCTCACTCAGTCCTTTAAAGGGAGAAGGTGATGCAGGCTTGACTCACACACTGACGATTAGAGGCCCAACACTCTGATGTGGTTCACCTCTAGTCGAACAGGCAGTCAGACACCAGGCTAATGGCACAACAGAGGAGACAGGCTCCAACAGGAGACGGAAGCAGGATCAGATACCAGACGTGGTCATAGAACAGACAGGGCTCGCAACAGGAGACTGCAGCAGGATCGATCAGGGATTCAGACAGGGGTGAATGCACAGCTAGTCGATACCTTGGAATCAAGCCATCAGGCTGAGGCAGAGTCTGGAACAAAAACTTGTGTAACGGGAGGTCAATCCAAACAAGTCTACTTCTCAGCATGTCACGACAGTCTGACGCTGATTGATGGAGCTGGGGCTTTTGTAGCTGGCTTGATTACAGGAGATGAGGTGCAGGTGTGAGCAGCAACACAGGTGAGGTGAGTCTGGACTGATTAGGGTGCAGCTGGGAGTGACAGGCTGTGGGAGAGGCTGAGGCTGAGGCTGAGATTGTGACAACAAAGGGAGACAGGAGGTTAAATCAAATCAAATCAAATCAAAATTTATTTATAAAGCACTTTTCATACATAAAGAATGCAGCACAAAGTGCTATACATGTTAAAAACAGTCAGACCCCATTCAAACTCCACCCAACGCATACCCCCCAGACACAGACACACACACACACACACAAGACACTATGATTTAAAATGTGTGATTTAAAATCGTGTGGCTGAGTACAGAGGGGCCAGGTCAGGAAACGCCAGGAGGCCGACTGCACTGGGCGGCGCCCACGGCCCAGAGCCAGGATGCCTCCACCCGGGCATGCCTCACTAGAGGACCAGCGAGGGGCCCACCGCAGCAAAGCACTGCTGCAGACCCCCCACCTGTCCAAGACGACGCCCACCAAAGCCCCCAGTGCAGGCAGCCTCCTGCTGAGGAAACACTAGAGATATGGAATAAAAACATAAAACTACATAGGCTAAGAATCATTAAATGAATAAAATAAATAAATAAAACACTAGTAAATGAAATAAATAGTAATAGAATAAGAATAGCAAGTAAAAAGGCGAGATTATATAAATAAATAAAATAAAAATATAGATAAAAATAACAGATAAAAATATGGGATTAGTTAAAAGCTAAATTAAAAGGTGGGTCTTGAGCCTACTTTTAAAAATATGAACATTCTCTGCAGCCCTGAGGTCCTCTGGCAGGCTGTTCCACAGACGGGGGCCATAATGCTGGAAAGATGCCTCACCGTAAGTCCGTGTTCGAGCTTTAGGAGTTATCAAGAGGCCAGTGCCAGAGGATCTCAGGGTCCGCGAGGGTTCATATGGTAAAAGCAATTCTGAAAGATAAGAAGGTCCAAGACCCCTAAGGCACTTAAAAACCATTAAAAGGACCTTAAAATCAATCCTAAAACACACAGGGAGCCAATGCAGTGATTTTAAAACCGGTGTAATATGTGGCCGCCTTCTGGTCTTTGTCAGCACACGTGCTGCTGAATTCTGTAATAACTGTAAACTTGAGATGTTTCTTTTTGGAAGACCAGAAAGCAGGGCGTTACAATAGTCAATACGACTGGAGATAAAAGCATGCATTTTCGTCTCTGTGTTAGCCCGGGAGAGAAACGGGCGGACTCTGGCAATGTTCTTTAAGTGATAAAACCCTGTTTTTGTGACATTTTTAATATGTGGAATAAAATTGAGCTCAGAGTCAAAAATGACGCCCAGATTCTTAACCTGATTGGATGGAGTTAAAGACAGGGTTTGGAGTTTTGATAAAAGTTTCTCTCCCTGAGCCTTAGGATCAACAATTAAAACTTCAGTTTTGTCCTGGTTGAGCTGTAGGAAGTTTTCTGCCATCCAGGATTTAATGTCTAAAATACAATTAAAAAGGGCATCAATAGGCCCTGTGTCATCAGGAGACATGGATATGTACAGCTGTGTATCATCAGCATAACTGTGGAACATGATACCATGCCTCCTGATGACGTCTCCCAGTGGGAGCATGTACACATTAAAAAGTATGGGGCCTAAAATTGATCCTTGGGGAACACCACATTTCACTTCATGGGTCCTTGAGGAGCATGTGTCCAGGCTTACCAGAAATTTTCTATCTGTGAGATAGGAACTGAACCACTGAAGGGCAGTACCAGAGAGGCCTACATTGTGTCTTAGTCTATTCAAAAGAATCGTGTGATCTACTGTATCGAAAGCAGCGCTTAGATCCAGTAGCACAACGACTGTGAGCTTGTGCAAGTCCAGGTTGCATCTAAAATCATTAACAATTTTTAATAGTGCAGTCTCTGTACTGTGGTTCATCCTAAATCCAGATTGAAATTTCTCAAGAATGGAACCTTTATTTAGAAAATCATTCAACTGCATAAAAACAAGTTTTTCTAAAACTTTGCTTAAAAACGGTAAGTTGGACACTGGCCTGTAGTTATTAAAAACATCAGGATCCAAATTGTTCTTCTTCAGAAGGGGTCTCACCGCTGCCGTTTTAAGGGCAGCAGGGAAACAGCCCGTCTGAAGAGAACAATTCACCATATTTAAAAGCTCAACTTCAAGGAAACCACAAAGTGTTTTAAAAAGTGATTTTGGAGTAGGATCTAAAAGGCAGGTTGTTGGTTTTACTTGGGAGAAAACTCTACCAAGCATTTCAGCATCAACCAGAGCAAAACTGTCCAGTGTTTCCTCTGGTAAAAACAAGCTTTCTAAGGTATTAAAAACAGTATTTTGATCAGATAAAATAGAAGATCTTATAAAATCAATTTTACCCCTGAAGTGATCTGCAAAGCCTTCACAAAGAGAGTCTGAAGGAGTGATTTGGTTTCTGTTAAAAACGGGGTTGATTAAAAGATCAATGGTGCTAAAAAGAATTTTTGGGTTGTTCTTGTGTTCACTGATTATTTTTGTGAAATGAGTAGTTCTTGCATGCCTGAGAGCATTGTTGTATATTTTTAGTTGCCCACAATAAATTTGTTGATTCACAATTATTTTATTTTTCCTCCATCTCCGCTCAGCCACCCTGCAATTTCTTTTTAATTTTTTAATTCCCTCGTTTCTCCATGGAGGTGTGTGCTTAGGCAGTGCTTTCTTTGTCTTCAGTGGAGCTACGAGGTCAATTGTGGTTTTTAGTTTATTCATAAAATTTTCAACAATAAAATCACAGGATGTAGGTGTAGGAGCTGGAGGATGCTTGTTTAAGATTTCAATAAAATTTGCAGACACTTCTGAGGTAAAATAGCGCTTCCTGACAGTTCGCACCGAGGTCTCCCGTTGAATAAAACTGGTGATATTAAAAAACACACAGTAATGGTCTGACACAGCCAAGTCAACAACAGAGGACACACTGGCTGTTAGTCCATAACTAAGGACTAAATCCAATATGTTTCCTCTCTTGTGACTTGACTGTGTGATATGCTGTTTAAAATCTAAGTAGCTAAGTAAATTTAAAAACTCTTTTGCCATGGAGTCTGAAGGATTTTCAATGTGTATGTTAAAATCACCAGATACAATAAAATTGTAAGTGGCATGGATTATGGATAAAAACTCAGAAAATTCAGTGATAAAAGCAGCATCATTTTTTGGTGGTCTGTAAGCAGTGATGCACAGGATTGAAGGACTGTTAAAAACAATAGCATGGTGCTCAAAGGTGGTGTACTGCTCAAATTTTATTTCTTTGTTCTTAAGTGAATTATTCACTATTGATGCAGTACCACCACCTTTTCTGCCACTTCTCACGGAGAATGTAAAATTAAAATTTGGTGGGGAGGCCTCAGTGAGAATAACTGGAGCATCTGTACCCAGCCACGTTTCGGTTAAGAACAAACAGTCTAACCTGTTATCTAAAATCAAATCGTGCATAATAAAAGATTTGCTAAAAGGGAACGGACATTTAAAAGTGCCATGTTGATGGTGACAGGTGAATTACAGTCTGTATTGGTGGGTTGTTGATGTTTTGGGAGAGGCCTGAGGTTATTGAAGTTCACAGAGTGAGCATGATGGAGTCTGGTTATGTGACGGTGAGTGATAATAACAGGAATTGATGAGTGGTTGGTTAACTAAAAGAGGTAATGAGGGGTAATGGGAAACACCTGGGAAGGAACAATCAGGGAGTCACCAAAATAAAACCAGAAGTGAACATAAAACATGAAACACAAAGACAAAACAGAAACTTGACGGACAGGATCATGACATACTTCTCATCAGTGCTTCTGCTTGTTCTCTTGGAGGTTTATGAAGAAAGCGGTTGTGAGTTAAGAAATTTATTTTTCAATGACAACATTCATGTGTATGTTCTCACATATCTAAATTTACTTGATGGACATGTGCAGTTGTTTGGTTTTCAGGTGTTTTATTTTCAAGTTGTTTTTGTTGTTCTTGATAATGTTGAGATGAGTTAAGAAAGAAAGACTCACCTATGGTCATGAGCTTTGGGTTGAACTAAAACAATATGTTTGGACATCCATATCAGATATTCAAAGAGGAGACTGATTCAACCTGACCTTGACTTAGAGCTGCTGAGGTGGGGCAACAGCTCAACAGGATCCTCCTATTCACTTAATGTTGAGGTCCTTAATGTATCGTCCTACTGGAAGAAGGAGACTCTACTACTAGCAGAAGAGATCATACATCCACTCTGACCTGGATACAGCTAAGATCTCCACAGATAGAGACAGAAAGCTCTGGAGATTTGATGGAGGTCTGCGTCTATTGCAGCTTAAGCAAGAACTGAAACCCATGTAGGCAGAGGGTGATAGATGGATGACCTGAGTCAGCTGCATCAATCCAACCCAACAACTGTGTTCCTCCACTAGAGGGCCACATCATCAAGAAGGAACTGAGCTACCTCAGCACTGACATCAATCTTTCAGTAGAAGATAACTGCTGCTGTGAGGAGAACTTTCCTCACACTGAATGTTGAACATCAGCTAGTTCCTCCTGTTGATCTAAACCTTGTTGTAGAGATGGAACATTGGCTGTGGATCACTCTGACCGCTCTGCTCTTCTATGGTAAGAGAGAATGAAAAACAAAATCTCATGTTGAACAGGGATGATAGTCTGACTTTTGGTGTTTTAACTTAATGGACTGTTTTCTGTGGTCTGATCATCAGTTCTAACCTTACATGTTCTCTTTTAATCCAGAATGTGAAGGACAAGACACTGTGAACCAAACACCAGAAGAAATCATTGCCTCTGAAGGAGACTCAGTCACACTTGGATGTACATTTGAGACCACTTATGGGACCCCTACTCTGTTCTGGTACAGACAGGACATTGGTGATTTTCCAAAGTACATGCTGAAGTATTTTGCAGGTCAATTAGAAAATAGTGATCAATTTAAGAAGGACAGATTTACTGCTGCAATCAACGGGACATCAGTTCCTCTGAAGATCCAGACGCTTCATGTGTCTGACTCTGCTGTGTACTACTGTGCTCTGAGGCCCACAGTGACAGGAAACACCAAAACTCTGAACAAAAACCTCTGGAGGTAGGACTCCACAATACTCCACAACATCCACTAGAGGGAGTCCCATCCACTCTAACTCCAGGTGAACATATCAATGAAGTCTTGACTGATGTCACCTAAAACACAGCTCTGATGATCCACTCCATCATAACACTGCAGAGGAGTCTCATCATGAACTTATTTTAACACACCTCCCTGGCCTGCTCGTCCCTGTTTTCTAGTCAGTGGAGTATTTCGAAGAGATGAAATGAAGTTAATTAAATTTCCATTTAATACAACATTATTCCTGTAAAAGTGCAAATAAAAACTGAATTTGGTCACATTAGTTATGTTGACACATAAACAGGCATCTCTGGGTTACTGGTTCATGTTATTTCAGTAGTTTAACATGGATTTTTGATGTCTTCATGAAACATTAAAACTCTTTGGTCCAAAAATCTTGTAAATAAAACACAGCTGCATTCGTTCCACACTCAAAGGACCCTCCTGTTTGGAAAGGCTGGTTTTCAGGGCGGTCACCTTCATATGTTGATGAGCCAGAGCAGTGTACATATGAAAATACATGACAGTCCTTCCGTGCGAAAACATTCTAACCATTGATTTATGCTGGTTACCACACATGTGGTTACAAAACTGATATCGGACCCCCCTAAAATCACAGGTTGAAGCACAACATGCTAACTACAGTAGGACTGCTGCAAATTAGCCTACCTTCCAGGCTAATGTTGGCAGAAACTGAGGCGTAAGTGGATTGGTAAAGGACCGAGTATATTCAGACAAATGTAAAACTACTTTTCATGAACACACATGAACCCTGAATTCATGCAGGTTACCAGATAACAGCCTTTTGATTCCACCAAACATCACAGGCTAACACACAACATGATAACCTTACCTACCATCCGGGCTAACACTGGCATAAACTGAGAGGTAATGGGGTGGGTTAATGACTGAATATATTCAGCCAACTGTTAAACTCTTGAATAATGTAGGAATGTTCATATGTTGAAATTTAGTCTTCAGACTTTAAACAAGTAACGTGAACACTGAAAACCACATGAAGATATCCTGGCTGTTAGCTTTACCTCACAGCAATAAGCAAAATAAATACTACGCAACATTAAAATACTCACATTTCATCATCAGGTTTGGTGGCAGTCTGTTAGTACTAAGCCTGGATTCTGGAAAGGTCTAATTGTCATTCCTGTGTTGAACTGACTGAAGTTGAAGAAGCAGTTGGACGTGGAGTGACTGGCACACACATTCAGGTTTTAACCGACTGTAGCTGCTCATTCTCATCAATAGTAAAATGAATCCACTGGGCCCATTGGTCCTCCGAGGCTGGTAGACTACATGTGGACGTAGCTGTTTACAGCCAACATGTGAGCAGTGACAGCTTCTGATCTTAGACATGTGGAACACCAATTTCTCACTAAGAAAATAAACAACATGGCTGCACATTGTAGAGGAATTCGTCCAGCAGGGGGATGGCTGAAGTACTCAGGTAGACCAATCAGGTTAGGTATGAATATCACAATTAGAATGTTACGTAACAGTATATCAACAGGCTCAACAGCTTGCCAAGTACCATGAGTTTCATGAAGCCTGAAAAATACAGGTATGCTTGTCTAATATGACATTTTCTGGTCTGGGAGGAAGGCCAAATGTGGAAAAATGTGTTCAAAAGCCTTAAAGAGACATATCATGCTTGTTTCTCCTTTTCACTATTCCAGATTAAGGATGCCTGTAAAGCATTTCTGCCCTCAGTACAAGTCATTTAGTTCCTTCATTACCCCACAATAGTGTTCCCTAAATCCTCATTTTAGGCCATTATCAAGCTCTTGTTGAAACATTATGATCTCAGGACGACCTAAAGTTACCTCACAATGTCACAGTCTTTTGTGGTCTGATTTGTCAGTTCTATCGGGGGTAGAGTCAGCCTGTCCTTCTTCTCCTATGGTATTTTCCAGCAGGTTCAATGCGGTGACCACGTATTGAGTCCCCCTACAGGCCAGAGCTCATAATGAGTGAATGTGAGCTAGGGATCTATATACCCATTCTGGTAGATGTGTTCCTCGGTGACGGTTTTGTGGCTAACGGACATCACAGAGGAGGAAGTGTTTTATCAGATTACTCCAATAAAAAGAAAGGTACCTCGTGTCATCACGACAATTTAAATCTCGTGGACATCTCGCAATGACCTATTTTCAGAGGCATCAAATCTCGTTCTAGGATATCAGAAAAAATACAATATCTCATTTTTTGAAAATTAAGGGGGTGTAAGGTCTTGTTTTCAAATTTATTATATTATATGTAAGTATTAAATCATGCATCAGCATGATATGTCTCCTTTAAAGTGGATTTTGCATAATATGTCACTTTCAATAAAGGATATTAAACACAAGGATCTGCACAACACAAGCAGCTACGAAGCCCTTTGAATGAAGAAAATCAGATGTGACATTCATGGTCCTTGACCTTCATCAGAAACCTTGATGGTTTGTCATCATGAAGACTTGACTGTTTCACTGAGACACTGAATCAATCCAACATCTGAGTCTCCTCCCTCTGACTGCAGAGATGTTTGATGACAGAGAACTGATTGAGCTGAGAACATCAGAGCAAACTAAACTGATTCATACTGATCCTTCAGTCTCACCATCTCACCTCTGCACACATGGACAAACTCACTCTGATACTGATCTTCTCAGCTCTCACAGGTATGGGAATGAAATACTTTGATAAAAATTTCAAGAACAGACCATTAAAATTATAACATTGTGTCCCTCCTCTGGTTTGTCTTACAACAATCCAAGAACTAAAATCATGAGGTACTGTCAGAGTAAAAATAGAAGTTCTTCGTCCAAATGAAATCACCTTGTTGTTTCTCATGTTGTAGGTATCATCTGTGAGGAGCTCACTCCAGTCAAAGATGAAGTGATCAGTCCAGAAGACAGCTCTATAACTCTGGCCTACATATACCACAAGACCTTTTCTAGTCTTGATTATTTCTTCTGGTATCAACAATATCCAGGAAAACCTCCAGAGTTTCTCTTCTATATCTCTGGACTGAATTCTTCAACAGCAGCAGAATCTCTGGGATCAGACTCAAAGTTTTCTGCCAAGTTGTTTGGAGAGAATCGTCTGGACCTGCAGATCTCCTCTGCTGCTCTGTCTGACTCTGCTGTGTACTACTGTGCTGTGAGGCCCACAGTGACAGGAAACACCAAAACTCTGAACAAAAACTCAAACTGACAAACAATCAGCTGAGAGCCTTTATCCAACAACTGTGATCCTCCACTAGAGGGCCACATCATCAAGAAGGAACTGAGCTACCTCAGCACTGACATCAATCTCGGTCCGTGTATAAAGTATAATTCATCGTTGTTGCTCAGATTGTAAATAGAAAACAATCGTTTTCGGGGGTATTTCCTATTTCTCTGACGCATGGAGTGGAATGCAATTCGGCACAACACAGCGGCGCCAAGCGACCGCTTTTCCCTTTATCCAACTTGTACAATGAAAATTGAAAATAGGAAGTCCAGGGGCGGAAGTGCCTTCAAAGTAAAAGCATCGCGTTTCGAACGATGCGTGTTGTTGGAGACGGCGAAGTTTAAGGAGAGGAAATTAAAAATCACAGCAATTTCCTACATAATTAACATCGTTCATAATTAATATACGGTGATATTTTGACTTCATTCTCACGATGGAGCCCCGCTGATTTTCACAATAAGGGTACTATGTTTTGATGACCCAAACGTCATGATAGACGTAGGTCACGTGACGTATGTTGTCTCCCTTACAGACTCATTCTCGACTGAATGTCTAAATTGTTAAATGCCAGCAGTGTGTCCCGCTATTGACCTCGGAAGACACCCGACAAAATCAATAAAACTAGCTAACTGTAGCGGCTAATTGCCTGCCGTGGTGTAAATTGTTTTTTTTTTCAGCTCATGTGATTTTTTTCTTCTCCTGTGTCGGTTGTCGACTGACGAGATTTATGGTGGAGGTAAGTTCCTGGGCCGCTGTCATCAGGCTGAGAAGTGTTTTATATCCCTGAGAACTTATAGCAAATATGGTTGTATATGAAGTTTTTTTTTTACCAGCCTACATGTCCTTTGTCCCTTGGCCAGATTTTGGACATTCAGTCCCTCATAAGATTAAATTAATTCTGATTCAACAGTAACTTTATTGACAAAGGACACAAAAGTCCTTATTTTAATTAAATAAATCATAAACTTGTAAGACATATTCATATTTTATTTTTCACGAAAAGAACATTTGTCCCTGTGGGTCACTGTCATTTCCACCACACACCACAAAATGTAATTTCAGGGTTATTTTTATTTATTCTTTTTTATTGGTGTATCATACTTGCACACATCAGTTGACCTATGACAGGGGAGCTCATGGCAGGAGAGCAGGGTTAGCTCTATGGAAGAAAGACAAAACAGAAAAGCAAGGAAAAGTTTTGCAAAACCATGAGTAGGTTAAAAGTCCTCATTTCCAAACAGCTCATATTTCCTTTAAATGTACAAGTAATAAGAAAAATACCATTCATGCCGTGTTTTGAGTTTGTATTATGTCAAAGAGATTTTTTAAAAAAGAAAAAAAGATAAACATTGTCATTTCCACAACAGTCATTTCCATCAATTTATTTACTGTGATGGAAAAGACATGTTGTGCGACAAGGTTAGTGTTATAAATGCATTTTTTGGCTTATATTGTTTAATATATTTTGTATTAAATTGTACAAAACACTCCAACTCTATTTTATGCTTTACATATACACAAACTACAAAAAAATAGACATTTAAATGTGATACCATCTGTTTTGTAGATGGCATGCAATACCACAGCAGGAAGATCACAAGCATATGGATAGATAATGATGGATACAGGAATGGATCCATATGAAAGTCTGGCAGTTTGTGTAAACTGTTAAATCACTAATTACATAGTGATTAATGAATGTTGATGTTCAAGATTGATAATGCAAGTATTGTTCTTGTAAACCACTTTTTGTGGTGTGATGGAAATGATGTTTTCCTCTGAATGCTGGACTGAAAATCAGAAAACATATGATATTTATGTAATTTTATTGCAATAACCATCAATTAATGTTTATGCGCATTGTGATAAAGTAGAGCAAATCAATATATTTCCAAAAATATGTGGTCTTTGGCCCACAAAAGCTGGAATACTGGAGTTAAAATGAGCGCTACATGCAAAACCCTGTTCATCTGTGGTTGAGCCATGGACTGAAGCATAACATCAAAGTAAAGAGCAAAGTCCAACTTTGGTCATTTATTTTTATAATGCAGTTGTCCTTTGAGACATCTTTTTAAAGAACAAAAATGTTCTTTTATTACAGAGACTCCAGAGGACAGGTTGGAGAGCATGTGTGACACCAGGGAAGACAACTGTGGATGGAGTGTCCGACAACTGGGAGGCTTTGGCAGCTTCACCACATGGGCAGTTTGCTTTTCAGTATGAAGTGAAGAACAAACACTTGCTGGGTGGTGGGTCTTTATAGACACTGAAAGAAATCAAGATTAGTTTGTAATTTGCATAAATCAGTGACAACATACAGAAACAAGCTTCACTCTTCTCTGAGAAAGAGTGCACAAACTGAGAAAAGCACCACCCAGTGAAATCCGAGGTGTCTTATCAGAGACCTGTGACAAGAAAACTCACATCTGGACAAGCAATTGTAAATAAGAATGTGGGACCGCTGTGTTATTTTTATGCTGAACCACATGGTGGGGCATCATCATTAGTACCCAATAAGAGGGCAGGTGATGAGCAGCAGATCTTTAGCTTGGGAAGCAAATAGTTTGCTGGTCATGTCAAAGTGTCATGGTAGCAGCATGGGGGCGTCTTTAAACCTGCAAAAAGTGTTTTATGGTATGAAAATGTCTTAAATACTTTTACCTTTGCATACCTTTGCCTTTGCCCCTCTGAACACCAGTGCCTTGTGACAATAAATGAGTGACAGTACTCAAGTGATTCTTTGATGTGGACTTTGTATGTTGTTGGTAGGCCACTGCACCGAACAGGCATCTAGAAAGATTCTCCACATCTAACCCACAAAGGGGACACAATTGTGGTAGTTTTGTAAAGCGTTAAGACAGTATAAAGAATTGAAAGATCCAATACACTTTAAGTCCTGAGCATATCTAATACATATACAGTGGGAGGAAAAAGTAAGTACACCCTTTGTAATTTTGTACATTTCTGCCTAAATTGGTTATAAAATGTGGTCTGAGCTTAACTCAAATCACAAAAATGAGTAAAACGGTGTCTGCTTAAACTAATACCACCCAAACAATTACATGTTATCTTACAGAAATCACTGGAACATGCCAACATCTCTGTTGACACATCTACAATATGTAAAACATTAATCAAAAATGGGTTTCATGGGAGAACACCACGCAGGAAGCCATTGCTGTCCAAAAGAACATTGTTGCACGTTTGAAGTTTGCAAAAAGCATTTAGATGCTTCACAGCGCAACTGGGGAAATATTCTGTGGAGTGATGAAACCAAAGTTGAAATGTTTGGTGGGAACCGTCACACAACGTCATGTGTGGAGGAAATATGGAACAGCACACCATCATCAAAACCTTATTCCCACTGTTA
The DNA here is from genome assembly GCA_036419115.1 of Scarus forsteni. Classification (NCBI taxonomy): domain Eukaryota; kingdom Metazoa; phylum Chordata; class Actinopteri; order Labriformes; family Labridae; genus Scarus; species Scarus forsteni. Next base: position 906,898 of record JAZDUH010000448.1, on the reverse strand, counting down.
AGTATGGTGTGGGGCTGCTTTGCTGCCTCAGGGCCTGGACAGCTCGTCCTCATCAATGGAAAAATGAACTCACAAGTTTACCAAGATCTTTTGCAGAAAAACCTGAGACAATCTGTCAAACAGTTGAAGCTCAAAGAGGAAGGGTGCTGCAACAGGACAACGTCCCAAAGCGCAGAAGCAAATCAACTTTAGAATGGTTTCAGAAGAATAAAATAAATGTTCTGGAGTGGCCCAGTCAAAGTCCTGACCTAAACCCAATTGAGATGCTGTGACATGACCTCAAGAAAGCTGTTCACACCAGATATCCCAAGAATCTTGCAGAACTGCAGCAGTTTTGTGAAGAGGAATGGTGCAAGATTCATCCTGATCGTTGTGTGTGCCTAATCTGCAGCTACAGGAAACGTCTAGTTGAAGTTATTGCTGCCAAAGGAGGTCAACCAGCTATTGAATCCAAGGGTGTACTTACTTATTCCCCTCTGTCTTGTGAATGTTTACATCTTATGGCCAATAAAAAATGATAACATGTAATTGTTTGGGTGGCATTAGTTTAAGCAGACACTGTTTACTCATTCTTGTGATTTGAGTTAAGATCAGACCACATTTTATGACCAATTTAGGCAGAAATGTACAAAATTACAAAGGGTGTACTTACATTTTCCTCCAACTGTAACAGCAAAACCATGAAGCAATGACAGTATGAACAATAAAAAACTGACAGGAAAGATCTTTGTTTCCTTGGATCTAAGTTTATGAACATGTTTAAAGTGAGCACTAAGTAAAGGTGAACTATCCCTCATAACCATTCAGTGAATTCAAAAACTGCTTGTACACAGAACAGGTCAATGAAATTAATGGCCTTTGCAAGTTCCAAGTTTTTAATGCAACTTGAGCAGGTTAATTTGGTATCACACTCTTGTCCACCAGTAGGTGAATGTGAGTGGATGTGGTCATGTACTAGGTGAGTCTTTTGAGTATCTTTAAAGTAAAAATCAGAGAACACGTGAATACAGCTAAATGCAAATAACTTGTATTTGTAGGCCCAAGTACAACAAATAGGGACCAGACAAAAAAAGTTGAGAGGAGAAGCAGAGATGGCTGCATGGAGTCGTGCATCCCCCAGCGGTTCAAGGCTGTGGCACAGATTCATCGTGAGTGCCCCCCTCAACAAACACTCCATCACAGAGGATGGTTTCAAGCCTGCACTTAGAGGTGAAGAGAGAGTATGCCATACTGACCTATGTGAAGGGCTGGGAACTACCAGCATTCTGAGATCAGACCTAGTGTACTGTAAGATACTCGGTGCAGCGCAGCATTCTGGTCTGGTTGGAGTCTTGACAGGTGGTTGTTGCACATCCAAACAAAACGGAGTGTCAATGTAATCGAGCAGAGATTTTATGTGAATGGACTTCCTTCTCTGTGTTGCTCTAAGGCAGGAAATTCTTAATTGCTACCACTTGGCAGAGAGACGGCTGTGTGAGTGACATGCTTCATGGTTTTGCTGTTATATGTATTAGATATGCTCAGGACTTAAAGTGTATTGGATCTCTCAATTCTTTATACTGTCTTAACGCTTTACAAAACTACCACAATTGTGTCCCCTTTGTGGGTTAGATGTGGAGAATCTTTCTAGATACCTGTTCAGTGCAGTGGCCTACCAACAACATACAAAGTCCACATCAAAGAATCACTTGAGTGCTGTCACCCATTTATTGTCACAAGGCACTGGTGTTCAGAGGGGCAAAGGCAAAGGTATGCAAAGGTAAAAGTATTTAAGACATTTTCATACCATAAAACACTTTTTGCAGGTTTAAAGACGCCCCCATGCTGCTACCATGACACTTTGACATGACCAGCAAACTATTTGCTTCCCAAGCTAAAGATCTGCTGCTCATCACCTGCCCTCTTATTGGGTACTAATGATGATGCCCCACCATGTGGTTCAGCATAAAAATAACACAGCGGTCCCACATTCTTATTTACAATTGCTTGTCCAGATGTGAGTTTTCTTGTCACAGGTCTCTGATAAGACACCTCGGATTTCACTGGGTGGTGCTTTTCTCAGTTTGTGCACTCTTTCTCAGAGAAGAGTGAAGCTTGTTTCTGTATGTTGTCACTGATTTATGCAAATTACAAACTAATCTTGATTTCTTTCAGTGTCTATAAAGACCCACCACCCAGCAAGTGTTTGTTCTTCACTTCATACTGAAAGCCAAACTGCCCATGTGGTGAAGCTGCTTCCAAAGCCTCCCAGTTGTCGGACACTCCACACAGTTGTCTTCCTGGTGTCACACATGCTCTCCAACCTGTCCTCTGGAGTCTCTGTAATAAAAGAACATTTTTGTTCTTTAAAAAAGATGTCTCAAAGGACAACTGCATTATAAAAATAAATGACCAAAGTTGGACTTTGCTCTTTACTTTGATGTTGCGTTCAGTCCATGGCTCAACCACAGATGAACAGGGTTTTGCATGTAGCTTTCATTTTAACTCCAGTATTCCAGCTTTTGTGGGCCAAAGACCACATATTTTTGGAAATATATTGATTTGCTCTACTTTATCACAATGCGTACAAACATTAATTGATGGTTATTGCAATAAAATTACATAAATATCATATGTTTTCTGTGATTTTCAGTCCAGCATTCAGAGGAAAACATCATTTCCATCACACCACAAAAAAAGTGGTTTTCAAGAACAATACTTGCATTATCAATCTTGAACATCATCATTCATTAATCACTATGTAATTAGTGATTTAACAGTTTACACAAACTGCCAGACTTTCATATGGATCCATTCCTGTATCCGTCATTATCTATCCATATGCTTGTGATCTTCCTGCTGTGGTATTGCATGCCATCTACAAAACAGATGGTATCACATTTAAATATCTATTTTTTTGTAGTTTGTGTATATATAAAGCATAAAATAGAGTTGGAGTGTTTTGCACAATTTAATACAAGTATATTAAACAATATAAGCCAAAAAAAATGCATTTATAACACTAACCTTGTCACACAACATGTCTTTTCCATCACAGTAAATAAATTGATGGAAATGACTGTTGTGGAAATGACAATGTTTATCTTTTTTTTTTTAAAAATCTCTTTGACATAATACAAACTCAAAACACGGCATGAATGGTATTTTTCTTATTACTTGTACATTTAAAGGAAATATGAGCTGTTTGGAAATGAGGACTTTTAACCTACTCATGGTTTTGCAAAACTTTTCCTTGCTTTTCTGTTTTGTCTTTCTTCCATAGAGCTAACCCTGCTCTCCTGCCATGAGCTCCCCTGTCATAGGTCAACTGATGTGTGTGCAAGTATGATACACCAATAAAAAAGAATAAATAAAAATAACCCTGAAATTACATTTTGTGGTGTGTGGTGGAAATGACAGTGACCCACAGGGACAAATGTTCTTTTCGTGAAAAATAAAATATGAATATGTCTTACAAGTTTATGATTTATTTAATTAAAATAAGGACTTTTGTGTCCTTTGTCAATAAAGTTACTGTTGAATCAGAATTAATTTAATCGTATGAATTAACTTAATTTAATCGACTGAATGTCCTGTCCAAGGGACAAAGGACATATAGTTAAAAAATATATATATAAACAACCACAGGCTACTTGCTATAAGTTCTCAGGGATATAAAACACTTCTCAGCCTGATGACAGCGGGCCCAGTGAACTTACCTCCACCATAAACCTCGACAGTCAACAACCGACACAGACTTGGAGGAGAAGAAAAAATCCCATGAGCTGAAAAAAAAAACAATTTACACCACGGCAGGCAATTAGCCGCTACAGTTAGCTAGTTTTATTGATTTTGTCGGGTGTCTTCCGAGGTCAATAGCGGGGCACACTGCTGGCATTTAACAATTTAGACATTCAGTCGAGAATGAGTCTGTAAGGAGACAACATACGTCCGCGTGACCTCGTCTATCATGACGTTTGGGTCATCAAAACATAGTACCCTTATTGTGAAAATCAGCGGGGCTCCATCGTGAGAGTGAAGTCAAAATATCACCGTATATTAATTATGAATTATGTTGATTATGTAGGAAATTGCTGTGATTTTTAATTACCTCTCCTTAAACTTCGCCGTCTCCAACAACACGCATCGTTCGAAACGCGATGCTTTTACTTTGAAGGCACTTCCGCCCCTGGACTTCCTATTTTCAATTTTCATTGTACAAGTTGGATAAAGGGAAAAGCTTCGGCGCCGCTGTGTTGTCTTGTGCATTCCACTCCATGCGTCAGAGAAATAGGAAATACCCCCGAAAACGAGTGTTTTCTATTTACAATCTGAGCAACAACAATGAATTATACTTTATACACGGACCAATCTTTCAGTAGAAGATAACTGCTGCTGTGAGGAGAACTTTCCTCACACTGAATGTTGAACATCAGCTAGTTCCTCCTGTTGATCTAAACCTTGTTGTAGAGATGGAACATTGGCTGTGGATCATTCTGACTGCTCTGCTCTTCTATGGTAAGAGAGAATGAACAAAACACAATTTCATTATGTTGAACATGTTTGCCAATCTTATCTTTATATTAAAACTGAAACAGCATTAAATGCATGATCACATTATGTAAGTGAAAAGGAAAGACGAAGACTGTGCCCTCCCTGCTGTTTTTGCTGCTTGGTCAAAATGTCAATTTTGGACGTGGTCAAAAATTTGAGCGGGATAATATCTAAATGATCTCTGTAACCACTTACTATTTATTAAAAATCCTTGAAGCATGAAGTCTAAGTGTATTTCTCTTTCAGGTGTCAGCTGTGAAGATCTCACTCCACTGAAGAATGAAGAGTTCAGATTAGAAGACAGCTCTGTTACTCTGTCCTACAGATACTCCAAACAAGCTGATGGAACTGATTATTTCTTCTGGTATCGACAATATCCAGGAGAACCTCCAGAGGTCTTAATGTCCATCACAGGTGGTGGTTATCCAACTAAATATGAGGCTCTGAAACAGGAGACACGTTTCTTGACTGAACTTTCTGAAGACAAGCAGCGAGTGGACCTGCAGATCTCCTCTGCTGCTCTGTCTGACTCTGCTGTGTACTACTGTGCTGTGAGGCCCACAGTGACAGGAAACAGCAAAACTCTGAACAAAAACCTCTGGAGAGGAGAAAACAATGCACCACAACATCCACCAGGGGGAGACAGTCACCATTTAACTTTACTAAGATGTGATGCTACAGTCACAGTCTAAAGGTGCGTTCACACCGGACACTACCTGTACTACCTCGGCGACCACTCTCTGTGCAAAGTCAATGTACAGCCGCGATGGGGCGGGGCTAACCCTCCCGCGACGCGACAGCCGGCGACAAAACGACCGCTTCACTGGATGCGATGTCAAAGTTAAAAAAGTTGATCTATTCAGGTGATGTCGTGTGGCTGTCAGCATCAGCCAATCAGCTGTGTGTGTCTGTGTGATGCTGTTATTCAACCACTGGGTGGATGACTTCAAAACTAATCTCAGTTGAGGACATTTGCAGGCGGACCGCAGTAAACTCACAGAGGATGCTGCTGCATCATCAGCTGCAGTTTTGTGTTTGATAAGTGAGTGAAAAGGACACAGCTGGAATAATGTCCTTATACACCCTATTATGGGATATATGATCACGATCGCGGTAAACTTCGGCACTCGTCACCGACAACCTTAGAAGCGACAAACAGGTAGGCTATTTATGGACGACTACTTCAGTGGGCGACTTTTGTCGCTGGGTAAATCTGTGACGCACCTTTAAGGTTGTCCATCAGTCTGTCCATAATCTTTAATTAATTGGGTTGTGAGGGAGATGAAGTCTGTCCCTGTTCTGTGGAGCCCTTCCAGTCTGGTCTTTGTCCCCATCAATGCATGAAACAGCACTCATTAGAAACACAATCGACCTCCTTACTGTAGCTGATTCTTGTTTCTTGTCCATCCTTATCTTCCTTAAACGGAGTGCATTCTCTGACACCATTTCTCAGTAGGAATGGGAATCAAAAAACAATTTCAGTTGAGAATTGTTAACAGCTCCATCAAAGAATCAATATCATTCATTTTTTTGCTATTCATTTCCCTTATCAATTCCATCCACTGACAGGGTTCAGAAACGGCAGAATTGTGACCTGACTTTAATTGCACCTACTACACAACCTTAAGTGAGTGGACACACCAGCAATTTGCAGAAGCAGTGTTTATGCTGTGACAGGTGTTTGCCATTGTTGACACTGAAAATCAGACCAACATTTGCCCACACGGAAAATCTGCAGGAATAGATTAGGGAATCGTTAAAGAATTGGATCAATTAGCAAAATCGTTAACAGCATTGGTATTGATAAAATCTTATCAATTCCCATCCCATTTTTTCTCACCCCATGCCTCTCAGTCGACTCTCCTCTATTGGTATCACCCACATCCCCCTCAGTTGCTTTGACTCTTACCTCACAGGCCCCACTCAGTTCATTCAGGTACTATCAATCCATTTAGATTAATGTCCAGTCACTACAGGTGTGCCCCAGGGCTCCATCCTGGGGTTGCTCTTCTTCATCACCTATCTATTCCTACTTGGACACATCTTTCATAAATTCATATTCATATCCACTGCTTTGTGGATGACACCCAGCTCTACCTCTCCTGTAAACCGACCTCCACACTCTGACCACCCTCCCTTACCTCATGCTTATCTGACATCAAATCCTGGTTCATCTCCAGTTTCCTCAAATTTAACTGTGATTAAACCAAGCTCCTTCTTATTGGCACTAAATCCACAATCTCTAAGGTCCACAGCTTCTTACTCTCCATTGACAACGACTCAGTCTGCCCTGTTCCTCAGGTATAACTTCACCTAGTCCACCTACTCCCACCTAGGGATGGGAATCGAAAACCAACTCCAGTTGAGAATCGTTAACAGCTCCATCAAAGAATCGATATCATTCATTTTTTTGCTAATCAGTTCCCTTATCAATTCCATTCAATTGACAGGGTTCAGAAGCATCAGAATTGTGACTTTACCCTAACTGCACCTACCACACAACCTTAAAGCTGGGGTCTACGATCTGATTTAGATGCACTTTTTGTAATACTGGTTAAAATGGTCTTTATGACCCGATGGTAATCAACTCATGATGTGTTCTTAAAACAGAGCAAAAAATATCCGCTATCTACAGCAGGAGTAAAACAGGGAAAACACCAACCAATAATCTTGCCGGGATACCTTCTTTTACACCAATCAAATCCCGTCGCCATTCTGCGTGCCTGCTGTGCGTGCATTTTCCCGGCGTGCACCGACAGTGCGTGTAGCATGTAGCATGTAGCGTGTAGGGAACAGACTCCGCTGGAGAATGCTTACCTTTCAAGTTTTGTCTTTGAAAATAAGGGAAGTCCGCTGTGAGCAGTCCCACAACACCAACCAAGCTCCAGTATCCCTCACATTTAAGACAGATGTACAAGAAATCTAAAATAAACTCTGTTTTTCTAAGTTTGTTCCGCTGTTGGCTCTAATCTCGCGAGAACTGCCGTCCATGCTACAGGCGGCAGTTCTCATGGCTTTCTTGTGGTTGGCATCCATCATTTTGGAGCATTACCGCCCCCTTCAGGCTAGAGACAGACGGCTAGTTGTCCAAAATCGCCAACCCCAGCTTTAAGTGAGTGGAAACATCAGCAATTTGCAGAGGCTGTTTTAATGCTGTGACATGTGTTTGACATTGTTGTCACTAAAAATCAAACCAATATTTGCTCATATGGAAAATCTGCAGGAATCGATAAGGGAATCGTTAAAGAATTGGATTGATTAGCAGGATCGTTAACAGCATCAATATTGATAAAATCTTATCAATTCCCATCCCTACTCCCACCTCAGTAACATCAACTGCCTCCGGCCCTCCCTCACTCCTCACAGTGACTCCATTTTAGTCCACAGCCTCGAAACCTTATGCATCAATGACTATAACTCATGCCTCTTTGGTCCCCCTCAAAAGTCCCTCCATAAACTCCTTCTGGTCCAGAACTCAGCTGCCTGGATCTTTACTAAGACCCCCTCACACCATCAAATCATCACCATTCCTCAGCACCTCCACTGACTACCAGTCAAGCATTGAATAGAGGGTTAGATCAAATCCAAATGTAAAACCCACCTGTTCAGGACTGCATGTCCAACTTGACAAAAACATACCTCCACGTCTACATAAGTGTCATTATCTATGATGCTTTGCTATTGTTGATTTAACTGTTGTTGTTTTAACCTTGCACAGCAGCCTTGACTGTCATGAGAGGCTCTGTTAAATAAAACGGAATGTTATGATTAAATCTAATAATGAGGTGAGATGCATTATATATGTTTACGTGTTTCAGCTGAGGCTGTGTGTTGAACCAAGCCATAAAGATATTCATTTAGGCTGTAAAAGCTGTCTGCTCGCCCTCACACAATCATACAGCCAATCAAGAAGTTTTGTTGTTATGAAGTGTTCTTTATAAAAATCATAATAGGAGGAGAACAGCTTTACCCTCTGGCTCCTCCCACTGATGATAACCTAACCAATGAAATGATCCTGATCTGTGAAGTGGAGATAATGAAGGTTCTCAAACTGAACTATCAGCACAATCAGCTCAGTGTTGAGGATTCACAGCTGTGAAGAACAGCAGCTGCTTTGCTCTGATTTGATTTCAGAGGAACAACATTTCACATCTTCAGTCTGATTGGCTGGAACATCTCCAAAGACATGCTGATTCACCTCTTTATATTCATCTCTTATTTTATAGGTGAGTCTTCATATTGATATAGATCTATCATTTCAACCAGCTTTTCACAAAAACTCATCTGTCCAACATTTCACAAGAACAGCTTTATCTCTGTGAGCTCAGATTTACTGGGACAGAAACAGACCATTTTCTTTAATCCATCTCAAAATGACAAATCTTCATTTTACAGCCCTGGGCTCCATGAACACCATCAACCCAGAAAGAGCTGAAGAAAATGTTGCAGAAGGACAAAACATCAACCTGACCTGCACATATGAGGGTACAATCTACAACATCCAGTGGTACAGACAATACCAGAGATCCAGACCAGAGTTCCTGCTCTACATCACAGAGGACGGATCAAATTATCCAACACATTCTGATTTCAGAGCTCACATCAACAAGAAGAAAGAAGTGAAACTAGAGATCTCCTCTGCTGCTCTGTCTGACTCTGCTGTGTACTACTGTGCTCTGAGGCCCACAGTGACAGGAAACACCAAAACTCTGAAGAAAAACCTCTGGACTTGAAGATACTCTGGAACATACACTAGAGGGAGTCATGCTCTGCTAACCAATGGTATTTTGGGATTCAGGCTTGATCTTCATCATTTGACAAAACAAAGCAACTCCATCTGAGTCTCCTCCCTCTGACTGCAGAGATGTTTGATGACAGAGAACTGATTGAGCTGAGAACATCAGAGCAAACTAAACTGATTCATACTGATCCTTCAGTCTCACCATCTCACCTCTGCACACATGGACAAACTCACTCTGATACTGATCTTCTCAGCTCTCACAGGTATGGGAAAAAATATTCATTAAAAACAATTAGGATACAGATCTCCAACATTATCATGATGAATGACTTCTGTACTCTGTCTTACAAGAATCTACAGACTTTGTGACAAAGTCCTGTCACAAAAACATCAGAACTTCTTAATTTAAAAATTAAATCACCTTGTTGTTTCTCATGTTGTAGGTATCATCTGTGAGGAGCTCACTCCAGTCAAAGATGAAGTGATCAGTCCAGAAGACAGCTCTATAACTCTGTCCTACATGTACCAGAAGAAATTTTCTACTGGTGATGACTTCTTCTGGTATCAACAACATCCAGGAAAACCTCCAGAGTTTCTCTTCCACATTTCTGGGTTCAACTCCTCAAGAGCAGCAGAATCTCTGAGATCAGACTCAAAGTTTTCTACCAAGTTGTTTGGAGAGAATCGTCTGGACCTGCAGATCTCCTCTGCTGCTCTGTCTGACTCTGCTGTGTACTACTGTGCTGTGAAGCCCACAGTGACAGGAAACACCAAAACTCTGAACAAAAACTCAGACTGACAGACAATCAGCTGAGAGCCTTTCTCCAACAACTGTGATCCTCCACTAGAGGGCCACATCATCAAGAAGGAACTGAGCTACCTCAGCACTGACATCAATCTTTCAGTAGAAGATAACTGCTGCTGTGAGGAGAACTTTCCTCACACTGAATGTTGAACATCAGCTAGTTCCTCCTGTTGATCTAAACCTTGTTGTAGAGATGGAACATTGGCTGTGGATCATTCTGACTGCTCTGCTATCTGGTGAGAAAGAAATAACTTCATTTAAAAAATGATTTCATTTCAATATTTTAGTGTGTCTAAATCTCTTAATATGTAACATCTTAAACTGAGAATGTTCACCAATATATTGTTCACTTATCTTGACATGTTGATCTTATTATCTTCTCCAGAGTGCAAAGGACAAGACACTGTGAACCAACCACCAGGAGATATCATTGCTTCTGAAGGAGATTCAGTCACACTTGGATGTTCATTTCAGACCACTAGAACAGCTCCGTACTTGTTCTGGTACAGACAGGACATTGGTGATTTTCCAAAGTACATGCTGAAGTGTTTTGCAGGTCAATTAGAAAATAGTGATCAATTTAAGAAAGACAGATTTACTGCTGAAATCAACGGGACAACAGTTCCTCTGGAGATCCAGAAGCTTCATGTGTCTGACTCTGCTGTGTACTACTGTGCTCTGCAGCCCACAGTGACAGGAAACACCAAAACTCTGAACAAAAACCTCTGGAGGTAGGACTCCACAACACTCCACAACATCCACTAGAGGGAGTCCCATCCTCTCTAACTCCAGGTGAACATGTCACTGAAGTCTTGACTGATGTCACCTAAAACACAGCTCTGATGAACCACTCCATCATAACACTGCAGAGGAGCCTCATCATGAACTTATTCTAACACACCTCCCTGACCTGCTCGTCCCGGTTTTCTCGTCAATTCAGTATTTTTAAGGGATGAAATGACAAACTCTTATTTAATAGAAAAACTATTCCTGTTTAAGTGCAAATAAAAACTGAATTTTGTCACATTAATTATCTTATCACACAAACAGGCATCTCTGGGTTACTGGTTCATGTTATTTCTTTAGCTTTACATGGATAACTGAAGTCTTTATGAATCAGTAAATTCTTTGGTCCAAAAATCTTGTGAATAAAGCTGCATTCTATCCACACTCACAAGACCCTACTGTTCAGAAAGGCTGGTTTTGAGGGCGGTCACCTTCATATGGTGATGAACCAGAGCAGTGCACACATGAAAATTCATTTCAGTCCTTCCTTTTAACACGAATGAAACAGGCACTCCAGCCATGCACCACTCCCAATCCTAAATACATTCTAACCATTGACTTATGTTACAACAGTGATACAGGTCCTCCCAAATCACAGGTTAATGCAAAACATGCTTACCACAGCAGGACTGCTGCAAATTAGCCTACCTTCCAGGCTATTGTAAGCAGAAACTGAGGCATAATAGGGTGAGTAAAAGATCGAGTATATATTAGTCCAACTGTCAAACTTCTCTTCAGAAACACACATCAACCCTGAATTCATGCCAGTTACAAGATAACAGCCACTTGATTCCCCCAAACATCACAGTCTAACGCACAACATGATTATCTAGCCTACCATCTGGACTAACACCAGCAGAAACTGAGGGGTAATGGGATTGGTAAAGGATTGATGTAATCAGCCAACTGTTAAACTCCTCTTGACTAATGCAGGAATGTTTACACTTTGAAGTTTAGTCTTCAGACTTTCAACAAGTAACATGAACACTGACAAACACCTGAAGTTATCCCGGCTGTTAGCTTTACCTCATAAGCAAAATAAATAGGACGCAACATTAAATACTCACATTTCATCATCAGGTTTGGTGGCAGTCTGTTAGTACTGAGCCTGGATTCCGGAAAGGTCTAGTTCTCATTCCTGTGTTGAACTGACTGAAGTTGAAGAAGCAGTTGGACATGGAGTGACTGGCACACACATCCAGGTTTTAGACGACTGTAGCTGCTCATTTCCATCAAAAATAAAATAAATCCACCGGACCCTTTGGTCCTCTGAGGCTGGTAGCCTACATGTGGACATTTTCTTGGAAGTTTTATCCCTGCTTCTGTTGAAGAAAGAAGTAGAGACTTCTTGCCGGCTGACATGGTTTTATTTCCTTTGCAAAGAAAAGATCAGTCAACACATGAGTTGGTCAAATGAAGAAGGACCCCAACTCAAGGGAAGATCAGAGTTTAAGTACCTTAGGAGACAAAGAAGATGCAACAAATGGGATACACCAAATCGGAAGAGGGGCACTGTCCAGACAGGGTAAAAATAATAGCAGACAAAAGACAAACTATTTACATGGAGATGTCAATGGTCTTTGATCAAGGGAACAAGGATGGGTGGGGGTCAGCCTGAGCTGAAGGTGTCAGGAGGGGAAGCAGATCTGAGGGACTAAGGTAGACCTTGGTTGCTGAGGGAGATGCCACAATTTTCCATCACAACATCTATGTGGCTTTTAACACCCAACAAGTGAGCAGTGACAGCTTCTGATCTTAGACATGCTGAACACCAATTTCTCACTAATAATATAAACAACATCGATGGATGCACATTGCAGAGAAATCTGTCCAGCAGGGGGGGGGGGGGGGGGGGGGGTGTTACTCAGGTAGACAAATCAGGTTAGGTACGCATATCAAAATATAATGTTATGTAACAGTATATCCACAGACTCAACAGCTCGCCAAATACCATGAGTTCACATTCATACAGCCTGATAAATAAATAAATAGGTTTTGTTGTCTTACATTACATCTTGTGACCGTGAGGAAGGCCAAAGACCCAAAAATATGTTCAAAGCCTTACAAAAGAGGTTTTTTCATTATATGTTCTCATTTGTGATGGGCTTCAAACACAGAGGTCTGCGCACCACAAGTGGCTACAAAGTCTTTTTAATGAAGATAATCTGATGTGACATTCATGGTCCTTGACCTTCATCAGACACCTCGATGGTTTGTCATCATGAAGACTTGACTGTTTCACTGAGACACTGAATCAATCCAACATCTGAGTCTCCTCCCTCTGACTGCAGAGATGTTTGATGACAGAGAACTGATTGAGCTGAGAACATCAGAGCAAACTAAAGTGATTCATACTGATCCTTCAGTCTCACCATCTCACCTCTGCACACATGGACAAACTCACTCTGATACTGATCTTCTCAGCTCTCACAGGTATGTGGATGATGATCAGTGTTGGATGATGTTTGATGACAGACTTTCATTTCAGCTCTTTCTGATTACTAATATAAAATTTGCTGATAAGAGCAGGAATCTCTGTCCTCTTCAGGATTTTGTTCTGAAGATCATCAATAAAACAATCAGAACAAAGTAATGTCTTCTCTTGAACCTTGTTTGTCTCATCACTTCTTTTTCTCGTCCACTTCAGGACAAACAGCTGCAGACAAAATCTCTCCTCTGCTCAAACAATTCAGAAGAACAGAAGGAGAATCTGTCACACTCAGATGTCACTATGAGACAACAAGAAATAATGTTTGGCTTTACTGGTACAGACATCACTCTGACCTTCAGGCACCTCAGTTTATACTCTACGAAGGAGCATGGGGATACACAAGCTCATATATCCCAGACCAACGATATGAATCCCAGACCTCTGACAGCTCCACTGTGCTGACCATCACAAAGCTAACCCTGGCAGACACAGCTCTCTACTACTGTGCTTTAGACACACAGTGATACAAAGTGTAGAAGAGGCTGTACAAAAACCTGAACACAGATATCTGACTACTCTTCAAAGAGGAGGGAAGTGGGATTCAAACCACAGCTTCATGTCAGATGGATTCTGATGATTCCTGTTTTATTAGACTCTCTGTGGTCACAGCTGCTGTTCAGACTCTGAGGGAGGATTCACAGCAACATTCAGACAAAATATGGAGCTAAAGCTGACTCAGACTGCTTTTCCTCAATAGAACTTCAGCAACTACTTTGTGTTGTGTCTTCCTCCAAACCATTAACATGCCCTTTAGTCTTGATCCAGAAGAAGCTATTAAAGGAGGTCTTTTCCTTTGTTTATTCAGCCTCTTTCAGGACAACAAATATACCTTAATCATCTGGTTACGTGTTATAGTTCTCTAAAGTAGCTGCAATCATACCACTTCTTCTAAAGCCTACCCTTGATTCGGGAACATCACCTAACTACAGACCTAACCCTCCAAAGATCCTTCAGAAAGTAGTGGTCTATCAGTTTTGTGACTTCTTGCAATACAGCAGCTTATTTGAGGACTTCAGTCAGTATTTGGAGCTCATCACAGCACAAAGACTGCTCTACTTAAAGTAACTAATAATTAAAATCATCTTTAGATGCTGGACTTCTCTCTGTACTTGTCCTGATAAATCTCAGTGCAGCTTTGTACACCACAGATCATAAAAAGCCTCAACATAAATCAAAGGAATTACTCTCTATTACAGGGACTGCTTCAAATTGGTTCAAGTCCTATTTATCTGTCAGATATTAAATTGAACAACCTGAACAGTAAGTCTTCTCTGGTCACTAAAGTCAGTTAAAGAGTTCCTCAATGTTCTGTACTCGGTCAGATTCTCTTCTTTGCATATATGCCTACTATTGGTGATTTCTTTCGGAACAACTCCACAAGTTTTTATTGTTATGCTGACAATACTCAAATGTACACATCACTGAGGCCAGGTGAGAGTATTCAGTTATCTAAACCAGAAGAATGTCTGAAGGACATAAAAATTGAAATGGAGAGGGACTTTATTCTTCTCAACTCAGACAGACAGAGGTTACTGTGCTTATTCAGATTGTTGCTGTCTCAGAAATTCCTTTAATATTCTTCAGCTGGTTCAAACTTTTGACGCACTTGTCCTAACTTGAACTTGGAGAAGAGAACACATTACACCTGTATTTGAGTCTCTGCAGTGGCATCAGTAAAATCTAGAAAACAATAAAAAATCCTTCGTCTCACTTTCAAAGGGGGGCTGATGACATCATCCTGTGTGACGGCCAAAAACAGGAATAGAGAAACTTGAAAGGATGGATCAAAACAACCAAGGAAGTCTCTCTGACTGTAAGAGCAGAACACAAACTCAAATGTGCATTTGGACATCAGAAGAGTTGTTCCAACTAAACATCATCAAAGTCTAGGAGGACATCTGCTCCAGAATGATCACCATTGGATCTCTCCTCTGATCAAAGAGCTGCTGTTTGATACAGAGATGAAACTCTGCAAGTTTGTGTTTCCTCTATTTAAGACGTGAAACAATGTCAGTGAATAACCCAGGCAGAGTGCTCAATAAAATCAAGACTACATGTGTGAAATGGGCCTGACAGACAATCAGCTGAGAGCCTTTATCCAACAACTGTGATCCTCCACTAGAGGGCCACATCATCAAGAAGGAACTGAGCTACCTCAGCACTGACATCAATCTTTCAGTAGAAGATAACTGCTGCTGTGAGGAGAACTTTCCTCACACTGAATGTTGAACATCAGCTAGTTCCTCCTGTTGATCTAAACCTTGTTGTAGAGATGGAACATTGGCTGTGGATCACTCTGACTGCTCTGCTCTTCTATGGTAAGAGAGAATGAATAAAACAAGTTTTCATTATGTTGAACATGTTAGTCTCATTCTTAAATTCAAACTGAAGCAGCATTAAATCCATAAACACACATGTATGTGAAAAAGACATACAGTTTATCATGTCAGACATTAAAAATAGTCTTGATGGGTCAAGATTGTGCCCTACAATGCAATTTTCGCTGGTTGGTCAAAACATCGATTTTGGAACCGTGTTCTAAGACTTGAGAGAGAGAATCTAAATGATCTCTGTAACTACTGGGTATTGACTAAGAAACCTTAAAGCATGAAGTCTAAGTGTATTTCTCTTTCAGGTGTCAGCTGTGAAGATCTCACTCCACTGAAGAATGAAGACTTCAGTTTAGAAGACAGCTCTGTTACGCTGTACTACAGATACTCCAAACAAGCTGATGGAAATGATTATTTCTTCTGGTATCGACAACATCCAGGAGAACCTCCAGAATATCTTGTGTTCATCTCAGGTCTTGACATCAAAGGAAGATCTGAGGCTCTGAAACATGACACACGTTTCTTGACTGAACTGTCTGAAAACAAGCAGCGAGTGGACCTGCAGATCTCCTCTGCTGCTCTGTCTGACTCTGCTGTGTACTACTGTGCTGTGAAGCCCACAGTGACAGGAAACACCAAAACTCTGAACAAAAACCTCTGGAGAGGAGAACACAATGCACCACAACATCCACCAGGAGGCGACAGTCACTGAAAAACTTTAACCAGATGTGATCAGTCAGAAAGTTTTAAATAAGAGACCTTCTGACTGAGCAGCACTGATACCTGCACCACTGTGCTGCCTGCTTCAGATGAATCAACAGAAAAGCAGAGCCACAGCAGGACAGTTTCAGCCTTTCAGAGATCTACACTGTCAGGGATCAAAAGCACAGAGGGGAGTCCTCGGACCTCAGACCTCCTGAGTGTCATCACTTCAATGACAAGTCAAAATGGACATTTGTTCAAAATGAATGACAGAAGTACAAAGTGAGTTCTGATCATGAAGGGATGGGAACTGCTAAGCTTTTATTGATCCCATTAACAAGTCTGCCTTCAGG
Organism: Scarus forsteni; assembly: GCA_036419115.1. Lineage (NCBI taxonomy): Eukaryota > Metazoa > Chordata > Actinopteri > Labriformes > Labridae > Scarus > Scarus forsteni. Next base: position 890,157 of record JAZDUH010000448.1, on the reverse strand, counting down.
TCTGGTTCTTTACTGATTCTGTGGACCTTCTGTCTGGGCTAAAGTCATCCTCCACAGGTTTTTACCACCAACAATGATTTTTAATGTTTGCTGCATGGACGAATTGATGAGAGAATTGTTCATCAGACAAATTAAACTAAATCCTCAGGCTCTTCATCAATTCTCAGCCTGAACTGAGTTTTATTCTCATCCCTGATCATGAGGCCCAATTATTTTCAATATCCCTTTAAAATCAAACTTATTCATCCTTGAGTAAAAGTTGACATTTGTGTAAAAAAAGGAAAAAGATGCACTGTGTTTTTGAGACATAGCATTCAAAAGCAGTAAGTGACCATAACCTTTGACCTCATCAATCCAATCAGGTCATCCATCAGTGTGAGAGGAAAAATGTGAAAAGTTAAAATCAAAACTTTTATACTATTCTAACAATACAGCAGTTAATCTCTGGATGACCTCCATGAAATTTTTACCCTGTGACTCCTCCCACTGATGATAACCTAACCAATGAAATGATCCTGATCTGTGAAGTGGAGATAATGAAGGTTCTCAAACTGAACTATCAGCACAATCAGCTCAGTGTTGAGGATTCACAGCTGTGAAGAACAGCAGCTGCTTTGCTCTGATTTGATTTCAGAGGAACAACATTTCACATCTTCAGTCTGATTGGCTGGAACATCTCCAAAGACATGCTGATTCACCTCTTTATATTCATCTCTTATTTTATAGGTGAGTCTTCATATTGATATAGATCTATCATTTCAACCAGCTTTTCACAACAACTCATCTGTCCAACATTTCACAAGAACAGCTTTATCTCTGTGAGCTCAGATTTACTGGGACAGAAACAGACCATTTTCTTTAATCCATCTCAAAATGACAAATCTTCATTTTACAGCCCTGGGCTCCATGAACACCATCAACCCAGAAAGAGCTGAAGAAAATGTTGCAGAGGGACAAAACATCAACCTGACCTGCACATATGAGGGTGTGATCAACAACATCCAGTGGTACAGACAATACCAGAGATCCAGACCAGAGTTCCTGCTCTTCATCACAGAGGGAGGATTAATTCATAAAACAGTTTCTGATTTCAAAGCTCACATCAACAAGGAGAAGAAAGAAGTGAAACTAGAGATCATCTCTGCTGCTCTGTCTGACTCTGCTGTGTACTACTGTGCTCTGAGGCCCACAGTGACAGGAAACACCAAAACTCTGAACAAAAACCTCTGGAGGTAGGACTCCACAATACTCCACAACATCCACTAGAGGGAGTCCCATCCTCTCTAACTCCAGGTGAACATATCAATGAAGTCTTGACTGATGTCACCTAAAACACAGCTCTGATGAACCACTCCATCATAACACTGCAGAGGAGCCTCATCATGAACTTATTTTAACACACCTCCCTGACCTGCTCGTCCCTGTTTACTAGTCAATTCAGTATTTTTAAGAGATCAAATGACAAACTCTCATTTAATAGAAAAACTATTCCTGTTAAAGTGCAAATAAAAACTGAATTTTGTCACATTAATTATCTTATCACACAAACAGTCATCTCTGGGTGACTGGTTCATGTTATTTCTTTGGCTTTACATGGATAACTGAAGTCTTCATGAATCGGTAAATTCTTTGGTCCAAAAATACTGTAAATAAAGCGCAGCTGCATTCTATCCACACTCACAAGACCCTACTGTTCAGCAGGGCTGGTTTTGAGGGCGGTCGCCTTCATATGGTGATGAACCAGAGCAGTGCACACATGGAAATTCATTACAGTCCTTCCTTTTAACACGAATGAAACAGGCACTCCAGCCATGCACCACTCCCAATCCTAAATAAATTCTAACCATTGACTTATGTTACAACAGTGATACGCAAAACATGCTTACCACAGCAGGACTGCTGCAAATTAACCTACCTTTCAGGCTATTGTTAGCAGAAACTGAGGCATTCATCAATGAAACGGGCAGTCACTGCCATAAAGGACTTCATTCAAAGAGACGTACACATCTGTTATCTTTATCTATTAACTCAGAAACTTTCTCTTTTTTACTCCCTCATATTTTGCCGTTAGTGCATGCGTAATTGTGAGGCGTGCTGGCACTGGATATCTAGAAAAACATTGGAACCTGAAAATTCATGGGACTCTTTTAGTGTTTCCACACAGAGTTTCATATTAAACATGTTGTTCACTACAACAGACACTATTTTCTGCTGGAACTTTGAAGGCATCGGCAAATCCATATAGTCACAGCTGTGTGTACTCTCCTTTTTTCTCTCAACAAGAGTCTTTGCTTTCCAGTCACCATCAATGAAATGGGCAGTCACTGTCATAAAGGACTCCATTCAAAGAGACGTACACATCTGTTATCTTTATCTATTAACTCGGAAAATTTCTCTTTTTTACTCCCTCGTATTCTGCCGTTAGTGGATGCGTAATTGTGAGGCACGCTGGCACTGAATATCCAGGTTTCAATGTTTTTCTTGGCCTTCCACGACACCAATGGGCCTCATACCCTCAGAAATAAAATTGTTAATTCCTTCGGTGTTGTCGTTTTTGAATTTGGATGTTTATATGAGGCATAAAATCCAGCGCGGACTGGGTAAGGGATGCCACTGTTGCAGCGGGCAGCGGGCGGGTGCGCATGCAGCTATAAAACAAATTAACGATTATTAGACTAGAATATTGAAACGCTCTTAAATAAAAATATTGAAATGAACGTTAAATACATTAAAATGGTGTTCTGAGACATGATGTTACCTGTGAAATGGGGGTGCTCAGAAAATACTCCCATTTTACTCGATGCATTTCTCCTGATGAAATGAACTGCAAGGGAAGAAAATAAATGACAAATTTGGTCGACCAATCAGAATTTTGGTCAACTGAGCACGCATCGACCAATTAGTCGACCAGTCGACTAGGACTTTACAGCCCTAGTGACTGGCACACACATTCAGGTTTTAGCCGACTGTAGCTGCTCATTTCCGTCAAAAATAAAATGAATCCACTGGGTCCTTTGGTCCTCTGTGGCTGGTAGCCTACATGTGGACATTGTTGTGGAAGTTTTATCCCTGCTTCAGGTGAAGAAAGAAGTAGAGACTTCTTGCCGGCTGACATGGTTTTATTTCCTTTGCAAAGAAAAGATCGGTTAACACATCAGTTGGTCGAATGAAGAAGGACCCAGACTCATTGGAAGATCAGGGTTCAAGTACCTTAGGAGACAAATGGGATACACCAAATGGGAAGAGGGGCACTGTGCAGACATGGTAAAAACAATAGCAGACAAAAGATCAAGGAAACAAGGATGGGTGGGGGTCAGCCTGAGCTGAAGGTGTCAGGAGGGGTAGCAGATCTGAGGGACTAAGGTAGATCTTGGTTGCTGAGGGAGATGCCACAATTTTCCATCACAACATCTATGTGGCTGTTAACACCCAACAAGTGAGCAGTGACAGCTTCTGAGGTTAAACATGCTGAACTCCAATTTCTCACTAAGAATATGAACAATGGCTGCACATTGCGGAGGAAACGCTCCAGCTGGGGTTACTCAGGTAGACCAATCAGGTTAGATAAAGTTATGTAACAGTACATCCAAAGACTCAACAGCTCGCCAAATATCATGACTTTACATTCATACAGCCTGATAAATAAATAAATAAGTTTTGTCTTAGATCACATCTTGTGGGCTGTGAGGAAGGCCAAAGACCCAAAGACCCAAAAATATGTTGAAAGCCTTACAAAAGAGTTTTTTTCATTAATTGTCCCCATTTGTGATGGCCTTCAAACACGAAGGTCTGCACACCACAAGCGTCTACGAAGTCCTTTTGCTGAAGATGATCACATGCGATGTTTATGGTCCTTGACCTTCATCAGAAACCTTGATGTTTTGTCATCATGAAGACTTGACTGTTTCACTGAGACACTGAATCAATCCAACATCTGAGTCTCCTCCCTCTGACTGCAGAGATGTTTGATGATAGAGAACTGATTGAGCTGAGAACATCAGAGCAAACTAAACTGATTCATACTGATCCTTCAGTCTCACCATCTCACCTCTGCACACATGGACAAACTCACTCTGATACTGATCTTCTCAGCTCTCACAGGTATGTGGATGATGATCAGTGATGGATGATGCTAGGGGACAAAGTTTCATTGCAGTGCAATCTGATAAATAGTATAAAACCTGCAAAAAGGAGGAGGAATCACTACTGATCAGGATTTTTGCTCTGAAGATCATCATCTAAAATACTCACAACAAAGTTTTGCATCTCATGAACCGTGTTTGTCTTATCACTTTTTTTTTATCCACTTCAGGACAAACAGCTGCAGACAAAATCTCTCCACTGCTCAAACAAGTCAGAAGAACAGAAGGAGAATCTGTCACACTCAGATGTCACTATGAGACAACAGACCAGAGTGTTTACCTTTACTGGTACAGACATCACTCTGACATTCAGGCACCTCAGTTTATTCTTAGGAAAGGAGCACGAGACTGGAGTGCATATGAATACATCCCAGACCAACGATATGAATCCCAGACCTCTGACAGCTTCACTGTGCTGACCATCACAAAGCTAACCCTGGCAGACACAGCTCTCTACTACTGTGCTTTACACACAGTGATACAAAGTGTAGAAGAGGCTGTACAAAAACCTGAACACAGATATCTGACTACTCTTCAAAGAGGAGGGAAGTGGGATTCAAACCACAGCTTCATGTCAGATGGATTCTGATGATTCCTGTTTTATCAGACTCTCTGTGGTCACAGCTGCTGTTCAGACTCTGAGGGAGGATTCACATCAACATTCTGACAAAGAAATTCAGTTAAACCTGACTCAGACTGCTTTACCCCAGTAGACCTTCTGGAACTAATTTCTGTTGTTTACAAACCATCAACCTGTCAAAAAGCCCAGTCCTAACTTTGCTATCGAAGGAGGTTGATACCTTGGTTTGGTCACCCGAACGGGAGCCTATCCATGTACAGTTGTGCTGAAAAGTTTACTTACCCTGGCAAAATTTTTCATTACTTAGCCACTTCTCACAGAATGTGAATGAGAACAACAAAAACTGTTTTTGTCACCCTTGGTTATTGTCTGGTTGAAGCCAGTCATCATCAAACAGCAGTTTTTTAAATCATAATGAAAACAGAAACTAATCCAATGACCCTGATAAGAAGTTTTCATAGCTCAGTTCTTAATACATTCATGACAGCTTCATGTCTTTTGTTGTCATTACAGATGAGCTATTTTATTTTTCTCGGATCAATCAATCAATCAATCAATCAAACTTTATTTATATAGCACAGTTCATACAAATCCAATTGCAGCTCAAAGTGCTTTACATCAAAACAAACGATTGACAAAAGATGTATGTACATAAATACATACACATAAATACACAAACACATGTGTATATATATATATATATATATATATATATATATATATATATATATATATATACACATATATATATATACACACACATACATATGTGCATATATATACACACACACATACATAAATGATGACAATAACTTTCATTTTACCACTTAGCAAATGAACAATAAGGTCCATCTACCAAGTAGTATGTCACTATAATTGCAATGAATAGTTGGTAGGATGTCAAGAGGATGCAGAAACTAATGCACACCACAGGAGCTTGATTTAAAATGATAAAATGTATAACTACAAGAAAAAGCAAAGCAATAAAACCAACAAACATCTAAAGGAGTAAAGAATAAAACTAAGAGACATCTAAACAAGACACTAAAATATATTTAAAATAAATAAAAGTATGTTAAAAGATTCAAATTACCCCTAAAATAATTAAATGTAAAAACATAAGAACCATATCAAAATATAAAAGCAAATTGTAAAAATGGAATAAAATATCAGATAATAAAACATTAAACTAAAATAATAAGAATTGCTACTCAGAAATAAATAACTATAATAGTCATTAAAATAGTAAAAGTTCTACATAAAAGCCAGGCTGAATAGGTGAGTTTTTAGGCTGCGTTTAAAAATTTCTATGTTTTCAGCTTGTCTCAGACCCTCTGGGAGTTTGTTCCACAGTTTTGTAGCATAACAGCTAAAAGCAGCATCACCAAATGTTCTTGTTCTGCTCTGTGGAACAACTAAGAGAGAGGAATTTGAGGATCTGAGGGCCCGTCATGGTTCATAAACTAAAACCATCTCCGACAGGTACTCAGGAGCCAGGCCATGTAGAGCTTTATAAACTAACAAAAGAATTTTAAAATCAATTCGATAACTAACAGGCAGCCAGTGTAAAGACTTTAAAATGGGTGTAATGTGTGCTCTCCCCCTGGTCCTTGTCAGCACTCTAGCAGCAGAGTTTTGAATTAGCTGTAGTTCATTTATTGTGTTTTTGGGAAGACCAGAGAGGAGAGCATTACAGTAGTCAAGCCTGCTAGTTATAAAAGCATGCATTAGTCTCTCTGTTTGGCTCAGAGTGAGAAATGGTCGAACTTTTGAAATATTTCTGAGATGGTAAAATGCTGTTTTAGTGACCCCACGAACATGTGTTTTAAAGTTAAAATCAGCGTCAAAGACTACCCCAAGATTTCGTGCTTCTTGGCTGGGGCAGAGTCCTATTTTGTGGAGTGTGGGGGTCAGTTTCTCTCTCTGAGCCTTAGAACCAATTTTTAAAACCTCTGTTTTGTCCTGGTTGAGCTGCAAGAAATTCTGTGACATCCAGGCTGTTAAATCTAAAAGACAGTTAAAAAGTGAGTCTAACTGGCTGGTGTCGTCAGGAGACACGGACACATAGAGCTGAGTGTCATCTGCATAACTGTGAAAAGAGATGCCGTGTCTCCTGATAACACCACCCAGAGGTAACATGTACAAATTAAAAAGTAATGGTCCCAATATTGAACCTTGTGGCACCCCACTGGTAACCTCGTAGTGTGTTGATGATTGATTATCAATTGAAACAAAAAACTTTCTATCACAAAGGAAAACCATTTAAAAACATTACCACTGAGGCCCACATGTTCATTTAATCTATTTAAGAGAATCTGGTGGTCAACAGTATCGAAGGCAGCACTCAAGTCAAGTAGCACCAGAACCGAAGGCTTGTTGTTGTCAAGATTGACTCTGATATCATTAACAACTTTAAGCAGGGCTGTCTCAGTGCTGTGATGTGTCCTAAAGCCAGACTGGAACATTTCTAAAGTGTTGTTTGAGTTTAAAAAGGCACTCAGCTGATTAAAAACTACTTTCTCTGAGATTTTGCTTAAAAATGGTAGGTTTGAAATTGGTCTAAAATTGCTAGGCATTAAAATATCCAGGTTCCCTTTCTTTAAAATGGGTTTTACTCAAGCTGTTTTAAAATCGGTTGGGAATACTCCAAGCTGTAAAGAGTAATTAACAATAGCAAGGACATCCTCTGATACTGAATTAAAAATATCTTTAAAAGAGGGGATGGGTCAAGGGAACACGTGGAGGGCTTCAGTGCTGTTACCACCTTCCTGAGTGTTGCAGCATCAACCAGGTCAAAACTTTCCATCTTGACATCACTACCCACATAGGACACAGGGGAAAGTGAGATGTGCTTATTTTGCTGGCAGATACCAGACCTAATGTCTTCTATTTTGCCCCCGAAGTAGCCAGCAAACTCCTCACATCTGGATCCTGGAAGCACTGAGATGTTGCTGGTTGTGTTGTTTAAAAGTGAATCTATTGTGCTGAAGAGATGTCGGGGGTTATCGAGGTTGCTGTCTATTAGATCTGAAAAGTATTTTTGCCGGGATGTTCTGATTGCTTTATTGTAATGTTTTAATTTTTTTGTGAGTATGTTGTGATGTATTTCTAATCTAGTTTTCCTCCATCTTCGTTCAGCAGCTCTACATTCTCTTTTCAGTGTAAGAATGTTATTATTTTTCCATGGTACAGTCTTTTTTGGTTTTATTTTCTTGGTTTTTAAAGGAGCAACTGAATCAAACACTGTCCTGAGTTTGTGGGTGAAGTTGGTGGCCAGGTGTTCTGATGATGGTAATATGGTGCTATTGAAGACTGTGATCTGTGATGTGAGCTGTGGCTACTTCAGGGAATCATCCGTTTTTGAACTGTACGGTCTGTGATTATTGGGAGAAGGTGGTCTAGACTGTTAAAAAATACACAATAATGGTCAGAGAGAGCAAGATCGGTGACAGATGAGATGTTGATATTGATACCAAGTGATATAACTAAATCCAAAATATGTTTATGCTTGTGGGTTGGTGTGTTGACATGCTGCTTAAAATCCATACATTCTAGGAGTTCTAAGAACTGTTTGGTTCTGGTATCTGCCAGGTTGTCAATTTGAATGTTAAAATCACCAACTAAAATACAGGTATCATAGGTTGTGTGAATTACTGATAAAAGGTCTGAAAATTCAGTTAAAAAGGAGGAAAAAGGTGAATTTGGGGCTCTGTAAACTGTCACTGCAAGTATGGGTGGTTGGCACTTCAGAATTATGGCACTGTATTCAAATGAGTGAAATGTTCCAAAATGTACATCCCTACTTTTCAGAGTTTCTCTGTATATGGCAGCTGTTCCACCACTCCTTCCTTCTCTGCAGGACAACAAAGTATAGCTCGTGGACAGGCCTCTATGAGTGTGGCTTGTACCTCTGATCCCAGCCAGGTCTCAGTCAGGAAGAGACAGTCCAGAGCATGATCAATGATCAGATCATTCAGTACAAAAGATTTGTTTGTGATTGATCTGACATTAAAAAACAACCATTTTGATTTCTGTAGGTTTTGACGGTAATGTATTTCTCAAGATGGGAACAGTCACCAGGTTATTGAAGTTTTGTCCATTCGATGATCTGCTTGAAATATTTCTGTGAGTTGAGATAATGGAAGAGATACAGCTGACAAAAGATGGAAGTCATGTTGATAGACACCGTCAATGTTCTCTGCCAGCATCTGAGAGCCTCTATGGTTTGGGTGAAGCCCATCACGCTTAAGCTGGGCCCCAGAAAAGGTCAAAGTTATCTATAAAAAATACTTCAGTTTTCACACAGACATTTCAGCCATGAGTTCAGGGAGAAAAGCGACTGAATTTCTCTATACCTCTGTTGTGTGTTGGTAGAGGTCCTTTTACCAGTATCTTTGGGATGAAATAAAAGTTTTAAAATGTTCCTTTAAAATTTGACTCACGCTGAGATGTGTTGCTACCGATGTGTGCCACCACGGTATTACATCACAGTGCTTTTTAAGCAGTGGAAGCTGGGAGTTGAGGTCCAGGACGCTCACTCAGTGGACAGCGGTGGAGGTCGAGCCGTGGTCAGGAGCGACACATGGAGTCTCCGATCACCACAGTGGATCTCTGATGGTGCAGGTGAGGCGGGTGCAACAGAGGATGCCGGTCGGGACGAGTCCGGCTCAGAACCATATAGCGATTTTCCAGCCTTAGCTCGGGCGTGATGGTAATCGGAGGATTTCCTTGGCTCGGCGTTGGTTTCTGTCACCCACCCGCCTCCATGGCTGGTCCCCGGCGTGGAGTGGAGCAGGAGCTGGCCTCTGCCCTGCGGCGCTTGAGGCTCATCGGTGGCCAGAGGAGGAAGTGCTCCTCCGACAGAGTCCCCAGACCTGGCTCTTGTTCAGGGAGAGTTGTTGCCAGAAGAACCAAGCTTTGAGCCCCCATGCCGACGGATCCATTTAAAACGGTAGCGTTAAAAGTGTCCTGAAGTTTAGATGTCTCCTTCAGGATAGCATTTAGCTCCGTGCTTTGGCAACTTCTGTGCATCTCAAGCAGTTTCTCCTGGTTCTCTGATTTTATCACATTTAGCGCAGATAAAATTTTCAACAAAGTCCTCATTTATGATTAAAAACATGTCACAAAGTTCACAAGACTCGTTTGCTCTCCATGTGCCCGAGGTCTCCATGCTTGGATTCAGACAGGTAACAGGTAGCCCAGTATGAACACCGCGATGATTTAAAGTGCACTGGTCGGCGGTTAAAAATGCTCTTAAAAACGGGTTAAATGTAAAATCAAAAACACAATAAAATCTCAATAAAAAAGTCAGTAATAGGTGTGTCAGAGACTTTTAAAATACGAAATGTTTGGAGCTAAAACAAACCGACCACAGCCACAGCGGCCATCTTTACAAATGATCAGGATGCCTGTTTTCCTTGGCAGACAGCCTCCAGTTCCTGTAAATTACTTGGACTGTCTTGCATGAACTGCACCATTGAGATCTCCCCAGAGTGGATCAATGATATTGAGGTCAGGAGACTGAGATGGTTGCTCCAGAACCTTCTCTCTATTTTGCTGAAGCCATTCACAGGCCAACTTGTCCTTTTGGATCATTATTACATTGAGGTATTTTCCTCCAGTATTTTCTGATAACATGCTGCATTCATTTTGACATCAGTTTTGACAAAGTTTAATGCCTTTGTAGCTTACACATCCCCAAAACATCATGAATCCTCCTCCATGTTTCACAGCTTCCTCCAAATTAACTTAAATAAATCCTTTCTTCATGTTAATGTCTATAGTTCAGTCTTGTTCATTTCTGTCCCTTCATTTAATTTTTGCATACCTTACTGACCCAACAATTGACACGTCAGATGTCTGATTTTACGTGGAACGTTTTGAAGTGATTGAATGTTTATTTTTCCATTGTATGGCATGTAGAAAGGCAGAGACAACACACCTTTGTAAAGAGATGCTGCTCTGTGGAGGGCAAAGACAGAAGCTGGTAAAAATCTTCAGCTCAAAGATGCATTGCCAAAGTGGCTCAGAGACTTTGTTTTGGCCCTTGAATGTCAGCCCAGAGTGTTTCAGCTCTTCAGCTCCAGACTTTTATGTCTAAGGACCAGCAGACACCTGACCCTCCTTCTGTGAACCTGGTGGATACCCTGCAGTTATCCTGATAAATTAAAGGCTGCAGCTGTGAAATTGGTTTGACAGACAATCAGCTGAGAGCCTTTTTCCAACAACTGTGATCCTCCACTAGAGGGCCACATCATCAAGAAGGAACTGAGCTACCTCAGCACTGACATCAATCTTTCAGTAGAAGATAACTGCTGCTGTGAGGAGAACTTTCCTCACACTGAATGTTGAACATCAGCTAGTTCCTCCTGTTGATCTAAACCTTGTTGTAGAGATGGGACATTGGCTGTGGATCATTCTGACTGCTCTGCTCTTCTATGGCAAGACACAACGAACAAAAAAAACTTGCACTGTTGAACATAGATTAGAGTCTGATCTTTAGGCTTCCATACTTAATTCACTGTTTTCTGGGGTCTCATGATCAGTTCTAACCTTACATCTTCTATTTTATCCAGAATGTGAAGGACAAGACAAAGTGAAGCAAGAACCAGAAGATGTAGTTGCCTCTGATGGAGACTCAGTCACACTTGGATGTACATTTGAGACCACTGACACAGCCCCATACTTGTTCTGGTATAAACAAGATGTTGGTGGTGTCCCCAAGTATCTGTGGAAAGGCTATCCAACATTCGCAGAAAACACAGAAAGATTTACTGCTGAAATCCACGGGAAATCAGTTCCTCTGGAGATCCAGAAGCTTCATGTGTCTGACTCTGCTGTGTACTACTGTGCTCTGCAGCCCACAGTGACAGGAAACACCAAAACTCTGAACAAAAACCTCTGGATTTGAAGATACTCTGGAACATCCACTAGAGGGAGTCATGCTCTGCTAACCAATGGTATTTTGGGATTCAGGCTTGATCTTCATCATTTGACAAAACAAAGCAACTCCATCTGAGTCTCCTCCCTCTGACTGCAGAGATGTTTGATGACAGAGAACTGATTCAGCTGAGAACATCAGAGCAAACTAAACTGATTCATACTGATCCTTCAGTCTCACCAGCTCACCTCTGCACACATGGACAAACTCACTCTGATACTGATCTTCTCAGCTCTCACAGGTATGTGGATGATGATCAGTGTTGGATGATGATTGATGACAAAGTTTCATTTAATTTCCTGAACTAAACTCTGTTTCTTTGTCATCAATCCAACACTCATATGATTCTTTAACAGCTCACTGAAGCTTTTGTTACTGTTCTACAGAATGTTTGGCACAGAAAGAAAACGTGCTGCAACCAGAAGGAGATGTGACTGCCACTGAAGGAGAGACAGTAACTCTTGGCTGTCAGTACAACAGCACAGCACCAAATGATTATCTATTCTGGTACAAACAGGACGGAGACAACAGGCCAGAGTTCATCCTCAGCAGATTTACATTTGGAGAAGGAGAAACAGTGAAGGAGTTTGAGGAGAGATTTTCATCCAAACTGGATTCAGCCAAAAAATCAGTTCCTCTGAAGATCCGGAAGCTTCATGTGTCTGACTCTGCTGTGTACTACTGTGCTCTGAGGCCCACAGTGACAGGAAACACCAAAACTCTGAACAAAAACCTCTGGAGGTAGGACTCCACAATACTCCACAACATCCACTAGAGGGAGTCCCATCCTCTCTAACTCCAGGTGAACATATCAATGAAGTCTTGACTGATGTCACCTAAAACACAGCTCTGATGAACCACTCCATCATAACACTGCAGAGGAGCCTCATCATGAACTTATTTTAACACACCTCCCTGGCTGGCTCGTCCCGATTTTGTAGTCAATTCAGTATTTTTAAGAGATCAAATGACAAACTCTCATTTAATATAAACTATTCCTGTTTAAGTGCAAATAAAAACTGAATTTTGTCACATTAATTATGTTATCACACAAACAGTCATCTCTGGGTTACTGGTTCATGCTATTTCTTTAGCTTTACATGGATAACTGAAGTCTTTATGAATCAGTAAATTCTTTGGTCCACAAATCTTGTGAATAAAGCTGCATTCTATCCACACTCACAAGACTCTACTGTTCAGCAGGGCTGGTTTTGAGGGCGGTCGCCTTCATACGGTGATGAACCAGAGCAGTGCACACATGAAAATTCATTGCAATCCTTCCTTTTAACACGAATGAAACAAGCACTCCAGCCATGCACCACTCCCAATCCTAAATACATTCTAACCATTGACGTATGTTACAACAGTGATACAGGTCCCCCCAAATCACAGGTTAATGCAAAACATGCTAACCACAGCAGGACTGCGGCAAATTAGCCTACCTTCCAGGCTATTGTTAGCAGAAACTGAGGCATAATAGGGTGAGTAAAAGATCGAGTATATTAATCCAACTGTCAAACTTCTCTTCAGAAACACACATCAACCCTGAATTCATGCCAGTTACAAGATAACAGCCACTTGATTCCCCCAAACATCACAGTCTAACGCACAACATGATCATCTAGCCTACCGTCTGGACTAACACCAGCAGAAACTGAGGGGGAATGGGATTGGTAAAGAACTGATTGTATTCAGCCAACTGTTAAACTCCTCTTGAGTAATGTAGGAATGTTTACACTTTGAAGTTTACTCTTTAGACTTTCAATAAGTAACGTGAACACTGACAAACACCTGAAAATATCCCTGCCATTAGCTTCACCTCATAGAAATGAGCAAAATAAATACTACACGGCATTGAAATGCTAGCATTTCCAATATCAAATTTGTAATAGGATTGTTGGTACTGAGCCTGGATTCAGGAAAGGTCTAATTCTCATTCCTGTGTTGAACTGACTGAAATTGAAGAAGCAGTTGGACGTGGAGTGACTGGCACACACATTCAGGTTTCAGCCAACTGTAGCTGCTCATTCCCATCAAAAATAAAATGAATACATTGGGCCCTTTGGTCCTCTGAGGCTGGTAGCCTACATGTGGACATTTTCTTGGAAGTGTTTTTCCCTGTTTCTGGTAAAGAAACAAGTGGAGACTTCCTGCCGGCAGACATGATTTGATTTCCTTTGCAAAGAAAAGATCAGTCAACCCACGAGTTGGTCAAATGAAGAAGGACCCGACTCAATGGAAGATCAGGGTTTGCACCTTAGGAGACAAATGGGATACAAAAAATGGGAAAAGGGGCACTGTCCAGACATGGGTAAAAATAATAGCAGACAAAAGACTTAGTATTTACATGGAGATGTCAATGATCTTTGATCAAGGAAACAAGGATGGGTGGGGGTCAGCCTGAGCTGAAGGTGTCAGGAGGGGAAGCAGATCTGAGGAACTAAGGTAGACCTTGGTTGCTGAGGGAGATGCCACAAATTTCCATCACAACATATATGTGTCTGTTCACAGCCAACAAGCGAGCAGTGACAGTTTCTGAGGTTAGACATGCTGAACACCAATTTCTCACTGAGAATATAAACAACATGGATCCACATTACAGATCTACCCAGCTGGGGAGGTATACTTAAGCATTTCAAAATATAATGTTATATATCCACAGACTCAACAGCTCGCAAAAAAAACATGAGTTTACATTCATTCAGCCTTATAAATACAGGTTTTGTTGTCTCATATCACATCTTGTGGGCTATGAGAAAGGCCAAAGAACCAAAAATATGTTTAAAGCCTTACAAAAGAGTTTTTTATATGTTCCCATTTGTTATGGGCTTCAAACACTAGGATCTGCACACCACAACCTGCTTCAAAGTCCTTTTGATGAAGATGATCACATGCGATGTTTATGATCCTTGATCTTCATCAGACACCTTGATGGTTTGTCATCATGAAGACTTGACTGTTTCACTGAGACACTGAATCAATCCAACATCTGAGTCTCCTCCCTCTGACTGCAGAGATGTTTGATGACAGAGAACTGATTGAGCTGAGAACATCAGAGCAAACTAAACTGATTCATACTGATCCTTCAGTCTCACCATCTCACCTCTGCACACATGGACAAACTCACTCTGATACTGATCTTCTCAGCTCTCACAGGTATGGGAAAAATGTTCATTAAAAACAATTAGGATACAGCTCTCCAACATTATCATGTCGTATGACTTCTCTACACTGTTTTACAAGAATATTGGAACAGACTTCATGACAAAGTCCCATCACATTAACATCAGAAATTCTTCATTTAATATGAAATCACCTTGTTGTTTCTCATGTTGTAGGTATCATCTGTGAGGAGCTCACTCCAGTCAAAGATGAAGTGATCAGTCCAGAAGACAGCTCTATAACTCTGTCCTACACATACCACAAGACCTTTTCTGGTAGTGATGATTTCTTCTGGTATCAACAACATCCAGGAAAACCTCCAGAGTTTCTCTTCTACATATCTGGACTGAATTCTACAAGAGCAGCAGAATCTCTGGGATCAGACTCAAAGTTTTCTACCAAGTTGTTTGGAGAGAATCGTCTGGACCTGCAGATCTCCTCTGCTGCTCTGTCTGACTCTGCTGTGTACTACTGTGCTGTGAAGCCCACAGTGACAGGAAACACCAAAACTCTGAACAAAAACTCAAACTGACAGACAATCAGCTGAGAGCCTTTATCCAACAACTGTGATCCTCCACTAGAGGGCCACATCACCAAGAAGGAACTGAGCTACCTCAGCACTGACATCAATCTTTCAGTAGAAGATAACTGCTGCTGTGAGGAGAACTTTCCTCACACTGAATGTTGAACATCAGCTAGTTCCTCCTGTTGATCTAAACCTTGTTGTAGAGATGGAACATTGGCTGTGGATCATTCTGACTGCTCTGATATCTGGTGAGAGAGAATAACTGCCTTTGACAGAAATGAATTCATTTCAACATTTGAGTGTGTCTTAATCTCTGAATGTGTAACAACTTAACCTGAAAATGTTCATCAACAACTGGTTCACTTGTCCTGAAATATTTATCTTAATATCTTCTCCAGAGTGTGAAGGATAAAACACCGTGAACCAACCACCAGGAGATATCATTGCTTTTGAAGGAGAATCAGTCACACTTGGATGTTCTTTTAAGACCACTACAGCTGCAACTGATTACTTCTTCTGGTACAGACAAGACCATGGTGATTCTCCAGAGTACATGCTGAAGTGTTATTCAGGTCAGTCGGAAAATAGTGATCAATTTAATAAGGACAGATTTACTGCTGAGATCACAGGGACATCAGTTCCTCTGAAGATCCAGAAGCTTAATGTGTCTGACTCTGCTGTGTACTACTGTGCTCTGAGGCCCACAGTGACAGGAAACACCAAAACTCTGAACAAAAACCTCTGGACTTGAAGATACTCTGGAACATCCACTAGAGGGAGTCATGCTCTGCTAACCAATGGTATTTTGGGATTCAGGCTTGATCTTCATCATTTGACAAAACAAAGCAACTCCATCTGAGTCTCCTCCCTCTGACTGCAGAGATGTTTGATGACAGAGAACTGATTGAGCTGAGAACATCAGAGCAAACTAAACTGATTCATACTGATCCTTCAGTCTCACCATCTCACCTCTGCACACATGGACAAACTCACTCTGATACTGATCTTCTCAGCTCTCACAGGTATGTGGATGATGATCAGTGTTGGATGATGCTTGAGGACAAAATTTCATTAAATTCCTGTCTGATAAATAACGTAAAGCCTGCAGATAAGGGTAGGAATCTCTGTCCTGATCAGGATTTCTGCTCTGAAGATCATCAATCAGAACAAAGTAATGTCTTCTCTTGAACCTTGTTTGTCTCATCACTACTTTTTCTCGTTCACTTCAGGACAAACAGCTGCAAACAAAATCTATTCTGTGGAAAAAGAAGTCAGAAAAACAGAAGGAGAATCTGTCACACTCAGATGTCACTATGAGACAACATCAGATATGTCCGTCTTCACTGGTACAGACATCACTCTGATCTTCAGGCACCTCAGTTTATACTCTGGGAAGGAGCAAGAAAAGAAACACGCTCATATATTCCAGACAAAAGATATGGATCCCAGACCTCTGACAGCTCCACTGAGCTGACCATCACAAAGCTAACCCTGGCAGACGCAGCTCTCTACTACTGTGCTTTAGACACACAGTGATACAAAGTGTAGAAGAGGCTGTACAAAAACCTGAACACAGATATCTGACTACTCTTCAAAGAGGAGGGAAGTGGGATTCAAACCACAGCTTCATGTCAGATGGATTCTGATGATTCCTGTTTTATCAGACTCTCTGTGGTCACAGCTGCTGTTCAGACTCTGAGGGAGGATTCACAGCAACATTCAGTTAATTCAGTATGAGGAGACACAGACCAAACACAAACAACACAAATAAAGATCTCTGATGGTCCATAAAGTGACCTTACCTAGACGTCTTTTCCACAATAAACTGTCAGAAACTAAATTCTGTTGTCTCCTCCTCCAAACCATTAATCTGTTCTTTAGACCTGATCAGGTCTATGCTCTCAAAGGAGGTAATTTCCTTAGTTTGATGAGCCTCTTTGGAACCATCAGTATATCTTAATCAACAGGCCATGTGCCACAGTCCTTTAAAGTAGTTTTATTCATGTCACTTCTTCAGTAGCCTACCCTTGATTCAAGGGCATTAGCTAACTGCAGGCCTTTATCAAACCTTCCATGAACTTCAAAGTTCCTTCAGAAAGTAGTGGCTTATCTATACACTCCTGATCAAAATCTAAAGACCAGTTTAAAAATTGCCAGAATTGACCTTTTGCATTTTTGGATCTTAATGAGGTTTTTAGGAGAGCTGCAATATTCAAAAGCAAGAAGGGGGAGTGTGAAAACAAGCACTTTGAAATAGTAATTTATTGAAAAAAACAAGTGTGGCAGGTGGCCCTCTACCTCCATGCCACTGCACGGCACTGTGTGGCTCTGTTGGCTCTTTTTAGCGCAGGGCGTCACCTTGAGCGCGGGGCGTCACCTTGAGCGCGGGGCGTCACCTCGTGCGGCTATTTGGGCAGGTGGGTTACACCTTGAGCTCCCTTTTGCTTCTGTCCATCTCCTGGAGTGATCGTGGTGTGGAGTCCTTTTGTTTGGCGTGGCATGGACCATGTGTGGGGTGGCTGCCACATGATCATCCATCGTTGTCTGCAGGTAATGCGCACATACCTCGGTCTCCTTGGTGCATGATCTGGACATTTATTAATTTGGGTTCCGTGTTTTAGCGCGGCTGACGGCTGCTGGTGGCTGACTGGGAGCGGGTGGCCTGGAGTTGCTCTGCCGGAGCTTGTCGGGGTGGTAGTGGAGCCACAGACTGGGGAAGAGCTGGCTGATTCCTCGTCCTCCTCTGTGCTCTCCATGGTGAGCGCCGTTGCGCTGTGTCGGCGCCGTATCCAGTGGCTAATTGCAGGCAATCAGGTCGGCCATCGCCTGAACGATCACTGCTGTTTTGGCTTGTTTGAACTCTTTTGGCTGTTCACCTCCGGTACGTGTCCCCGTGTGTAATCCCCCTGCTTCAAGCTCGGTCCTGCGGGTTTAAGGTCCGGGTTTTCTGCCTCAGGCTGTTTAAGGTTTTCTTGGACTTGGTTCTTTCTCAATTGAACCCCCTCTATGAACGTGACCTGGCCGTGCGCTGCAGGAGCAGTAGGGCTGTGGGGGTGATCACCTTTTTAGAGAATTTTGTATTTTATTGTTGAATTATTTCTTTGATTGTTACTTCTTGCTTTTGATTATTTTTGGGATTATTATTCTTATTTTGTTATTTTTGATTTTGTATTTGAACGTTAAGTGAGTTATTTTGGATTGTTAATTTCTTGCTTTTGATTATTTTGGGAATTATTCTTATTCTTATCATTACTATTAATTCTGTGTTTAATTTGTATCTTTTGTTCATTACTGGTGCATCAGTTTTTAAAATAGCACTTGCTGGGTTCTAACTATTTTCTCCTTGTGTTCAGGTGCTGAGGCCCCCATAGCGGCAGTCCGGTTCCCTGGTGGTGGTGTTTTCATGATTCCCCTTTTTTTTGTTGGTGTGCAGTGTCACGGGTGATTAGTTTGAAGATCCCTTCCCTTATTAGAATCCCTTCCTGCCGTATGGTAAGCCTCAGCCCTTGCCTTGGGACCTCCTTTTGTTTAGTGCAAGTTTTAATGATCAGGTATTGATGCACCAGTTATAATTTAGAATTTTCATGATTTACTTAATTATTGGAGTTGTTTTGGGGTTATTGCTTGTGTTGACTTTGTTTGGTTGTTAATAAAATTTATTTTCATTTTAACTGAAACCGTCTCAG
This sequence comes from Scarus forsteni, assembly GCA_036419115.1. NCBI lineage: Eukaryota > Metazoa > Chordata > Actinopteri > Labriformes > Labridae > Scarus > Scarus forsteni. Next base: position 871,121 of record JAZDUH010000448.1, on the reverse strand, counting down.
CTCTGGGTGATTACGATCCTGTGTGACCTGGTTTATGTGTTTATTCAGTTATCACCTGGTTTAGGATTTCCTGGCGGTGAATTTCCTCACCCCAGGTGGCGTTGTCGCAGCAAAATTATATATCTTAACCTGACCCTCACGCTACACAAGTAAACTGAAATGGGCTGTTTATCAGCTGGTCAAAAGTTTAAGACCATCACTCAAAAAATGACAAAAAACTCTCCAAACCAGAACAAAAATGTTTCTCAGTAGGACTCAGTCATGAGCAGCTCCACCGTTCTTGTTAATCACTTCAAAAATTGGTTTGGGCATGCTTGATGAAAGTGTTTCCAGGAAGCTTTTGGGAACATTGCTCCAAGTAGTGAAGATGGCTTCATGAAGGGCATCAACTGTCTGAACTGACGGCCATTTTTATAAACTTCCCTTGACCTCCATCCCCAAGTGTTCTCTATGGGATTTAAATCAGGGGAACATGCGGGATGGTCCAAAAGAGTGATGTTATTCTCCCTGAAGAAGTCCTTGGTCAAGCGAGCATTGTGAACTGCAGCGTTGTCCTGTTGAAAAACCCAGCTGTTACCACACAGACGAGGGCCCTCAGTCATGAGGGATGCCCTCTGCAACATCTGCACGTAACCAGCCGCCGTTTGACGACCCTGCACCACCTGAAGCTCCAGTGTTCACTGAATGAAAAAGACCAGATCATGATGGACCCCCCTCCACTGTGCCGGGTAGAAAACATCTCAGGTGGGATCTCCTTGTCATGCCAGTAACGTTGAAGCCATCTGGACCGTCAAGGTTACATTTTTTCTCATCAGAGAGTAAAACTTTTTTCCACCTTTCAGTGTCCCATGTTTGATGCTCCAAAGTCTAAACGGGCAGTTTTGTGGCGTTGAAGGAGACGAGGTCTTTGAATGTGTTTGAAACCTTTTTCCCACAGATGCCGTCTGATGGTTATTGCGCTGCAGTCGGCACCAGTAAGGGCCTTAATTTGGGTTGAGGACCGCCCTGTGTCTTGACGGACAGCCAATCAGATCCTCTGGCTCAGCGCAGGTGTAATTTTTTTGGGTCTACCACTTGACTTTTTTGTTCCATAATGCTCAGGATCTTTCAAAAACATTTAGAATGACTGTCTTACTGCGTCCAACCTCAGCAGCAATGGCACGCTGTGAGAGGCCTTGCTTATGCAGCTCGACGATCCGACCACGTTCAAGAAGAGAACGCTTCTTAGCTTTAGCCATCAGGAGGGCATGACCGTGTGAACGCCTGACAGAAAATGACAATTTGGAGCAGATTTTGGCTTTAATAGCCTGTGGACTTAAACTTTTGATCAGCTGATAAACAGCCTATTTCAGTTTACTTGTTGTTTTCAATAAATGACTTTTTCAAAGTGCTTTTTTTCACACTCCCCCTTCTTGCTTTAACATATTGTAGCTCTATTTAAAACCTCATTAAGATCCAAAAGTGCAAAAGGTAAATTCTAGCAATTTTTCAACTGGTCTTAAGATTTTGATCAGGAGTGTATATTCAGACAAGTTAGAGGTCATTGTGTTGGGCCCCAAACACCTGAGAGAAACCTGTTCTAGTAATATGGATGCCTTAGATGGCATCAGTCTTGCACCAAGAGTGATAGTTAGAAATTTTGGGGTACTATTTTATCAGGATTTATCCATCAACTGAGTCTTTTCATTTTTGTAACATTGCAGTATAAGGATCAGCTTGGTTTCTTATGCCTAATTATGATTCAAGGAAAAAAGCTTCTGAAAAGTACTTGTTAATTAAGTTTGTTTTGTATTCAAAGTCAGTTACTTAAAAGTTTTTTCACACAAATTTTCCCACCACTAGCAAAATTCCCAACACAAATGCTGGAGAATCAGTCCCTGAAATACTTGATTCCCAATTTAACCCAAAACCAAAAGAAAGGACAAAACCTAAACACAAAATGTCCTTCAAAGGTAATTTTAAGTCTAATGTCTCTGGCTTGAAAAACAGAAAATGGTACAATCCAAAGGTGCTCTAAACTTAAAAATTCAAAAACAGTCGGCTCAAAAGCTCAAAGTTGAAAAAGTCCAAAAAAATGCATTGGAAAGTGTACAAAAAAGAAAATGACTCCCAAAGGGAACAACTCACCGGTCCAGGACACTTCCTCTGACTCCCAAACTGGAGCTCCAGTTCTCCCAGTTGTCCTTTTACCAAACATCCCAGCACCTGTATGGAGATGTTTTTCTCACAGACGTCAAAAATGTCTTCCTTTAATTTGACTGGTGGAAGTTCAGAGACCAACCAAGTTTCTTCAGAATCTCACCAGCTGAATCTCCCCTCCAAACATTTCTCCTTCTCCTCTCGTTGTTCCACTCAGCCCCTCCCCTCTTGATCCAACCTGATCAACTTGGCTGCAGCAGGTCACCTGACCAGGAACCTGAAGCTAAACAGACTTTTCACAATAGGAGCAGCAGTGTGTCTTTGAGGGTGAGCAAAGGGATCCCCCCTTACAAGGATTTTTATTTATTGTAAATCCTCAACTCAACACAAAAATGTCTCCCAAAAAACCCACTTTATGGTAATGTCACAGCAGAAATCAGGCCGATCCTGTCTCAGAGCAATGCTCAGAAGACTTGTTGTTTCATTAAGTCACTTAAGATGCTTCAGCTGTTTCAAAATGCTGCAGCATGTGTACTGACAAGAACAAGGAGTAGAGATCACATTAGTCCTGTATTAGCTTCTCTGCATTGGCTTCAAAAAATTCTGGAATAGCATTTAAGATTCTTCTTGTCACATATAAAGCTGTAAATGGGCCAACAGTTTATCTCAAAGAGCATGTTCTCTCTAATTGTGTTTTCTGCTTAACTCATTTTCTCCAGTGTCTTTCAGTTTACTTTGTGGCTTTATTTTTTCGTTGAGCTCAAAATGGATTGGATTTTAGAGCATCTTCTAGTCTATACACTTCATTTTTGTAACTACCTGCTGTTGGGTGCTGTTTTTGGTTTGTCTTATACTGTTTTTCCACTGGCCAAAAATCCCATTCAAATGTGGTAACAATCAGCTCCTGTCAGCAGTGATAAAGGGTCTAATCAGCATTTAGACCTGGGAGATCTGACCCTCCAAGTGACACAGGTTTTTATCAGCTCACCTGTCATTAGGTCCAGAGGGAACATCACACCTGATGAACCCACTAAATTTTGAGAGGATGTTGGCGTCACTTGCCGAGGGCACAATATTGTGCCCGTCTCCGTTGTCCTTCGACTCTTTGCAAAGGCAACAAATTTGATCTGACTTTGTGACATCACGATCAGATGTGTTCAGTCTATGCTGAGTTTGTACAGTACTAAAAAGAGACAAAAGAACAAAATACAGAAAACAGATTACCACCATGTCCATGGTTTCCAACTCAGAGTACTCCACTGTTTATGGTCAAGTTTCAGCGTGCTGATGATGTCATTAACTTAATGACATCAGTTTGATGCACCAGAGGAAAAAAAAAAACAACCCAGCGCATCTGCTTGTGATTAGGGGTGTAAAAGTCCATCAATCTGGATTGACAAATGGACTGGTTAAGCAATGATGAAATCAAATCAAATGGAAATTCACAGCATCGATCAAGATCATTAACTTTATTAAACAGCTTTATTTTGAAAATCTGACTGAATATCTGCATCACAGTTTCTGCCCAAACCATAGACTGTAAAAAACATGGACGCCATGTCGCTGGGCTAAAATTGAAGCCACCATGAAAACTGCTCCCCCTGGTGACTGGCTGCAGTATAGGTCAACTCTCCGTCTCCCCCATTCATCTGAACGGGCCGAAGTGAAACTTCAAAAAATTAATACACCTCGTAAAAATATTTCTCCCACCCGTATGCTGTGGTGATATGAAAGTATTATTGGGCTGTGGACCTTCTGTCTGGACTAAAGTCAGCCTCCACAGGTTTTTACCACCAACAATGATTTTTAATGTTTGCTGCATGGACGAATTGATGAGGAAACTGTTCATCAGAAATATTAAACTAAATCCTCACACTCATCAATTCTCAGCCTGAACTGAGTTTTATTCCCATCCCTGATCATGAGGCCCAATTATTTTCAATATCCTTTTAAAATCATACTTTTTCATCCTTGAGTCAAAGTTGACATTTGTGTACAAAATGAAAAAGATGCACTGTGTTTTTGAGACATAACATTCAAAAGCAGTAAGTGACCATAATGACAGATAACCTTTGACCTCATAAATCCAATCAGGTCATCCATCAGTGTGAGAGGAAAATGTGAAAATTTAAAAACAACACTTTTATACCATTCTAACAATACAGCAGTTAATCTCTGGATGACAAATAAATGTTGTTAAATAAATCCACACTCGTCCTCTTCAGTTCACAAACTTCATAGATACTAAAGTCAATATAACAAAGATCTTTCTGTCCATGTTTTTATTGATTATACCTCAAATAAAAAATACCTTCATAACCAAGACAAATATGATGAGGACAGATTTATGATCTGGGCATCTATGAATCAGTTGTAATCATAAACTTTATTTTTCCTGTTGTCTCTGCCCACCTACACACATCCATAACATGTTGTCTTATTAAAAAATGATGAAGACACTCTGAGTTATTCTTGAGGTATCACATTAACAAACAAAGAAAGAAAACAAAGAACAAGTCTCCATGATCTTGGGCTTGGACTTTCTAAATCTGTTCAATATCACTGTATCGAGCTCAGCAGCTGGTCACAGATTGAAGAAACTTCCAAGACGATTTGTTTTTAAGATCTTGTTTAAAGTTATGTTGATCGATTTGGATGGACAGATGGACAAAGTATCACAGTCTAAAAACATAACACCAAAGATATAAGAGACAAAGACTATGTATGACATTCATGAAAACATTATGAAGGAAAAAATAAAAATATTTGCTTGGGTTATAAGGTTTAACCCTCTGGCTCCTCCCACTGATGATAACCTAACCAATGAAATGATCCTGATCTGTGAAGTGGAGATAATGAAGGTTCTCAGACTGAACTATCAGCACAATCAGCTCAGTGTTGAGGATTCACAGCTGTGAAGAACAGCAGCTGCTTTGCTCTGATTTGATTTCAGAGGAACAACATTTCACATCTTCAGTCTGATTGGCTGGAACATCTCCAAAGACATGCTGATTCACCTCTTTATATTCATCTCTTATTTTATAGGTGAGTCTTCATATTGATATAGATCTATCATTTCAACCAGCTTTTCACAACAACTCATCTGTCCAACATTTCACAAGAACAGCTTTATCTCTGTGAGCTCAGATTTACTGGCACAGAAACAGACCATTTTCTTTAATCCATCTCAAAATGACAAATCTTCATTTTACAGCCCTGGGCTCCATGAACACCATCAACCCAGAAAGAGCTGAAGAAAATGTTGCAGAGGGACAAAACATCAACCTGACCTGCACATATGAGGGTGCGATCACCAACATCCAGTGGTACAGACAATACCAGAGATCCAGACCAGAGTTCCTGCTCTACATCATGGAGGGAGGATTAATTCATAAAACAGTTTCTGATTTCACAGCTCACATTAACAAGGAGAAAGAAGTGAAACTAGAGATCATCTCTGCTGCTCTGTCTGACTCTGCTGTGTACTACTGTGCTCTGAGGCCCACAGTGACAGGAAACACCAAAACTCTGAAGAAAAACCTCTGGACTTGAAGATACTCTGGAACATCCACTAGAGGGAGTCATGCTCTGCTAACCAATGGTATTTTGGGATTCAGGCTTGATCTTCATCATTTGACAAAACAAAGCAACTCCATCTGAGTCTCCTCCCTCTGACTGCAGAGATGTTTGATGACAGAGAAGTGATTGAGCTGAGAACATCAGAGCAAACTAAACTGATTCATACTGATCCTTCAGTCTCACCATCTCACCTCTGCACACATGGACAAACTCACTCTGATACTGATCTTCTCAGCTCTCACAGGTATGTGGATGATGATCAGTGTTGGATCATGTTTGATACAAAAGTTTCCTTTCACTTCTTGAACGAAACTCTATTTCTCCATCATCAATCCAACACTCACATGATTCTTTAACAGCTCACTGAAGCTTTTGTTACTGTTTTACAGAATGTTTGGCACAGAAAGACAACGTGCTGCAACCAGAAGGAGATGTGACTGCCACTGAAGGAGAGACAGTAACTCTTGACTGTCAGTACAACAGCACTTCAGCAACAAATGCTTTTCTATTCTGGTACAAACAGGACGGAGACAACAGGCCAGAGTTCATCCTCAGCAGATTTATAATTGGAGATGGAGAAACAGTGAAGGAGTTTGAGGAGAGATTTTCATCCACACTGGATAAAGACAAAAGATCAGTTCCTCTGAAGATCCAGAAGCTTCATGTGTCTGACTCTGCTGTGTACTACTGTGCTCTGAGGCCCACAGTGACAGGAAACACCAAAACTCTGAACAAAAACCTCTGGAGGTAGGACTCCACAATACTCCACAATACTCAACAACATCCACTAGAGGGAGTCCCATCCTCTCTAACTCCAGGTGAACATGTCAATGAAGTCTTGACTGATGTCACCTAAAACACAGCTCTGATGAACCACTCTGAGTATTTTTCAGAGATGAAATGAAAAACACACATTTAATATAAACTATTCCTGTTTAAGTGCAAATAAAAACTGAATTTGTAAACACACAAACAGGCATCTCTGGGTTACTGGTTCCTGTTATTTCTGTAGTTCAACATGGATCGTTGATGTCTTAATGAAATATTAAAACTCTTTGGTCCTCAAATCTTGTGAATAAAGCACAGCTAAATTCTTTCCACACTCACAAGACCCTCCTGTTCAGAAAGGCTGGTTTTGAGGGCGGTCGCCTTCATATGTTGGTCAGCCAGAGCAGTGTACATGTGGACATACATTGCAGTCCTTCTGTGCTAAAACATTCTAACCATTGATTTATACCAGTTACCACACACACAGTTACAAAAATGATACTGGTCCCCCTTAAAAGGTGACCACACAATATGCTAACCACAGTACGACTGCTGCAAATTAGCCTACCTTCCCCGCTAAAGTTAGCAGAAACTGAGGCGTAAGTGGGTGGGTAAAGGACCGAGTATATTCAGCTAACTGTAAAACTTCTCTTCATGAACACACATGAACCCTGAATTCATGCTGGTTACCAGATAACCACCAGTTGATTCCCCACACACATCACAGTAAACATGATAACCTAGCCTTCCATCTGGGCTACCATGAGCAGAAACTGAGGGGTAATGGGGTGGGTCAAGGACTTAATATATTCAGCCAACTGTTAAACTGCTCTTGACTAATGTAGGAATGTTAAAACTTAAAAGTTTACTCTTCAGACTTTCAACAAGTAACATGAACACTGACAATCACGTGAAGATATCCCTGCTGTTAGCTTTACCTCATAGCAATGAGCAAAGTAAAAACTACACGACATTGAAATACATTTCCAATATCAGATTTGTTATAGAATTGTTGGTACTGAGCCTGGAATCAGGAAAGGTCTAATTCTCATTCCTGTGTTGAACTGACTGAAGTTGAAGAAGCAGTTGGACGTGGAGTGACTGGCACATACATTCAGGTTTTAGACGACTGTAGCTGCTCATTCCCGTCAAAAATAAAACGAATCCACTGGGCCCTTTGGCCCTCTGAGGCTGGTAGCCTACATGAGGACATTTTCTTGGAAGTTTTACCCTGAAATACAGACTTCCTGCTGGCCGACATGGTTTTATTTCCTTTGCAAAGAAAAGATCAGTCAACACATGAGTTGGTCGAATGAAGAAGGACCCAGACTCAAGGGAAGATCAGGGTTGAAGTACCTTAGGAGACAAATAGGATGCACCAAATGGGAGACACCAAATAGGAAGAGGTACACTGTCCAGACATGGTAAAAACAATAGCAGACAAAAGACTTACTATTTACATGGAGATGTCAATGATCTTTGATCAAGGAAACAAGGATGGGTGGGGGTCAGCCTGAGCTGAAGGTGTCAGGAGGGGAAGCAGATCTGAGGGACTAAGGTAGACCTTGGTTGCTGAGGGAGACGACACAAATTTCCATCACAACATCTATGTGGCTTTTAACACCCAACAAGTGAGCAGTGACAGCTTCTGAGCTTAAACATGCTGAACACCAATTTCTCACTAAGAATATAAACAACATGGCTGCACATTGCAGAGAGATCTCTCCAGCTGGGGGTGTTACTCAGGTAGACAAATCAGGTTAGGTACATATATCAAAATATAATGTTATGTAACAGTATATCCACAGACTCAACAGCTGACCAAATACCAAGAGTTCACATTCATACAGCCTGATAAATAAATAAATAGGTTTTGTTGTCTTACATTACATCTTGTGACTGTGAGGAAGGCCAAAGACCCAAAAATATGTTCAAAGCCTTACAAAAGAGGTTTTTTCATTATATGTTCTCATTTGTGATGGGCTTCAAACACTAAGGTCTGCACACTACAAGCTGCTCCAAAGTCCTTTTGATGAAAAAAATCAGATGTGATGTTTATGGTCCTTGACCTTCATCAGACACCTTGATGGTTTGTCATCATGAAGACTTGACTGTTTCACTGAGACACTGAATCAATCCAACATCTGAGTCTCCTCCCTCTGACTGCAGAGATGTTTGATGACAGAGAACTGATTGAGCTGAGAACATCAGAGCAAACTAAACTGATTCATACTGATCCTTCAGTCTCACCATCTCACCTCTGCACACATGGACAAACTCACTCTGATACTGATCTTCTCAGCTCTCACAGGTATGTGGATGATGATCAGTGTTGGATGATGTTTGATGACAAAGTAATGTCTTCTCTTGAACCTTGTTTTTTCTCATCACTTCTTTTTTTCATCCACTTCAGGAAAAACAGCTGCTGAGAAAATCTCTACTGCGGTCAAAGACATCAGAAGAACAGAAGGAGAATCTGTCGCACTTGGATGTACCTATGAGACAACATCAAATTTTGTTCGTCTTTACTGGTACAGACATCACTCTGACCTTCAGGCACCTCAGTTTATACTCTACAAAGGAGCACGATCATGGAGTGCAGACAATTACATCCCAGACCAACGATATGGATCCCAGACCTCTGACAGCTCCACTGAGCTGACCATCACAAAGCTAACCCTGGCAGACACAGCTCTCTACTACTGTGCTTTACACACACAGTGATACAAAGTGTAGAAGAGGCTGTACAAAAACCTGAACACAGATATCTGACTACTCTTCAAAGAGGAGGGAAGTGGGATTCAAACCACAGCTTCATGTCAGATGGATTCTGATGATTCCTGTTTTATCAGACTCTCTGTGGTCACAGCTGCTGTTCAGACTCTGAGGGAGGATTCACATCAACATTCAGACAAAATATGAAGTTTAAGTTGACTCAGATTGCTATTCCACAATGGACCTTTAGCAACTAAATTCTGTTGTCTCTCCTACTTCAAACAATTAATCTGCCCTTTAGACCTGATCCAGGCTGATATCAAAGGAGGTTTATCCCTTCGTTTGTTCAGCCTCTTTCAAGACAATCAGTGTATCTTAATCAACAGGGTATGAGCCAAAGTCCTTTAAAGTAGCTGTATTTATGCCACTTCTTTAAAAGTCTACCTTTAATTCAGGGGCATTAGCTCACTACATTAAACCTACCATGACCTTAAAAGATCCTTCAGAGAGTAGCGGCTTATAGGGGTGTAACGAAATGGTCAACTCATGAAACAATACGAAATACGAAACAGGGCTCACAATACGAAATTCTCACGATATGAAATAAAGAGAAAGGAAAATCCCCAACAGTAGGAAGTTGTGCAAAAATCTCATTTTCTTTATTTTTCTTCCTCATGCAAAAAATAATTATACAATATAAAAAAAACATTGCTGCATCAGTACAAAATAAATGCTCTGTGGAAAAAACTAAATTGTAGTTTTTTCCCCCATATTCAGACTACTGTGCAAATACAAACATAAAATCTCAATAAAAAGTGGTGTTGTTGTAACAATCAGGATAAGTACATTCTTGAATGAAAAGGAAAACAAATAGCAGTCCTCAGAGCTGCAGTTTAGACCTATAAATGTCTGAACTGTGAACTATAATATTTAGCCTATAACAGTGCATATACTTCTGATCTTCAAGTATGATCAAATTCTGTCAACTCAACAGTAGATGCAAAAGTCAAATATTGTTTTTTATGCAGACTTACACAAACAAAGTGGAGCAGTTCTACAGTTTATGTGTTCAATGTGGATTTTAATGTTTCCTATGAATTGACGGTCAGTGAATGGAGCAGGAAGGCGGGGCGAACAGGTCAGAGTTCAGAAGGGGAGAGTTAGTGTGTGCTATTTGAACGAGGAGGGACAGAGCCGATAGCAGGCCTGCTATACAGGAGGTGTAGAGATTACTACTCACTGTTTTGTTCTTGAATTAAAATTGTAGTTGGCGTGGTCACAGCCCACAATGACTGTTAAATAAAAGCAGGTATATTCGCAAGCAGGAGTCACCTTATATTCACGTCCAACAGACGTTACAATATAAACGCTGCCACGGTTCTTGTTTTGTCCGCAATCTTCTCACCGTTCTCTCGTCTTTTACACGGGAAGCCAAAATAGGTCCACACAACCAATTTATTTGACGAAGGAGCGTCAGCTAATTCCCCCACTTTGTCCTCCTCCCTATTGCAGTGAGTGTTTTGCTACGGGAGGCGAGAAGGGTTTATTTCGTCGTTTTATTTTGAGCGTCTTTGAATTTTATTTCGTCATTTTTTATTTCGCGAAATTTCGTGGCACGAAATTTCGTTTCACCCCTAACGGCTTGTCAGTTTTGTGGCTTCCTTCAAAACAACAGCTTATTTGAGGGCTAGCAGTCAGTATCTAAGCTTGCCAAAACACATAGACTGCTGTACTTAAAGCAACAAATGATTTACATTCAGCTTAGATTGTGGACTTGTCTCTGTACTTGTCTTGCAAGACATCAGTGTAGCTTTTAACACCATGGATTGTAATGTTCTCATACATAGAGTAAATAAATTATTCAGGATTTCTGGGGTCTGGATGGCCAGAAATATTTTTCATTTAAATTCAGACAAGTAGGAGGGTAGTTTGTTAGCCCTCATACACCTGAGAGAAACCTGTCCCAAAAATATTCTAGTGATATAAGTTCCCGCCCTAGATGGTATTAGTCTAACACCAAGAATGACGGTAAGGAATCTTGGGATTCTGTGCCATAAGAATTTATCCTTCAACTCCCACATAAAAAATCTAAAGACAAGCCTTTTTTTATCTTTGTAACATTGCAGAAATCAGGCCGATCCTGTCTCTGAGCAATGCTGAAAAGACTTCCTGTTTCATTAAGTCACTTAAGATGCTTCAGCTGGTTCAAAATTCTGCAGCGCATGTACAGACAAGACCAAGGGGAAGAGACCACATTACTCCTGTATTAGCTTCTCTGCATTGTCTTCAACAAAATCTGGAATAAAATTCAAGATACCTTTTCGGACATATAAAGCTGTAAATGGGCCGTCACCAATTTATCTTGTGGTGTATTCACATCTGGGTTGTTTGGGCTGTTGTTTCAAAACACAATTGACCCCCCCTAAAGTTAGTTTCTTTGGGCATATGAGAACACAGCTATTGCACTCAGATGTGGGACAAAACAAGTGTGTCAAGATTGCCAAAATAGGTGGTCTCGACTCGCTTTGACTCAAGCCCTGTAGTAGTAACTTTGCAGTAAGAACACAAACACCTCAGCAACTGGCACAACTTACTCACACCTGTGGTTCTCACTGTAGCAGTGGGTGGATGTGATGTATCTGGTTACCAATCCTTCAGTCAAAACAAAAGAAGATTTGAAGATGCAGCAACAGTAGAAGAAGAGTAGGTGGAAGAATCTGGTCCGAATGAGTGGTGGGCTGATATGGAGCAGCAAGGAAATAAAATGCCTCATAGAAATCTGTCCAGAAGAGAACATTTGCAGAACGCTGGACACTACACATAAAAATACGGAGGTCTACAAATTCATGAGTCAGCGAATGAGTGACAGATGAATGCTATAAAAAAAAAATTAGCCACACACTGCTGATGCTCCATGTCTGTTGTAAGAGGAGAAGGAAACTCCCCCACCCTCCGCGTAAGATGTATGATAAATAAGAGAAATATTTGTTTATAACTTTGGACCGTTTGTTATTAGGGAATTTTTTGAAGTCATTGATGTTTTTGTCCCCTTGTATGGCATGTGGAAAGGCAGAGAGAGCCCTTTGTTTACAGATGCTGCTCTGAGGAGGGCAAAGACAGAAGCTGGTTAAAAATCCCCAGCACAAAGATGCCTTGTCCAAGTGGCTCAAAGACGTTGTTTTGGCCCCTGAATATCAGCCCCAGACTGTTCCAGCTCTTCAGCTCCAGAGGTTTATGGCTGAGGACCAGCAGACACCCAACCCTCCTTTGGTGAACCTGGTGGATACCCTGCAGTTATTCTGGTATATTAAAGGCTGTATGTGTGAAGTGTGAATGACAGACCACTGAAAGCCTTTATCCAACAACTGTGATCCTCCACTAGAGGGCCACATCATCAAGAAGGAACTGAGCTACCTCAGCACTGACATCAATCTTTCAGTAGAAGATAACTGCTGCTGTGAGGAGAACTTTCCTCACACTGAATGTTGAACATCAGCTAGTTCCTCCTGTTGATCTAAACCTTGTTGTAGAGATGGAACATTGGCTGTGGATCATTCTGACTGCTCTGCTCTTCTATGGTAAGAAAGATGAACAAAACAAAATGTCATTCTGTTGAACATGTTAGTCAGTCTGATCTGTGGATTAAAACTGAAACAGCTTTAAATGTATGAACACATATGTATGTGAACAGGAAACACAGTTTATCATGTCAGACATTAAAAATCTGCTTGATGGGTCAAGATTGTCCCTTACCTGCCATTTTGACTGGATGGTCAAAAAGTCAATTTTGGACCTTGTTCACAGATTCGAGAGAGATAATCTAATTATTCCCTGTTACCACTGAATTTTGATGGAAAAACCTTTAAGCATAAATCAAGGTGCATTTCTCTTTCAGGTGTCAGCTGTGAAGATCTCACTCCACTGAAGAATGAAGAGTTCAGTTTAGAAGACAGCTCTGTTACTCTGTCCTACAGATACTCCAAACAAGCTGCAGGTGGTGATTATTTCTTCTGGTATCGACAATATCCAGGAGAACCTCCAGAATATCTCGTGTCTATCTCAGGGTTTGACATCAAAGGAACATCTGAGGGTCTCAAACAGGAGACACGTTTCTCAACTAAACTGTCTAAAGACAAGCAGCGAGTGGACCTGCAGATCTCCTCTGCTGCTCTGTCTGACTCTGCTGTGTACTACTGTGCTGTGAAGCCCACAGTGACAGGAAACACCAAAACTCTGAACAAAAACCTCTGGAGAGGAGAAAACAATGCACCACAACATCCACCAGGGGGAGACAGTCACCATTTAACTTTGATCAGATGTGATGATACAGTCACAGTCTTAAGTCTGTCCATCAGTCTGTCCATAATCTTTAATTAATTGGGTTGTGAGGGAGATGAAGTCTGTCCCTGTTCTGTGGAGCCCTTCCAGTCTGGTCTTTGCCCCCATCAATGCATGAAACAGCACTCATTAAAACACAATCAACCTCCTTACTGTAGCTGATTCTTGTTTCTTGTCCATCCTTATCTTCCTTAAACTGAGTGAATTCTTTGACACCATTTCTCAATAGGACTGGGAATCATAAAAACAATTCCAGTTGAGAATTGTTAACAGCTCCATCAAAGAATCAATATCATTAATTTTTTTGCTATTCAATTCCCTTATCAATTCCATCCACTGACAGGGTTCAGAAACGGCAGAATTGTGACCTGACTTTAATTGCAACTACTAAGCAACTTAAGTGAGTGGACACACCAGCAATTTGCAGAAGCAGTGTTTATGCTGCGACATGTGTTTGCCATTGTTGGCACTGAAAATCAGACCAACATTTGCCCACACGGAAAATCTGCAGGAATCGATAAGGGAATCATTAAAGAATTGGATCAATTAGCACGATCGTTAACAGCATTGGTATTGATAAAATCTTATCAATTCCCATCCCATTTTTTCTCACCCCATGCCTCTCAGTCGACTCTCCTCTATTGGTATCACCCACATCCCCCTCAGTTGCTTTGACTCTTACCTCACAGGCCCCACTCAGTTCATTCAGGTACGATCAATCCATTTAGATTAATCTCCAGTCACTACAGGTGTGCCCCAGGGCTCCATCCTGGGGTTGCTCTTCTTCATCACCTATCTATTCCTACTTGGACACATCTTTCATAAATTCATATTCATATCCACTGCTTTGTGGATGACACCCAGCTCTACCTCTCCTGTAAACCGACCCCCACGCTCTGACCACCCTCCCTTACCTCGTGCTTATCTGACATCAAATCCTGGTTCATCTCCAGTTTCCTCAAATTTAACTGTGATTAAACCAAGCTCCTTCTTATTGGCACTAAATCCACAATCTCTAAGGTCCACAGCTTCTCACTCTCCATTGACAACTACTCAGTCTCCCCTGTTTCTCAGGTATAACATCACCCAGTCCACCTACTCCCACCTCAGTAACATCAACCTTCTCCGGCCCTCCCTCACTCCTCACAGTGACTCATTTTAGTCCACAGCCTCGAAACCTTTTACATCAATGACTATAACTCATGTCTCTTTGGTCCCCCTCAAAAGTCCCTCCATAAACTCCTTCTGGTCCAGAACTCAGCTGCCTGGATCCTTACTAAGACCTCCTCACACCATCAAATCATCACCATTCCTCAGCACCTCCACTGACTACCGGTCAAGCATTGAATAGAGGGTTAGATCAAATCCAAATGTACAACCCACCTGTTCAGGACTGCATGTCCAACTTGACAATAACATACCTCCACGTCTACATAAGTGTCATTATCTATTATGCTTTGCTATTGTTGATTTAACTGTTGTTGTTTTAACCTTGCACAGCAGCCTTGACTGTCATGAGAGGCTCTGTTACATAAAATGGAATGTTATGATTAAATCTCCTCATAAAGTGAGATGCATTATATATGTTAAAGTGTTTTAGCTGAGGTCGTATGTCGAACCAGGCTGTAAAGATATTTATTTAGGCTGTAAAAACTGTATGCTCGACCTCACACAATCATGCAGCCAATCAAGAAGTTTTGTTGTAATGAAGTGTTCTTTATAAAACTTATAACAGGAGGAGAAAAGGTTTAACCTTCTGACTCCTCCCACTGATGATAACCTAACCAATGAAATGATCCTGATCTGTGGAGTGGAGATAATGAAGGTTCTCAAACTGAACTATCAGCACAATCAGCTCAGTGTTGAGGATTCACAGCTGTGAAGAACAGCAGCTGCTTTGCTCTGATTTGATTTCAGAGGAACAACATTTCACATCTTCAGTCTGATTGGCTGGAACATCTCCAAAGACATGCTGATTCACCTCTTTATATTCATCTCTTATTTTATAGGTGAGTCTTCATATTGATATAGATCTATCATTTCAACCAGCTTTTCACAACAACTCATCTGTCCAACATTTCACAAGAACAGCTTTATCTCTGTGAGCTCAGATTTACTGGGACAGAAACAGACCATTTTCTTTAATCCATCTCAATATGACAAAAGCTGAGCCATGAACCAGAGGACCTCTTCTCAGCCTGTTGATGATCTCCTGCAGACTAACTGACACAATTATCTTTATTTTACAGCTCTGGGCTCCATGAACACCATCAAGCAAGAAAAAGCTGAAGAAAATGTTGCAGAGGGACAAAACATCAACCTGACCTGTACATATGAGGGTGTGATCTACAACATCCAGTGGTACAGACAATACCAGAGATCCAGACCAGAGTTCCTGCTCTACATCATAGAAGATGGATCAATTCATCCAACAGTTTCTGATTTCACAGCTCACATCAACAAGGAGAAGAAACAAGTGAAGCTAGAGATCATCTCTGCTGCTCTGTCTGACTCTGCTGTGTACTACTGTGCTCTGAGGCCCACAGTGACAGGAAACACCAAAACTCTGAACAAAAACCTCTGGAGGTAGGACTCCACAATACTCCACAACATCCACTAGAGGGAGTCCCATCCTCTCTAATTCCAGGTGAACATATCAATGAAGCCTTGACTGATGTCACCTAAAACACAGCTCTGATGAACCACTCCATCATAACTGTACGTTCACACCAAAAGCGTCAAAATCGCTTGTCGACGCTCTGGCCGCTCTCACCGCGCCGCTTGGCAGTTGAAAGCACACAGACGCACGCAGGCAGGGGACTCGATGTGAGCGGCCGGAAAGGCGGGGCTTACAAAGCTGCGGTGCAGATGTGTTCTGAATCACCATCTCCTTTCACCATCTCGTTTTCACACTTTTATGTAAATATATAAACACTGAACTAAAATAAGACAAGTAAACAGACATACACACAGTCTTGTGACCCTTAAACTACAGCTTATTTGATTATGACTTTACCCCCATTTTTATGTAACATTTGCACAAAACGGGAGGTTATATGGGGGGTTGGAACGTGTATATGTGATGCACATGGGACTTAGGTTCCCTCTTTCACCGTTGATCACACTTGGGGGGGCTGGAGACGGCAATAATAAGTTTTTCCTCCCTTGTTTTCTCGTCCTCCCTCTCAAAGTCTTCCGCATTGGAATCCAGATCGGCCTGTAATTGGCTGACGCCTCGTTCGCGCCGCTGCTCATTTGCATAAAGTTTAGCTTCTCCCAACTTCAGCTCATCGCTCGCGCCACTCGTAACGCGCCGCTCCACGCCGCTCGTGACGCTCGCTCCGCGCCGCTTGTGATCGCCGCCGCCTCGATCGCCCTTCGACGCCGGCGATCATAGAAAATGAATGGCCGCTGGACGCCGCCTACGCTCAGACCGCTTCTGGTGTGAATGTACAGTAACAGAGGAGCCTCATCATGAACTTATTGAAACACACCTCCCTGACATGCTCATCTCTGTTTTCTAGTCAATTCAGTATTTTTAAGGGATGAAATGACAAACTCTCATTTAATAGAAAAACTATTCCTGTTTAAGTGCAAATAAAAACTGAATTTTGTCACATTAATTATGTTTTCACACAAACAGTCATCTCTGGGTGACTGGTTCATGTTATTTCTTTGGCTTTACATGGATAACTGAAGTCTTTATGAATCAGTAAGTTCTTTGGTCCAAAAATCTTGTGAATAAAGCACAGCTGCATTCTATCCACACTCACAAGACTCTCCTGTTCAGAAAGGCTGGTTTTGAGGGCGGTCACCTTCATATGGTGATGAACCAGAGCAGTGCACACATGGAAATTCATGACAGTCCTTCCTTTTAACATGAATGAAACAGGCACTCCAGCCATGCACCACTCCCAATCCTAAATACATTCTAACCATTGACTTATGTTACAACAGTGATACAGGTCCCCCCAAATCACAGGTTAACGCAAAACATGCTAACCACAGCAGGACTGCGGCAAATTAGCCTACCTTCCAGGTTATTGTTAGCAGAAACTGAGGCATAATAGGGTCAGTAAAAGATCGAGTATATTAATCCAACTGTCAAACTTCTCTTCAGAAACACACATGAACCCTGAATTCATGCCAGTTACAAGATAACAGCCAGTTGATTCCCCCAAACATCACAGTCTAACGCACAACATGATTATCTAGCCTACCGTCTGGACTAACACCAGCAGAAACTGAGGGGGAATGGGATTGGTAAAGGATTGATGTAATCAGCCAACTGTTAAACTCCTCTTGACTAATGTCGGAATGTTAACACTATGAAGTTTACTCTTCAGACTTTCAATAAGTAACATGAACACTGACAACCACCTGAAAATATCCCTGCTATTAGCTTTACCTCATAGCAATGAGCAAAATAAATACTACACGGCATTGAAATGCTAGCATTTCCAATATCAGATTTGTTATAGGATTGTTGGGACTGAGCCTGGAATCAGGAAAGGTCTAATTCTCATTCCTGTGTTGAACTGACTGAAGTTGAAGAAGCAGTTGGACAAAGACTGACTGGCACATACATTCAGGTTTTAGCCGACTGTAGCTGCTTATTCCCGTCAAAAATAAAATGAATCCACCGGGCCCTTTGGTCCTCTGAGGCTGGTAGCCTACATGTGGACATTTTCTTGGAAGTGTTTTTCCCTGTTTCTGGTAAAGAAACAAGTGGAGACTTCCTGCCGGCAGACATGATTTGATTTCCTTTGCAAAGAAAAGATCAGTCAACCCACGAGTTGGTCAAATGAAGAAGGACCCCGACTCAAGGGAAGATCAGGGTTTAAGTACCTTAGGAGACAAATGGGATACAAAAAATGGGAAAAGGGGCACTGTCCAGACATGGTAAAAACAATAGCAGAGAAAAGACAAACTATTTACATGGAGATGTCAATGATCTTTGATCAAGGGCACAAGGATGGGTGGGGGTCAGCCTGAGCTGAAGGTGTCAGGAGGGGAAGCAGATCTGAGGGACTAAGGTAGACCTTGGTTGCTGAGGGAGACGACACAAATTTCCATCACAACATATATGTGGCTGTTTACAGCCAACAAGTGAGCAGTGACAGCTTCTGAGCTTAAACGTGCTGAACACCAATTTCTCCCTAAGAATATAAACAACATGGCTGCACATTGCAGAGGAATCTCTCCAGCAGGGGGGATTACAGATATACTCAGGTAGACCAATCAGGTTAGGTATGCATATCAAAATATAATGTTATATAACAGGATATCCACAGACTCAACAGCTCGCAGAATACCATGAGTTTACATTTATAGAGCCTGATAAATACAGGTTTTGCTGTCTTACATTACATCTTGTGGCTGTGAGGAAGGCGAAAGACCCAAAAATGTGTTCAAAGCCTTACAAAAGAGGTTTTTTCATTATATGTTCCCATTTGTGATGGGCTTCAAACACGAAGGTCTGCGCACCACAAGCTGCTCCAAAGTCCTTTTGATGAAGATCATCACATGTGACATTTATGGTCCTTGACCTTCATCAGACACCTTAATGGTTTGTCAGCATAAAGACTTGACTGTTTCACTGAGACACTGAATCAATCCAACATCTGAGTCTCCTCCCTCTGACTGCAGAGATGTTTGATGACAGAGAACTGATTGAGCTGAGAACATCAGAGCAAACTAAACTGATTCATACTGATCCTTCAGTCTCACCATCTCACCTCTGCACACATGGACAAACTCACTCTGATACTGATCTTCTCAGCTCTCACAGGTATGTGGATGATGATCAGTGCTGGATGATGTTTGATGACAGGGTAATGTCTTCTCTTGAACCTTGTTTGTCTCATCACTTCTTTTTCTCGTCCACTTCAGGACAAACAGCTGCAGACAAAATCACTCCTGTGGACAAACAAGTCAGAGAAACAGAAGGAGAATCTGTCACACTCAGATGTCACTATGAGACAACAGAGCAGGGCATTTACCTTTACTGGTACAGACATCACTCTGACACTCAGGCACCTCAGTTTATACTCTGGAAAGGAGCACGAGGAAACAGAGGCTCATATATTCCAGACCAACAATATGGATCTCAGACCTCCAGCAGCTTCACTGTGCTGACCATCACAAAGCTAACCCTGGCAGACACAGCTCTCTACTACTGTGCTTTAGACACACAGTGATACAAAGTGTAGAAGAGGCTGTACAAAAACCTGAACACAGATATCTGACTACTCTTCAAAGAGGAGGGAAGTGGGATTCAAACCACAGCTTCATGTCAGATGGATTCTGATGATTCCTGTTTTATCAGACTCTCTGTGGTCACAGCTGCTGTTCAGACTCTGAGGGAGGATTCACACCAACAGTCACACAAAGAAATTTAGTCAAACCTTGCCTAGACTGCCTTTCCCCAACAGACTTTCAGGAGCTTCCTTCTGTTTTCTACTCCTCCAAACCATCAACCGGTCCAAAAGTCTCATCCTATCGTAAGTTTTCAAGGAGTTTTTTCCTTGGTTTGTTCATCCTTGTTGGACACAATCAACATACAATTGTGCTCATCAGTTTACATACCCCGGCAGAATTTATGATTTCTTGGACATTTTGCAGAAAATATGAATGATAACATAAAACTTCTCTATCAATCATAGTTAGAGATTGGATTAAGCCATTTATCATAAAACAACTGTTGTTGTAAACCATAATGACAACAAAAACTAACCAAATGACCCTGATCCAAAGCTTATATAGCCTAGTTCTTAACATCAGTGACATCTTCAAGTCTTTGTGGTTGTTGTTATTTCTCTTTCTTGTATAAGAGAGTAAAGCTGCTCATTCCTCTTGGCAAAAAGCCTCCAGTTCCCGTAAATTACTCGGACAGTCTTGCATGAACTGCACCTTTGAGATCTCCCCAGAGTGGCTCAATGATATTGAAATCTAGAGACTGATGGCCACTCCAGAACCTTCTCTTCATTCTGTACTAGCCAATGGCAGATCTAATGAATCCTTGTCATTTTGGAATGCCCAAGTCTGTCCCATGTCCAGCATCATGCCCAGCTTCCCCAACACCTTCAAAAAAAAAAAAAAAACTTTTCTGATGATGTAACCGCCCTCGATGGCATCAACTGGTCAACCTGCACCACTGTTAGGAATCGTAGGTCTCTATTTGATCCTTTATTTCCAGCCCTTTTTCTTCTTAAGATCACTAAAATCAGGCCTATCCTGTCTCAGAGTGATGCTGAAAAGCTAGTCCATGTTTTTGTTTTCTCTTGACTGCATTACTGTAATTCTCGTTTTTCAGGCTGTCCAAGCAAGTCTCTAAAGACACTTTGGCTGGTTCAAAAATATGTGTATCTATAAAATGAAGAGTATTGTGCTCAATTGTAAAGTGTCTTGAGTTAACACTTGTTTTGAATTGGTACCACACAAATACAGATTGACTGATCAAAAAGCTCTCAGTGGAAAGGCACCAGTTTATCTCATGTGTAAAGTATTATACCAAATACAAAGAGTATTTTCTTCATGTACAAGAACTCCCATAAATAATAATATGACAGTTTAAGAGTATGTTACCTACAAATGTTTAGAGTGCATTTACTTTTCCGGAAATAAGTTTATTTGGAACAAAAAAACTCCCGTTACTTATTCCTCTGTACATCACTGCCCCGAGCCACTGAATCACTCCACCTCCCTCTCAGCTGTTGTAAACATAACAGGCTAACAACTTCACTCATTGTAGACTGATTGATAGCAGACTGTTGTTTGACAAATATTTCAGAGATGGGGTTCTTGTGTTGCTTCCCTGGATGCTGAAACAGATTTGATGGGAGGTTTTGTAGGTGGAGAAAATAGCCTTTGTTCCTGGAATAATACTTCCCTGTTTGTGTTTGGTTCTGTGTAACAGACTCTTACAGACTGTGTTACAGACTCTTTTAAACAAATCAGGAAAGAGGGGGAAGTGACACATGATGGAAAGCAGTCAAAATAGTAAAACTTTGTAGTTTTTAGTCTGTATGAGAAGTGGTTTTCGTAAAGCAATTGGCTAAAAAGGATGAGCTGATATGCAAATAATGATGTGAGACACTGTAAGTATAAATGTTAGAATAACAGACTAAATCCTTAGTCTGCCTAAAGCCTTGACACCCAGGAGCAGGATTGAGACTGCTGGAGGAAGTACAGGATCGCTTCTCTACAGTTGTTCTAAGCTGTCACTTTTTGGACCGTGTGGAGAGACTTATGGAAAAGATTTTTTTGTCTCACTGTTGGATTAATTTCCTAAGGAGCGTCAGATTGTGGTGATTAACCATCCTTTCCAATGGTGGATTATAATTCGGTAAGTTCTCTCTCCAGCCATATGGAATGATCAGAGTTGGATTATTTCAGAGGATTTTGTTCAAGATCTTGGGACTATCCAACACTTGTGGTTCCTTGTGGACTAAAAGACGGGCTGCCCCGGCCTGGCTTGGCCCCGCAAATTAAAGGACTAGATTCTGGCATCAACTTAGAAAGGTTTTTACAGGAACCTTTTTATGTTTTCAATAATCAATTTTCATCATTCAAAATCTTATTCACTCAACAATTCTGATTCTGGTTGTCTGCTTTGTCCTTCTGAAATTGTAAAAAAAAACTTTTTAATCTGCATTTAAAGGCAAAGACTGGACATTGACTTTGTCTAACTTCATTCTCTGAAGGCCATTGATCCTACAAGATTAGTGTAACTTACATCTAAGGTTCCGATAGGATATTCTAGCAAATAAAATTAACAGCCTTTAGGGATGTTCTGTCTAAATCTCTAAACTATTTCCTAACACCACAACAAGAGCCAAGATTCACAGAAGAGAGCTGCCGTTAACTGATGCATCTCTTGTGTTCCTACCACCAAAGTTACATAGTGCCAGTGAAGGCAAAACATATCCCCTCAGGCCATGACAGAGGTGTCATTTCACCTGTTGTAAGCTGATGTATCATCTCGAAATATTATATTAGGGTGGAAAAAACTCCATAGTGTTTAATTAAAACATTCCTCTTTTATAAAGCTCTCATTTAGGATCAGCTCATAGCTCAAAGTTAAGCTGCAGTAGGTTTAGACACCAGGGGATTTGGCAAACTGAAATACTCCCTCTCTGTCTCGCTAATGCTACGGCCACACCGGATGCGAATTCGCAAAGACCCGATTGAGATTACATCCAAAGTCAATGCAAAGAAGCGTTCGGACGCAGATTCGCCCCAGGCCGCGCGTTTGACGAGTTTGGCGTGGCGCGTTTGGAGCGTCCGTCGCGTTTGGGGCGTCAAATGCCTCTACGCTCGAGTTGAAAATATTTAACTTTCCACGCAAATCCGCGGCAGCCAATCAGCGATGACATTCCTCCCAGACGTCATTGATTTGATGACGCGTGACGCGCCGGCCACCTGCTCCAGCTCAAACCCCTCTGAAAGATGGAGGAGAGGTTGATCTGCGCTATTTGCCATCATCCAGAGCTGTACGATTGGACGTGTGTACGTGTGTGTAGGACCCGTCTCATGTTCTCCAAGAGGAATATCAGCTTCTGCCATCAGGGAGACGTTTTAGGGTATCAAACTGTAAGAAAAATAAGAACAAGCTCTCGTTTGTGCCTCAATCTATTTCCCTATTAAACTGGAGTGAGGAGGTGGGACAGCTCCACACACACATGCCGTGATCTTGACATGGGACTTGTTTTATGCCTTTTAAGCTAAATTGGTGTCTGGACTGTTGTTAAATAGTTGGACTTCCTTCAACCTTTTATGGTGTATTTAGTATGCTTTTATTTTTAAGCTATGTGACACTGGGATGATGGATGAGCTGGTGATGCGGAACACATTTCTGAGAAATCAGACAATAAAGTATTATGTTACTCTGCAGAGACTGGAACAAAAGTAGCAGGCTTGGGTGAAAGTCTCTGAGGAGACAGGTTTTGAAGGTAAGTTCTGTAAATATTCGTCTCCAGCTGGATTTGCCTGCACGGGTCATCACCTACCCCCAATTTCCACCGCACGCGAAAGCGCTGCGCCGCGGAGCGGAGCGCCGTGATCTTGCTCCGAATCTCAAAACCCACTGGAAGCGGCGTGCGGCGGTGTGCCGCGGAGCTCAATCCGGAGGGGGAGGGCTGATCCCCCGAGAGCCACGGCTCTCATGAAAATAGCGATGTCACACGCTCATAAAACATGTTATAGACTGAGAAAAGCAATAAACAACACCTCACTTAACTTCTCTGAGGACCCTCTGCTGGTCCCAACCACACAGCTTCGTGAATTATTAAACTTCTGTCCGCCTATATCCGTGTAGAAAGACTATGGTGTCATGCATGCAGTGTTATATATTTCTGTACCTCTACAATTCACTTTTCTTCGTCCATGGTGTCGTGTTGTCTCTGGGACCCTCTGATCGACTGCTGGCTGGAAGCTCGTGCTTCCGGTTTCGACGTAATGACAATTAATTGAGGAAAATTACGTGCAAAAGTCTGTGCATTGTGTTTTATTTTGAAACTTCCGGTTTGACTTCCTGTCTGGGGCTTTCTTAATGACTCTGAATTTACGAGGTTTGGAAGCGGCCGCGCCGAAAATAGACCTGAAGCGTATCTCTCGCGCCTAGGCGTGCGCCGGCGCTTCAGGATCGTGGCACTTTCGCGTGCAGTGGAAATTGCCTGATAGACTACAATGGGAGCGAAGTGCTCCGCAGGACGCTGCGCAGCGCAGCGCTTTCGCGTCCGGTGGAAATTTGGGGGTTAGTCCGACTGGCTCCGGCTCTCTACTGCGCATGCGCCCGGATGCGCCTCACCCCTCAGCTTGTCAAAATGGTCCAGCGTCCAGCCTCGGCGTTACGCGCAGCGCGTCACAGGCACTAGGCACATTTAAATATGCCAACTGGCATCCAGTGTGGCCGTAGCATGACACTTTCTCTCTGACCACTATCCTGTTTATATCCTACAACCCTGCTGTTTCTACTCTGTTATTATTCTACCTCAATATTCATCCATCCTGTGGAACAAGTTCTGTGAATATTTATTCTGTACAGTGTATTTGTTCTGTGAATACCAAACCAACAGGACAAACTCTGAGAGGAGCAAGTGTAAACAGCTATGTCAGTAATTTACCTGGGAAGAATACCCTGTAGTTATCCTGATAAAATCAAGGCTGAAGGAGTGAAATGGGCCTGACAGACAATCAGCTGAGAGCCTTTATCCAACAACTGTGATCCTCCACTAGAGGGCCACATCATCAAGAAGGAATTGAGCTACCTCAGCACTGACATCAATCTTTCAGTAGAAGATAACTGCTGCTGTGAGGAGAACTTTCCTCACACTGAATGTTGAACATCAGCTAGTTCCTCCTGTTGATCTAAACCTTGTTGTAGAGATGGAACATTGGCTGTGGATCATTCTGACTGCTCTGCTCTTCTATGGTAAGAGAGAATGAACAACATAAACTCTTCATGTTGAACAGGAATGAGAGTCTGATTTATAGGTGACTAAACTTAATGAACTGCTTTCTGTGGTATGATCATCAGTTCTAACCTTACTTGTTCTCTTTAATCCAGATTGTGAAGGAGAAGACGAAGTGAACCAACCACCAGAGGATATCATTGCCACTGAAGGAGACTCAGTCACACTTGGATGTACATTTGAGACCACTGACACAACCCCATACTTGTTCTGGTACAAACAAGATGTCGATGGTGTCCCCAAGTACATGATGAAATGTTTCTTAACAGATGTCTTCAAAGACCCTGAGTTTGACAACAACAGATTTACTGCTGAAATCAAAGACAAGTCAGTTCCTCTGGAGATCCAGAAGCTTCATGTGTCTGACTCTGCTGTGTACTACTGTGCTCTGAGGCCCACAGTGACAGGAAACACCAAAACTCTGAACAAAAACCTCTGGACTTGAAGATACTCTGGAACATCCACTAGAGGGAGTCAGTCACTGACAATCTTTGTCAGATGTGAAGAGTCAGAAGTTTGAAAGTCTCCAAAAACTTTCAAGGATCTAAACTCAGTTGTGTTTTTCCTGTTTCGGGCTGCAGTGGAGCTGAGGCCTAGGGGAGTCATCCACAGTGTTGCTAAGCATCAAAAAAATTCTGTTATATCTGAATGTTCATAATCTAATTTCAGCTTGAATTGATTCAAATTTCCTGTCCCTCATTATGAGGCCATTTATTTCTTTTTTGCACACCAAAACATACGTATTTATCACTGATTCAAAGTTGACAGTCTTGTCAAGAAAGAAAAACTACAAGGTGTTTTTGAAGATTTGGCATTGAAACAATGTATGTGACCATGCTGGTAGTTAACCTTTGACCCACAAAATCCAATCAGGTCATTTTACAGTGTTTTTAGAAAACTGAAAAGACAAAACAAAACTTTTGAAGTTTTCTTGTTACACAGAAATTAAGCGAAGGAAAACCTTCACAACCGTTGAAGAATCACCTTCAAAGTCTTTTCGGTCCATATTTACTGAAATCCACAAAAAGTAAGATTCCGGTTTTCAGCTCTCTAGTGCCCTCTATGGTTGTTTAGTGTAAGTGCAATGTCGTACACCACCGTGCATTTGTTGACATACAGAGGGAGGAGAAGCTGACAGGATGTCCCTGGAGACAACTAAATCATGTGGACTGATGAGATTCAGTCAGATCATGTTTCTTTACTTATCAATCATCACGTACTCAAAAGTCCAACAATAACAGGCTAAATAAAGATTGGTCAGACATCCCTCCTCTTCTGTCAACTCACGCCAGTCAGTGAACGCTGGGCCAATGTTTGTCTCTGTCTGAGCACTTAGCTTATTACTCTCCCACTTCCATTCCTTCGTCTCCCACAATAAAACTTTTCTTTTCCCCAGGTTTTTCACTGCTTGATATCAGTGCTACATTTAGCCATCATCTTCTTCTTGTTCAATTGCGGGTGGCATCCAAAGTCAGAGGAGCTATACCGACACCTACTGTACAGGAGTGTGAGTCAGAGCTCCTGATTTCCATTAGGAAAATAAGAGTATATATAAACTAAATTCTGTTCAATAATGTTTCAAAATTTTAAAAACTTCTTTAAGTTCTCCTTTTTCCAACTTTAAAGTTTCGCCACAAGAGGGAAGTAACAAATGCTGTAAAGCAGTCAAAGCAGTATATTTGTAGTTTTTTAGTGTGAAGCGTTCCTACCATCCACACTGAAGTTACATCATGCCCGTGAAGGTGAAACGGACCCCCTCAGACCATGACAGAGGTGTCTTTACATCTGTTGTAAGGTGATGTGCCATCAAAATGATTCTAGAAATATTATATTAGGTTGGAACGCTACATGGTGCTTGTATAACAGTGGGGGTTGGTAGGGAGATTATGGGGCATACTTTAAAGCATTTCTGTGGTATCAGATTTCACAAGTTGCAGTTCAGATTAATATTTTAGTATAAACTAACATACAGACATGCTTGTTTTTACATTTTATAGATTTTAAAGTGAATTAGAACAGTGTCTCATTCCATGAATGTTATTGATTATACCTCTAAAGGAAAAACCACCACAGTCCTGTCAACTCTGCCAAACTCCCTAGTGACGCCAACTCCCATCCCAAACATGGTTAAGAAAATACATATTTTAACAAGAATTACAATGCTGAGTATGGTTTCAACTTGTTCTATTGTGCAGTGTCTTGAGAAAACATCTGGCAAGCATGAAATTACACAAATGAAGATTGATTGTTGTCACCACAAAGACAAAATAAGAAAAAAAGACAGAAACAAATTTGAAATGTGTCAGAAAACGCAAAGATGGTAAAACAGTGTTGGCAGATGTTCTTTCAATAAAATAGGAATCAAAACCTAAGGAGAAAAGTTTAACCCTCTGACTCCTCCCACTGATGATAACCTAACCAATGAAATGATCCTGATCTGTGAAGTGGAGATAATGAAGGTTCTCAAACTGAACTATCAGCACAATCAGCTCAGTGTTGAGGATTCACAGCTGTGAAGAACAGCAGCTGCTTTGCTCTGATTTGATTTCAGAGGAACAACATTTCACATCTTCAGTCTGATTGGCTGGAACATCTCCAAAGACATGCTGATTCACCTCTTTATATTCATCTCTTATTTTATAGGTGAGTCTTCATATTGATATAGATCTATCATTTCAACCAGCTTTTCACAACAACTCATCTGTCCAACATTTCACAAGAACAGCTTTATCTCTGTGAGCTCAGATTTACTGGGACAGAAACAGACCATTTTCTTTAATCCATCTCAAAATGACAAATCTTCATTTTACAGCCCTGGGCTCCATGAACACCATCAACCCAGAAAGAGCTGAAGAAAATGTTGCAGAGGGACAAAACATCAACCTGACCTGTACATATGAGGGTGTGATCCAAAACATCCAGTGGTACAGACAATACCAGAGATCCAGACCAGAGTTCCTGCTCTACATCATAGAAGATGGATCAATTCATCCAACAGTTTCTGATTTCACAGCTCACATCAACAAGAAGAAAGAAGTGAAACTAGAGATCATCTCTGCTGCTCTGTCTGACTCTGCTGTGTACTACTGTGCTGTGAGGCCCACAGTGACAGGAAACACCAAAACTCTGAACAAAAACCTCTGGACTTGAAGATACTCTGGAACATCCACTAGAGGGAGTCATGCTCTGCTAACCAATGGTATTTTGGGATTCAGGCTTGATCTTCATCATTTGACAAAACAAAGCAACTCCATCTGAGTCTCCTCCCTCTGACTGCAGAGATGTTTGATGACAGAGAACTGATTGAGCTGAGAACATCAGAGCAAACTAAAGTGATTCATACTGATCCTTCAGTCTCACCATCTCACCTCTGCACACATGGACAAACTCACTCTGATACTGATCTTCTCAGCTCTCACAGGTATGTGGATGATGATCAGTGTTGGATGATATTTGATGATAAAGTTTAATTTCAATTCCTTCTGATGAATAAAACAAAGTGTGAGAAAATGCAAGAATCTCAGTCTTGATCAGGGTTTTTCTGTTTTGAAGATCATCAGTCAAAACAGCTAGAACAAAGTAATGTCTTCTCTTGAACCTTTTTGTGTCATCACTTCTTTTTCTCATCCACTTCAGGACAAACAGCTGCAGACAAAATCTCTCCACTGGTCAAAAAAGTCAGAAGAACAGAAGGAGAATCTGTCACACTCAGATGTCACTATGAGACAACAGACAATAGGGTTTACCTTCACTGGTACAGACATCACTCTGACCTTCAGGCACCTCAGTTTATTCTCTTAAAAGGGGCACGATCATGGAGTACAGCTGAATACATTCCAGACCAACGATATGGATCTCAGACCTCTGACAGCTCCACTGAGCTGACCATCACAAAGCTAACCCTGGCAGACACAGCTCTCTACTACTGTGCTTTAGACACACAGTGATACAAAGTGTAGAAGAGGCTGTACAAAAACCTGAACACAGATATCTGACTACTCTTCAAAGAGGAGGGAAGTGGGATTCAAACCACAGCTTCATGTCAGATGGATTCTGATGATTCCTGTTTTATCAGACTCTCTGTGGTCACAGCTGCTGTTCAGACTCTGAGGGAGGATTCACATCAACACTGAGACACTTCAGTATGAGGAGACACAGACCAAACACTAACAATACAAATAAAGATCTCTGATGGACCATAAAGTTTGAGACTTTCTTGGAAGTTTGTCCAACTCCCAGCTTGTCCAAACAAAAACCTACTGAGGACCTGAAGGGGGTTTAGTCCAGACCATCACACATGAGCAAAAGACATTAAACACTGCCATGATCAACAAGTGAACACAGTGTGTATGTAGGAAGCTGCAGACTGAGCTCTTCTTACTATCTTACTGTATTTATGTCTTTGTCAAAGATTAAAACACAAAGAAAACTTATATGGCTCAACAGTGTATGTGGATGGCTCATCTGCAGCACGTCATTCCCCCTCTGTTTCACTGATTTTAAACTCTACAGACTGTCATCTCAAAATAGAATAAAAAGTCTAAAATTAATAAACATGAGTTATTCAAAAATGTCATAGAGTGTCCCATTCACAGTCAGACTACACATCTGTAGAGATATTTAGGTGTACATAATATATCCCATTACATTTTGATAAAGTGCTTACTTTATCAGGGACAACGGCAGAACAACCAAATGCAGAGGAGCCAAAAACGAGGTTCAAAAGTAGGGTTTATTGAACAGTCCAAAAGTCAAAAACACCAGAGGAGATTCTCGAGCCAGTCAGGGTTCGGTACACAAGGGTGGTAGTCAGACAAAAACGAGGTCATCGACAAAAAGGCAGTCAGAACCAGGCAGACAAAACAGGCAAGGGCAAGGCAGAAAAACGAGGTCAAGATAAACGAGGTCCAGATCAAAAACAAGGACAAGAGAAAGAACGCCTAGAAAAAGACTTGAAGTACAAACAATCCAACACAGGACAAAGGGAGACAGGAGGTTAACTACAAGAGTTAATGAGGGGTAATGGGAAACACCTGGGAAGGAACAATCAGGAGTCACCAAAATAAAACCAGAAGTGAACATAAAACATGAAACACAAAGACAAAACAGAAACTTGACGGACAGGATCATGACATACTTCTCATCAGTGCTTCTGCTTGTTCTCTTGGAGGTTTATGAAGAAAGCGGTTGTGAGTGGAGAAATTTATTTTTCTATGACAACATTCATGTGTATGTTCTCACATATCTAAATTTACTTGATGGACATGTGCAGTTGTTTGGTTTTCAGGTGTTTTATTTTCAAGTTGTTTTTGTTGTTCTTGATAATGTTGAGATGAGTTAAGAAAGAAAGACTCACCTATGGTCATGAGCTTTGGGTTGAACTAAAATAATGTGTTTGGACATCCATATCAGATATTCAAAGAGGAGACTGATTCAACCTGACCTTGACTTAGAGCTGCTGAGGTGGGGCAACAGTTCAACAGGATCCTCCTATTCACTAAATGTTGAGGTCCTTAATGTATCGTCCTACTGGAAGGAGGAGACTCTACTACTAGCAGAAGGGATCATACATCCACTCTGACCTGGATACAGCTAAGATCTCCACAGATAGAGACAGAAAGCTCTGGAGATGTGATGGAGGTCTGCATCTATTGCAGCCTGAAGTAAGAACTGAAACCCATGAAGGCAGAGAGTGATAGATGGATGACCTGAGTCAGCTGCATCAATCCAACCCAACAACTGTGATCCTCCACTAGAGGGCCACATCATCAAGAAGGAACTGAGCTACCTCAGCACTGACATCAATCTTTCAGTAGAAGATAACTGCTGCTGTGAGGAGAACTTTCCTCACACTGAATGTTAAACATCAGCTAGTTCCTCCTGTTGATCTAAACCTTGTTGTAGAGATGGAACATTGGCTGTGGATCATTCTGACTGCTCTGATCTTCTATGGTAAGAAAGAACAAACAACAAAATCACAATACATTGAAAATGTTAGTCATCCTGATCTTCAGATTAAAACTGAATCTACATTAAATGCATGAACACATAAAATGTGACACAGAAACACAGACTATCATGTCAGACATTGAAATACACTTGATGGGTGAAGATTGTGCAATGCAGGCCATATTGGCTATTCGGTCAAAACATCCATGTTGTACCTTATTCACAGATTTGAAAGAGATAACCTAAATGATCTCTGCAAACTTTGAATACTGATGGAAAAACCTAAAAGAAAAAATCTAAGAGTATTTCTCTTTCAGGTGTCAGCTGTGAAGATCTCACTCCAGAGAATAATGAAGAGTTCAGTTTAGAAGACAGCTCTGTTACTCTGTCCTACAGATACTCCAAACAAGCTGCTCTTGATACTTATTTCTTCTGGTATCGACAATATCCAGGAGAACCTCCAAAGGCCCTGATGTCCATCACAGGAGGTGGTCATATAACTAAATATGAGTCTCTGAAACAGGAGACACGTTTCTCAACTGAACTGTCTGAAGACAAGCAGCGAGTGGACCTGCAGATCTCCTCTGCTGCTCTGTCTGACTCTGCTGTGTACTACTGTGCTGTGAGGCCCACAGTGACAGGAAACACCAAAACTCTGAACAAAAACCTCTGGACTTGAAGATACTCTGCAACATCCACTAGAGGGAGTCAGTGATTGACAAACTGACAGATGTGATGAGTCAAAACTTTCTAATTTTCCAAAACATTCAAGGATCTATCTCAGTTCTGTTTTTCCTGTTTGGGGCTGCAGTGGAGCTGAAGCCTGTCCCAGGGAGTCATCCACAGTGTTGCTAAGCATCAAAAAAACTCTATTATATCTGAATGTTCATAATCTAATTTCAGCTTGAATTGATTCTAATTTTCTGTCCCTCATTATGAGGCCATTTATTTGTTTTTTGCACACCAAAACATACATATTTATCACTGATTCAAAGTTGACAGTCTCGTCAAAAAAGAAAACTACAAGTTTTTTTTTGAGATTTGGCATTGAAATAATGTATGTGACCATACTTGTATTTAACCATTGACCTACAATATCCTATCAGGTCATTTAACAGTGTATGGAGAAAACTGAAAAGACAAAACAAAACTTTTGAAGATTTCTTGTTACACAGAAATAAAACTAAGGAAGACCTTCACAACCTTTAAAGAACCACCTGCAAAGTCTTTTTGGTCCATACTTATTTAAATCCACACAAAGTAAAATTCGGGTTTTCAGCTCACTAGTGCCCTCTATGGTTGTTTAGTGTAGCTGCACTATCATACACCAACGTGCATTTGTTGACGTACAGAGGGAGGAGAGGCCAGCTGACAGGATGTCCCTGGAGATAACTAAATCATGTGGAATGAAGAGGTTCAGTCTGATCATGTTTCTTTACTTATCAATCATCACGCACTCAAAAGTCCAACAATAACAGGCTAAATAAAGATTGGTCAAACATCCCTCCTCTTCTGTCAGCTCACGCTGGTCAGTAAACGCTGGGCCAATGTTTGTCTCTGTCTGAGCACTTAGCTTATTACTCTCCCACTTCCTTTCTTTCGTCTCCCACAATGAAACTTCTTTTCCCCGGGTTTTTCATTTTGATATCAACGTTACATTTAGCCATCGTCTTTTTCTTGTTCAACTGCGGGTGGCATCCAAAGTCAGAGGAGCTATACCACCACCTACTGTACAGGAGTGTTGTATTTCCATGAGGAAAATAAGAGTATATTTACTATAAACTAAATTCTGTTCAATAATGTTTCAAAATTTTAAAAACTGCTTTATATTCTTCTTTTTCCAACTTTAAACTTTCGCCACAAGAGGGAAGTAACAAATGCTGTAAAGCAGTCAAAGCAGTAAATTTGTACTTTTTTAGTGTGAAGTGTTCCTACCATCCACACTGAGGTTACATCATGCCCTCGAAGGTGAAACGGACCCCCTCAGACCATGACAGAGGTATCATTACACCTGTTGTAAGGTGATGTACCATCAACTAAATTCTAGAAATATTATATTATCATGGAAAACTACATGGTGCTTGTTTAACAGTGGAGGTTGGTGGAGAGATTGAAGGACATACTTTAAAGCATTTCTGTGATATCAGATTTCACAAATTGTAGTTCAGATTAATGTTTTAGTATAAACTAACATATAGACGTGTTAGCTAATACATTTTATAGATTTTAAAGTGAATTAGAACAGTGTCTCGATCCATGGTTGTAATTGATTATACCTCCATAGGAAAAACCAGTATAGTCCTGTCAACTCTGCCAAACTCCCGAGTGATGCCAGCTCTCATCCCAAAAATGGTTAAGTAAATAAATATTTATACATGAATTACAATACTGAGTATTGTTTCAACTTGTTCAATTGTGCAGTGTCTTGAGAAAACATCTGGCATGCATGAAATTACACAAATGAAGATTGATAGTTGTCACCAGAAAGACAAAAGAAGAAAAAGAAACATATTTGAAATGTGTCAGAAAACGCAAAGATGGTAAGACAGTGTTGGCAGATATTCTTTCAATAAAATAAAAGTCATAACCTGAGGAGAATAGTTTCACCCTCTGACTCCTCCCACTGATGATAACCTAACCAATGAAATGATCCTGATCTGTGAAGTGGAGATAATGAAGGTTCTCAAACTGAACTATCAGCACAATCAGCTCAGTGTTGAGGATTCACAGCTGTGAAGAACAGCAGCTGCTTTGCTCTGATTTGATTTCAGAGGAACAACATTTCACATCTTCAGTCTGATTGGCTGGAACATCTCCAAAGACATGCTGATTCACCTCTTTATATTCATCTCTTATTTTATAGGTGAGTCTTCATATTGATATAGATCTATCATTTCAACCAGCTTTTCACAACAACTCATCTGTCCAACATTTCACAAGAACAGCTTTATCTCTGTGAGCTCAGATTTACTGGGACAGAAACAGACCATTTTCTTTAATCCATCTCAATATGACAAAAGCTGAGCCATGAACCAGAGGATCTCTTCTCAGCCTGTTGATGATCTCCTGCAGACTAACTGACACAATTATCTTTATTTTACAGCCCTGGGCTCCATGAACACCATCAAGCAAGAAAAAGCTGAAGAAAATGTTGACGAGGGACAAAACATCAACCTGACCTGTACATATGAGGGTGTGATCTACAACATCCAGTGGTACAGACAATACCAGAGATCCAGACCAGAGTTCCTGCTCTACATCAGAGAGGACAAAACCATTCATCCAACAGTTTCTGATTTCGGAGCTCACATTAACAAGGAGAAGAAACAAGTGAAACTAGAGATCATCTCTGCTGCTCTGTCTGCCCATACGGAAAAGAAATACAAAAACCTTATAAAATTATTATATGTCAGCATGTTAAATCTTTATATTTCATATGTGTAAGACTTATTTGATTTTCTCATGATTTACTCATGAAACTGGCCACTTTTGCATTGTTTTCATACAACATACTTGTAAAAATTGTACATGTTACATTAAACTTTATATATGTTACATATAAAAAACTTAATTGAAAGATATGCTTTCCTTATATAGTCCATATATGTTATTTAGTAATTACCTACATATTTTTACTATGTCACAGGATTAAAATTGTATCCATTACATATGTATTTTTTGTATAATAATTGTAATTAATTTATATGAAATTTTCCATTGTTTTCTATAAGAATATTTTCATCATTTTCTCTATACCCTGCTATCCATTTTGGGGTTGCAGGGGGCTGAAGCTTATTCTGGGGGGCCTATACCAGCTATATACATTCGAGAGGTGGGGTTCACCCTGAACCCAGAAAGGCCCTCCCAGCCTGGAATTGAACCTGGAACCTTCTAGTTGTGAGGCAGGTGCTCTACCAGCTGCGCCACCGTGCTGCCTGAACATTTGCTGTTCTCAAAATCTAAAATATCCTATTCGTCTAAAATAATTATACCACTTTGACAACTTTAACTGTGATGGTGTGCCAGTCCTCCAGTCCTCTAAATTCAGTATTGGCCAATACTGTGTTGTGTCAATGAAATAACACTGACAGTAGAGACATATATAGATCTATACATATCTATCTATCTATCTATCTATCTATCTATCTATCTATCTATCTATCTATCTATATCTATATCTATATATATATATATATATATATATATATATATATATATATATGTATATATATATATATGTATATATATATATATATATATATATATATATATATATATATATATATATATATATATACACATGTATGTGTGACAATGACATTCATCCTATGTATTACTTTAAAGTACAAAATCTATTTCATGTTAATATATCTCCAGCACATTTATACAATTTGTTTTTTGTTTTTTTGGGGGGGCACCTCAAACACCAAAAAAAATCAGGTGGTACCACCGTCCAAGCAAATGAACACACTGATTAAACTATAAAATTAGCATGTCAATGATGCTAAATTAAAAAAGAAATGTATACTGCTACATTATTTCATTTCTGAAACATTTCAAATAAAATACTTCTTGCAAATCAAACTGTTTTTAATCTGTTGAGGTAGCTCAAAAACTTTGGTCCCGCAATTTGCAGTTTGCTAAATATCAGGATGGTGCAACTGTAACATTAGACTTTTATTTTGAAGTGAAAACGAGATAACAGTAAAAAGGATATTGCATCATCTAGAGGACCCCAACTGTCACCTGAGACCAGGTGAAAAGTTTTGCAGATCTCTCTCAAATACTGATAAAAATCACATTTTTAGTTCATCGGTAGACTGAAACAATTTTCATGTCAGGTGGTACAACCAATGTAATACTATTGAAATATCAATCATAACTTAAAATAACACATTTTATCTAAAATGACACATACTTAATGACAAAGGTTAATGCTTATACAGTTGCCTTGGCAGATGTCTTTTTTAAACTGAAAATAACTTATAATGTCAGGCGATGCAACCAGTGAGTCAGTGGCACAACTACAGGGAATGTCACTTTAAGAGGTAAACAGTGGTGCTAGAGTCATTATTAGTTACATTTCTATTTTATTCTTCTAATTTTTAGTTAAAAATGTCATAATTTAAAGCTTTTGTCATAATTATCATTTTGTATTGAGAAATTTTATTTATATCAATGCTATTAAGGTTCCTGCTAATCGATCAATTCTTCAATGATTCCCTTATTGATTTCTGTAGATTTTTCCTGTGAGCAAATGTTGGCCTGTAGGTTTTCAGTGTCAACAGTGTCAAACACATGTCACAGCATAGATAACTTCTTCTGCAAGTTGCTGGTATTTCCACTCACTTAAGGTTGTCAGTAGGCGCCTTTTGTAAAAGATTAAACCATAATTCTGACGTTTCTGAACCCTGCTAGTGGGAAAAATTGATAAGGGAATTGATTAACAAAAAGACTCTTGATTTTGATTATTTGATGGAGCTGTTAAAGATTTTCAACTGGAATTGGTGTTCGATTTCCATCTGTAGTAAATATTGAATTAACTAATCATTTACAAAGGTATTTTTTTTTCATCATTGATTTATCTTTAATTAATACAGTTGCATGAAAAAGTATGTGAGCTCTCTGGGATTACTTGGATATCTGCTTAAATCGGTCATAAAATATGTCCTGATCTTCATCTAAGTCACATCACTAGACAAACACAGTCTGCTTAAACTAATATTGCACAAAGATAATACGATGTCATGTTTTTATTCAACACAATATGGAAACAGTCACAGTGCAGGGTGGAAAAAGTATGTGAACCTTTGGGTTTAATAACTGGTTGACCCTCCTTTGGCAGCAATAACCTCATCCAAACATTTCCTGTAGTTGTAGATCAGACCCATCTTCTACACCATGTTTTCTGTCATTTCTAATGCGGTCAGGTGGCACAACTGTTCCTCGTCAGTTGGTGTGACCAGATGAAATAGTAATTTAAACCATCAAATCTAAATCTAAAGTGAACCAAAGGAGATAAGTAGGATGAAAATAGCTATTTTATTGAATTCATTTATTTGCAAGTTTTTGATTTAATTTTTTTGTCTTGAAATATAAAATCAAATGACAAAAATGCTTATTATCTGGACTCTAGAGTGTAATTCGCTTGAATTATTGTAGATAAAAAAAAAACGCACCCACAAATTAATAATGTATGAGTCACCGCAGACACTTAAGGAATACTTCCCCAAAATGTCACATAGAAAAAAACTAACAAAAATATACATATACTTACATATTATTGGTTGCACCACCTGATATTTAAAAACACTTAGTTAAAACACTTCAAAAAAGTAATTTGACATGAAACATGAAAAATGTTAGTTAACAACTGAAATCCATTAAAACGCTTTGTCCTTGTCTCAAAAATCTGCATTATATCCATTTTCAAAGAACTTTTTAAAAATACATTTTTGACCCCTTAAATTTGTCATTGACATATATGTGTGCGTATATGTGTTTTTATAAACACACACACACACACACACACACACACACACCAGGTTTTGACTATGTATGTACTTTAACAACACCATACACACAGGCCTTTGAAATGATCAAGAATCAGAGATCACATCTATGTGCTATTTTACATAGGACCTCCTATGTTTTTATGTTTCTTGCAAAACTTTTAATTCCAAATAATATATGTAGGATAGAGCAGGTATCTACTAAGAATATTGTATGTGTTGTATGTGAAATAGCTGTCATATATAGTACTTGTAAGTATGCAAATTTTATATTTTTCATTTTACAAAACTTTTGTATGGATCTTGTATTTTCTTTAGGATAGAGCAGGTATCTACTAAAAATACTGTATGTGTTGTATGTGAAATAGCTGTCATATATAATTCTTGTAAGTATGCAAATTGTATATTCTTCATTTTACAAAACTTTTGTATGGATCTTGTATTTTCTTTACTTGTCATGCAAATTATTTACAAGTGTCATATATGTGATACAGTTATTTTATAAAATCCTACAATGTCTTTTCCATATGGGTGACTCTGCTGTGTACTACTGTGCTCTGAGGCCCACAGTGACAGGAAACACCAAAACTCTGAACAAAAACCTCTGGACTTGAAGATACTCTGGAACATCCACTAGAGGGAGTCATGCTCTGCTAACCAATGGTATTTTGGGATTCAGGCTTGATCTTCATCATTTGACAAAACAAAGCAACTCCATCTGAGTCTCCTCACTCTGACTGCAGAGATGTTTGATGACAGAGAACTGATTGAGCTGAGAACATCAGAGCAAACTAAAGTGATTCATACTGATCCTTCAGTCTCACCATCTCACCTCTGCACACATGGACAAACTCACTCTGATACTGATCTTCTCAGCTCTCACAGGTATGTGGATGATGATCAGTGTTGGAGGATGTTTGATGACAAAATTTAATTTCAGTCCATTCTGATAAATAACATAAAAACTGTACCCAAGAGCAAATATCTCTGTCCTGATGAGGACTTTTGTTCTGAAGATCATTAATAAAACAATCAGAATGAAGTAATGTCTGCTCTTAAACTTTGTCTCAAAACTTCTTTTTCTCGTCCACTTCAGGACAAACAGCTGCAGACAAAATCTTTCCTGTGCGCAAAGAATTCAGAAGAACAGAAGGAGAGTCTGTCACACTCAGATGTCACTATGAGACAGAATACCAGAGTGTTGAGCTTTACTGGTACAAACATCACTCTGATCTTCAGGCACCTCAGTTTATACTCTGGAAAGGAGCACGAGGATACACAAGCTCATATATCCCAGACAAACGATATGAATCCCAGACCTCCAGCAGCTCCACTGAGCTGACCATCACAAAGCTAACCCTGGCAGACACAGCTCTCTACTACTGTGCTTTAGACACACAGTGATACAAAGTGTAGAAGAGGCTGTACAAAAACCTGAACACAGATATCTGACTACTCTTCAAAGAGGAGGGAAGTGGGATTCAAACCACAGCTTCATGTCAGATGGATTCTGATGATTCCTGTTTTATCAGACTCTCTGTGGTCACAGCTGCTGTTCAGACTCTGAGGGAGGATTCACAGCAACATTCAGACAAAGAAATTCAGTTAAGCCTTGCCTAGACTGCTTTTCTCCAGTAGACCATCTGAAGCTAATTTCCCTTGTCTTCTCCTCCAAACCATCAACCTGTCCAAAAGCCCAGTCCTAACTGAGCTGTCGAAGGAGGTTGTTCCCTTAGTTTGGTCATCCGTATTGGAAACAATCCATGTACAGTTGTGCTCATAAGTTTACATACCCTGGCAAAATTTTTGATTTCTTAGCCACTTTTCACAGAATGTGAATGAGAACACAAAAAACTTTCTTTTTCACTTGTGGTTATTGTCTGGATGAAGCCATTCATTATCAAACTGCATTGTTTTTAAATCATAATGAAAACAGAAACTAATCAAATGACCCTGATAAGAACTTTTCATAGCTCAGTTCTTAACACATTAATGAAAGCTTCATGTCTTTTGTTGTCATTGTAGATGAGCTATTTTATTTTCTTGGATGATCAGGAGGCCTGTTTTTCTTGGCAGACAGCCTCCAGTTCCTGTAAATTACTTGGACTGTCTTGCATGAACTGCACCATTGAGATCTCCTCAGAGTGAATCAATGATATTGAGGCCAGGAGACTGAGGTAGTCACTTCAGAACCTTCTTTTATTTTGCTGAAGCCATTCACAGGCCCACTTGGCCTTTTGGATCATTATTATGTTGAGACATTTTCCTCCAGTATTTTCTAAAACATGCTGCATTCATCCTGATATCAAATTGGACAAAGTTTCCTGCTGTTGTAGCTCACACATCCCCAGAACATCAGGGATCCTCCTCCGTGTTTCACTGCAGAAAAGGTGGACCTTCATTATTGGTCTTGTTGACTTCCTCCAAATTAACTTAAATAAATCCTTTCTTCGTATTAATGAAGCGAAGCCTGCGAGCTCGTTCAGGCAGACAACTCGAGCAGCGCTGCTATTCACATGTCACATGTCACATTCACATATCATACGTCACACTCCTTACATCAATCCTCCAATACTCTCCACCTCTCAATTTGGCGGTGTATTTAAACCGAGTTTACCCATCTCTCCCTCTGCTCGGCAAACGTCTATGCTGCCAGACACTGACTTGCTGCGTGTTCTTTCAGCTGCTCTCTCATGCGTTTGTCATCATACCTTTGCTCCGGTGATCCTGATGTCTCTCGTCGTCTCCGATTCAGTGAGTGAGTCTCAGCGGTCATGGGAGGCGCTGGGCTTAATCCTGAAACCCCAGATTCAGTCTCTGAAGTTCGTTTGCGAGTGAATCAGACCCGTTCGTCCTCGCCATCTCCCGAACATCCGCAAACAACCCTCCGGATGATCCGTGCGCCGCCTCTTCGAAGAGCTCTACGCCCGTAACATCACCGCACCAGCCGGCTTCAGCCACGAAGATTCCTTCCGGGGGGAAGGTAAGCGCCAGGTAGCACTGCCGTCGTCCCTCCTGAGCTGGAGCCCGGCGCTGCCTCCCAAGCAAAGCAGCCAGATTCCAGCTTCTCCACAGACGCGTCCGCCCGGTCTGCACGAAGTTAAATCAGCGCTGAACACCATGGAAACAACGCTGCGCCATGTGAGCCGCCTGGGTCCCTCTCCGTCTCCATAGCTACGCCCGACACCTGTGTATCCGGTTGACGGCATACCGCAAAGGACCCTGGGATTTGCAGTTCCAATCCTACCACGGGTTTTCGGCTCCAGCCTGCTGCTGCCATTCCTGGTTCTCTAAGGAATCAAATCTGCTCAGGTAATCTCATTCCGTAATCTTTAACATTTGACACAATGATTGAATTATGTCTTCTTCAGGGTATGTTAGATCATCTGCTCGTATCATTATTTTAATCATATTTTATCTATTTTATTCATTCATCTGAGATGTTATGGTTAATCATAGACCTTAGTACATAATTATTTTAAGTAATTTTATGAAACTTTGCTCTTATCTCAACAGGTCATAATATTAATTTGGTGAAGAATCTGTTGTGTGGTTCTGAATTTGCATACAAAGATACAGTACGAGGTGTGAAGACTTTTCAGTAGTTCTAAGTCAGACTCAGTAATATTTATTAATCCCCAAGGGGAATTCGGTCGTTTTAGTTGCTCTCATACACACTATAGCAGTGGAAATATCTGATTAAGACATTAGAATAAAGGAGCATTAATTTAACTAAACTAAAACAAAGCAGAATTAAAATAAAGTACAATAGAATAAATACAACCAAAATGAAGAGAAAGGGGTTGTAACATGCAGTTCCTTTAAGCAATATCAACTTCCTTATGAAAGAACTAAGCAACAATTAAGTAAAGTGAGACTCTGAATGAGATGGAGGTATAATCAGTATTAACAATTAATAATTTTACAGCATAAAGGTAAAGGTAAAGCTAAGGATAGTGATCCAAGAATGTTCAAGTTCCTTACTCTGGCAGAATTTAAAGAGGCCTGTGGTGTTTCGAGACACCATTGTTAAGTAAATCTGCAACGCAGAGAGGAATTTGTCACCTACTTAGCTATAAGTCAGCTCTTTCCTACAGTGGTTCTCTTTTAAGGGAATATGGCTTTTAAAGAGCATAACCAGCATGCTGCTAAAAAGCTGAAGGTTTTACTTGGTTATTATCACAGAAACAAGTCCTGTTTCTCTTTTATAAAAAGAGGTTATTGAGTCTAAATTTACCTCTTTTGGATATGCTGATGTTTTATACATGAGTGCCTCTGCTCAGTCTTTACATGTTGGACAGTGTTTATCATGGAGCTCTGAGAATTATCACAAACTGTGGATTTCTGACTCATCACTGAACTTATACTCTAAAGTCAGTTGGACTTCCTTAATTGCACGTAGACGTGGGCACTGGTATGTGTTCATTTACAAAGCATTGTTGATAAAATTGCTGACTATCTGTCCTCCTTATTAATCTTGATGGATGGATTACATAACCTGAGATCATTTAGCTTTATGCAGTTTGTTGTTACAAAAGTCCGAACTGATCTGGGAAAGGGGCTTTTAGCTTCTCTGCACCTTCTGCATGGAATAATCTGCAGACTGAATTTAAGTGGCAGAGCTCTGCATCTCTGAATGTACTGTTGAGTCTGTGTTTTGCTGCAGATTTGCTGATCTCAATGGGACCAACCTGGTTAAATAAAGTTATAAAAAAATAAAAAAATAAATAAATAAATAAATAAAATAAAATAAAATAAAATAAATAAATAAATAAAATAAAAAAAATAAAATATAATAATAATAATAATAATAATAAATAAATTAAATAAATAAAAACTTTGATAAGATAAATTAAAAAAAAATGAAATAAATTAATTAATTTAAAATAAATTAATACATGAATACATAAAATATATATAAATATATATATATATTAAAAAAAAAAACATATCACTTAATAATATTAATTAATAATAATAATAATTAAATAAATAAATAATAACCCCTGTCTGAAAATCTTCAGTCAGCCCTGCTAGATCCAGAAATAGAGGACAGGCTCCATCAAAAGAAGTTTCAAAGGCTGCATGGTTGGTCCTTTCTCAAAATCCCCCTTCTCTATTTCAGGGTGAGCCCTATGGGGGTCTTGAAAAGGAATATTCACTCTAAAATATCTCACATCTCTCAGCTCCTCAGGATACCTCAGTCTGAAGCAAACAGCCTAATTCCACCTGAATCATTCTCTTTATACTACGCTTCTGTAGATAACGCTGTGCAATCATTAATCAGCTGGGGCTGGTGCATGGCTGGGGGAAGCAGACAATACAGATGCCTTCAAGTCATTCCACTCCACTCATCTCAGTAGCATCTTTTGGCATTAAGTGGCATTCAGAGTTATTTCTCTGTTAAGTAACCTTTTGCTGTCTTAGTAGCCTTAGCGCTTTACATCCTTATGAGGCTCAATACTGAATTCTGTACATGTGGAAACTACCTTTGCTTTGCTCCGCCAGCCACAGTCCAAAAGACAGAGCAGTTTTAATGAAGGCTGTCGTTCAGATCTGCAGTTTGGTCTTTGCTCTGCAATGAATGGAATAGAATTTCTTTCTTTGACTATGTTGAGTGTTTAGATTCTCTCCAGCTTTATACTGACGCTGCTCCATCTGTTGGTTTGGGGGTTTCTATAATGAGTGGTTTGTAGATGTCTGGAGAACAAATACTGACCCTCAAGGATCCTAAATCCACCGTCCTCTATGAGCTTTACCCAGTAGTGATGCTTGCTCTGAACCAGGTCTCTTTTAATCCTCAGTATGATCTCACCTTTTCTGATTTGAAAATAGAAAGGACATGTATGCCTTATCCTTGAAGCACTCAAATCTGACAGATCTCACCAATGCACTCATATCAAATTGCAAAACTAAAAAATTTTTGTCCTTTCTCTTCTATGACGAATTATCTGCATCATCGCTCTTCTCAACCATCATCCCTTGGTTCATCAACGGTCACAAACCTATGACGAGATCCTGGTTCTCTTCAATCTGCGAGTTTCTGTTGAGCTGTGGCCTGCCTCCTGGACACTATTCCCCTCACTTCCTGAGGACTGGTGTAACCATGACAGCATCGCTTCATCTGCCTACCTCCACACTGGAATCCCTGGCGCACTGGTCCTTTTCTACACATCAACGCTAAGGAGACTTCACA
This sequence comes from Scarus forsteni, assembly GCA_036419115.1. NCBI lineage: Eukaryota > Metazoa > Chordata > Actinopteri > Labriformes > Labridae > Scarus > Scarus forsteni. The sequence continues at coordinate 827,451 of JAZDUH010000448.1, read as the reverse complement.
AGAAAGTCATCCTGGCTGCTCAAAGCTCATGAGTTCCTGCATCTAATATTGAAAGATTGCATCCAATTGCTGCATAACTCTGTACTGCATATCAGGTGGTGTGCTTTCTGCTCATCAACGCTAAGGAGACTTCACGAGAAAGTCATCCAGTCTGCTCAAAGCTCATGAGTTCCTGCATTTAGTATTTAAAAATCATATCCACTCGCTACATAACTCTGTATTACAGATCAGGTGGTGTGCTTTTCTGCAACGCTAATGAGACTTCATGAGAAAGTCCTCCTGGCTGCTCAAAGCTCATGAGTTCCTGCATTTAATATTGAAAGATTGCATCCAATTGCTGCATAACTCTGTACTGCAGATCAGGTGGTGTGCTTTCTGCAACGCTAAGGAGACTTCACGAGAAAGTCATCCTGTCTGCTCAAAGCTCTTAAGTTCCTGCATTTAGTATTTAAAATCGTATCCACTTGCTACATAACTCTGAATTGCATATCAGGTGGTGTGCTGGGGTTAAGTATGTACCAATTCATCATGCTTGCATCTGCATTCTCTAGGTAGTATGTTCCCCTCAGCGGGCGCTGGGGGGAATGGCGACACAGCTGCTGGTGCTTGGACCCACACATAGTAGTTCACTAGGTAGCATATTCCTCTCAGCGGGCGCTGGGGGGAATGGCGACACAGCTGCTGATGCTTGGGCCCACACATAGTAGTCACTAGGTAGTATGTTCCCCTCAGCGGGCGCTGGGGGGAATGGCAACATGGCGGCTGGTGCCTGGGCCCACACATAGTAGTCACTAGGTAGTATATTCCTCCCAGCGGGCGCTGGGGGGAATGGCGACACGGCGGCTGGTGCCTGGGCCCACACATAGTAGTCACTAGGTAGTATATTCCTCCCAGCGGGCGCTGGGGGGAATGGCGACACGGCGGCTGGTGCCTGGGCCCACACATAGTAGTCACTAGGTAGTATATTCCTCCCAGCGGGCGCTGGGGGGAATGGCGACACGGCGGCTGGTGCCTGGGCCCACACATAGTAGTCACTAGGTAGTATATTCCTCCCAGCGGGCGCTGGGGGGAATAGCCACACATAGATCTCATCAGCAGTGCCAGGCTCCTATCAGTTATGTTTTGGGGGTGTTCTCATATGTTTTGCTCATCACTCCTCCATGCCTTCATGTAAACATTTCTGCAAGGAGTGATGAAACTGGAGCCTGGACGCCAAACCTATAACATGTATATGCAGCTTCAATAAAACAATTGAACGTGAGTTGACTGACTGAAATGAAGCGAAGCCTGCGAGCTAGTTCAGGCAGACAACTCGAGCAGCGCTGCTATTCACATGTCACATGTCACATTCACATATCATACGTCACACTCCTTACATCAATCCTCCAATCACACTCTCCACCTCTCAATTTGGCGGTGTATTTAAACCGGGAGTTTACCCATCTCTCCCTCTGCTCGGCAAACGTCTATGCTGCCAGACACTGATTTGCTGCGTGTTCTTTCACCCCCACCTCCACCCCAGCATCCACCTGCAGGCTCCAGGGGTGTTCTCATATGTTTTGCTCATCACTTCTCCATGCTTTCATGTAAACATTTCTGCTAAGGAGTGATGAGACTGAAGCCTGGACGCCAAACCTGTAACATGTATATGCAGCTTCAATAAAACAATTGAACGTGAGTTGACTGACTGAAATGTCTACGTATAGTTCAGTCCTGTTTGTTTTTTCTCTTAGTTTCATTTTTTAATACCTGACAGAGCTTACTGACCCAACAAGTGGCTCAGAGACTTTGTTTTGGCTCCTGAATGTCAGCTCCAGAGTTTTATGCCTGAGGACCAGCAGACACCCGATTCTCCAATAGTACCCTGCTGCAGGCTCGCAGGCAGCACTCAACTGCACTCTCAGGACTTCAGTTTTTTACAACAATACCACCCAGTGAATTGGGGTTGTCTTTGCAGGACTGCAGAAATAGGTGTAAGTTTAGGCATGTGTATTTGGTAAGTTAGGTTCAGGCCAATTTTTAAAGCAAAGGTTAGGTTTTGGGTAAGGGATGGGGCAGGGGTAGGGGCCCCAATCCCACCAGATGATGAATCCCAGGGGCACACGTTAGAGTTAACCTACACTGCACATGTGCGACTGGGGGGAGTGAGAGTGCAGTCCTGGGACTGCTGCCTGCAAGGCTGCAGCAGGACCCTTCTCGACTCTCGTTCTGTGAACCCAGTGGATACCCTGCAGTTATTCTAATATCCTGAAGGCTGCACTTGTGAAAAGGACCGGAAAATCATTTGAGAGCCTATATCCAGCAACTCTGATCCTCCACTAGAGGGCCACATCATCAAGAAGGAACTGAGCTACCTCAGCACTGACATCAATCTTTCAGTAGAAGATAACTGCTGCTGTGAGGAGAACTTTCCTCACACTGAATGTTGAACATCAGCTAGTTCCTCCTGTTGATCTAAACCTTGTTGTAGAGATGGAACATTGGCTGTGGATCATTCTGACTGCTCTGATCTTCTATGGTAAGATACAACAAACCTCATCACATTGAACATGATAGTCTGATCTTTAGACAAGAACTTGAATCTACATTAAATGCATGAACACATACGAATTTGAACAAGACACGAATTTAACTTGTCAGACAAAAAATCTTATTGATGAGTGAAGATTGTCCTCTACCTGCCATCTTCACTGGTTTGTCAAAAAGTCCATTTAAGACTTAGTTCTCAGATTTGAGAGCGATAATCTGAATGATCTCTGTAACCACTGAATATTGATGGAAAAACCTTGAAGCATGAAGTCTTAAGTGTATTTCTCTTTCAGGCGTCAGCTGTGAAGATCTCACTCCACTGAAGAATGAAGAGTTCAGTTTAGAAGACAGCTCTGTTACTCTGTCCTACAGATACTCCAAACAAGCTGTTGGTGAATCTTTCTTCTGGTATCGACAATATCCAGGAGAACCTCCAGAGTTTCTTCTCTCTCATACAGTATCAGCACCAATATCAAGTCCAAGACCAGGCTGGTCCTACAGTGTGCGAGAAGATAACAGAGTCATGGACCTGCAGATCTCCTCTGCTGCTCTGTCTGACTCTGCTGTGTACTACTGTGCTGTGAGGCCCACAGTGACAGGAAACACCAAAACTCTGAACAAAAACCTCTGGACTTGAAGATACTCTGGAACATCCACTAGAGGGAGTCATGCTCTGCTAACCAATGGTATTTTGGGATTCAGGCTTGATCTTCATCATTTGACTTGACAAAGCAACTCCATCTGAGTCTCCTCCCTCTGACTGCAGAGATGTTTGATGACAGAGAACTGATTGAGCTGAGAACATCAGAGCAAACTAAACTGATTCATACTGATCCTTCAGTCTCACCATCTCACCTCTGCACACATGGACAAACTCACTCTGATACTGATCTTCTCAGCTCTCACAGGTATGTGAATGATGATCAGTGTTGGATGATGTTTGAGGACAAACTAATTTCACCGTTTTTGATTAATAATATAAAATTTGCTGATAAGAGCAGGAATCTCTGTCCTCTTCAGGATTTCTTTTCTGAAGATCATCAATAAAACAATCAGAACAAAGTAATGTCTTCTCTTGAACATTGTATGTCTTATCTTTTCTTTTTCTTGTCCACTTCAGGACAAACAGCTGCAGACAAAATCTCTCCTGTGGTCAAACAATTCAGAAAAACAGAAGGAGAATCTGTCACACTCTGGTGTAACTATAAGACAACAGAACAGTACATTTACCTTTACTGGTACAGACATCACTCTGACCTTCAGGCACCTCAGTTTATACTCTGGAAAGGAGCAAGAGATTTGGATGGAAGAGAGCACATCCCAGACAAACGATATGAATCCCAGACCTCCAGCAGCTCCACTGTGCTGACCATCACAAAGCTAACCCTGGCAGACACAGCTCTCTACTACTGTGCTTTAGACACACAGTGATACAAAGTGTAGAAGAGGCTGTACAAAAACCTGAACACAGATATCTGACTACTCTTCAAAGAGGAGGGAAGTGGGATTCAAACCACAGCTTCATGTCAGATGGATTCTGATGATTCCTGTTTCATCAGACTCTCTGTGGTCACAGCTGCTGTTCAGACTCTGAGGGAGGATTCACATCAACATTCAGACAAAATATGGAGTTAAAACTTACCCAGACTTCTTTTCCTCATTAGAACTTCATAAATTCTATTGTCTGCCTCCAAACCATTAACATGCCCTTTAGACGTGATCCAGAATAAGCTATTAAAGGAGATCTTTCGCTTAGTTTGTTCACCCTCTTTGGAGACAATCTACATATTTTAATCAACAGGCTATGTGCCATAGCTCTTTAGAGTAGCTGTAATCATACCACTTCTCCAAAAGCCTTAACTTGATTTGTGAACATCATCGAACTACAGGCCTTACCTTCCAAAGATCCTTCAGAAAGGAGTGGCCTGTCAGTTTTGTGACTTTCTATCAAACAACAGCTTACTTGAGGACTTTAGTCAGTATTTAGAGCTTTTCACAGGACGAAGACTGCTTTAGTCAAAGTAACTGTGGCACTGATAGCGAGTGGAGGAATACTTACTTACACCAGAGATTTTTAAGTACCGGGCAACGCCACCCTGAGAATTTCATCCAGAGTCAATTTCTTTTGCTTTTCCCTCTCAAAGCGCGCACAGGTTTGTCATACTCAAGAGGCTTGAGACATGGTTCACATTATAAAAACAGATTTTATTAATAAGTTTTAAACGTCTTTTTTTTAAAATCCCACACACACAAGAAGGGGGAGAGGGAAACCTAATCAGGTGCTGAGGCTTACCAGGTGGACAATGGGCTAGTGAAGGGGAGGAGGGATCCACCAAAACAAACCAAAAAGCACCAACACACGTGACACACTCAGGGTTGTGAAATAACCAAATCCCAGGGGAGCACCGCACACAGAAGGAGGGGATACCGCCACCCAGACCACCAGCACCACCACCGCCTCCTCAGCAACTGAAAAGGAATAAAACAATTAGTGGGTCAAAACAAAATAATAAAGCAATTAAACAAAAATAACAAAAGTATACGAATTGATTTAAAGGTTAAACCATTAAACACACAAATTAAACAAACAAAACAACCTATGATCAAACAAAAGAAGAAATTACCCAAAGAAAACCCACCAAATACCCAAAATCAAATAAGGCAACTAAGCTAAAAGGTATAACTAAGTCAAAATGATCCTAAACCAAAAAGGTAAACCTGTAGAAATAATCTAACCAAAAAAAGGAAAACGTATGCAATTGTAACTAAACAAAAAGGGATATAAAACCCCACCACTAAAATACACACTTAAAATATAAGCTAAACTTAAAAAAAAAGGAATTAGACGTAGCGTCTGTCTATCAGAAGCGGCCGAGCAGCCTGGCAAGTCAGTTAACGTCTACCAGTAGGCTGATCACAGCAGACAGGGCAGTTCAGAAGGCAGACAACTATGGAGGCTGCCAGCGCTAAGCTACCAGCCAGGTGAAGCCACGAGACGGGGCAGTGGCAGAACAGGCCAGTAGAAAGCCGTAGCACAGCAGCGGAAGAGCAGTCAGCTGAGGCAAGCAGCAGAAGTGCAGACAAAGCAGTGGAGGCAAAGCAGCAGCGTTCTCAGTCAGATGGCGATGACGTCACATGCAGCGGCAGTGTTAGCTGGCATTCAGGCAGATTACACCTTCTAAGCAGCAGCAGACACACAAGAGGAGGGAGGGAGAGATGATAGCAGCTACAGGCGTCTCACCACAATACGACACAGAAAGACACGTATGCCCCAGCGGCAAGCCGATCACTCTGTCTCAGTCAAATACTCGACCCAGAAGTACAAAGACAGGAGTGCATGAAAACGGGGAGGATTGCTTCTTAAATCCTCTCCCCCTACACAATGATTGGCCAGCAGTGAGCTGTTTAAGTGAAACACACGCTGCATAGGGAGATATGGATATACTCCTATGCTGCTACATAACTAATGATTAAAAGTATCTTTAGATGCTGGACTTCTCTCTGTACTTGTCCTAATAGATCTCAGTGCAGCTTTGTACACCACAGATCATAATATGCTTCAACAATAATTAAAGGAATTACTCCGGATTACAGGGACTGCTTCAAAATGGCTCACGTCCTATTTATCTGACAGATATCAGAGGAAGAAAACAAAGTTGTCAATAGATATTCAACAATTTATCAAACACAGCTTAATATTACTCTCCAAAAATTCTGGCCTGCTCTTGGTACATCCATCTCTAAATGTCGTATGGGAGGTAGAGTCTTCAGTTATCAGGCTCCTCTTTTATGGAACCACTGACTGACCATGGTTCAGGAGGAAGACACCCTCTCTACCTTTAAGGTAAGACTTGGAAAATTGTTTTTGAATAAGCTTTCAGTTAGTAATCAGCTGATAGTTAAATGTAATAGGTTTAGAACGCGGGGTGGCACAGTAAAGTTCTTTCTCTCCGTCTCTCTCACTCTCTCTATCTCTCTCTCTGTTTCATTTTCATTCCTCTCACACTTGCAATCAAACTCCAAATTATCCAGACATCATCAGGGCGAAACATATGCATGATCACAAACAGCCAAAGTCACTTGGACTCTACAGATATAATGTCCCTCGTACAATAAGGATTAGATTTGGGTACAGTCTGAGTAGGCTCATGTGTGAACACAAAAAGACAAGTGTTTAACTCAGACTTTATAGAAATACTTTCTTCTGGTCTTCCAAGAATTTCATCCATGTAAGTCTGAGAAAGCTCATGTGTTAACACTTCAACAAATGTCAGGAAAAATAACTGAGGGGGGAGGGGGGATTGATGACATCATCCTGTGTGACCGCCACAAAACAGGAAAAAAGAGACTTGACAGGACGGATAAAAACAACTACTTAAGCTTCTCTGACTGTGAAGAATCACCAAAGGATCTCTTGTCTAATCAAAGAGCTGCTGTGGGATACAGAGATGAAACTCTGAAGTTTCTGTTTCCTCTATTTTAGACGTCCACATCGTGATGCTGCTTCATATTCACTTCTGTGTGCTACAGTGCTCGTCTGAACTCTTCAGCTGATGCTACTGATACAGTTTTTTCCATATACCACTGAAGGAAGGATATCAATTCTTTATCCACTTTCTCATTATGAACACTGACTTCAGCTGAATATGTTTGACCCTGTGTGCTGCCTGTCAGTGACCCCTGACCCACTCCAAAACTTAAACCATCGAGCAGGACATCCCATGTCAGTGAATAACCCAAGCAGGGTGCTCAATAAAATTATGGCTGCATGTGTGAAATGTGTCCAACAGACAATCAGCCGAGAGCCTTTATCCAACAACTGTGATCCTCCACTAGAGGGCCACATCATCAAGAAGGAACTGATCTACCTAAGCACTGACATCAATCTTTCAGTAGAAGATAACTGCTGCTGTGAGGAGAACTTTCCTCACACTGAATGTTGAACATCAGCTAGTTCCTCCTGTTGATCTAAACCTTGTTGTAGAGATGGAACATTGGCTGTGGATCATTCTGACTGCTCTGCTCTTCCATGGTAAGAGTCTACAAACCTTGTCACACTGAACATGTTCATCAGATTGATCTTTAGATGAAAACTTTAAACAGCATTAAATGCATGAACACATAGAAATGTGTCACAGAAACAGTTTATGATGTCAGACATTAAAAATACACATGATGGATAAAGATCGGACCTTACATGCCCCTTTGGCTGGATGGTCAAGAGGTCAACTTTGGACCCTGTTTAAGTATTTCAGAGAATTAATCTAAACGATCTCTGCATACACTGAATAGTGATGGAAAACCTTGAAGCATGAATCTCAGTGTATTTCTCTTTCAGGTGTCAGCTGTGAAGATCTCACTCCACTGAAGAATGAAGAGTTCAGTTTAGAAGACAGCTCTGTTACTCTGTCCTACAGATACTCCAAACAAGCTGCTTATGGCGTTTATTTCTTCTGGTATCGACAATATCCAGGAGAACCTCCAGAGTTTCTCATGTCCATTTCAGATAGTAATATCACAACAAAATCGAAGGCTCTGAAACAGGAGGCACGTTTCTTGACTAAACTGTCTGAAGACAAGCAGCCTCCAGCTGGTCCCGCCTCCTCCCCTCTACCTCCGGTGAGCAGCTAGCAGCGTTAGCTACTGAACTATCATGGAGCCGGAAAAGCCTAGCGCAGAAACCGGGAAGCCGCTTCCCTCTCCCACGGGGCCCAACGGAGCTCTCTCCGCGGGTTGAGGCCTGTTAGCGGGCTAACGGCTAACGAACGGCCTCAGTCGGCCGTCAGACCTTCAGCATCGGCCGTTCCGCCCCTGGTTGATCAGGTAATGGCTTTGTTTGCTACAGTGGGAGATGTCTGCTGAATAACTCTGGTTAGTCTGTGCCTGTCCTGGAGCGGAGCGGGTTAGCCTGTTAGCCGCTAATCGTTAACATTGTAAGCTGAGCTGTGGAGGACAGGCCGAGAAAGATAAATCCTCCCCCACAATCGACTCCGCTCTGGCGGCGCCAGACCCGCATTGCCGCCGATCCAGTTGAAATGGCTACTGCTGTGTGTTACAAGGGAGATGTCTGTCATGTTTGATACTTTCAGTTGAGCTGAGCTGTTTTTGATTGAGTTTGCTGCTGATATATTATGCTAGTCGCTCGTAGCTCTGTCCAAGGGGGCTTGTTGTTAAGAGGCAACACGAGCTGGGGGCGGGATCTTGGAACAGGGATGGGAGGGGTGAGGGAGGGGGCAGCCTGCGGGTTCAAATCGTAGACCACAGCTTTAAGGCAAGCTCCTCCATCCTGAAAAACGCTTGAATTTTAGCACTGGCTGTGCTGTAGCAGTTATTCAGTTCAAACAGGAAATGATGTTAGAGTGATGCCCAATGTGTTTCAGTTAAGCCAATCAGAGACAAGTAGCATGGACCTACCCTTTCCAGTTTCTTGAAATGTTTTTCATGATCCCTGAAATGTTTTTGCAGACTTTGAAATGTTTAGCACATTCTTAAATGTTTTTGCGCATTTGTAAATGTTTTGCGTATTTTCAAAATTTTATTTGCATTGACCTTCAGTGCTACTGCAGCATTCATCTTGACATCAAATTTGACCAGGTGTCCTGCCATTGTAGGGATCAGGGGTCCTCCTCCATGTTTCACAGCAGAAAGGGTGGACCTTCATCATTGGTCTTGTCAATGGCTGTGAACAAAAAGGTCAACATCAGTTTAATCTCCACATGACTTTGTCCCAGAAGCTTTGGGGATTGTCTCTGTTCTGGTTGGCATATTGTAAGCTGAATGCTTTGTGACATTTGCGTTGAAATGGCTTTCTTCTGTCAACTCCACCATGCAGCCCATTTTCCTTCAAGTGCCTCCTTATGTACATCTTGAAACAGCCACACCACTTTATTTGCAGAGTCCTGCATGTCACCTGAAGATAGGTGGGGCAGGTGGGGTTGAAACTTTTGTTGGTCGACCTGATTGTGGTTGGATTCAACAGAATCCCTCATTTTCCACTTCTTCATTAGAGTTTGAACTCTGCTGGTTAACATTCTGAATGCATTTAATATCTTTTATATCCCTTTACTGTTTTACATAACTCAAACACTTGGTCCAACAGGTCCTTTGACAATTCTTTTGCTTTGCCCATAACTCAGTATCCATTAATGTCAGTGCAGCACCAGATGAAAGTTTAAGAATTGGTCAGGAATTTTCAGTGTTTGATCCTTCCTTAGCTTAAATAAATCCCGCCTCTTTATCCCGTCTTTTATAGGGGTCCCTACCCCTGCCCCATCCCTTACCCTGAACCTAACCTTACCTTAAGAACTTGCCTGAACCTAACTTCAACCAAATACACATGCCTAAACGTACCCCTATTTCCAACAGTCTCCCACTGCAGGCTCGCAGGCAGCACTCTCAAGAACCACCGCACTCTCAGGACTGTCAGTTTTTTTGCAACAGTGCCACCCAGTGAATTGGAGTTGTCTTTGCAGGACTGCAGAAATAGGGATAAGTTTAGGCATGTGTATTAGTTTAAAGTTAGGTTCAGGCAAGTTCTTAAAGGAACACTCCGACTATTTTGGACCCACGCCCTTTCCCTATCATTGACAGAGTGAGACAAGCTCAAAAATACCTTTTTTGTGTCTCTGCGTCCAGTGGCTGGCTCCCAGCTGGTAGCTCCGTAGGTAGCTTAGCTCAATCACTGGAAGTCAATAGGAGTCAAAGTCGGACTGACGAAAGTGGACAAAATACTCCTTGCAGTGGTCCTGTGGAGGGCGTATTAGTACCTAAAGTAAATCCGAATGGCTATAAAACATTTTAAAAGACATGTTTTCTTTCTTAAATCCGTTAAAATAACGTTTAGATAAACACAGACCTGCGCATGCGCAGTGCTCCGCAGACAGGAGGTAGCAGCCGGACTGACGAAAGTGGACAAAATACTCCTTGCAGTGGTCCAGGGGATGGCTTATTAGCACGTGAAGTAAATCCGAATGGTTATAAAGCATTTTAGAAGACGTGTTCTCTTTTATAAATCTGCTAAAATAACGATTTGATACACACGCAGATCTGCGCAGTGGTCCGCGGAGGAAGTAGCTCTGACTGAAAGAGGACAAAATACTCCTTACAGTGGTCAGGGATGGCTTATTACGTGAAGTAAATCCGAATGGTTATAAACGTTTTAAAAGACGTGTTCTCTTTTATAAATCCGTTAAAATGACGATTTGATACACACGCAGATCTGCGCATGCGCAGTGCTCCGCGGACGGACCGGAAGCGGAAGCCGGATTGAGCACTGCGCATGCCCAGGTCTGTGCGTGTATCAAAACGTTATTTTAACGGATTTATAAAAGAAAACACGTCTTTTAAAATGTTTTATAACCATTCGGTTTTACTTCACGTGCTAATAAGCCATCCTCTGGACCACTGCAAGGAGTATTTTGTCCACTTTCGTCAGTCCGCCTGCTACTTCCGGTCTGCGGAGCACTGCGCATGCGCAGGTCTGTGTTTATCTAAACGTTATTTTAACGGATTTAAGAAAGAAAACATGTCTTTTAAAATGTTTTATAGCCATTCGGATTTACTTTAGGTACTAATACGCCCTCCACAGGACCACTGCAAGGAGTATTTTGTCCACTTTCGTCAGTCCGACTTTGACTCCTATTGACTTCCAGTGATTGAGCTAAGCTACCTACGGAGCTACCAGCTGGGAGCCAGCCACTGGACGCAGAGACACAAAAAAGGTATTTTTGAGCTTGTCTCACTCTGTCAATGATAGGGAAAGGGCGTGGGTCCAAAATAGTCGGAGTGTTCCTTTAAAGCAAAGGTTAGGTTTAGGGTAAAGGATGGGGCAGGGGTAGGGAACCCTATCCTGCAAGATAATGAATCCCAGGGGCAAGTTAGGGTTAACTATCTCTACGCATGTGCAACTGGGAGGCATGAGAGTGCAGTCCTGGAACTGCTGCCTGCAGGACACTTCTCCCTATTTCCAAGTGTATCTGTCTGCGGCTTGCAAGACGGAGGCGTGTCCTGTAGCGTGTCCTGTAGTGGGCGTGTCCTGTAATGGGTTCTGTCGCGTAGTGGGCGTGTCGTGTAGTGACGTCACTACATGACAGAACCCACTATACTGTTCTTAAAGAGATATGAGCCCGGACAGCATTTAAAGTTTGAACGTTCTGTTCTGTTTCTACACTAAATACCGTTTTGTTTGTTGCCTTATAATGAATTGATTTAAAAGCATTGAAATGTTAATATTGTTTGACTCTGCCACGAAATAATAACAATAATTAAACAACTTGGGACAAGAATTAATGAGCTAAAATACATACATACATACATACATATATGTATGTACGTATGTATGTATATTTATATTCAAGGGGAAACTTAGATTTAGGCACTAAAAGAGTGATGGTTAGGTTAAGGGTTAGCAGATGGGTGACGTTTGGTTTTACTTGTGTTAGAGAAACCACAGACCAAACGTTCTTTTCCCTCTTATTTTTCGTCTTCTTCCTTTTTATAAACTTTTAACAGTGTCTCGCGTGGTTTTCCGTGATTTCCATCTTAGCGAGTGGGCGTGTCGTGTAGTCGTTACGTCATAATACGTCACGCCCACTACATGACACGCCTCCATCTTGCGGGCAGACAGACCCTTCTCCCTATTTCTGCGGTCCTGCAAAGACAACTCCAATTCACTTTCTGGCACTGTTGCGAAAAACTGACAGTCCTGAGAGTACGGACATGAGAGTGTGGTTGCTCTTGAGAGTGCTGCCTGTGAGCCTGCAGCAGGATACTATTGCCCTGATGTGCTGTTACACTCAATATTTTACTTTCAAATACTTATTTTGTTGTCGGTTTTGGATATTTATCCCCACACTGGATGGGTTATTCGAAAATCGAATATAAAGTGACAGCCCTATTTCAGAGAGTTGTCAGCAGCTGACCAAGCCTGGATGCAAGTCAGAAAGCTGCAGTCGATGCAAATGCTACTGCTTTGATCCAATCTGCACGGCACTGTGCAGCTGCAGATGTAAAGTTGTGGGGCATTGTGGTATAAGCCTACTTACCCAGGTACCAACACAATTACTGAAAAACAATATGTCTTCCTACTTACATGTGAAAAAAAGGAAAAGACAAAAAATGGAAAGACAAGAAAAAAGGGAAAAGACAAAAAAACTGCCTTGATGGGATCATCACCTTATCATGGTGTGGCAGTATGACTGTCTCCATGACCCTGAGAACAATGTCAGCAGGAGTCTAGTATTTATTATTGGACAATAAAAATTGCCCAATAATAAAATATATAAAAACAGAAATAAATATTTGGATAAACCGTGGATGACAAGGGGAATTCAGAATGCATGCAAAAAGAAGAATATGTTATAGAAGCAATTTATTATAGAAAGAACAAATGAATCTGAGCAAAACTATAAAAGGTATCAAAATAAACTTAATATTATTAGGACAAGTAGAAAGACTTACTATGGAAAATTAATTGAGGAAAACAGACATTAAGGGAATATGGAATGAAAAAACTAAGTCTGAAAATAAAGTGAGTCACCCAGATCACTTTGTTGTAAATGGCAAAGAGGTCTATAGTAAATCTAAAATAATGGATGGATTTAATTATTTCTTTGTTGAAGTGGGGCCAAAGTTGATGAGACAAATTAATAATGCTGAACAGTCTGTTGCTGACGCAGACATCTGTATTGACAGTGTGAGAGATTCAGTATTTCTGGGAGCAGTGACACAAAATGTCAAATTATTTAGACATTACCTGTGGTGTCCCACAAGGGTCAGTAATGGGCCCTAAGTTGTTTATTTTATATATCAACAATACATACAAAGTGTCTGACTTATTAAAATTTAATGTGTTTGCTGATGACACCAATATCTTATGTACTGGAGAAAACCTCGAGCAGCTGTTAAATATGGTCCAGAAAGAATTGTGTAAGCTGAAATGTTGGTTTGACAAAAACAAACGATCACTAAATGTTACTGAAACACAATTAATGGTGTTTGGAAATAGAAAGACGGATGGTATAATTGAGTTGGCAATTGATGACATACTTATTGATAGAGTCTAAAGTAAGTTCTTAGGTATTCTGGTTGACCATAAGCTGTGCTGGAAACCATACATAAAATATTTGTGCTCAAAAATATCAAGACGTATTGGAATAATCAGCAAAACAAAATATTTACTGCCACAAAAATCACTACGCACCCTCTACTGCTCCAAGATCCTGCCATAGCTCTCCTACTGTGCTGAAGTCTGGGGTAACACCTATAAGACCAATCTACAAAAGATCTACAAAAAAGAGTTATACGGATCATAAATCATGCTGGATACAGAGATCACACTAACCCTCTGTTTTTACAATCAAAACTGCTAAAATATTATGACATGGTTTACCTGAAAACACCTCAAGTGCTATATAAAGCACTGCACAATAATTTACCCGGTAATTTACAAAAAGAAATTCAAAACCAGAGAGGGGGGCCATAATCTAAGGGGTGATCCTTATTTTCATTTGTCCCATCATTCACTCAACTTTTAAAAGTTTGTGCATTTCTGTTTGTGGAGTCAAACTCTGAAACAGACTGGATGTCACTTTAAAAATGTGCAGTAATATGCAAATATTTAAATTACACTATAGAAAAGTACTACTAAACTCATACAGGTAATTTAGTTATAACGTGGCCTTGGACGAAAACACTGATTACTATGAACATCTGTAAGTAATTATAGTCAGTAACTTAAAATGTAGTTTAGAACAGATATACTACGGGGAATTTTATAGTATTATGAGATGGATGTTAATGAATACTGTTGACATTAAAATGGTTTGATTACATAAACACTGTATAAACAATATGTGGATTTGTATTATATGGAGATATAATGTATATAATGATTTCTCTGAAGTGCTTACTTATATTGAGGATGTTTGTTTGTTGTCGTGGTGATTAATATGAAGAAGGAGGTTATTATTACCCATAAATTTACATTGTTTCCATGAATAATGACAGCTGGTATTGAGTTATAATTTAGAATTGTATTTGATTTGTAATGAAGGGCAGAACTAAATAAACTTTTTGTTCTTTCTGTTCATTCTCAAACTGTTTGCTGTGCATGTGTTTGCACTCACATGCTTAATTTGTTAATGTACTGTAACAGTACAGTTGGTTTACATATTACTTGTTGGATTGGTTGTTGTTGTTGTTATTTCTTTATTTCCTTTTGTTTTCTTTTTTAAGTTTGAGATGAATAAATAAATAAATAAAAATAAATAGTACACCTGGCAGGGTTTCCCAAGCTGAACAGGTCTAAGAGCAGACACTAGACAAAGAGTTATCCCACAGTGCTATTACTACATATAATCTACACTTCTTTAACTGATGCTGGGCTTATTACACACCACTGATTTATGGTACAAGGAAGCCAGTGATTAAGTCCATGGGTCCAAATTCAGATTCTACAGTGAAAAATGTATGATTAGACAACAATATCATTCAAATATGATATCTGTGCGATTCAATTGCAAAATTCAATATTACTGTATATTTTAATGGCCGCCATCTTAAAAAATGGCCACCATCATGAATTTGTAGATGGCTAATGGGTTTTATCAAAAATCAATCCCCAAGGAGTATGTGTGCCATTATTGGTGCTTGTTTCCACAAATGAATGATTTTTATACTTATCTGCCCCACTAACCTGACTGTGGTTGGGTTCAACAGAATTCCTAATTTACCACGTCTTAATTAGAGTTTGAACTCTGTTGATTTGTATTCTCAAAGCCTTGGATATCTTTTTATGTCCCTGTACTGTTTTCCTCAGTTCAAACACTTATTCCCACAGAACCTTTGACAATTATTTTGGTTTCCCCATGACTCAACATGCAGAAGTGTCAGAGCAGCACTGGATAAATGATAAAGGGTGAGTGAGGAATTTTTCTGTTTTTAACCCTTCTTTAGCTTAAATAAATCCTTTCTTTATGCTCATGTGTGTTGCTTTTTAGGGGACCTTTTTGAACTGATTGAAATTTTGTTTTCCCTCCTATGGCATGTTGACAGGCACAGACAGGAAACCTTTGTATACAGATGCTGCTCTGAGCAGGGCAAAAACAGAAGCTGTTAAAAATCCCCAGCCCAAAGATGCCTTGACCAAGTGTCTCAGAGACTTTGTTTGGGCCCCTGAATATCAGCCCCAGAGTGTTCCAGCTCTTCAGCTCAAGAGGTTTAAGTCTGAGGATCAGCAGACACCTGACCCTCCCTCTGTGAACCTGGTGGAAACCCTGCAGTGATAATGACAAATTAAAGGATGTATGTGTGAAAATGGAACTGACAGACAACCAGCTGAGAGCCTTTATCCAACAACTGTGATCCTCCACTAGAGGGCCACATCATCAAGAAGGAACTGAGCTACCTCAGCACTGACATCAATCTTTCAGTAGAAGATAACTGCTGCTGTGAGGAGAACTTTCCTCACACTGAATGTTGAACATCAGCTAGTTCCTCCTGTTGATCTAAACCTTGTTGTAGAGATGGAACATTGGCTGTGGATCATTCTGACTGCTCTGTTATCTGGTGAGACAGAAATTACTTTATTTAAAAACCTTCAGACATATTCTTGTGTCTAACTTTTTGGTGTGAAACAATTTAACCTCAATACTGTTCTAATCTATGACTATAAATCTTATTCCCTCATCTCTGTTGTCTCCTCCAGGGTGTGAAGGACAAGACAAAGTATTTCAACCCCCTGAAGATATCATTGAGTCTGAAGGCAGAACAGTCACACTTGGTTGTAAATTTGAGACAAGTGATAACTACCCCTACTTGTTCTGGTACAAACAAAATATTGGTGATTTCCCAAAGTACATGATGAGATGCTCCTTGGAAGATGTCTTCAAAGACCCTGAGTTTGACAACAACAGATTTACTGCTGAAATCAACGGGACATCAGTTCCTCTGAAGATCCAGAAGCTTCATGTGTCTGACTCTGCTGTGTACTACTGTGCTCTGAGGCCCACAGTGACAGGAAACACCAAAACTCTGAACAAAAACCTCTGGACTTGAAGATACTCTGGAACATCCACTAGAGGGAGTCATGCTCTGCTAACCAATGGTATTTTGGGATTCAGGCTTGATCTTCATCATTTGACAAAACAAAGCAACTCCATCTGAGTCTCCTCCCTCTGACTGCAGAGATGTTTGATGACAGAGAACTGATTGAGCTGAGAACATCAGAGCAAACTAAACTGATTCATACTGATCCTTCAGTCTCACCATCTCACCTCTGCACACATGGACAAACTCACTCTGATACTGATCTTCTCAGCTCTCACAGGTATGTGAATGATGATCAGTGTTGGATGGTGTTTGATGACAAAGTTTCATTTTAGTTCCGTATCTAAACTCTGTTCCTCCATCATCAATCCAACACACACATGATTCTTTAACGGCTCACAGATGCTATTTTTACTGTTCTACAGAATGTTTGGCACAGAAAGACAACGTGCTGCAACCAGAACGAGATGTGACTGCCACTGAAGGAGAGACAGTAACTCTTGACTGTCTATACAACAGCACATCAACAAATGCTTATCTCTTCTGGTACAAACAGGACGGAGCCAACAGGCCAGAGTTCATCCTCAGCACATTTACATACGGAGATGGAAAAACAATGAAGGAGTTTGAGGGGAGATTTTCATCCACACTGGATTCAGCCAAAAAATCAGTTCCTCTGAAGATCAAGAAGCTTCATGTGTCTGACTCTGCTGTGTACTACTGTGCTCTGAACAAACAAAAACCTCTGGAGGTAGGACTCCACAATACTCCACAACATCCACTAGAGGGAGTCCCATCCTCTCTAACTCCAGGTGAACATATCAATGAAGTCTTGACTGATGTCACCTAAAACACAGCTCTGATGATCCACTCCATCATAACACTGCAGAGGAGCCTCATCATGAACTTATTTTAACACACCCTCCTGACCTCCTCGGCCCTGTTTTCTAGTCAATTGAGTATTTTTAAAAGATGAAATGAAAAACACTCATTTAATATAAAAACTATTCCTGTTACAGTGTAAACAAAAACTGAATTTGGTCACATTACTTATGTGAACACACAAACAGGCATCTCTGGGTTACTTGTTCATGTTATTTCTGTAGCTTCACGTGGATCTCTAAAGTCTTCATGAAACAATAACAGTCTTCAGTCCAGAAATCCTGTGAATAAAGCACAGCTGCATTCTATCCACATTCACAAGACCCTACTGTTCAGAAAGGCTGGTTTTGAGGGCGGTCACCTTCACATGGTGATGAACCAGAGCAGTGCACACATGGAAATTCATGACAGTCCTTACATGAAGAAACTTTCAAACATTGATTTATGTCGGTTACCACACAGGGTTACAACTGTGACACCAGTTTCCCCTAAAATCACAGGTTAAAGTACAACAGGCTAACCACAGCAGGACTGCTGCAAATTAGCCTATCCAGGCTAATGTTAGCAGAACTGAGGCGTGTCGGGTGGGTAAAGGACCGAGTATATTCAGCCAACTGTAAAACTTCTCGTTATGGACACACACAAACTCTGAATTCATGCCGGTTACCAGATAACAGGCCAGTTGATTGCCTTAAACATCACAGTCTAACACATAACATGATAACCTAGCCTACCATCTGGGCTAACATGAGCAGAAACTGAGGGGTAATGGGATTGGTAAAGGACTGATTGTATCAAGCCAACTGTTAAACTCCTCTTGACATATGTAGGAATGTTAACACTTTGAAGTTTACTCTTCAGACTTTCAACAAGTAACGTGAACACTGACAACCACGTGAAGATATCCCTGCTGTTAGCTTTACCTCATAGCAATGAGCAAAATAAAAACTACACAGAATTAAAATACTCACATATCCAATATCAGATTTGTAATAGGATTGTTGGTACTGAGCCTGTGTAGCACCTGAAGAAAATATAATTTTCTTTTGTAGTTAATTGATTCAATGTGCATGTAATTCACTGACATTCACTGTTAGTTGAGTATGTGTAATGTTTTATGCCGGCCAGCAGGGGGCAGAGTTAATGGCAAATGACTGTCAGCCAAGAGGTGGAAGTAGAAAAAAAGTTTTTTTTATTCCTCTCCTGCCGAGATTCAGAGTCCGCGTTGCCGTAAAAAATGTGCCTTTGACGGTCTTATGTCCTGCTGTTGGAGTAATAAATGTGAACTCATTTCTGCACCATGTCGTTGTCGCTTGAGTGGTGTAACAATTTGGAGGTCCCACCGAGATTCACGATGGATATTACTTCAAGGCCAGCGCTTTGTCAACGCCGTGGGAAAAAATGATCGGACGCGTGTGAGAGCAGCACGTCAACTGAAGTGAGCTAAGCTTAGCTACAAGTGAACAGTTGAAAAGGAGCTAGTACGACGCCGTCCCGTTTAATTGTTTTTTTGCACGTGTGGACATTTAAGTGCAGTATAAGCAGGATGTCAGAGGACCGAGAAGAGTTTCTGTTGGAAATAGAGGCTAAACTGCTCGGACTGACCGTGGAAGAGCTGCACCGAGTTTGTGAATGCTGTGGAATAACCGGGAAAGACTCTGAGGACATCAAACATAAATCTCGCCGTGCACTCGTTAAGCACATCGTAAAGTTTTGTGAACGCGACGAGTTGCTGGAGAGGGAGGACGAAGGCATGTCTGTGCTTTTGGAGCTGAACGACGCACTCAACGCCCTGCGGGAGGACCCAGCGGAGACCGACGACGTCGGGCGGCGCCATCCTTCTCTTCACCTGCGGCTGTGGGAGGCGGAGGAGAGGCGGCTCGCTCGATGCGGCCCGCGTCGGGGGGACAACCGGGAGACTACGCGCCGTTCCTGCAATCACCTGTGAGACAGGTGACCCAGGAGACAGAGCGGGAGGAGGGAACTCAAACCAGAGGCAGAGATACTGGGAGCAACAGTTTCTGGTCTTCCAGCGGATTCAGAAAGGACTTTAGAATCAACGGACATGTTGGTGAGTCAGCATCAAAAGACACATTGAGCTTTAGCAGCCTTGAACACCAGATTGAAAGTGGTTTAAGGAAGGGCTATCCAGATGTTGAAATTATGGAGGCTGTCATACGTGCTGTAAACCCCAACTTGAAACTGAGGAGCTATTTGGAGGGGAAAACTGACCTCACACTAGCCACTCTCAGACAAATATTAAGAGCCCACTATGCAGAAAAAGATGCAACTGTACTGTACCAACAACTGACTAAAGCTGTACAGGGTCCTAATGAAACAGCCCTTGATTTTCTGATCCGTGTACTTGATTTGCGCCAAAAGGTCTTGTTCGCATCTGAACGGGCCCAGTCTGGTTTGAAATACAACAGGGAGCTAGTTCATAGCCAATGTTTTCAGTCTATCGTAACAGGCTTGATAAATGACAACATAAGGGCAGAGATAAGGGTGTATCTGCAGGATGAGAATAGCAGTGATGAGCTACTTTTGCAAAAAATGCAGATCGCTCAATACAATGAAAATGAGAGGGCCCAAAAGATTAAGACTACTAAAGTCACTCATAGGGCAAATTTGAGCACAGTGGAGATGAGTTGTGAAGACAGTGGCCTGGTAACAACCAGTGTTACAGCTAAATCCAACAAACCTGCCAAAGAGAACTCCCTCTTTACAAAAATGGAGGAGAGTAACACAGCAATTAGAGAACTGACAGGTCAGGTAGCATCACTTGTGCAAACTGTCCAGCGGGGGAGAAAAACAGTTGGTGATGGCCAAACCAAAGCTCCAACAAATGCCTTCAGAAGACCAAAGAGACAATGTGTAGCCTGCCAGCAGGACAAAAAGGACTGTAACCATTGCTTTAAGTGTGGTAGTGACACACATTGGGCAAGAGGCTGCAGAGCGGGGGATCGGCAGAAAACATTGGGAAACTAGTAGAGGTTGTGACAGGGGGACATGCCATAACCTCAGAGCTAAAGTCCCAAAATGACATTAATGCAGTGCGCCTATGCACAGTGACTCAAGAAAAGAAGAAGCTGCCATCCCACAAATCCCCAGCACCTTTAAAGTCAGAGACAGAAATTAAAGTGGATCAACTGTACACCCCTTATACAAAACGCAAACGAGTTGCACAGTTAATAGGCAAAAAGTGTCTTGTCTGGTGCAGAATTAACAGTGTTAAGACTCAAGCCCTGTGGGACTCAGGAGCACAAGTGTGTGTTGTGAGTGAGACATGGAAGTCCCAGAACTTACCTGAAGTAGAAATCCGTCCCATCAGTGACCTGTTGAAGGGTAAAGAACTGCTGGATTTGCGAGCTGCAAACGACTCAGAGATCCCATTTGAAGGCTGGGTCCCAGTAAGTTTCAGTCTGTGCGATTCAAAAGCTAAAGAGGCAAAGTCTGATGAGATACTAGTTCCAGTACTAGTGAGCAAAGATATCATGCAGCGGCCTATAATAGGGTTTAATGTTATTGAGGAAATCTTGACGAACACAGAGAACCAGGTTCAGCCGAGTGAAAGTATTGCTTTGCTTAGAAACTCACTTAAGATGGGGTCAGGGAAAGCGGAAGCATTGCTAAACCTCATTCAGGGGGCTACAAATGAAAATGATACTTTTTCTGTTAGAACAGGGCGCACGTCTGTTGTAATTCCAGGAGGACAAATCCAGTGTATTACCTGTCCTGTTAAAACAGATCTTAAAGTGAGGACTGAAATGCTCTTTGAACCTGAGGAGAACTTGTCAGTGGATGAGGGACTCGAACTTACCTGTCAGCTCATAAGTGTTTCCTGCTCCTCGCGAAAAGTGAACATTTATGTTAGAAATACCACGCAACATGACATTACGGTGCCAAGTAAAACCGTGTTAGGGAGCATACAGAGAATAACAGACTGTTACCCAGTGTGCACAGAAGAGCACCAGCTTAATTCAGTAGTTGCTGAAAATCTCCAAACCCCACCATGCTCCACCAGAGAAATGCCTAAAGGGAATTCTCAAGACAAACTGTTTGATCCACCTGTCAATGTGGACCACTTGACTATTGACCAACAAGCAGTGGCTAAGCAAATGCTGAGGGAGGAGTCTGGAGCATTTGCCAGAGACAAAGAGGATGTGGGTTACATTAAAAACTTAAAAATGGACATTAAGCTAACTGATGAAGTTCCAGTAGCCAAAACATACAATGCCATACCTCGTCCTTTGTATGATGAGGTCAAGAACCACATTCAGGACTTGCTTAACAAAGGATTCATCCGCAAATCCACCTCTCCGTATGCAGCTGCAGTGGTTTGCGTGAGGAAAAAGGATGGAAGTCTAAGACTTTGTATTGACTATCGGGGGCTTAACAAAAAGACAATCCCAGACAGGCACCCTATACCACGTATACAAGAGATACTTGATGGTCTGGGGGGGAACACTTGGTTCAGTGTACTGGACCAAGGCAAGGCATATCACCAAGGGAGCATCAGTGAGAACTCAAAAAAATTTACAGCTTTCACAACACCTTGGGGACTGTATGAGTGGAACAGGATTCCATTTGGCCTCACAAATGCACCCTCAGCTTTTCAGCGTAGTATGGAGGAAAGCCTAGAAGGTCTGAGAGACAGAATATGCATTCCATACTTAGATGATGTCTTAGTTTACAGTAAGACATTTTTGCAGCATGTTGAGGATGTGAGGGCTGTCCTCAAACGACAACAAACTTGGGGAATTAAGCTAAGGCCGGACAAATGTGACCTGTTCAAAAATGAGGTACGTTATGTTGGCAAAGTGATCTCAGCTGAAGGCTACAGGATGGATAAGAAAGAGGTAGAGGCTGTGCAAGCACTAAAGGCTGCACCCCTACAAACATCAGAGAGCTCGCAAACTACTGGGTTTTCTGGGGGTACTATCGCAGTTATGTGCAGGATTTTTCTCGGCATGCAAAATGCCTGTATGACCTACTGTCCACAGATGTAACCCCAAATCCAAAGTCAAAGGGTGTCTTTCAGTCTGTAGGGACAGGGCAGCTTCCCCCACATCAGAAAATAGTATGGAGTGATAATCATCAGAAAGCTCTGAACTATTTGGTGGATGTGTTGACTAACCCACCTGTAATGGCATATCCAAGATTTAAAGATCCCTATGTTCTTCACATTGATGCTTCAGAACAGGGTCTAGGAGCAGTTCTATACCAAAGACAGGAGGGCAAGCTCAGAGTTATTGGGTATGGTTCACGAACATTGACACCAGCAGAAAAAAACTACCGCTTACATTCAGGGAAACTTGAGTTTTTAGCACTCAAATGGGCTGTTACAGACAGATTTAGAGACTATTTGTTTTATGCCCCCTCTGTAACAGTTTACAGTGATAATAACCCTGTTACATACGTTTTGAGCACCGCTAAATTGAATGCAACAGGACATCGCTGGGTATCTGAACTGGCTGACTTCAACATAACACTTAAGTATCGTCCAGGAAAAACAAACACAGATGCAGATTTCTTGTCCCGTACACCAGTGAATATGGACTCTTACATGAGTGAATGTACAGAACAGTGCACCCCTGAAGTGTTAAGTGCAATATTTAGCACAGTTGAAACACAAAAACAACAAGAAGTGGACTGGATTTCAGCCATTACCTGCAACCCACTTGTTCATGAACTGACTGCAGACGATCAGCCAGACATTAAAGTGACAAAGCAAGAGTTGCTACAAGCACAGTTGCAAGACCCTGTTATATCCCATGTACTCCAGCTAAAAGCATCTGGTGAAAAACCTGATAAGAGGGTCATGGGTAGGGAAACAATAAAAACTAAGCAACTGATGCGTGAATGGAAAAGACTGTTTGTTGCCCCAGAGGGTCTGTTGAAGCGCAAAACAACAACTAGTACCCAGATTGTGCTTCCAGAAAAGTATAAAGAACTGGTGTACAAGTACCTTCATTGTGAAATGGGACACTTGGGGGTAGAGCGTGTCTTACACTTGGCTAGGCAGAGGTTTTATTGGTCTGGGATGCAAAAAGACATTGAGTTCTTTATAACCCAAGTTTGTAAATGCAACATTCAGAAAAAACCTGCTGTACAAAGCAAAGCCCCAATGTGTCATGTCCCTGCTACAGCACCATTCCAAATGGTCTCAATAGATTATCTTCACCTTGAAAAAAGCAGGGGAGGGTATGAGTATATTTTAGTGGTCATTGACAACTTTACTAAATTTGCCCAAGCCTACCCCACTCGCAATAAGTCAGGTAAAACAGCAGCAGACAAAATCTTTAATGATTTTTCTCTCAAGTTTGGCTTCCCTGCCAAAATTCATCATGATCAAGGCAAAGAATTTGAGAACCAGCTTTTTAGACGGTTGCAAAAATATACCGGCATGACGAACTCAAAAACAACTCCGTATCATCCACAGTCAAACCCAGCTGAAAGATTTAATCGTACCTTGTTATCTATGCTGCGAACTTTAGATGAGGAGAAAAAGGGAAACTGGAATGACTATGTGAGTAAAGTTGTACATGCTTACAATTGCACAACCAGTGAGGCAACGGGATATTCTCCTTTCTATTTGCTTTTTGGTAGAAATCCCCGGTTACCAATTGATTTGATCTTTGGGATCGATGAGGATGAAAGATATGACTCACATCAAGAATATGCACAAAAATGGCAGCAGCAGATGAAAGAAGCATATGACATTGCATCCAAAACCATTAAAAAGACAACAGCTAGAGGAAAAATGTATCATGATCAAAAGAGACAAAGTTCAGTTCTTTCCCCAGGTGACAGGGTCCTCGTGAGAAATATGTCAGAGCGGGGGGGACCAGGGAAACTGCGCTCATATTGGGAGAATCAGATACATATTGTGGTTTCTCAAAAGGGGAAAGACAGCCCAGTTTATGAGGTAAAACCTGAAAGTGGCACAGGAGAGGCAGAATTCTGCATCGCAACATGTTGATGCCATGTAATGCTTTACCACTTCAGGAATCAGCCCAAAGCATGCTGGGAGGGAAAAATTCTCATATCCAACAAAGGAAGAGACACAATGAGGACAAATCAAATGAAACTTCAGAGAACACAGAGAGCTCAGATGAGGAGGAATGTTATTGGGCCAGTAGACTGAGACACCATCATAGCCAGCTTAGAGAGCCAAATGTTAAGCTTCCCATTAGTCCTGAAACAGAGCCTCAGTTGGATGCTGGAGCACAGGAGTTCAAAATGGAGACTCCAGTACAAAAGCTTGTGGTAAATGACTTTACTAAAAATGTCACTACTAGACATGACACTCAAGAGGTCGCTCAAACAGCTCAGTCTGTAGACCTGCCTAGCACACAGGAGCCAGAGCCCTCTGACACACAGCCACGCAAGTCACAGAGAGAAAGACGACCTAAAAAGACACTGACATATGATTCACTTGGCCAACCTTCTCACCGAGTGGTGGAGCCCCACACAAACTCGCTGTATGTCAATACAGTTACACCAGCATATGGTCAATGTAGTGTGCCCTGGCTACCCCCACAAATGTTTGGAGCATATATGGTTTATCCTACTCTTGTTCCAGCAGGATACTACTGAAAACTGTTAGAGACTATGTATGATGCCGTGGGACAACAAGGACAGAGGGATTTCATAATGTGTGAGAAAAAAAATGTGTTAAGTTCTATGTTTCTCAAATGTTGTCTGGTATGTGTTATATAACTGGAAGGAGATTCGAGCCACAATTTAGATAATTTAGGAACAAGTATGGCATGAAAAAAAAGGGGCAAACAGAATGCTTGCAGTAAATGTGTTGGAAGTCTCCATGGAGTGTATAATGTAGTGACAGAAGTGTTTCTGTTTGGAGCATATAGTATTATACTATTGTTACAATTACTAAACAAGGGTTTATCTCTAAATCTAAAGTAGAGAGTGATGAGATCACATGGTGTACAATAGTAATGTGCTTTTATGGTTCAACCTGTTAAAATGCATTTAAGGCCATTTACTTCATTCTAAGTTTCAAAAGGAAACTTGCTATTGTGTGGCATGTTGGATCTATAGTGTTACCTTTAATGTTACTACGATGTTGTGTCATTGTGCTGTATCCCAGGCTGAGGTGTATTGTAAAACAATGCTAATGTTGCGGACAACATTTATTTTGCTGGGGAGAATTGTAGCACCTGAAGAAAATATAATTTTCTTTTGTAGTTAATTGATTCAATGTGCATGTAATTCACTGACATTCACTGTTAGTTGAGTATGTGTAATGTTTTATGCCGGCCAGCAGGGGGCAGAGTTAATGGCAAATGACTGTCAGCCAAGAGGTGGAAGTAGAAAAAAAGTTTTTTTTATTCCTCTCCTGCCGAGATTCAGAGTCCGCGTTGCCGTAAAAAAGGTGCCTTTGACGGTCTTATGTCCTGCTGTTGGAGTAATAAATGTGAACTCATTTCTGCACCATGTCGTTGTCGCTTGAGTGGTGTAACACCTGGAATCAGGAAAGGTCTAATTCTCATTCCTGTGTTGAACTGACTGAAAAAGGTCAGTCAACACATGAGTTGGTCAAATGAAGAAGGACCCCGACTCAGGAGAAGATCAGGGTTTAAGTATCTTAGGAGACAAATGGGATACAACAAATGGGATAAACAAAATGGGAAGAGGGACACTGTCCAGATATGGTAAAAACAATAGCAGACAAAAGACTTACTATTTACATGGAGATGTCAATGATCTTTGATCAAGGAAACAAGGATGGGTGGGGGTCAGCCTGAGCTGAAGGTGTCAGGGGAAGCATATCTGAGGGACATCCTCTCAGGTAGACTTCATAACCTTGTCTGCTGAGGAAGACGCCACAATTTTCAGCCAACAAGTGAGTGGTGACAGCTTTTGAGCTTAAACGTGCTGAACACAAATTTCTCACTAAGAATATAAACAACATGGATGCACATTGCAGAGGAAACTCTCCAGCCGGGGTGATGACGGGTATACTTAGATAGACCAATCAGGATAGGTATGCATATCAAAAAGATCATGTTACGTAACAGTACATCCACAGACTCAACAGCTCGTCAAATACCATGACTTCACATTCATACAGCCTGATAAATACAGGTTTTGTTGTCTAATCTTCCTTCTAGACCATTTTCTGGTCTGGGAGGAAGGCCAAATACCCCAAAATGTATCCAAAAGCCTAAAAGTTGATTTTGCATAATATTTCCCCTTCTATAATGGCTGTCAAACACAAAAAAGCTGCTACGAAGTCCTTTTCATGAAGATAATCAGATGTGATAATTATGGTTGTCTGACCTTCATCAGAAACCTTGATGGTTTTTAATCATGAAGACTTGACTGTTTCACTGAGACACTGAATCAATCCAACATCTGAGTCTCCTCCCTCTGACTGCAGAGATGTTTGATGACAGAGAAGTGATTGAGCTGAGAACATCAGAGCAAACTAAACTGATTCATACTGATCCTTCAGTCTCACCATCTCACCTCTGCACACATGGACAAACTCACTCTGATACTGATCTTCTCAGCTCTCACAGGTATGTGGATGATGATTGATGAAAAAGTTTCCTTTCACTTCTTGAACTAAACTCCATTTCTCCATCATCAATCCAACACTCACATGATTCTTTAACAGTTCACTGAAGCTTTTGTTACTCTTTAACAGAATGTTTGGCACAGAAAGACAACGTGCTGCAACCAGAAGGAGACGTGACTGCCACTGAAGGAGAGACAGTAACTCTTGACTGTCAGTACAACAGCACATCAACAACATATGATTATCTTTACTGGTACAAACAGGACGGAGCCAACAGGCCAGAGTTCATCCTCAGCAAATTTACAGTTGGAGGTGGAGAAACAGTGAAGGAGTTTGAGGAGAGATTTTCATCCACACTGGATTCTGCCAAAAAATCAGTTCCTCTGAAGATCCAGAAGCTTCATGTGTCTGACTCTGCTGTGTACTACTGTGCTCTGAAGCCCACAGTGACAGGAAACACCAAAACTCTGAACAAAAACCTCTGGAGGTAGGACTCCACAATACTCCACAACATCCACTAGAGGGAGTCCCATCCTCTCTAACTCAAGGTGAACATATCAATGAAGTCTTGACTGATGTCACCTAAAACACAGCTCTGATGATCCACTCCATCATAACACTGCAGAGGAGCCTCATCATGAACTTATTTTAACACACCTCCCTGACATGCTCGTCCCTGTTTTCTAGTCAACTGAGTATTTCTAAAAGATGAAATGAAAAACACTCGTTTAATATAAAACTCTCCTGTTACAGTGCAAACAAAAACTGAATTTGGTCACATTATTCATGTGAACACACAAACATCTCTGGGTTACTGGTTCATGTTATTTCTGTAGCTTAACGTGGATCTCTAAAGTCTTCATGAAACATTAACATTCTTCAGTCCAGAAATCATATGAATAAAGCACAGCTGCATTCTATCCACATTCACAAGACCCTACTGTTCAGAAAAGCTGGTTTTGAGGGCGGTCACCTTCACATGGTGATGAACCAGGGCAGTGCACACATGGAAATTCATGTCAGTCCTTACATGCAAAAACTTTCTAGCCATTGATTTATGTCGGTTACCACACCGGGTTACAACTGTGAAAATAGTATCCCCTAAAATCACAGGTTAACGCAAAACATGCTAACCACAGTAGGACTGCTGCAAATTAGCCTACCTTCCAGGCTAATGTTAGCAGAAACTGAGGTGTAATTGGGTGACTGAAGGACCTAGTATATTCAGCCAACTGTAAAACTTCTCGTCATGAACACACACAAACTCTGAATTCATGCCGGTTTCCAGATAACAGCCTGTTGATTCCCTTAAACATCACAGTCTAACGCATAACATGATAACCTAGCCTACCGTCTGGGGCTAACATGAGCAGAAACTGAGGGGTAATGGGGTGGGTTAAGGACTGATTGTATCAAGCCAACTGTTAAACTCCTCTTGACTAATGTGGGAATGTTAAAACTTAAAAGTTTACTCTTCAGACTTTCAACAACTAACGTGAACACTGACAACCATGTGAAGATATCCCTGCTGTTAGCATTACCTCATAGCAATGAACAAAATAAAAACTACACAGAATTAAAATACTCACATTTCCAATATCAGATTTGTAATAGGATTGTTGGTACTGAGCCTGGAATCAGGAAAGGTCTATGTAAATGGCGGTGAATTTCGCTTTATAATATTTAGTTCTGCCACTTTATTTATGCGCTTTTATTTTGAAGAGCACCGTCAGATTTTGCTACTTCCTGTTTAGCGGAAGTTAGACTTCTTGCATCCGTCTCAGAAAACGACATGCTCACGTTGCTGCAGAGCTGGTAAAACATGCAAACGAACTATTTACTTCTTGTATGCTGTTTTGGAATTTGTAGAAAGTTATTTTATTGTAGTTTGCTTCGTGTTTTGTGTTTTTTTTGTGTATCTTGTGAAAGGAGTGTTCCCACGAGGTGTGTGTGGAAGACAGGTTGCTAGCAGGCTAAGTCTCAAGCTTAGCCTTGGAAAGCAGAAGGAGGTATGATGAGATTAATGGTGTATTACTTGTGAAAGAGTGTGTTTATTTAAAACAAGAGAATTGTAATTTTTATGTTGTATTTACATAAGAGCTGCAATTCATGACTGTTTAAAAACGGATTATTTCATGTAAAAATATTATTTGAGTTTACTAAAAATGATTGTTAATTAAGTCAAAAATGTGAACATGATTTATACATTATTTTATGAAATATAACACCACGGCATTTGTATTTTTTTTTTTTATTTTGTTCTCATAGTTTTCACGGTGTCATAAGGTGACAGAATGTGTCAAAATCCAGTGGTGAGAAGAGAGGAGAGAATTAAAAGAACACCAGTCGAAGCTCTCTGCGTCTTGCGTGTTAATTCCAAGTGGGCTGCTACAGTGAAAACTCCGCTGCGAGAAGTGAAAATTCCTCCGCCGCGAGAAGTGATACCCACCAGCTGCGACAAACCTGCCATCCCTGCAGAGAAGCTGATGCCATTTCATCCAAGATCCAGCTACCAGCCTGTTACCAGCCAGCTGACTCCGCTCGCACCCACATCCTGCTCAGGCAAGATTTAAAAAGAGACAGCACACTAAAGGTACAACTACGGATGCTGAAAAAGAGACTATAAAAACTAAGGTCATATTTTGAGGTCAAAATAATTTGTGAACTGCAATTAGTGAATATTTCAAGGTGTTTGGAACATGTGTTTATGGAGTAATAATTCATGATGTGCGTCTTTATGAAAAGGTTTAAAAAGGTGAACCTCTGTAGCTTTTAATGTCTGCAAAGCTCATTCATGACATTTTTTGTTGTTACTGCTTTATGCTAAAAATCCCTTTGAATGTCCATAATCTGTGAATGCTTGACATAGTGTGACTCTGTGGTAAAAGATAACTACAGCTTATAAGTATAGATTCAGGCATAGGACAATCAAAGTCTACAGTCAAACTGAAGCAGCTGCAGAAAGCAAACAAAATGTCAGTCACAACGAAGGAAACAGACAATCCTATAGACACGCCACTCGAGTCTAGCTCACGTGAGAGAAAACAAACAGAGAAAGGCAAAGAGATGCATGACCAAGATGCCAAAAAACGTGAAAAAACATTTCACAAAGCTTATAACTCTTGGAAGCTGACAGCTAGGGAGACAAGGACAAAACTAAAAACCCTCTGCTCATCAGAAGACCTCAATAAATTACAGCAAGACATTGAAACAAAGCATGGCGCTGTACGACAGCAATATGAACCTATTCTACGTAACAGTGACACCACACCTGAGATTGTTAACAAAATGGACGCATGTGTTACACTAACAAAGGAAATCGGCAATCTCATAAGTAACCGTCTGGAGACTGTTAATGAAGACTATAATAATCAACTTGAGAAAGAAAGAGTAAGAGAAACATTAAACAAAAATGAATATGGGTCTGTATTCGGCCACACCAAAACTGAAACTACCAGTTCATCAGAGTCAGCAGAGGAATCGAGCAATCACTCTGGATCAAGCAGTACCCACAGCAGTAGAGTAGATGCAAAAGCAGAGCTTGCTGCTAAAATGGAGCAATCAAAAGCCATAGAAGAAATTCAAGCACAGCAAGCACGTCTTCACAAATTAGAAAATGAATGGAAACTTAAAGAAGCAAAAATGTTGTCAGAAATGAAACAAAGAGAGGTGGAAATGCATCAACAGTTGGAA
This sequence comes from Scarus forsteni, assembly GCA_036419115.1. NCBI lineage: Eukaryota > Metazoa > Chordata > Actinopteri > Labriformes > Labridae > Scarus > Scarus forsteni. The sequence goes on along the minus strand of JAZDUH010000448.1, from coordinate 796,754 downwards.
CAAGAGAGAGCAAAACTGCAGCAGTTACAAGCAGAAAAAGAGGTTGCTATAGCAGCGGCTCGCGTGAGAGCATATGACAGTTTTGAAGAATCTGAGAATCAAAATGGAGAAATCAATAATGAAACTAGTTCTGCTTACTACAGAAAAGTGAAAACTGAACCTCAATTAAATCCAGACGCTGCATCATTCCAACCTCGCCAAGCAGTTCCTGAAATGACATTGACCCAGGAGTCTGTCAGTTTAGCACAAGCCATTGCTAGTTCGTTGAGTATGAATCGCTTGCCAGTCCCTGAACCCACCACGTTCAGTGGTGATCCTTTAAGATTTACTGATTGGAAAATGTCATTCATGACTCTGATTGACAGAAAACCCCTACCAGCTAGCGAGAAGATGTTTTATCTAAAAAATTATCTTGCTGGAGAAGCGCGTAAGCAGTAGAGGGTTTCTTTTACAGAGATTCAGAGGACGCATACAATGGAGCGTGGAAAGTTTTACAGGACAGATATGGAAATCCGTTCATCATACAGAAAGCTTTCCGTGATAAGCTAACAAAATGGCCAAAGATCAGTGCCAACGACCCATTAGCACTGCGTGAGTTTTCCGACTTCCTCCAAAGCTGCACTGAAGCAATCCCACACGTCAAAGGACTAGCTATCCTTAACGATTGTGAGGAAAACCACAAGTTGCTCAAAAAACTGCCAGAATGGATCGTTAGAAAGTGGAGTCGAATTGTTGTGGATGAACTTGACACATCAAGCACTTATCCAGATTTTGCATGTTTCTCAAAGTTCCTGAGTAGGGAAGCACGCATTGCTTGTAACCCTATTGCATCTCCTCTGTCGATAAATGCTAAACCTTTAGATGATAGAATCCCAAAGAGAGCTAAAACCTTCAACACAAACACACAAACAAAGAGTTTCGCTCATGAGAAACAAGAAACAAACAGCAGTAGATCAAAATGGCCTTGCTTTGTCTGTAAAAGTGAAACTCATGGCATCACAAAATGTCCCGCTTTCACAGCTAAGAGTGTTGAAGATAAAAGGACATTTATTCATGAAAATCGGCTCTGCTTTGGCTGTTTGAGAAAGGGTCATGTGACCAAAGATTGTAAGCGACGACACACGTGCGGCATATGCAACCGTCGCCACCCAACATGCTTGCACGAGGACAGAAAGCAAAGACCTGTGGAAGTGATAACGAATAACTCCACTTCCACAGAAGAACATGCAAGTCAAGAAACACACAAAGTCATGTCTCATACATCAACACAACGCACTTCTGCTACCTCAAGTATTGTCCCTGTTTTTGTGTCTTCAGTACAAGAACCACACAGAGAAATACTCACATACGCAATATTAGACACGCAAAGTGATTCAACATTTGTCTTGGACGATGTACTTGATAAGTTAAATGTGGATGTCCAACCAGTAAAACTGAAACTTAGTACAATGACAGCAATCGACACAGTAATATCAAGTAAGAGTGCTCATGGTTTACAAGTTCGAGGACTCCACTCAGAAAGCTGCATTCAGATACAGCGGGCCTACAGCCGTGACTTTATCCCAGTGGATAAGTCTTATGTTCCAACAAAAGAAACAGCATTACTGTGGCCTCATCTCAGAAGCTTGGCAGATAAGTTGCCACCCCTCCAAGACTGTGATGTAGGGCTCTTAATAGGTTATGACTGTCCAGCGGCACTGGCTCCTTGTGAAGTCATCTTAGGTGACAAAAACCAACCGTTTGCACAGAGATCAGAACTAGGATGGAGTATAATAGGCTCATCAAACCCCCACCTAGACAGGCAAGGAAGTCAGAGCTTTGTGCATCGGCTTACAGTAAAAGAACTGCCAGCTCCATCGGCGACAGATGTTCTAAAGGCCCTTGAATCAGACTTTATTGAGAGAACGTACGAAGACAAATACGTGTCCCAAGAAGACGCTCATTTCATACAGTTCCTCAGTAATCACATCACACAGAAGGAGGACGGACATTACGAGATGCCCCTCCCTTTTAAAGGCAACAGTCCGCCTAACCTACCAAACAACAGGAGGTTAGCCACGGTTCCCCTACAGTGTCTCAAGAAAAAATTAAAGGCCAACAAACAATACTATGATCAATACAAAACGTTCATGGAGGAAACCATTAACAAGGGTGATGCAGAGCCTGCCCCTACAACATCCGAGGGACAGGCAGAGTGGTACCTGCCACATCACGGCATCCATCACCCCAGAAAACCGAACAAACTGAGGGTTGTTTTTGACTGTTCGGCCAAATTCCAGGGTGTTTCTCTAAACGACACTCTGTTAAGTGGACCTGATCTTATCAATCCTCTGTTAGGTGTACTTTGCAGATTCAGGAAGGAAGCTGTAGCCATTATCTGTGACATTGAGAGAATGTTTTACCAGTTCTCTGTCTCTCCTGAATCCAGAAATTATCTGAAGTTCCTCTGGTGGAAAGGTGGTGACCTGGAGAAGGAACCACAGGAGTACCGGATGGCCGTCCATCTCTTCGGAGCCGCTTCATCTCCCGGATGCGCCAACTTTGGTTTAAAGCATCTAGCACGACAACACAAAGCTAGCTATCCTCTAGCATCAACATTTGTGGAGAAAAATTTTTATGTTGATGACGGTTTGGTTAACATTTCTTCAGTTGAGGAAGCCAAGAAACTGATCACTGAGGCACAAGAGTTGTGCAAGAAAGGAGGACTGCGTCTTCACAAATTCAACTCGAATGAAGAAGCAGCGCTCTCTTGCTTAGAACCCTCTGAAAGAGCAGCAAACATCGAGTCTCTAGGATTTGATCCAACCCCATCAGAACGTGCTCTCGGTATTCAATGGTCGATTAAAGACGACACTTTCAGCTTTAACATCAGCTTGAAGGAGAAGCCTTCAACCCGTCGTGGTTGTTTGTCTGTCATCGCCTCTCTCTATGATCCACTCGGACTCATCGCTCCATTCAGCTTAAGTGGAAAACGTATCCTTCAAGAGCTTTGTCACTGAGGCATTGGATGGGATGACCCACTCCAAGAAGATATTAAGTCACGGTGGGAGGAATGGATAAATGGTCTTCTCAAGTTGAAAGAGGTCTCAATACCGAGATGTTATCACCCACATGACTTCCATAACATTGTCAGAGTGGAGCTGCACCATTTTTCAGACGCCAGCTGTGTAGGTTATGGTGCATGTTCTTACCTCAGGTATAAGAACAACAAGGACGAAGTCCATTGCTGTCTCGTGATGGCAAAAGCAAGAGTCGCACCATCAAAAGTCACAAGTATCCCGAGACTTGAACTTGCAGCAGCAGTGGTTTCTGCAAAAGTAAGTGTCATGTTAAAGAGTGAACTTGACATGAAAATCGATCAAGAATTTTTCTGGACTGATTCGCAAGTTGTGCTGGGATACATCAACAATGATGCTCGTAGGTTCCACATATTTGTTGCAAACCGCGTTCAGCTGATCAGAGACATTAGTGATCCCAGTCAGTGGTATTATGTAGACACCTCAGACAACCCAGCGGATCATGCATCCCGAGGTCTACATGCTTCAGACATTCACTCAACAAACTGGCTGCAAGGACCAAAGTTTCTCTGGGAGCGTGAATTACATCTAACACCCAGCACTTCAGCAGAGTTACTCGTCGGTGATCCTGAAGTCAAGATAATTCAAGTGCTTGCAAATCAAACCAATAACTACAACGACATTCTCAAGCGTCTCAGTCAGTTTTCCTCATGGTCAACATTGATGAAAGTGGTTGCAAGAATCAAAAGACTGAGCTCTAAACAAAAACAATGTATTGAGCATGTGACTGTTGGGGAGCGTGAGAAGGCTGCTGAAGCAGTTATTAAAATCGTGACAGCAGCAAGCCTTCCCCATGAGATAAAGATGCTTCAAGGAAAAGACCCTCCAAACTCTAGCTCTCTTCAGTCTTGACCCCATCTGGTCTGAAGGACTTCTCCGTGTTGGTGGGAGATTGAAACAGTCATCTCTCTCACAAAGTCAAGCACCCAATCATCTTACCAAACAAAAGTCATATTACCAAGCTGATTGTGTCCCATTACCATACTAAAACATGCCATCAGGGTTGAGGTCAGACACAAATGGAGCTAAGAGCAAATGGATTCTGGGTCATTGGTGGGAGCAAGTTGGTTGCTAAACTAATACACACCTGCGTGCTTTGTAGGAAACTTCGACGTCCAACAGAGAGCCAACGGATGGCTGAACTCCCTAAAGAACGTTTTGAAGCCTCAGCACCTTTACAAACAGCGGCATGGACTGTTTTGGACCGTTCATTGTAAAGAAAGCCCGCAAAGAATACAAAAGATATGGTTTGATTTTCACATGTCTGTACTCTAGAGCTGTGCATATAGAAATGCTCGAAGATTTGTCGACAGACTCATTCATCAATGCACTGAGATGCTTCATCAGCATCAGAGGAGCTGTCCGACAACTACACTGCGACCAAGGCTCTAACTTCATTGGCGCCAGAAACGAGTTTAAGGAAGCACTTAAACAATGCGACACCAAATTACTGGAAATGTTCCTGTCTGAAAAGCAGTGCGAATTTGTCTTCAACGCCCCCTCTGCCAGCCACGCCGGCGGTGTCTGGGAAAGGCAAATTAGAACCGTTAGAAATGTGCTGAATGCCACCTTCGCCCAGTGCCCAGGTCGACTCGATGACGCCTCTCTCAGAACACTATTGTATGAGGCCATGGCAATCATTAACAGTCGCCCGTTAACGGTGGATGGAATCAATGATCCACATGCACTGGAACCTTTAACACCGAATCACCTCATTATGATGAAATCCAAAGTTGCTCTTCCCCCACCTGGAGTGTTTGTGAAGGAAGACTTATACGCTACAAAGAGATGGAGAAGAGTTCAGTATCTCATTGAACAATTCTGGGGTCGATGGAAAAAGGAGTATTTGCTCAACATATCCACAAGACAGAAATGGCACTTACCTCAACGCAACCTCCGAGCCAATGACATTGTCATCATTAAAGATGATAACCTTCCAAGAAGTCATTGGCAACTAGGACGAGTGGTAGAGTCTGTTCAAGACAGTGATGGCTTGGTCCGTCGAGTTAAAGTGCAAGTCGGGGAGCGAAAGCCTCAAAGAAAACAAGATTCCTCCTCCAAACCTTCAGTCATTGAGAGACCAATCCAAAAATTAGTGCTTCTCCTTGAGAACTGATTAGAACAAACAGACCACAAGCTTTATGCACACTTTGAGTATGGTGTACATTCACTTATATACCTCCGATAGTTTAATGTGAAGTAATCCATTTATTAGAGTCAAGAAATTCTGCACAATTCATTAGTTCTCTGTGTATTTGCTCATTCATTGCAGCAGAATTTGGTGGGAGTGTAAATGGCGGTGAATTTCGTTTATAATATTTAGTTCTGCCACTTTATTTATGCGCTTTTATTTTGAAGAGCACCGCTCGTATTTTGCTACTTCCTGTTTAGCGGAAGTTAGACTTCTTGCATCCGTCTCAGAAAACGACATGCTCACGTTGCTGCAGAGCTGGTAAAACATGCAAACGAACTATTTACTTCTTGTATGCTGTTTTGGAATTTGTAGAAAGTTATTTTATTGTAGTTTGCTTCGTGTTTTGTGTTTTTTTTGTGTATCTTGTGAAAGGAGTGTTCCCACGAGGTGTGTGTGGAAGACAGGTTGCTAGCAGGCTAAGTCTCAAGCTTAGCGCCCTTGGAAAGCAGAAGGAGGTATGATGAGATTAATGGTGTATTACTTGTGAAAGAGTGTGTTTATTTAAAACAAGAGAATTGTAATTTTATGTTGTATTTACATAAGAGCTGCAATTCATGACTGTTTAAAAACGGATTATTTCATGTAAAATTCATTATTTGAGTTTACTAAAAATGATTGTTAATTAAGTCAAAAATGTGAACATGATTTATACATTATTTTATGAAATATAACACCACGGCATTTGTATTTTTTTTTTTTATTTTGTTCTCATAGTTTTCACGGTGTCATAAGGTGACAGAATGTGTCAAAATCCAGTGGTGAGAAGAGAGGAGAGAATTAAAAGAACACCAGTCGAAGCTCTCTGCGTCTTGCGTGTTAATTCCAAGTGGGCTGCTACAGTCTAATTCTCATTCCTGTGTTGAACTGACTGAAGTTGAAGAAGCAGTTGGAGGTGGAGTGACTGGCACACACATTCAGGTTTTAGACGACTGTAGCTGCTCATTTCCGTCAAAAAATAAAATGAATCCACTGGGCCCTTTGGTCCTCTGAGGCTGGTAGCCTACATGTGGACATTGTCGTGGAAGTTTTTTCCCTGTTTCTGGTGAAGAAAGAAATTTAGACTTCCTGCCAGCGGACATGGTTTTATTTCCTTTGCAAAGAAAAAGTCAGTTAACGCATGAGTTGTGTGAATGAAGAAGGACCCCGACTCAAGGGAAGATCAGGGTTTAAGTACCTTAGGAAACAAATGGGATACGCCAAATGTGATAAACAAAATGGGAAGAGGGACACTTTCCAGACATGGTAAAAACAATAGCAGACAAATGATCTTTGATCAAGGAAACAAGGATGGGTGGGGGTCAGCCTGAGCTGAAGGTGTCAGGAGGGGAAGCAGATCTGAGGGACTAAGGTAGACCTTGGTTGCTGAGGGAGACGCCACAATTAAGGAGATAAAAGGGCAAAGTGTGGAGATACAAGGATTTTAAATAAAAGTCTGGCAGTACATAAGGTGGGGGTAAGTTGTCAAAAAAGGACCTGGTTTCATGGTGAGGGTCAGGGAGTGGGTCAAGGTGGGAAAACAAAGGTAATTTGTAAATTGGTGAGGGGAAGCATATCTGAGGGACACCCCTTAAGGTAGACTTCATAACCTTGTTTGCAGAGAGGAGCCACAATTTTCCATCATAACAGAAATGTGGCTGTTTTCAGCCAACAAGTGAGCAGTGACAGCTTCTGATCTTAGACATGCTGAACACCAATTTCTCACTGAGAATATAAACAACATGGCTGCACATTGTAGAGGAATCTGTCCAGCAGGGGGGATGATGGGTATACTCAGGTAGACCAATCAGGATAGGTATGCATATCAAAAATATAATGTTGCATTACAGTATATCCACAGATTCAACAGCTCACCAAATACCATGAGTTTACATTCATGCAGCCTGATAAATACAGGTTTTGATGTCTAAGTTCACATTTTCTGGTCTGGGAGGAAGGTCAAATACCCAAAAATGTGTCCAAAAGCCTTAACATGTGGATTTTGATGAATATGTCCCCTTTAATAATGGAAGTCAAACACAGAGGTCTGCACATTACAAGCTGCTACGAAGTCCTTTACTAAAGATAATCAGATGTGATGTTTATGCTCCTTGACCTTTGTCATCATGAAGACTTGACTGTTTCACTGAGACACTGAATCAATCCAACATCTGAGTCTCCTCCCTCTGACTGCAGAGATGTTTGATGACAGAGAACTGATTGAGCTGAGAACATCAGAGCAAACTAAACTGATTCATACTGATCCTTCAGTCTCACCATCTCACCTCTGCACACATGGACAAACTCACTCTGATACTGATCTTCTCAGCTCTCACAGGTATGTGGATGATGATCAGTGTTGGATGATGTTTGATGACAAACTTTCATTCTATTTCTTTCTGATAAATGATAAAAAATGCGAGGTAAGAGCTAATCTCTGTCCTGATCAGGATTTTTCCATTCTTTCGATCATCAATAAAACAATCAGAACAAAATAATGTCTTCTCTTGAACCTTGTTTGTCTCATCACTTCTTTTTCTCGTCCACTTCAGGACAAACAGCTGCCGACAAAATCTTTCCTGTGGACAAAGAAGTTAGAAGAACAGAAGGAGAGTCTGTCACACTTGGATGTCAATATGAGACAACATACACGGGAGTTACTCTTTACTGGTACAAACATCACTCTGACCTTCAGGCACCTCAGTTTATACTCTGGAAAGGAGCACGAAATTGGGATGGAAGTGAATACATCCCAGACAAACGATATAGATCCCAGACCTCCAGCAGCTCCACTGAGCTGACCATCACAAAGCTAACCCTGGCAGACACAGCTCTCTACTACTGTGCTTTAGACACACAGTGATACAAAGTGTAGAAGAGGCTGTACAAAAACCTGAACACAGATATCTGACTACTCTTCAAAGAGGAGGGAAGTGGGATTCAAACCACAGCTTCATGTCAGATGGATTCTGATGATTCCTGTTTTATCAGACTCTCTGTGGTCACAGCTGCTGTTCAGACTCTGAGGGAGGATTCACATCAACATTCAGACAAAATATAGAGTTTAAGCTGAGTCAGACTGTTTTTCCACAATAGAACTTCAGCAACTACTTTGTGTTGTGTCTTCCTCCAAACCATTAACATGCCTTTTAGTTTTGATCCAGAAGAAGCTATTAAAGGAGGTCTTTTCCTTTGTTTGTTCAGCCTCTTTCGAGACAACAAATATACCTTAATCATCAGGTTACGTGCTAAAGTTCTCTAAAGTAGCTGCAATCATACCACTTCTTCTAAAGCCTACCCTTGATTCAGGAACATCACCTAACTACAGACCTAACCTTCCAAAGATCCTTCAGAAAGTTGTGGTCTATCAGTTTTGTGACTTCCTGCAAAACAACAACTTGTTTGAGGACTTCAGTCAGTCATTAGAGCTTTTCACAGCACAAAGACTGCTCGAGTTAAAGTAACTAATAATTAAAATCATCTTTAGATGCTGGACTTCTCTCTGTACTTGTCCTGATAGATCTCAGTGCAGCTTTGTACACCACAGATCATAATATGCTTCAACATAAATTAAAGGAATTACTCTGGAATACAGGGACTGCGTCTAATTGGGTAAAGTCGTATTTATCTGACAGATATCAGACTGAACACCTGAACAATAAGTCTTTTCTGGTCACTAAAGTCAGTTAAAGAGTTCCTAAATGTTCTGCACTAGGTCAGATTATCTTCTTTGCATATATGGTATCCTTTGGTGATGTCATTAAGAACTACCCCACAAGTTTTTATTTTTATGCTGACAATACTCAAATGTACACATCACTGAGGCCAGGTGACAGAATTCAGTTATCTAAACCAGAAGAATGTCTGAAGGACATAAGAATTGAAATGGAGAGGGATTTTATTCTTCTCAACTCAGACAGACAGAGGTTACTGTGCTTATTCAGGCTGTTGAAGTCTCAGAAATTCCTATAATATTCTTCAGCTGGTCCAAACTTTTGACGCACTTGTCCTAAATTGAACTTGGAGAAGAGAACACATTACACCTGTATTTGAGTCTCTGCACTGGCATCAGTGAAATCTAGAATACAGTAAAAAATCCTTCTTCTCACTTTCAAAGGGGGCTTGATGACATCATCCTGTGTGACGGCAAAAAACAGAAAAAGAGAAACTTGAAAGGATGGATCAAAACAACCAAGGAAGTCTTTCTGACTGTGAGGGAAGAACACAAACTCAAATGTGCATTTGGACAACAGAAGAGTTGTTTCAACTCAACATCATCAAAGTCTTGGAGGACATCTGCTCCAGAATGATCATCATTGGATCTCTCCTCTGATCAAAGACCTGCTGTTGGATACAGAGATGAAACTCTGCAAGTTTGTGTTTCCTCTGTTATAGACGTCAAACCATGTCAGTGTATAACCCAGGCAGAGTGCTCATTAAAATCAAGACTAGATGTGTGAAATGGGCCTGACAGACAATCAGCTGAGAGCCTTTATCCAACAACTGTGATCCTCCACTAGAGGGCCACATCATCAAGAAGGAACTGAACTGTCAGCAATCTTTCAGTAGAAGATAACTGCTGCTGTGAGGAGAACTTTCCTCACACTGAATGTTGAACATCAGCTAGTTCCTCCTGTTGATCTAAACCTTGTTGTAGAGATGGAACATTGGCTGTGGATCATTCTGACTGCTCTGCTCTTCTATGGTAAGAGAGGATGAACAAAGAAAATCATTAAATTGAACATGGATAAGATTTTTAGCTGACCTAACTTAATTTACTGTTTTCTGTGGTTTGATCATCATTTGTAACCTTACATGTTCTCTTTTAATCCAGAGTGTGAAGGACAAGACAGAGTGAGCCAACCACCAGGAGATATTGTTGCCTCTGAAGGATCATTCTGACTGCTCTGCTATCTGGTGAGACAGATAACTTCTTTTAAAAACACTTTTCAGAAATATTCTTGTGTCTGACTCTCTAGTTGTGAAACGTCTAAATTCAATACTCAATTCTTTCATCAGTGACTATAAATCTTATTCCCTCATCTCTGTTGTCTCCTCCAGGGTGTGAAGGACAAGACAAAGTATTTCAACCCCTGAAGATATCATTGAGTCTGAAGGCAGAACAGTCACACTTGGATGTACATTTGAGATGAGTGATAAATACCCCTACTTGTTCTGGTACAAACAAAATATTGGTGATTTCCCAAAGTACATGATGAAATGCTCCTCGCAAGATGTCTTCAAAGACCCTGAGTTTGACAACAACAGATTTACTGCTGAAATCAACAGGACATCAGTTCCTCTGAAGATCCAGAAGCTTCATGTGTCTGACTCTGCTGTGTACTACTGTGCTCTGAGGCCCACAGTGACAGGAAACACCAAAACTCTGAACAAAAACCTCTGGACTTGAAGATACTCTGGAACATCCACTAGAGGGAGTCATGCTCTGCTAACCAATGGTATTTTGGGATTCAGGCTTGATCTTCATCATTTGACAAAACAAAGCAACTCCATCTGAGTCTCCTCCCTCTGACTGCAGAGATGTTTGATGACAGAGAACTGATTGAGCTGAGAACATCAGAGCAAACTAAACTGATTCATACTGATCCTTCAGTCTCACCATCTCACCTCTGCACACATGGACAAACTCACTCTGATACTGATCTTCTCAGCTCTCACAGGTATGTGACTAAAATACTTTGATCAAAATTTCAAGAACAGACCATAAAAATTATAATATCATGTCCCTCCTCTGGTTTGTCTTACAGAAATCCAAGAACTAAAATCATGAGGTCCTGTCACAGTAACAATAGAAATTCTACATCCAAATGAAATCACCTTGTTTCTCATGTTGTAGGTATCATCTGTGAGGAGCTCACTCCAGTCGAAGATGAAGTGATCAGTCCAGAGGACAGCTCTATAACTCTGTCCTACACGTACCACAAGACCTTTTCTAGTCTTGATTATTTCTTCTGGTATCGACAACATCAAGGAAAACCTCCAGAGTTTCTCTTCTATATCTCTGGACTGAATTCTTCAACAGCAGCAGATTCTCTGGGATCAGACTCAAAGTTTTCTACCAAGTTGTTTGGAGAGAATCGTCTAGACCTGCAGATCTCCTCTGCTGCTCTGACTGACTCTGCTGTGTACTACTGTGCTGTGAGGCCCACAGTGACAGGAAACACCAAAACTCTGAACAAAAACTCAAACTGACAGACAATCAGCTGAGAGCCTTTATCCAACAACTGTGATCCTCCACTAGAGGGCCACATCATCAAGAAGGAACTGAGCTACCTCAGCACTGACATCAATCTTTCAGTAGAAGATAACTGCTGCTGTGAGGAGAACTTTCCTCACACTGAATGTTGAACATCAGCTAGTTCCTCCTGTTGATCTAAACCTTGTTGTAGAGATGGAACATTGGCTGTGGATCATTCTGACTGCTCTGCTCTTCTATGGTAAGAGAGAATGACAACAAAACCTCATTACATTGTACATGGATTAGATGGTTAGCTGACCTAACTTAATGGACTGTTTTCACACTGAAACATGTTAGTCAGTCTGATCTTTAGATGAAAACTGAAACAGCATTAAATGCATGAACACATAAAATGTGACACAGAAACACAGCTTATCATGTCAGACAGTTAAAATAGTCTCGAGGAGTGAAGACTCAACTCTACCCACCATCCTGATTGGTCAAAAAGTCAATTTTGGATCTTGTTCGCAGATTAAAGAGAGAATTTAAATGATCTCCAAACCATAACACATGAAGTCTAAGTGTATTTCTCTTTCAGGTGTCAGCTGTGAAGATCTCACTCCACTGAAGAATGAAGAGTTCAGTTTAGAAGACAGCTCTGTTACTCTGTCCTACAGATACTCCAAACAAGCAGCTTATGGCGACTTATTTCTTCTGGTATCGACAATATCCAGGAGAACCTCCAGAGTTTCTCATGTCCATTTCAGATAGTAATATCACAACAAAATCGGAGTTCCTGAAACAGGAGACACGTTTTTCACTAAACTGTCAGAAAACAAGCGGAGTGGACCTGCAGATCTCCTCTGCTGCTCTGTCTGACTCTGCTGTGTACTACTGTGCTGTGAGGCCCACAGTGACAGGAAACACCAAAACTCTGAACAAAAACCTCTGGACTTGAAGATACTCTGGAACATCCACTAGAGGGAGTCATGCTCTGCTAACCAATGGTATTTTGGGATTCAGGCTTGATCTTCATCATTTGACAAAACAAAGCAACTCCATCTGAGTCTCCTCCCTCTGACTGCAGAGATGTTTGATGACAGAGAACTGATTGAGCTGAGAACATCAGAGCAAACTAAACTGATTCATTCTGATCCTTCAGTCTCACCATCTCACCTCTGCACACATGGACAAACTCACTCTGATACTGATCTTCTCAGCTCTCACAGGTATGTGAATGATAATCAGTGTTGGATGATGATTGACAATTCAGTTGCTTAATTTCAGTTACTTCAGATAATTAACATAAACCTGAAGATAAGGTTAGGAATCTCTGTCCTGGTGTGAAGATCATCAATTAAACAATTCAGAACAAAGTAATGTCTTCTCTTGAACCTTGTTTGTCTCATCACTTCTTTTTCCCGTCCACTTCAGGACAAACAGCTGCAGACAAAATCTCTCCACTGGTCAAAGAAGTCAGAAAAACAGAAGGAGAATCTGTCACACTCAGATGTCACTATGAGACAACAAGAAGGGATGTTTTGCTTTACTGGTACAGACATCACTCTGACCTTCAGGCACCTCAGTTTATACTCTGGAAAGGAGCACGAGGAGCCACAGACTCATACATCCCAGACAAACGATATGGATCCCAGACCTCTGACAGCTCCACTGAGCTGACCATCACAAAGCTAACCCTGGCAGACACAGCTCTCTACTACTGTGCTTTAGACACACAGTGATACAAAGTGTAGAAGAGGCTGTACAAAAACCTGAACACAGATATCTGACTACTCTTCAAAGAGGAGGGAAGTGGGATTCAAACCACAGCTTCATGTCAGATGGATTCTGATGATTCCTGTTTTATCAGACTCTCTGTGGTCACAGCTGCTGTTCAGACTCTGAGGGAGGATTCACATCAACATTCAGACAAAGAAATTCCGTTAAACCTCACTCTGACTGCTTTTCTCCTGTAGACCACCTGGAGCTAATTTCCATTTTCTACTCCTCCAAACCATCAACCTGTCCAAAAGCCCAGCCCTAACTTAGCTTTCCAAAGAGCTTGCACCCATGGTTCTATCAACCTTTTTGGAGACAATCAAAATATAGTTGTGCTCATAAGTTTACATACAATAGCAGAATTTCTGATTTCTTCACCACTACTCACAGAATATAAATGAGAACACAAAAACCTTTTTTCAACCTGTGGTTATTGGTTGGATGAAGCCATTCACTATCAAACGGCTGTTTTTTTTTAAATCATAATGAAAAGAGAAACTAACCAAATGACCCTGATCAGAAGTTTTCATACCTCAGTTCTTAATACAGTAATGATATCTTCATGCTCCACTGAGACAAAAACGTATTAAACGTCAGAGGACAGCCCCTTGGTTTAATTCAGAGACTCATACACTTAAACAAACAACCCGTAAATTAGAGAGAATGTGGCGCTCTGATAAAAGGGAAGAGTCACATATACTTTGGCGAGAGAGTCATATTAACTACATGAGAGCCTTAAAACATGCTCGAGCTGCCTACTATTCCTCACTTATTGAAGAAAATAGAAACAACCCTAGATATCTATGGAATCACAGGAGTGCCAATATTAAAAGGAAATACATGTGGATATAAAAACAGAATCAATAAAAGAAGTTTGGTAATAAAAACAGAATCAATAAAAGAAGTTTGGTAATAAAAACAGAATCAATAAAAGAAATGTGGAAATAAAACAAGAATCAATAAAATACATTTGGAAATAAAAACAGAATTAATAAAAGAAATTTGTAAATAAAAAGAGAATCAATAAAAGAATCAATAATAAAAAATATATACAAACGCAGTCATATCATTGCTTTTGCTTATTCCATTTTGTCATTGCCTTTTCCATGTGCGTTTTGTCATTGCCTTTTCCATGTGCCTATTGTCATTGCTTTTACCAGATGGCTCAAGCTGTCAATCAAATGACTGTGGGCGGGTCTTTCTGTCCAGGATAACTAGTAGATACCTGATCGGACGATTCCTGCTTGACAGTGTGTGTCCCAAATCGCAAAGTTCCATACTGAATTACTCAAAATTTTGAGTATAGTGGGTAAAATGAAAAAACAGTATGCTTAGTTTGCGAAAAATGAGTATGCAAAAGTACCCGGATGATGTACTCAAATCGGGCCGGATTCTGAGTATGCAGCTGTGGACACTCAACGTACACATTTCCTCCAGCGATGATGGCGGCGGTGAGCTGTGGCTCTGCACTGACTACAGTGGATGTGACTGCGCTGTTCAAATGTAAGTTATAAACACCTGTTTTTTACACCAAGCACCTTAAGTTGTTGTCCCTTTGAGTGCATTTGTTGTGAACGTTGGTTTTTTGTTTGTTTTGTACCACGAATAGTCGGGTATCAGTTATGCTAACGCTAGTTGGACTAGCAGCTATCTCGAATGCTAACGCTAGTTGGGCTAACAGCTGCCGGGGTCCGAGCATTACCCTGAATAATTGGGTAAATAAAATTAACCAGCGGGCTATATCCTGCACAGGGACTATAAGACCAGAAGCACCACTCGGACATTTCTGTTTATTGGTGTATTTTAATTGTCGCGGCCCCTCGTAGCTCTCGGTTGCCTCAGTCAGCTGCACCGATACCTGTAAACACAGGTATCAGTATAACATTCATACCTGTAACTCTACACCGCTGTTTGTGATGTGGTTAATATGGGATTAATGTTCGCCTTCTCTGTAGAGGATACTGATGTTAGAAGTGTGGGGAGGGCTTTATCAGTCATAAATACTCGTTAGATACGGCAGCTATTAGCTACCTTTAGCTTAGCAGATAGCCTGTGAATACAGCCAGTATCTGCTACTGAGGTTTATCTGCAGCATGTCATGTCATTACTGTCATGTTTCCCCTTCGATGTCTTATCTATAAGGTTTAATGTTTTGCTCTTTCTAGGGACGGATGAGTAAACCAGGGGCCTGATAGCCTGGAGGGTTGCTGCCTGTTCGCGGGGGGGCATAATGCATCAGGTACCTGCTATGAGTAAGTGAAAGCTCAGGTTATAATACAACACTATTGTTATGGTTTACATTTAACTTTCTGTATAAAATCCTGTAGGGGTTCATTGCAGAAAGGGGCTGGGGGAAATTCACCCCAGCCATTGTCAGTAAAACATGGGAAAACTTTGGTTTGCTGTGATGTGATCAACAAGTGGATTCTGTATGATGTGAGTGTACAGTCATAATTACATAATTCTGTTTTTCTGCATTGTCTTGTCCTTCCTGCACAGGACCTGAAGTACCCAAAAACTGAAGATGGACCTCCACCTGGTCTTTGGGGTAAAAAGCCCTCTCCACCACACATCTGGCTCTGGACAGGTGACCATTAAATCACACCTGGAGCTGGTTTTGGAGAGGCTGTCAGTAGGGGGTGATGAGGGCAGTGGGCTGCCTGAAGCAGGGGTAGCCCCCATCACCAAGGATGCAGAAGCCCGGCTGAGGATACTTCTGCTGCAGGTAAATGGGGCTGTGCTTCAGCACCCTGTGTTGTGTGCTGATTTGGGAAGCCCACAAAAATGTTCAGAAATTTTGTGATCACACACAGCCTGAAACTGAACTGAACACAAAAATGTCATGTGCAGGTAACATGCTGCATGCTGGGCTGATGGCTTCACCCACACATGGCAGCCATCAATGCTGCCAACAACCCCTCTGAATGCTGCTGATCCAGCCAACCAGGTGAAACCTGCACCCAGGTGAAGACGGTCCTCTGCTGATGGTCCCCTTGTGTGCCGAGGGCAGCCATCAGACCCCCAAAGGACTCCCTGGTGAGGTGAAGTCTGGCCGCAGGTCACTCTCCCATCGAAGAACATCGGCAGGAGTGTCACTGTGGCACTAAGCTTACAGTGCAGCCTGGGGTTTGGAGGCTGGGGAAATGCAGCACTAATGTCTTTGAATAAAATTAAATTAATATTAATGGTGGTGTGTTTTTGTTATATTCTTTGTGGTACATTTAACATGCTGATCTAACACTGATGTTTTAATATTAACCCTTTACTTCCAGCTCAACTGCAGAATATAAGACATAAGCTATCTATATCTATATCTATATATTTCATATATATATATATGTGTGTGTGTGTGTGTGTGTGTGTGTGTGTGTGCATTTTTATGATAACTTTTTGCATATTAAATCCTACACAAAGAAATAATTTTTTTGGTTTGTTTGAAATTCTGTCTGTATCCTAAGACATCGATAGAAACAAATGTTTTTTTTAACACATTAAATATTTTTGAATATATCGACGTCTGCCAGACAGTTGAGCTTGGAGCTGGAGGTTGTGATGTCATGGGTGCAAATAATATACCTGGCGAACTACTGTAATACTTTAACTTAACTCATAATACTTTTTGCATATTAACTTATACAGTTATCTGTAGAGCGGGAGTGGAGAGAAGAAGAAAGAAGGAACACAGACAGAATTGACTTTCTTTATTTGTCTATTAAAGATGTATTTATTATAACAAGTTTGAGCATCTTCTCATCTCTGAATGCATCATCAAGGTGGTCACTCATTAAGCACAGACCTCTGATTAATAAAATGTATTACTGGTTGAGAGCACATGGTTCAGAATATACAAATGGGGGAGTTTTCAGTTGACATTGTATGTGTGAGCTTTACTAATTCTTACTGGTGGTTGGAAGTACACAGCTGCCCTGAAGAAAAGACGCCCATGGTTTTCACCTACACCAGGCAGAACTACCTGATGGTTTTGGAAATTATCAATGTTAATGAGAAGAATATAGTCGGGAAATTATGTATTCGCCAAAGAATAACCGAACAAGGTCATAATAATTCTGTTGTGTGTTGGTCATTTTAGAGCCCAATGCTGCTCATCACACGCCCAGCAGGTGGTGTATAGCCTTATCACCATGGATACACAGGTGTTTGTGTGAATTTTTTTCATCCACTGCCGCTCGGTTTGTGTCATGCAGCTGTTGATAATGAAAACACTTCACAATAACTTGGAAACGTGAAGGGGGGGGGCTGCTGCTGCCCGGTGTTTGTGGTACGAAACACCCACTAAGCGGACGCTTCGGCCTCCGAAAACGGCGAGACAAATTAAAAACAGTCACGATTTCAAACAACTGCGCTGCTTCCCGGCCGGCACGAAATGCATTCTGGGGTATTTAGTATACATCTGTGTGTAAATGCTCGGGCAGCCGCGGCATACTCAGATCATCTTTGAGTATTCAGTATGCAGTATGTACTGATTGAGTAGGTAATAGACAGTAGGCAGTACGCCATTTCGAACATAGCTACTGCATAGCCACTGTCATGCAGGAATCGTCCGATCAGGTATCTACTAGTTATCCTGGACAGAAAGACCCGCCCACAGTCATTTGATTGACAGCTTGAGCCATCTGGTAAAAGCAATGACAATAGGCACATGGAAAAGACAATGACAAAACGCACATGGAAAAGACAATGTCAAAATGGAATAAGCAAAAGCAATGATATGACTGCGTTTGTATATATTTTTTATTATTGATTCTTTTATTGATTCTCTTTTTATTTACAAATTTCTTTTATTAATTCTGTTTTTATTTCCAAATGTCTTTTATTGATTCTATTTTTATTTCCAAACTTCTTTTATTGATTCTGTTTTTATTTCCAAACTTCTATTATTGATTCTGTTTTTATTTCCAAACTTCTTTTATTGATTCTGTTTTTATATCCACATGTATTTCCTTTTAATATTGGCACTCCTGTGATTCCATAGATATCTCTTCAGCACTGTAGCCAGGCTGACACAGAGTCAGAGCTCTATTGAGCCTGTGATTCCTCTAGCCCTGAGCTGTGAGGACTTTATGAACTTTTTTCAATGATAAAATTCTGAAAATTAGAGACAAAATTAGCAACTCTTTATCTCCAGCTGAACCTGCCTTACCTCTAAATGTAGTAGTAGTTAGACCTGAGTTAGACAGTTTCTCTACCATCAGCCTTCAGGAGCTAAATTCTCTGGTCTCCTCCTCTAAATCATCAACCTGCCTTTTCGACCCAATCCCGACTAAATTGTTCAAGGAGGTCTTCCCTCTAGTTTGTCCATTGTTGCTGGAGACAGTAAATATATCTCTATCAACAGGCTACGTACCACAGTCTTTTAAAACAGCAGTAATCAAACCCCTCCTTAAAAAACCTAACCTTGATTCAGGAACGTTAGCTAACTACAGGCCTATTTCTAACCTTCCATTTGCCTCAAAGATCCTGGAAAAAGTAGTAGTTGATCAGCTAGGTGACTTCCTTCAAGACAATAGCCTGCTTGAGGATTTTCAGTCAGGATTTAGGGCTCATCACAGCACAGAGACTGCTCTAGTTAAAGTAACCAATGATCTACTCTCAGCTTCAGATGAATGACTTCTCTCTGTTCTTGTTTTGTTAGATCTTAGTGCTGCTTTCGACACCATTGATCATGATGTTCTTATACAGAGATTAGAGATGTTACTTGGGATTACAGGGACTGCCTTAAATTGGTTTAAGTCCTACTTATCTAATAGATATCAGTTTGTACACGTGAACAACAAGTCCTCTGTGTACACTGAAGTAAGTTACAGGTTCCTCAAGGTTCAGTGCTAGGTCCAATTCTCTTCTATATACATGCTTCCCCTTGGTGAAATCATGAGGAAATACTCTGTTAATTTTCACTGCTACGCTGATGATACACAGCTTTATGTATCACTGAAGCCAGGTGAGACAAACCAGTTAGACAAACTAGATGCCTGTTTAAAGGACATCAGAACCTGGATGGCCAGAAATTTTCTTCTTCTTAACTCAGACAAGACAGAGATTATTGTGCTGGGCCCTCGACACCTTAGAGAATCCTTTACTAGTGATTTAACTGCCATAGATGGCATTAGTCTAGCACCAAGAGCAACTGTTAGAAATCTAGGAGTGCTATTTGATCAGGATTTATCCTTTAACTCCCACATAAAGCAAATTTCAAAACAGCCTTTTTTCATCTTCGTAGCTAAAATCAGGCCTATCCTGTCCCAGAGCGATGCTGAAAAGCTAGTCCATGCTTTTGTTACCTCTTGACTGGACTATTGTAATTCTCTGCTTTCAGGCTGTCCCAGCAAGTCACTTAAGACGCTTCAGCTGGTCCAAAATGCTGCAGCACGTGTGCTGACTAGAACTAGGAGAAGAGACCACATTACTCCTGTTTTAGCTTCTCTGCATTGGCTTCCCATTAAATATAGAACAGAATTCAAGATTCTTCTCCTCACCTATAAAGCTCTCAGTGGACAGGCACCAGTCTATCTTAAAGAACTTGTAGTGCCGCACTACCCCTCTAGAACATTACGCTCCCAAAATGCCGGCCTACTTGTGGTACCATTAATCTCCAAAAGTAGTATGGGAGGAAGAGCCTTCAGTTATCAGGCTCCTCTTCTCTGGAACAATTTACCAACCACAGTTCGGGAGTCTGACACTCTCTCTACCTTTAAGGTTAGACTTAAAACTTTCCTCTTTGATAAAGCTTTCAGTTAGGGACCAGCTCATAGTTTATAAATAAATAAATAAATTAGTTCATAAATTAGACTCATAGTTTAGATGTAACAGGTCTAGACTGCCGGGGGGGGGGAGTCTGGCACAATGGGCTCTATCACTCTCTCTCTCTCTCTCTCTCAGCATCTGCTTTTGCCCCTTTTGTTTGCTCCTGTACTCGTCTCTGGCTCTTGTCTTGTAGGTGGCCTGGGATCCTTGGTGGAGACTGCCTGCTGCTGTGGAGTCATGAAGCCTCAAAACTACAGTTATAAACATGACACACATAGTTGACCATTTTATTACGAACACTCCATTCCCATTATCATTATAGCTATTTATACAGATACTAGCATGATCTCCATATCCATGATCGATACATCTACAGTATCTATATTTTACTACCACATAGGCATGAGGTCCCTCTGAAAATGGGATGTCACATCTCAAGAGGCCTTTAACACATTTATATTTAACGGAGACAAATATGGTTGGGATGCACTTGTGGTCTGGGCACCCATGAGTTCACTACCATAAGTTCCTATTTTCAGTAAGAATATCTAAGATTATACTTCTATAAAATGATCACCACAACCATTCAGACATGAGGACCCTCCTGGAAATGAGATGTAGCATCTCAAGAGGCTAACCTCTAATAAATCAGACGACAGGTCTATGGTTCATGGATCTGTCCCTTACTTTAGTTCTTACTTTAGTCCACTTGTCTCCTCTTACCTCCCTTCGTTCACCCTCACACCAACACAGCATGGTGTGGATTTGCTGTTCATCATGAGACTGGGATCCACATTCAAGATTTCCTGCTGCTTAACAGAAGGTCTTTTCTTACCGCCATGATGGAGGGATCCATGATTGGCTATATGGATTCATGTTGGTGTTGGATGTATATATTTGTATATATATGTATATGTGTATTTTATATTTATATATGTATCTATGCATATATGTGTATCCATAAAATGAAGAGCCTTATGCTCTATTGTAAAGTGTCTTGAGATAACACTTGTTATGAATTGGCGCTATACAAATAAAGATTGATTGTTTGATTGATTGATTGACCAGACCCTCCTTCTGTGAACCTGGTGGATACCCTGCAGTTATCGTTATAAATTAAAGGATGCATGTGTGAAAATGACAATCAGCTGAGAGCCTTTATCCAACAACTGTGATCCTCCACTAGAGGGCCACATCATCAAGAAGGAACTGAGCTACCTCAGCACTGACATCAATCTTTCAGTAGAAGATAACTGCTGCTGTGAGGAGAACTTTCCTCACACTGAATGTTGAACATCAGCTAGTTCCTCCTGTTGATCTAAACCTTGTTGTAGAGATGGAACATTGGCTGTGGATCATTCTGACTGCTCTGTTATCTGGTGAGAGAGAATAACTTCTTTTAAAAACATTTTTCAGAAATATTCTTGTGTCTGACTCTCTAGTTGTGAAACATCTTAATACAATACTCAGTACTTTCATCAGTGACTATAAACCTTATTCCTTCATCTCTGTCGTCTCCTCCAGGGTGTGAAGGACAAGACAAAGTATTTCAACCAGCTGAAGATATCACCGAGTCTGAAGGCGGAACAGTCACACTTGGATGTACATTTGAGACAAGTGATAAATACCCCTACTTGTTCTGGTACAAACAAAATCTTGGTGAATTCCCAAAGTATATGATGAGATGCTCCTCGAACGATGTCTCTAAAGCCCCCGAATTTGACAACGACAGATTTACCGCTGAAATCAACAGGACATCAGTTCCTCTGGAGATCCAGAAGCTTCATGTGTCTGACTCTGCTGTGTACTACTGTGCTCTGAGGCCCACAGTGACAGGAAACACCAAAACTCTGAACAAAAACCTCTGGAGGTAGGACTCCACAATACTCCACAACATCCACTAGAGGGAGTCCCATCCTCTCTAACTCCAGGTGAACATATCAATGAAGTCTTGACTGATGTCACCTAAAACACAGCTCTGATGAACCACTCCATCATAACACTGCAGAGGAGCCTCATCATGAACTTATTTAGTCCATCTTAGGAGACGACAAATCACTCCCAGCACGGAGCAGAGACTGACTCACTGTCACCAACACTCAGCATTTAGGTATTCAGAAGTTTAGAACCAGCTCACCTGATGTCTACAGACTTACTCTTGGTCTCTGATAACATCTCTACAGCCTCAGGGTTTGGTTAGCAAAGCAGATCATTTGGACCTTTTTACTGAACACCTCCATGGCTGGAAAGAAAACAGGAGCACCTCAGACAAAACTGTCACAAGCAGACACACACTGCTTCAAACTAACAGACACACAACCTACAACCACAGAAACACATGTCCCTGACATGCTCCTTTCTGTTATATACTCATTGGAGTATTTTTAAGGACAATCTCTCATTACATATAAAAACTTTACCTGTTCCAGAATTAGACCCTTTGTACAAAAACATGATGAAACTGGTCACTAAAATCAGCCAGAAAAGCACTCAGAGAGCACAGATCTCCACCAAGCAGCTCAATTCCACCCAAAAATTGTGACTTCCATCAAACATTATAGTCAAATTTATTTTTTTATAAGCACATTGAGGAAGGCAAAAATATCAATCAAGAAGTGGGATTATTGTTGATAAAACGATCATCAGAGTGGCCTAGTTTGTTGTTGGTCCTGTAACTTGTTGACTAAATCAATCAGCTGAGGTGCTTCCAGAGAGTGATGTCACCAGCAGGTCAGATGGAGCAAGTCCACAGCGCTGTGGTGAGATTTAATGGGATTTGATTTTTTAAACATTATGTTGCTTTGTGACCTCAATGTATGTTGGATCAGCACTAAAATCTAATGTTTTCTTCCTTGGATCAAATGACACTTCTGAGAAATTTTTAAGGGAAATTCATCCTGGAGTTTTTGCATAATCTGTCTCACAAACAAGCAAAAAAACAAACAAACAGACTCTGGCAACAATCTAACCTCCTTTGTGGAAGTAATTACGTGAACAAAAAAACAGCCATCTCTGGGTTCCTGGTTCATGTTTGATTTTATTAGTGAGAGATCAGTCAATGTACCAAAATCAAAGAAGGAAACAGAACTGACATCAGGGAAATATTGACACTGGGCGTCAAACACTGAGATCTGCAGACCAGAAGCTGCTCCAAAGTCCATTTAATAAAGAAAATCTCCACAGATGTGACACTAATGATCTATCATAAGAAACCTTGATGGTTTGTCATCATGAAGACTTGACTGTTTCACTGAGACACTGAATCAATCCAACATCTGAGTCTCCTCCCTCTGACTGCAGAGATGTTTGATGACAGAGAACTGATTGAGCTGAGAACATCAGAGCAAACTAAACTGATTCATACTGATCCTTCAGTCTCACCATCTCACCTCTGCACACATGGACAAACTCACTCTGATACTGATCTTCTCAGCTCTCACAGGTATGTGGATACATGTTTTCATCCAAACATCAATGGACAGATTTTCAGGATTATTATGTTGTTTGCCTCCTCTCCTCTGTCTTACAAGAATTCAAGAACCAACTTCATGATAACGTCCTGTGACAGGAACATCAGAAAGACTTCATTTAAAATCAAATCACCTTGTTGTTTCTCATGTCGTAGGTATCATCTGTGAGGAGCTCACTCCAGTCAAAGATGAAGTGATCTGTGCAGAGGACAGCTCTATAACTCTGTCCTACACATACCACAAGACCATTTCTAGTAGTGATCATTTCTTCTGGTATCGACAATATCCACGAAAATCTCCAGAATTTCTCTTCTATATCTCTGGACTGAATTCTTCAAGAGCAGCAGAATCTCTGGGATCAGACTCAAAGTTTTCTACCAAGTTGTTTGGAGAGAATCGTCTGGACCTGCAGATCTCCTCTGCTGCTCTGTCTGACTCTGCTGTGTACTACTGTGCTGTGAGGCCCACAGTGACAGGAAACACCAAAACTCTGAACAAAAACTCAAACTGACACACAATCAGCTGAGAGCCTTTATCCAACAACTGTGATCCTCCACTAGAGGGCCACATCATCAAGAAGGAACTGAGCTACCTCAGCACTGACATCAATCTTTCAGTAGAAGATAACTGCTGCTGTGAGGAGAACTTTCCTCACACTGAATGTTGAACATCAGCTAGTTCCTCCTGTTGATCTAAACCTTGTTGTAGAGATGGAACATTGGCTGTGGATCATTCTGACTGCTCTGTTATCAGGTGAGAGAGAATAACTTCCTTTGGCAAAAATGAATTCATTTCAACATTTAAGTGTGTCTAAATCTCTGAATGTGTAACATCTTAACCTGAAGATGTTCATCATTAACTGGTTCACTTGTCCTGACATGTTCATCTTATTATTTTCTCCAGAGTGTAAAGGACAAGACACAGTGAACCAACCACCAGGAGATATCATTGCTTTTGAAGGAGAATCAGTCACGCTTGGATGTTCATTCAAGACCACTACAGCTGCAACTGATTACTTGTTCTGGTGCAGACAGGACATTGGTGATTCCCCAGAGTACATGCTGAAGTGTTATTCAGATCAGTTGGAAAATAGTGATCAATTTAAGAAGGACAGATTTACTGCTGCAATCAATGGGACAACAGTTCCTCTGAAGATCCAGAAGCTTCATGTGTCTGACTCTGCTGTGTACTACTGTGCTCTGAGGCCCACAGTGACAGGAAACACCAAAACTCTGAACAAAAACCTCTGGAGAGGAGAAAACAATGCACCACAACATCCACCAGGGGGAGTCAGTCACCATAGAACTTTACTAAGATGTAATCAGTCAGAATCTTCAGGTTGTCCATCAGTCTGTCTGTAATCTTTTATGCATATTCTGTTTTGGTTGTCACGGAGATGAAACCTGTCCCTGTTCTGTGGAAAGAAATGGGAAAAAAAGTGATTTAGTAATTTGATCATCAGAAGTCTCAGGAACAACACTGAAGCCAATCCATGGAAACAATCTTATGGTTAAAATCCTCTAAACTAAACTTTGGATCAACCTACTGACAGACAGAGAGGCTGAGTTCAGACAGGATTTTCCATTATCTCCAAACAGTCCTCCTGCGCACCATCCAGCCCTCATTGTGACTTTGCCCAGACCAATGGCACGTGTCAACACCCACTGGGTGCATTGTTACAGCACTGCTCAGTGGTGTGCAGCTCTAAACAGCCTGAAAGACAAGATCAAGAGAGATCTTCAGTTTCAGGACATACCTGTGACATCAAGAGACAGCAGGAAGAGCAACATCTGTCTGGTTTGGGTTAAATTCCTTGATGGTGACTTATGGGGGTTGAAAATGGCATCTGCTCAAAATACTTGTGCCAGATAATTCCAGAAAACCAGTACCATTACCAGCACCTTGTGGCCCAAGGTACATTTTATCAGTCAAATTCCCGGGTATAAAAGACACAAGCAAAAACAAAAACATGCTGTATTTTCACAAACACAACAACCAGGCAACTGTTATATCGTTTATAAGCCCTGTACTGTGTGAAACATTTCCTTTTATTTAGAACAAATGCATTTTGGGAGAGGCAATGCAATGAAAGTCCGTTTGTCTATGCCTGTCAGACCAGGATCTTTATTTTGAAGGGCATCGCAATGGTGGACATCAAACTCCCGCCCACCACTGAAACAATATATTGAGTGGTACTTTCATTTTTTTGATGAATGTGAAAAGACAAAGAAAAACTACTGTTTTCTGTTTTTTTATTTTGTTGCATAACACGGCAAAATGTAAAAATAGCTTGTTTGTTGTGCCAGCTTGTGTTTTTTATACCCAGGAAACAGACTGAAAAAAAATATCTTGGTCATTGTGCTGCAGGTTCAGGCTGGAAATGGACCAAGACACAGAATGTGGAAACCAACTGATTGATAAAACTTGGAGCAGATTGCTGCAGAGAGGGCAGCTGGTACTGAACACTACCCAGGTGGACTATATGGAAATGAGGTGTAAGGGCTGCTTGACCAACAGCTATACCAAACTGGATAATACCCATGTCCATCATGTCCAAAATAAAAAGTCCTTAAAATATTTAAAGTGAATCTATTAAAAAAAAAAAAAAACTCCTCTCCTCATTGAGTGAGAGGCATTGAATTTGTTAAAGAACACTGACCAAGACTGCTTGTTGAAAAAGGAAGTGAAGATCATTATTTAGGCTGAAAAAACTTACTGTCCCCCCTGACATACAAATCAATCTCTCTTGGGCTCTCAAGGAGCTGCAGGTGTTTCCACATTATGAAGTTTACAGAGAGGACCTGAGCACCCAAGTTTCAAAAAAGAGACCATCTCACTGTGAGACATTATCTGAACCACTGAACTTCCTGCTTTAGATTCAATCAAGAAAAAGCAAAGAAAAAAATTATGCTTAGAAATATTGTGACAGATATACAGATGGAAATAAACCATTTGTTGATAATCTTTCAATAAAGAAAAAATCATAACCTGAGAAGTATAGTTTCACCCTCTGGCTCCTCCCACTGATGATAACCTAACCAATGAAATGATCCTGATCTGTGAAGTGGAGATAATGAAGGTTCTCAAACTGAACTATCAGCACAATCAGCTCAGTGTTGAGGATTCACAGCTGTGAAGAACAGCAGCTGCTTTGCTCTGATTTGATTTCAGAGGAACAACATTTCACATCTTCAGTCTGATTGGCTGGAACATCTCCAAAGACATGCTGATTCACCTCTTTATATTCATCTCTTATTTTATAGGTGAGTCTTCATATTGATATAGATCTATCATTTCAACCAGCTTTTCACAACAACTCATCTGTCCAACATTTCACAAGAACAGCTTTATCTCTGTGAGCTCAGATTTACTGGGACAGAAACAGACCATTTTCTTTAATCCATCTCAAAATGATAAAGGCTGAGCCATGAACCAGAGGACCTCTTCTCAGCCTGTTGATGAGGGAATCTCCTGCAGAATAACTGACACAATCATCCTCATTTTACAGCCCTGGGCTCCATGAACACCATCAACCAAGAGGGAGCTGAGGAAAATGTTGCAGAGGGACAAAACATCAACCTGACCTGCACATATGAGGGTTTGATCAACAACATCCAGTGGTACAGACAATACCAGAGATCCAGACCAGAGTTCCTGCTCTACATCACAGAGGATGAATCCATTTATCCAACAGTTTCTGATTTCACAGCTCACATCAACAAGGAGAAACAAGTGAAACTAGAGATCATCTCTGCTGCTCTGTCTGACTCTGCTGTGTACTACTGTGCTCTGAGGCCCACAGTGACAGGAAACAGCAAAACTCTGAACAAAAACCTCTGGACTTGAAGATACTCTGGAACATCCACTAGAGGGAGTCATGCTCTGCTAACCAATGGTATTTTGGGATTCAGGCTTGATCTTCATCATTTGACAAAACAAAGCAACTCCATCTGAGTCTCCTCCCTCTGACTGCAGAGATGTTTGATGACAGAGAACTGATTGAGCTGAGAACATCAGAGCAAAGTAAACTGATTCATACTGATCCTTCAGTCTCACCATCTCACCTCTGCACACATGGACAAACTCACTCTGATACTGATCTTCTCAGCTCTCACAGGTATGTGGATGATGATCAGTGTTGGATGATGTTTGATGACAAACTTTCATTTTAGTTCAGTCTAAAAAATGATATAAAGCCTGCAATGAAGCAGGAATCTCTGTCCTGATCACGATTTTTTTTATGAAGATCATCAGTCAAAACAATCAGAACAAAGTAATGTCTTCTCTTGAACCTTGTTTGTCTCATCATTTCTTTTTCTCGTCCACTTCAGGACAAACAGCTGCAGACAAAATCTCTCCTGTGGACAAAGAAGTCAGAGGAACAGAAGAAGAATCTGTCACTTTTAGATGTCACTATGAGACAACAAGAAATAAGGTTTGGCTTTCCTGGTACAAACATCACTCTGACCTTCAGGCACCTCAGTTTATACTCTGGGAAGGAGCACGATCACGGAGTACAGAGAGATACATCCCAGACCAACGATATAGATCCCAGACCTCCAGCAGCTCCACTGAGCTGACCATCACAAAGCTAACCCTGGCAGACACAGCTCTCTACTACTGTGCTTTAGACACACAGTGATACAAAGTGTAGAAGAGGCTGTACAAAAACCTGAACACAGATATCTGACTACTCTTCAAAGAGGAGGGAAGTGGGATTCAAACCACAGCTTCATGTCAGATGGATTCTGATGATTCCTGTTTTATCAGACTCTCTGTGGTCACAGCTGCTGTTCAGACTCTGTTGATCACTGTTGAATATAAACCGTCAGTCATTTGAATAAGACAGTGGTGTGAATGACAGGTGTCTGTGTGATCAGCCTCCTCCTCTAATCCTCCATCTTAGTGTTGATGTGGACCAAACAGAGACCACAGCCTTCTTCATCTTAAGACTCTTGTGCTCAAACTACATCCTTCAGTCTGAAACCACCTGAGTGCTCACACTTTACAAGAGAAATCAGGATGAAAAATGATGAAGGTGAATCTGTCATATCAGTAATCACTATTTTACAGCCCAAATACACACAGACAAAAAATGCTGCAGCTCTGGACCCAGACCTACATACAGCATCAGCAGCTAACACAGGGAGCAGGTATCATAAAATACTCCAGTGTCATCTGCAGATCTGTTCTCTGAAAAACTCAAAAACTTTAGAACAGGTAATAAATCAAGATTTCTGTCTCTATTTTCACCTGTTCTGAGAGTTATGGCTCTGTCCTGGAACATTTCTCTGTTTTAAAGCAGCCTTTTCTGATCAGAGGGGCTTTCAAGAAGAAGCTGCAGACTTTTAATTCATAAAAAAACAATTTTACTCATGATCAACTTAAGGGCCCAAAGGTGAGCTGCTGTGTCAGGTGTTGTGTTTCCAGCCTGGAAGCATCGTTTTTTAATGACTGACTTCTTGTCTGGTTAAGTCATTTTAAAGCTTTAAGTAGACTTTAAGGAGTTTATTAAAGCAAACTTGATCACTAAACATTTCTTCAGCTCATTTTGGTCACTTTGATAAGTTTTAATAAAGCAGAGGTGAGGTTTATCTAAGTGGTCCTGTCTTTAGATGTTCATGCTCCTGCCCTCAGAAGAACAGTTTGGACTCCCAGGCTGTAATCAGAGGTGTAATGATCCATCAATTGGTTAAACAACCATCCAATCAAACTGATGGAAACTCAAAACATTGATCAACAGTGACATCTTGAAGATAAGCTTTTATTTTGGAGTTCCAACTGGATATTCATTTCACTTTCCACCTTCGTTCTAAAGTTTCCAGTGCTTGCATTTTGTTTGTGTCACACAAATTTGAACATTTTCATTCTCTCGAACACCTGAACTCGTATTTCTCACACACTAAAATTCACTATGTAGCGCCTACAGAGTAACACCTCTGTATGTGCTCTGGAACATGTAGCAAGACACTCTGAGCATCATAGTGCTCAACGGGATCTGGACATATCAGCCAATCAGAAAATAGTTCTGCTGTATCCAGGTAAGATACGATTGATCTGACAGCAGAGGTGCAAACTGCATGCACACAACTGGAGTGCCAAATACCACGAGTACAGTAAGATATCACATCATTTGATTTTGTAACGCACTGATAAAGAACATACGCATTATACAAAAGGAACAGTGAGAGCTTACTGTTATTCTTCCTCCACACCAACGATTAAACAATGAAGCAAAGACTAATCACACTGATGAACAAACTGTGGTTACCAGGCATCACAGTAAAACCAGTTATCAGTTTTGAGCTAGTAAAAGGTTCATTTTGAACATGAGAAATATTTGGCTTTAAATAAAATTAAAATTACACATTTAGTTATAAAGTGAATGGACACTTGAATTTTTATTATTTTTTTGCATCATACCTTGATGAAATATATTTAGATAACAATAAGACCCAATAGGTAATTGTAGGGGCAATAAAGCACCTGACTACCAAACAACCCAGTTTCAGTTTTAAAAAACTATAGATAGATGGTCAATCCTCTAAACAGTACACTATCATACCCAAAGGTCAGCCCATTGTTTCACATTTCAGCAATAAAATTGTCAAAACATCAAAGTTGTGTTGTATTTCTTTCTTGATTTAGGGGGAAATGTAGGTGATTGTGTTAAATATGTACATGACATTGTCTTAAATCTTTCAAAGGCCCCTGAATCAAATTGAATCAAAATGGAACCGTGGAAGGTGTTGTGATATCTGGAAACGTTTTACTGCTTTTCAAAGAATCAATGTTGCATGGTATCATCATGAAACTGGTGATTTACACCCCTACCTGTAATCTGGTTGTAGAGACAAGCTTCAAAACAGAAGATCAACAATGTGAAGATTCTGGATGATCACACTGTAATACAACGACTTAGGTATCCACCTGAGGGCGCCCTCGAGATCAAGACAATGAACTTCCTGAACACTGAACTAAACCTCACTTTAACAAAATCTCTCTCTAGGTCTTAAAAGTACCCCTGTAGCTCCATTACATTCCACATTAAATCCACCATAGAGGAATCAAGGGAATGGCCTGTGGGCATGGCTTGAAGCAGAGTCAAAGTCTGAAATATTGTGTGGGTATTCAGGCCAGTGAGATGAACTACTACTTCAATTTTTAAGGGTCCAGCCCCCATGGTATGTCCCCTTGTTCCAGCCATGAGGAGACTAAAGGTGATTAAGTAAATGTAAAAATGAGGCCACCTACGAATTGGCCATTCATGTCCGTGTCCTGCCTCCACCCAGGCTGAAGGTAGGTTGATCTAAAGTTTGACTGAATTGTTGGTTACAGCATGGCTACTTTCATGGAATAACTTTAACAGTGTTCCAGAGCCTGGGCTGATCATCAAACAGCTGACATTCACATCACTTTGTCCCATTCTTCTTACAGTCAAAGCTCAGGATGAAGGCACTTCATGTCAACGATAAGGACGGAAAGAGACATCACATCTTTGGATCACAGGACATTCAGCAACAAAAAAAACTCTGATCAGGTGACATAACATTTTACCTTTCTTAACAGGGAATCATCTGATACATTAGTGATGAAATTTATCAACAAAGATCAAAACAACAACAACAATAAAATTTCATTCATTATGACGGACTCAATGTGAGATTGATTTCTGTTTGAAAATGCAACAAATTCTCACAAAAAAAGCTCAGGATGAAAATGTCTCATGTGGAGACACAACAGAACAAAAGTAGGAGGAGCCAGATTGATTTAAGACAGAGAAACTGTTACTGAGATGCAGAGAACTGAGCTTGAGTGTTCAGCAGACTGAAACACAGACAGAAACAATAATCATCTTTAATATGCAGTCTCTGAATCATTGGCTCCATTCTCTGATATATCTTTGGATTCTTTCAGGTATGACAGAGTAACAACAGGAAAACAATGTCAGTACATGTCAGTATACACTGACTACTGATGAAAAACCTTGAAGCATGAACCAAAGTGTATTTCTCTTTCAGGTGTCAGCTGTGAAGATCTCACTCCAGAGAAGAATGAAGAGTTCAGTTTCGAAGACAGCTCTGTTACTCTGTCCTACAGATACTCCAAACAAGCTGCTACTGATGATTATTTCTTCTGGTATCGACAATATCCAGGAGAGCCTCCAGAGTTTCTCCTCTCTCATTCAATATCATCATTACTATCCAGTCCAAGACCAGGTTGGTCCCACAGTGTGAGTGAAGATAAAAAAGTCATGGACCTGAAGATCCAGAAGCTTCATGTGACTCTGCTGTGTACTACTGTGCTGTGAGGCCCACAGTGACAGGAAACACCAAAACTCTGAACAAAAACCTCTGGAGAGGAGAAAACATTTCACCAACAACATCCACCAGGGGGATTCAGTCACTGACAAATTTTAACCAGATGTGATCAGTCAGAAGGTTTCAAACAGGAGACCTTCTGACTGAGTATCACTGATACCTGCACCACTGTGCTGCCTGCTTCAGATGAAATCAACAGAAAAGCAGAGCCACAGCAGGACAGTTTCAGCCTTTCAGAGATCTACACTGTCAGGGATCAAAAGCACAGAGGGAGTCCTCGGACCTCAGACCTCCTGAGTGTCATCACTTCAATGACAAGTCAAAATGGACATTTGTTCAAAATGAATGACAGAAGTACAAAGTGAGTTCTGATCATGAAGGGATGGGAACTGCTAAGCTTTTATTGATCCCACTAACAAATCTGCCTTCAGGTCTGGTTCTTTACTGATTCTGTGGACCTTCTGTCTGGGCTAAAGTCAGCCTCCACAGGTTTTTACCACCAACAATGATTTTTAATGTTTGCTGCATGGACGACTTGAAGAGGGAATTGTTCATCAGACAAATCAATTCAAATCCTCACACTCATCAATTCTCAGCCTGAACTGAGTTTTATTCTCATCCCTGATCATGAGGCCCAATTATTTTCAATATCTGTTTAAAATCATATTTATTCATCCTTGAGTAAAAGTTGACATTTGTGTACAAAATGAAAAAGATGCACTGTGTTTTTGAGACATAGCATTCAGAAGCAGTAAGTGAACTTAATGACAGATAACCTTTGACCTCATAAATCCAATCAGGTCATCCGTCAGTGTGAGAGGAAAAATGTGAAAAGTTAAAAACAAAACTTTTATACTATTCTAAAAATACAGCAGTTAATCTCTGGATGACCTCCATGACCTTTACCTGCAAAGTCTTTTTAGTCCAAACTGATTTCACAGTGGATGTTGGTGGGAGCTTGAAGGACAAATACATGTTTTTGAATCAACCAACATCCATCCTCTATATTTCATAAACTTTATAGATATTAATGTCAATATTAGAACAATCTCTCTGTCCATGTTTTTATTGATTATATCTCAAATAAAAAAAACCTTTATAACCATAATCATATGAAGACACTCTCATAACAAGATGCCACATCTTAAACTTGAATTTATCTGTATTCTGCAGAGACAAATATGATGAGGACAGATTTATGATAAACTGGAACTGGCTTAACTTAATTCCTGACATTGATGCTGCATGGGATTATTTCTATTCTGAGGTGCTGCAAGTTATTGACAAACATGCCCCATGGAAATTCATTGAGGTTAAAGGTCATCATCTGCCCTGGGTAAATGGAGATCTTTTTAATCTTTTCAAACAAAGAGATAGGGCTTGGGTTAAACATAAGCATACTCAACTTTCGAGTGATTGGGAGGAATACAAACGATTAAGAAATATATGCACTACTCAGACATGAAATGCTAAGGCCAATTATTATCGAAATAGCCTTTCAAATGATCTCAATAATCCTAAACAATTCTGGAGGAAAATTAGTTATTTAGTTGGTAAATCTGATAATACTATTAATAATATGGCAATTAATAATGAGATAACAAATGATCCTGTTGCGATTGCCAGTGCTTTTAGTTTGCATTTCTCCCAAACACCAAAGGTACATCCTTCACTCTCTCGTGCTCCCTTCATTTCAAAGCTTCAGCCTTGTAATAACTCTTTCACATTTGGGCAGGTCAGCCCAGCAGACGTCTTGCAGGCCATTGGCAAGCTGTCTGCTAACAGTGGACCTGGACCTGATGGCATTGAGGCTAAATTTTTAAAACCTGCTTCTTCTGTACTCTCATTCCCATTGGCAGTTCTTTTCAATATGTCATTTGTTACCTGTGAAGTGCCTATTGCTTGGAAATGCACTAAAGTTATCCCACTGCATAAAGGAGGTGATATACAAAACTTGAACAATTATAGGCCTATTTCAATAATTAACTCTGTTGTGAAAATCTTTGAGAAAATTATTTTTGATCAATTATCAAACTATCTTTTTTGTAATAACTTACTGTCTCACTGCCAGTCAGGTTTCAGGAAAAATTTCTCGACGACCACTGCTCACATGAAATTTACAAATGATATATTTTCTAGCTTTGACAATAATATGAGCACTGGTGCCATTTTCTTAGATCTTTCTAAAGCATTCGATTTAGTCGATCATTATTTGATTTGGGATAAACTGCATGCCATTGGCCTCTGTAGATCATCGCTCCTATGGTTTAACTCTTACCTCCACCAGTGTGTATCCTATAGGGGCAGTCTGTCGAATTTTGCAAGCATTGACAAAGGCATTCCTCAAGGCTCCTCTCTTGGGCCCTTACTATTTTCTATCTTTATTAATGACATGCCACTTTACTGCTCAGACTGTGATATTCATCTATATGCTGATGATACAGTTATCTACTGCTCTAAACCAATTATCTCTGATATAAATGTTTCCTTACAGCATGATTTTGACTCTGTGCAGCAGTGGCTGTCAGTTAATAAATTACTTCTGAACAAATCTAAATCTTACTCCATGCTGTTCCAGAGAAATGCCATGACCTCAGGTGAAAATAATCTTAAATTGCAATTTCCAGACTCCTCTCCTCTTGAATCAGCTGAGACATTTAAATACCTTGGTGTTTGGTTGAAACTGATCTCTCTTTCAAAACTCACATATGTGCTACTACCTCTAAGCTCAATTATCGTTTAAAAACTTTATATCAATCTATAAATTGTTTTAATTTTCAGGTCAGGAGGAGAATAGTTACCCAACTGTTGCTTCCTATTCTGGATTATGCTGATGTCATTTATGTTAATACTACTGACTCCTGTCTACACTCCATTGATGTCGTTTTCAACAGTCTATGTCGTTTTGTCCTCCGCTGCCCTTATAGGACACACCACTGTGTCATATATGAGCAACTGTCCTGGCTCTCACCCTCTGCCAGAAGACAATATCAATGGCTGCAATTTATTTTCAAAAGTATTTATCTTAATTTTCCCAATTATTTAAAGCAACATCTAGTGCTCTATAACTCGCAGCATAACCTACGACACGATGAACAAATGTTCTTCATAGTTCCAAGAGTTAAGCAAGAAGTAGGTAAACATGCATTTCGTGTTAGGGCCCCTAATGACTGGAACAATCTTCCTGTATTTATTCGCCCTATAACTTCATTAACTTCATTCCGTAGGGCTTTATTAACACATCTTCAAAATACCTGTCATTGTTTCTAGTTTGCTTGAATGGCCTTAAATGACTTTTACTGATTTTTAACCTTTGTTGCCATTACTGTGCTTTGTATGACCATAAAAGAACTTGTTCATGTGATTTTTCACTTTTGTTGTAATTACTTTACTTTGTACGACCATAAACGAACTTGGTCATCTGACTTTTTGCTTTTGTTGTAATTACTTTACTTTGTACGACCATAAACAAAAAGGTTTATGTGATTTAACTTTTGTTGTGATTACTTTTCTTTGAAAGACTATAAATGATTGTAATAACATCATTACTGTAATTTTTTTCAGGTAATGTAATGTGACTGTAATGTCAGTGTTAGGTTGAACATACAGAGCTGGTTTATGTGTATGTGTGTGCGGCTGCTGTTACGTTTTTGCTTATTTTTGCTATCTTGTAGCTACTCTGCTCTTTATTGTGTTATGAATCTGAGGATCCCCTCGAAAACAAGATAACTTATCTCAAGGGGTTATTCCTCGCACTAAAGAACTGTTAAATAATAATTTATGATCTGGGTGTCTGTGAATCAGCTGCTATCATAAACTTTTTTGGTCCTGTTGTCTCTGTCCACCTCCATAAACCCACCCACTCACATCCTAAATATGGCGTCTGATTAAAAATTTGATGAAAATACTCTCAGTGATTCTTGAGGTATTACATAAACGAGCAAAAAAAGTGTACAAGACTCCATGATCTTGACTGTGGACTTTCAAAGTCAGCTCAATAACACTGTATCCAGCTCAGCACTTGGTCAAAGTTTGAAGAAACTTCCAAGATGATTTGTTTTTAAGATCTTGGTGAAAGTGACGATGACCAATATGGACGGACAGATGGACAAATTATCACAGTCTAAAAACATAACACCAAAAATATAAGAGACAAAAGACTACATAAAATATATATGAAACATGATGTTGGAAAAATAAAAAGCATCACATAGGGAAAAAGGTTTCACCCTCTGGCTCCTCCCACTGATGATAACCTAACCAATGAAATGATCCTGATCTGTGAAGTGGAGATAATGAAGGTTCTCAAACTGAACTATCAGCACAATCAGCTCAGTGTTGAGGATTCACAGCTGTGAAGAACAGCAGCTGCTTTGCTCTGATTTGATTTCAGAGGAACAACATTTCACATCTTCAGTCTGATTGGCTGGAACATCTCCAAAGACATGCTGATTCACCTCTTTATATTCATCTCTTATTTTATAGGTGAGTCTTCATATTGATATAGATCTATCATTTCAACCAGCTTTTCACAACAACTCATCTGTCCAACATTTCACAAGAACAGCTTTATCTCTGTGAGCTCAGATTTACTGGGACAGAAACAGACCATTTTCTTTAATCCATCTCAAAATGACAAATCTTCATTTTACAGCCCTGGGCTCCATGAACACCATCAACCCAGAAAGAGCTGAAGAAAATGTTGCAGAGGGACAAAACATCAACCTGACCTGCACATATGAGGGTGTGATCAACAACATCCAGTGGTACAGACAATACCAGAGATCCAGACCAGAGTTCCTGCTCTACATCACAGAGGGAGGAACAATTCATCCAACAGATTCTGATTTCAGAGCTCACATTAACAAGGAGAAGAAAGAAGTGAAACTAGAGATCATCTCTGCTGCTCTGTCTGACTCTGCTGTGTACTACTGTGCTCTGAGGCCCACAGTGACAGGAAACACCAAAACTCTGAACAAAAACCTCTGGACTTGAAGATACTCTGGAACATCCACTAGAGGGAGTCATGCTCTGCTAACCAATGGTATTTTGGGATTCAGGCTTGATCTTCATCATTTGACAAAACAAAGCAACTCCATCTGAGTCTCCTCCCTCTGACTGCAGAGATGTTTGATGACAGAGAACTGATTGAGCTGAGAACATCAGAGCAAACTAAACTGATTCATACTGATCCTTCAGTCTCACCATCTCACCTCTGCACACATGGACAAACTCACTCTGATACTGATCTTCTCAGCTCTCACAGGTATGTGGATGACGATCAGTGTTGGATGATGTCTGATGACAAAGTTTCATTTAAGTTCCTTCTGATAAATAAAACAAAATCTGCAGAAAAGACCTGGTTTCTCCCCCAGGATTCTTGTTCTATAGATAATCAATAACACAATCAGAACAAAGTAATGTCTTCTCTTGAACCTTGTTTGTCTCATCACTTCTTTTTCTCATCCACTTCAGGACAAACAGCTGCAGACAAAATCTCTCCTGTGGTCAAAGAAGTCAGAGAAACAGAAGGAGAACCTGTCACACTTTGGTGTAACTATGAGACAACAGACAATTACATTTACCTTTACTGGTACAGACATCACTCTGACCTTCAGGCTCCTCAGTTTATACTCAAGAAAGGAGCACGAGATTGGGATGGAAGAGAGCACATCCCAGACCGACGATATGGATCCCAGACCTCTGACAGCTCCACTGAGCTGACCATCACAAAGCTAACCCTGGCAGACACAGCTCTCTACTACTGTGCTTTAGACACACAGTGATACAAAGTGTAGAAGAGGCTGTACAAAAACCTGAACACAGATATCTGACTACTCTTCAAAGAGGAGGGAAGTGGGATTCAAACCACAGCTTCATGTCAGATGGATTCTGATGATTCCTGTTTTATCAGACTCTCTGTGGTCACAGCTGCTGTTCAGACTCTGAGGGAGGATTCACATCAACATTCAGACAAAGAAATTCAGTTAAACCTCACTCAGACTGCTTTTCCACAATAGAACTTCAGAAATTAAATTGTTTTCTCTTCCTCCAAACCACTGACATGCCCTTTAGACTTGATCCAGACTGATATCAAAGGAGGTCTTTCCCTGAGTTTGTCCAGTCTCTTTCAAGTCAATCAATATATCTTTATCAACAGGTTATGTGCCACAGTCCTTTAAAGTAGCTGTATTGATACCATTTCTTTAAAAGCCCACCCTTGATTCGAGAACATCACCTAAATACAGGTCTAACCTTTCAAAGATCCTTCAGAAAGTATTGGTCTATCAGTTTTGTGACTTCCTGCAAAAAACAACTTGTTTGAGGAGTATCAGTCAGTATTTAGAGTTTTTCACAGCACAAAGACTGCTCAAGTTAAAGTAACTAATAATTAAAATCATCTTTAGATGCTGGACTTCTCTCTGTACTTGTCCTGATAGATTTCAGTGCAGCTTTGTACACCACAGATCATAATATGCTTCAACATATATTAAAGGAATTACTCCAGATTACAGGGACTGCTTCAAATTGGTTCAAGTCCTATTTATCTGGCAGATATCAGACTGAACACCTGAAGAATAAGTCTTCTCTGGTCACTAAAGTCAGTTAAGAAGTTCCTCAATGTTCTGTACTCGGTCAGATTCTCTTCTTTGCATATATGCCTACTATTGGTGATGTCTTTCGGAACTACCCCACAAGTTTTTATTTTTATGCTGACTATACTCAAATGTACACCTCACTGAGGCCAGGTGAGAGAATTCAGTTATGAAAACCAGAAGCATGTCTAAAGGACGGAAGGACCGAATTGGACAGGGATTTAATTCTTCTCAACTCAGACAGACAGAGGTTACTGTGCTTATTCTGGTTGTTGCCGTCTCAGAAATTCATTTATGATTCTTCAGTTTGTTCAAACTGTTGATGCATGTGTCCTAACTCAAATACTCCTGCATTAGAGTCTCTGCACTGGCATCAGTGAAACCTGTAATACAATAAAAAAAATCCCTCTCTCCACTTTCAAAGGGGGGGGTATGACATCATCCTGTGTGACCGCCATAAAACAGGAAGAGAGAAACGTGACAGGATGGATCAAAACAACCACGGAAGTGTCTCTGACTGTAAGAGCAAAACACAAACTCAAATGTGCATCTGGACATCAGAAGAGTTGTTTCAACTAAATATCAGCAAAGTCTTGGAGGACATCTGCTCCAGAATGATCATCATTGGATCTCTGGTCTAATCAAAGAGCTGCTGTTGGATACAGAGATGAAACTCTGCAAGTTTCTGTTTCCTCTATTTTAGATGTGCACATAGTGACACCGCGTCATATTAGCTTCTAAGTGCTACAGTGCTCCTCTCAACTCTTCAGTTGATGCTACACGTAGTTTTAACATATACCGCTGATGGGAGGATATAAATTCTTCAACTTTCTCATGATGAACACTGACTTCAGCTGCATATGCTTGACTCCTTGTGCTTCCGGTCAGTGACCCCTGACCCCTCCAAAACTTTGCAGATCCAGCAGAACAACCCATGTCAGTGAATGACACGGGCAGGCAGCTCAATAAAATCAGGGCTGTATGTGTGAAAATGGGCCTGACAGACAATCAGCTGAGAGTCTTTATCCAACAACTGTGATCCTCCACTAGAGGGCCACATCATCAAGAAGGAACTGAGCTACCTCAGCACTGACATCAATCTTTCAGTAGAAGATAACTGCTGCTGTGAGGAGAACTTTCCTCACACTGAATGTTGAACATCAGCTAGTTCCTCCTGTTGATCTAAACCTTGTTGTAGAGATGGAACATTGGCTGTGGATCATTCTGACTGCTCTGCTCTTCTATGGTAAGAGAGAATGAACAACAATACCTCCTCACATTGAACATGGTTGTCAGTCGTATTCCTTGATTAAAACTGAAACAGCATTAAATACATAAACACATATGTTTGTGAAAAGAAAACAGTTTATCATATCAGACATTAATAACAGTCTTGATAGTCAGTCTTGATAGATGGTCTGAGATTTGAGAGGGATGAAATCTGAATGATCTCTTTAAATATTTCTTAAAAAGCCTTCAAGCATGAAGTCTAAGTATATTTCTCTTTCAGGTGTCAGCTGTGAAGATCTCACTCCAGAAAATAATGAAGAGTTCAGTTTAGAAGACAGCTCTGTCACTCTGTCCTACAGATACTCCAAACAAGCTGATGGAACTGATTTTTTCCTCTGGTATGGACAATATCCAGGAGAACCTCCAGAGTTCCTCATCTCTCACACGATATCTGGAAAAATTACAGATTCTGGTCCACGTTGGACTGCAAGAATGAGTGAAGATAAATCAGTGATCCATCTGCAGATCTCCTCTGCTGCTCTGTCTGACTCTGCTGTGTACTACTGTGCTGTGAAGCCCACAGTGACAGGAAACACCAAAACTCTGAACAAAAACCTCTGGACTTGAAGATACTCTGGAACATCCACTAGAGGGAGTCATGCTCTGCTAACCAATGGTATTTTGGGATTCAGGCTTGATCTTCATCATTTGACAAAACAAAGCAACTCCATCTGAGTCTCCTCCCTCTGACTGCAGAGATGTTTGATGACAGAGAACTGATTGAGCTGAGAACATCAGAGCAAACTAAACTGATTCATACTGATCCTTCAGTCTCACCATCTCACCTCTGCACACATGGACAAACTCACTCTGATACTGATCTTCTCAGCTCTCACAGGTATGTGGATGATGATCAGTGTTGGATGATGTTTGAGGACAATATTTCATTTAATTTCCTGAACTAAACTCTGTTTCTTTGTCATCAATCCAACACTCACATGATTCTTTCACAGCTCACTGAAGCTTTTGTTACTGTTTTACAGAATGTTTGGCACAGAAAGAAAACGTGCTGCAACCAGAAGGAGAAGTGACTGCCACTGAAGGAGAGACAGTAACTCTTGACTGTCAGTACAACAGCACAGCAACAAATGATTATCTATTCTGGTACAAACAGGACGGAGACAACAGGCCAGAGTTCATCCTCAGCACATCTACATACGGAGATGGAGAAACAGTGAAGGAGTTTAAAGAGAGATTTTCATCCAAACTGGATAAAGCCAAAAAATCAGTTCCTCTGAAGATCCAGAAGCTTCATGTGTCTGACTTTGCTGTGTACTACTGTGCTCTGAGGCCCACAGTGACAGGAAACACCAAAACTCTTAACAAAAACCTCTGGAGGTA
This sequence comes from Scarus forsteni, assembly GCA_036419115.1. Classification (NCBI taxonomy): domain Eukaryota; kingdom Metazoa; phylum Chordata; class Actinopteri; order Labriformes; family Labridae; genus Scarus; species Scarus forsteni. The sequence goes on along the minus strand of JAZDUH010000448.1, from coordinate 755,749 downwards.
GGACTCCACAATACTCCACAACATCCACTAGAGGGAGTCCCATCCTCTCTAAGTCCAGGTGAACATATCAATGAAGTCTTGACTGATGTCACCTAAAACACGGCTCTGATGAACCACTCCATCATAACACTGCAGAGGAGCCTCATCATGAACTTATTTAGTCCATCTTAGGAGATGGATTCAAACTAACAGACACACAACCTTCAACCACAGAAACTGACATCCCTGACATGTTCATCTCTGTTTTCTACTCATTTGAGTGTTTTGAAGAGATGGAATTTAATTTTTTAAGACATACTGTCATTTAAAATAACACTAACTGTTAAAAAATAAGACCTTTTAGCAAGTGCATTCTGAATTTGGTCAAAAGTATCATGTATGTGAACAGAGAAACACCCATCTCTGAGATTCTGGTTCATTTTTGATCGTATTAGTGAGAGAGATCAGTCAATTTACTGAGTCCAATGAAGGAAACAGAACTGATATTAGGAAGTTATTAAGGTCCCATATTTTTAACTTTCGTCAGTTTAACATGGATTGTTGATGTCTTCATGAAACAGAAACAGCAACATGCTTTGGTCCAAAAGCCTGTGGATAAAACACGGCTGTATTCTGTCCACACTCATATAATCACTCTGTTCAGAAAGGCTGGTTTTGTGGGCGGTTGCCTTCTTATTCTAATGAGCCACAGGAGTGTACATACGGTAGTTTGCAATGATCCTTCCAAGTCAATTGCATGAAGTGGGCACTTCATCCACATTCACTCACAGTTCTTAAGACATTCAATGGACTGATTTATGCCGGTTACCACACACATGGTTAGAACAGTGACACCGGTCCTTCCAAAAATCACAGCCTAACACACAACATCATATCCATTCCTACCGTCTGGGCTAATGTTTGGAGAAACTAAGGGGGAATGGGGTGGGTTAAGGACTGATTGTATTCAGTCAGCTTCTCTTGACTAATGTAGGAATTTTGTGATTTTGGACCACGCTCTTTTATCATTGACAGTCAGACAAGCTCAAAAATACCTTTTTGTGTCTCTGCGTCAGTGGCTGGCTCGATGCTAACATCGTGGTAACAGCTCAATGGCAGTCAATAGTCCGGACTCGTGGGCAAAATACTTCTTGCAGTGGTTCAGTGGAGGCGTATTTAAGTAAATCCAAATGTGTTTATCTTTTAAAAACGTGTTTTCTTTCTTAACGGTTAAAATAACAGATACACACAGAAACTGATAGTGACACTTCAGACCTTCAACAAGTAATGTGAACATTGATGAACATGTGAAGTTACCCCTGCTGTTAACATTGGCTTATAGCAACTGGCAAAATAAATACGACGCAGCATTAAAATAATCAAATTTCCATTTTCTGGGTTGGTGATGGATTGTTGGTGCTGAGCCTGGATTTATGAAAAGACTAGTTCTCATTCCTGTGTTGAACTGACTGAAGTTGAAGAAGCAGTTGAACATGGAGAAACTGGCACACGCATACAGGTGTTAGCCAGCTGAAACTGCACATTCCCATCAAAAATAAAACTAGAAAAGCACTCTGAGAGCGCAGACCTCTCCCAGCGCCACAGTCCTGCCCCTTATTGTGATTTTCACCATAAATATTAGTCCTACCTTTATTTAATCTAAATATTGTTTATTTAATCTAAATGTTGTCATGTCAGATGGATTCTGATGATTCCTGTTTTATCAGACTCTCTGTGGTCACAGCTGCTGTTCAGACTGTGAGGGAGGATTCACATCAACATTCAGACAAAGAAATTCAGTTCAATCTTGCCTTGTGTCTGTTGTCTACTCCTCCAAACCATCAACCTGTCCAAAAGCCCAGTCCTAACTTAACTTTCTGAGGATGATTTTGTCTTAGTTTGTTCAACCTTTTTTGGAGACAATCAACATATAGTTGTGTTCGTACGTTTACATACAATGGCAGAATTTTTGATTTCTTCACCACTTTTCACAGAATATGAATGAGAACACAAAAACCTTTTTTTTCACCTGTGGTTATTGGTTGGATGAAGCTATTATGTAACAGGTGTTTTTTTTAAATCATAATGAAAAGAAAAACTAACCAAATGAACCTTGTAGCAATCAAAAACATGATAACTGTCAATAATGTAATAAGTACCAATAACCTAATTATTGTGGCCATTTTTAAATGTAATAAAGTCAATAATGTAATAACTTACCAATAATGTAATAAAACCTTTGATCCAATGACATAATAACTTTTTGCCATTAATGTAATAAGTTATTACCCTTACCATAGATTACCCTAACCCTAACCCTAACCCTCAAACCTCCTCAAAACTTAACAAACATCCTGAAAAGACACAAAATAGATTCAACACAACAGAAAACCACGACCAAGCACATACGACCAACATGAGAACCATAAAGAATCAACATCTTACACAACCAATTTAAAACAGGTAAAAACAAATAAAATAACTAATCTAACAAAGATCAAACCTCCTCAAAACTTAACAAACATCCTAAAAAGACACAAAATAGATTCAACACAACAGAAAACCACGACCAAACACATACGACCAACATGAGAACCATAAAGAATCAACATCTTACACAACCAATTTAAAACAGGTAAAAACAAATAAAATAACTAATCTAACAAAGATCAAACCTCCTCAAAACTTAACAAACATCCTAAAAAGACACAAAATAAGACTAACACACCAGAAAACCTCACATCCAAGTACATACAACCAACATGAGAACCATAAAGACTCAACATCTTACACCAAACCAATTTAAAACAGGTAAAACAAATAAAATAACTAATCTAACAAAGATCAAACCAATCCACATGTAGGGACCTATCATATCCAGCTTCTGGTGAGCGGTGTATGGACCACGAAGTCTGGAATTAAACTGACTCAGTCTGCTGAAGACAGATGGGGCGTACGGAACAAAGAGCAGAGCCTGACAAGTTTCCCCAGCAGAAGGGCAGGATCCAGACTCTGCAGCCCTAACCAGTCTGACCAGGGATACCTTGCGGTGCTAACGAATGGTCAAAACTGGTCAGGGGGTAAGTGTGCGGCCCCCCGTGTTCCGACTACAGGACAGCACTACGGGAAAGGCGGCCCAGGGTTTCAGGGCCTTAAACGTAACCCAGTCTTCTATGAGGAATAGCCTCACCCACACACCAGTCCATACTATACTACACACGCTTCAATTTGAAACACCCAATTAACCAAAACTGGACTCCTTCAAATTGCCACCTACCCTCAAACACCACATCCATTGATCCAGCCGAGGGATCAAGCCGAGGATGCAACAGGACCCGAGGGAGCAATTTATAAACACCTATTTAACAATATTTGTGAAAATTTCACAGCACTGAATGTAACTCTCAGATAAATCCCCTCAATCGAACAAAAACTCCTCCTCAAGTACAACAAACCCCCCCCCACTCCATTTTTTACTAGAATAGCCACCTTATTTTCCCCTCAATAAACCTATTTTTTTCCTACCAAATTTTATTTCCACAAATTACTTATCTACACAATTACTTAGAATTATATAAAAAAAACTTTATCAGAATTAATCTTCTAATCCAAAAAATTTCTATCAACATTTCACAGAACATTATAACTTCAAAAATCTCACAAAAATGATCAAATTGGCTACAGAATACACACGGGACCTGATCTAACCCGTGGGGCCTTCCTTGAGTGAGGCTGTCTAGTGATAAATGGCCGAAACAGTCAATGATCTCAAGGTACACTACTGAGGACGTGTTCTGAAATTTAGTCTTCAAAACAATCCAGCGCTGGACCAATGTAAAGATATAAATCATTAATAAACTTTCTACTTCAAAAGACTTAAACTAAACAACCTTACCTTTTCCCTAAAAAGAATCTGAAATTTCACTCCACCCATCCACTCTGGCTCATTACATATTGGACTTAACACTGACCTCAAACCTAAGCCTCCACTTTATCAAACACCTAAATCTCACACAGAGTCTTAACCAATTTTGAAACCGCACAAATATGTTCTCAATCACAAACCTATCTCAAATCCTGCCCCCAATTTACACAAATAAATCTAATTGAATATCACCCATCTACTAGCCCTTAATCTAACCATACCGCTTATGGCTCAAACCGAAGCCTCGCTTCTAATGTTATCAATAACTTCACAACTATAATCCTAAAGTCACCCATTTACTTGCCCTAAACCTAACCATACCGGCTTATGGCCTAAACCTAAGCCTCGCTTCCAATGTTATCGATAACTTCACAACTATAATCCTAAAGTCACCCATTCACTAACACTAAACCTAACCATACCGGCTTATGGCCTAAACCTAAGCCTCGCTTCCAATGTTATCCATAACTTCACAACTATAATCCTAAAGTCACCCATTCACTAGCCCTAAACCTAACCATACCGGCTTATGGCCTAAACCTAAGCCTCGCTTCCAATGTTATCCATAACTTCACAACTATAATCCTAAAGTCACCCATTCACTAGCCCTAAACCTAACCATACCGGCTTATGGTCTAAACCTAAGCCTCGCTTCCAATGTTATCCATAACTTCACAACTATAATCCTAAAGTCACCCATTCACTAGCCCTAAACCTAACCATACCGGCTTATGGCCTAAACCAAATCTAATGCTATCCATAACTTCACAATGATAACCTTAAGTCACACATACATATATTGTGTATGCATTAACTCCAGTTCAGGATGATGTCACAAGTGGATTCATAAATGGACACGCCAGGACAGAACACCAAAGCAGTTGCGCCCCCCCCCCCCCCACACACACACACACACAAACACACACACACACACACACCTCTTTCTACCCACACTCCTTTCTCTCCCTCCCTCTCACCCCTGTCTTATCTATTTTTCAAAGAGGGATAAGGTTATTGACAAGGAACCATGGATAGACAATCACGCCCGTCTGCAAGCCCTTGACATACCTACTCAACCGCCAGTCGATGGATGAACCGGGGGTTGTCACTGTAAAGTTTCCTAACCTAACCCTACCCATACCATACCTTAGTTAATACCCTTACCCTTTTATTACATTATGGGCAAGTTATTATATTTTTGGCTTTATTACATTTTAAATGGCCAATATTATTACATTATTGGTTTTTATTACATTATTGGCCGTTATTACGTTTTTGGTTGTTACAAACCTGACGAACTTTTCATACCTCAGTTCTCCAAATGTTAATGGCTGTGAACAAAAAGGTCAATATTGGTCTCATCTCTCCATATGACTTTGTTCTAGAAGTTTTGAGGATTGTGTCTGTGCTGGTTGGCATTTTGTAACCTAAATGCTTTGTCACATTTGTGTAGTAATTGTTTTCTACTGGCAACTCCACCATGCAGCCCATTTTCCTTCAAGGGCCTCCTTATCGTAAATTTTGAAACAGCCACACCACTTTATTTAAAGTGTTCTGTATTTCAAGTTAGAGTTATTTCTGTCTTTGTCTTTTCATCCCAAATGATTTTCCTGGCAGTTGTGGCAAAAACTTTTGTTGATCTACCGGACTGTGGTTTATTTTCAACAGAATCCCTCATTTTCCACTTCTTATTTAGAGTTTGAACTCTGCAGATTAGCATTTTCAATACCTTGGAAATCTTTTATATCCTTTTATTGTTTGCATAGTTCAAACACTTATTCCTAGAGATCCATTTACAATTCGTTTGGTTTCCCCATGACCCAATATCCGGAAATGTTAGTGAATGAAAGATTAAGGGTCTGTCAGGAATGTTCATATTTGATCCTCCATTAGCTTAAATCAAGCCTTTTTATGTTAATGTCCTCAGTTGGGTCCTGTTCATTGTTTCTCTTCGTGCACTTTTTACTCCCCTGAAAGAACTTACTGACCCAACAATGGACACAGCAATTTGATTATTGATGAGAAACTTTTTGAACTCATTGACTTTTTCAATTTCCCTTCTATGGCGTGTGGAAATGCAAAGACAGGAAACTTTAGTAAACTTTTGCTGCTTTGGCGTTGTGTTTCCTGCCCTACCCTCGTTGTGTGAATTTCTGATTATGAAACCCTTCACCTGTGTGATTGTCTCACCTGTGCCTTGTCTCTCACACCTGTCAAATTAGCCCTGTGTATAAAATCTCTCAGTTCATCCCTGCCTCGACGCTGATTGTGTCTCTTATATTCTGAGTTATTGAGCCTGTTCTCTGTGACTCCTCTTGTTTTCTGCTCTGCTGTTTCTTCGAGCTCTCCAGTGTCTTTGTAAGCTTACTTTGTGTTTTCTGTGTTGTGGAATTTTATTGAGGGTTAGATTTTAGTTTAAGTCTACGGATGTGTTAAAAAAAAACTTTTAATGGTATAATCTGCATTGGGGACCTGATCCATGTTTTCTTAGTTTTGTTTAGTATCAGTGGCAGGGTGAGCCTGTGTGCTGACGGTCAGTGATCACACTGTTTCCTAAACAACTTAGCCCATCCAGTAGTACAAACTATGGTAAAAGGAGCAAGTGTCTACAGCAATGTCAGTAACTTACCAGGGCAGGCAGTTATCCTGAAAATACCAGGCTGCATAAGTGAAAATGGCTCTTCAGACAATCAGCTGAAAGCCTTTATCCAACAACTGTGATCCTCCACTAGAGGGCCACATCATCAAGAAGGAACTGAGCTACCTCAGCACTGACATCAATCTTTCAGTAGAAGATAACTGCTGCTGTGAGGAGAACTTTCCTCACACTGAATGTTGAACATCAGCTAGTTCCTCCTGTTGATCTAAACCTTGTTGTAGAGATGGAACATTGGCTGTGGATCATTCTGACTGCTCTGCTCTTCTATGGTAAGAGTCTACAAACAAAACCTCATCACATTGATTATGGTCGTCAGTCTGATCATTACATTAAAGCTGAAACATGTGACACAGAAACACAATTTATCATGTCAGAAAGTAAAAATATTTTTGATGAATAAAGATTGTTGCCTAAATGACATCATTGCTGGATGGTCAAAAACTCCATTTTAGACCTTGCTCACAGATTTGAGATAGTCTAAATATTTTCTGTAACCACTGACTACTGATGAAAAACCTTGTAGCATAAGTCTAAGTGTATTTCTCTTTCAGGTGTCAGCTGTGAAGATCTCACTCCAGAGAAGAATGAAGAGTTCAGTTTAGAAGACAGCTCTGTTACTCTGTCCTACAGATACTCCAAACAAGCTGCTGGAACTGATTATTTCTTCTGGTATCGACAAAATCCAGGAGAGCCTCCAGAGTTTCTCATCTCTCATTCAATATCATCATTACTATCCAGTCCAAGACCAGGTTGGTCCCACAGTGTGAGAGAAGGTAACAGAGTCATGGACCTGCACATCTCCTCTGCTGCTCTGTCTGACTCTGCTGTGTACTACTGTGCTCTGAGGCCCACAGTGACAGGAAACACCAAAACTCTGAACAAAAACCTCTGCACTTGAAGATACTCTGGAACATCCACTAGAGGAAGTCATGCTCTGCTAACCAATGGTATTTTGGGATTCAGGCTGGATCTTCATCATTTGACAAAACAAAGCAACTCCATCTGAGTCTCCTCCCTCTGACTGCAGAGATGTTTGATGACAGAGAACTGATTGAGCTGAGAACATCAGAGCAAACTAAACTGATTCATACTGATCCTTCAGTCTCACCATCTCACCTCTGCACACATGGACAAACTCACTCTGATACTGATCTTCTCAGCTCTCACAGGTATGTGGATGATGATCAGTGTTGGATGATGTTTGATGACAAAGTAATGTCTTCTCTTGAACCTTGTTTGTCTCATCACTTCTTTTTCTCGTCCACTTCAGGACAAACAGCTGCAAACAAAATCTCTCCACTGGTCAAAGAAGTCAGAGGAACAGAAGGAGAATCTGTCACACTCAGATGTCACTATGAGGCAACAGACAAGATAGTTTACCTTTACTGGTACAGACATCACTCTGACCTTCAGGCACCTCAGTTTATACTCTGGAAAGGAGCGCGAGATAGGAAAGGGCGTGAGCACATCCCAGACAAACGATATGGATCTCAGACCTCTGACAGCTCCACTGAGCTGACCATTACAAAGCTTACCCTGGCAGACACAGCTCTCTACTACTGTGCTTTACACACACAGTGATACAAAGTGTAGAAGAGGCTGTACAAAAACCTGAACACAGATATCTGACTACTCTTCAAAGAGGAGGGAAGTGGGATTCAAACCACAGCTTCATGTCAGATGGATTCTGATGATTCCTGTTTTATCAGACTCTCTGTGGTCACAGCTGCTGTTCAGACTCTGTTGATCACTGTTGAATATAAACTGTCAGTCGTCTGAATAAGACAGTGGTGTGAATGACAGGTGTCTGTGTGATCAGGCTCCTCCTCTAATCCTCCATCTTAGTGCTGATGTGGACCAAACACAGAGACCACAGCCATTCTAACGACTCTTGTGCTCAAACTACATCCTTCAGTCTGAAACCTCCTGAGTGCTCACACTTTATAAGTGAAATCAGGATGAAAAATGATGAAGGTGAATCTGTGATATCAGTCATCACTGTTTTAAAGCTCAAATACACACAGACAAAAAAAGTTGCAGCTCTGGGATCAGATCTACATACAGCATCAGCAGCTAACACAGAGAGCAGGTATCATAAAATACTCCAGTGTCATCTGCAGATCTGTTCTTCACAAAATTCTGCTCAGAGGGGCTTTCAAGAAGAAGCTGCAGACTTTTAATTCATATAAAAAACAAATTTACTCATGATCAACTTAAGTAAGGGCCCAAAGGTCAAGTGCTGTATCAGATGTTGTGTTATCAGCCTTTCAGGGAGCTGATTGACCCGGAACAGTGATTAGCAGTATATGCCTGACTTCAGAGGAAACTTCATTGTTTAATTGAGCTGAATAAAGTCTGTTAAGAGGCTTCACAAGAACACAACACTTTTTAGGTTCATGTATATACGCTGAGCTGTTGGCTGCTTATCTGGATTTAAACAAGGCTGCACATCATTATCATCAGAGACCAGAAGAAGTTCAGACTGAATGAAGACAAGAAACTTCATGACAAAGAAAGTTTTAACAGCTAGCATGGAGAGGAGATTGCTCTGCTTTAAAAATCCCACCATTGTTGAACTTTGATTATTCAGATGTTCACTGACCAGATGTTGGAGGACCAGCACATATTATTGTCACTGTGAGAGTGAACTCAGTCATAGGATCAGAAAATCAAAAATGTCAGAAATCCATCACACTCACTGGGAGCCTCCAATCGGGCTAAAGTCTGCCAAACACTAAAGGCATAATTGTTTCAAATTTGTAAAAAATCATGTTGAAATGTCACTGCTTATGCCCGGCATAAGGCCCAGCTCTTTAGAGGCAGTCAACACAATTGTCACCAGTGAAAATGATCCAGTTACTGTGGTGACCACGACATACAAGGCACCCAAAGTGTGGTTTAGATTAAAGAAACCGGACTCTGCTCTGTCTGAAAGAAGCTCATGTAATCATCGAATCAAACACCAACACTCCCACAAAGTCTGGCAGCTACATGCAGTTTGCCCTTGTTTTGTGTCTGAAGGAGGTGATCTATCTCCCCTCTGCAGCATCAAGCATAATTTAATAATGACAGGCTTGTTGTCTTGTTAAGTCAGTCAATATAAAGCTTTAAGAAGACTTTAAGAAGTTTATTAAAACAAACTCAATCATTAAAATTCCTTCAGCTCCTTTAGATCACATGGAAAATATTTAATAAAGCAGAGGAGAGGTTTATCTAAGTGGTCCTGAGTCTTTAGATGTTCATGCTCCTGCCCTCAGAACAATAGTTTGGACTCTGATGCTGTAACCTGTTTGTAAAAATAAGCTCCAGGATGATCACATGGACTAAAATATCCAGCAGAGGGCACCCTCAACATCAAGACAATGAACTTTCTGAACAATAAATTGAACCTCAGTTTAACAAAATCTGCTGCTGTGAGGAGAACTTTCCTCACACTGAATGTTGAACATCAGCTAGTTCCTCCTGTTGATCTAAACCTTGTTGTAGAGATGGAACATTGGCTGCGGATCATTCTGACTGCTCTGATCTTCTATGGTAAGCGACAATGAACAACAAAACATCATCACATTGAACATGTTAGTCAGTCTGATTTTTAAATGAAAACTTGAAACAGCATTAAATGCAGGAACACATGAAATTGTCACAGAAACATAGTTTATCATGCAAGACATTGAAAATATACTTGAATGAAAATCGTGCCCTACCCACCGTCTTGGCTTGTTGGTCAAAAAGTCAGTGTTGGACCTTGTTCACAGATTTGAGAGAATTTATCTCTGTAACCACTGACTATTGATGGAAAAACCTCGAGGCATCAAGTCTAAGTGTATTTCTCTTTCAGGTGTCAGCTGTGAAGATCTCACTCCAGAGAAGATTGAAGAGTTCAGTTTAGAAGACAGCTCTGTTACTCTGTCCTACAGATACTCCAAACAAGCTGATGGAACTGATTATTTCTTCTGGTATCGACAATATCCAGGAGAACCTCCAGAGTTTCTCCTCTCTCATTCAATATCATCATTACTATCCAGTCCAAGACCAGGTTTGTCTCACAGTGTGAGTGAAGATAAAAAAGTCATGGACCTGAAGATCCAGAAGCTTCATCTGTCTGACTCTGCTGTGTACTACTGTGCTGTGAAGCCCACAGTGACAGGAAACACCAAAACTCTGAACAAAAACCTCTGGAGCAGAGAAAACAATGCACCACAACATCCACCAGGGGGAGACAGTCACTGACAAACTTTAACCAGATGTAATCAGTCAGAAAGTTTCAACTTCAAAAACTGTCCTGGATCTGTGGAGCTGCAGTCACCAATAAAGCTGATTAGCAATGCTGCTGTCCATGGGAGGAAGACAGAGTGTCTTCAGAGAACCCACGTATGCACAGGAGAATATGCTGACCAGTCCGACCAGGTTTCAAATAAGAGACCTTCTGACTGAGCAGCACTGATTCCTGCACCACTGTGCTGCCTGCTTCAGATGAAACCAACAGAAAAGCAGAGCCACAGCAGGACAGTTTCAGCCTTTCACAGATCTACACTGTCAGGGATCAAAAGCACAGAGGGGAGTCCTCGGACCTCAGACCTCCTGAGTGTCATCACTTCAATGACAAGTCAAAATGGACATTTGTTCAAAATGAATGACAGAAGTACAAAGTGAGTTCTGATCATGAAGGGATGGGAACTGCTAAGCTTTTATTGATCCCACTAACAAGTCTGCCTTCAGGTCTGGTTCTTTACTGATTCTGTGGACCTTCTGTCTGGACTAAAGTCAGCCTCCACAGGTTTTTACCACCAACAATGATTTTTAATGTTTGCTGCATGGATGATTTGATGAGGGAATTGTTCATCAGAAATATTAAACTAAATCCTCAGGCTCGTCATCAATTCTCAGCCTGAACTGAGTTTTATTCTCATCCCTGATCATGAGGCCCAATTATTTTCAATATCCTTTTAAAATCAAACTGATTCATCCTTGAGTAAAAGTTGACATTTGTGTACAAAATGAAAAAGATGCACTGTGTTTTTGAGACATAGCATTCAAAAGCAGTAAGTGACCATAATGACAGATAACCTTTGACCTCATAAATCCAATCAGGTCATCCATCAGTGTGGGAGGAAAAATGTGAAAAGTTAAAAACAAAACTTTTATACTATTCTAACAATACAGCAGTTAATCTCTGGATGACCTCCATGAAAAGGTTCACCCTCTGGCTCCTCCCACTGATGATAACCTAACCAATGAAATGATCCTGATCTGTGAAGTGGAGATAATGAAGGTTCTCAAACTGAACTATCAGCACAATCAGCTCAGTGTTGAGGATTCACAGCTGTGAAGAACAGCAGCTGCTTTGCTCTGATTTGATTTCAGAGGAACAACATTTCACATCTTCAGTCTGATTGGCTGGAACATCTCCAAAGACATGCTGATTCACCTCTTTATATTCATCTCTTATTTTATAGGTGAGTCTTCATATTGATATAGATCTATCATTTCAACCAGCTTTTCACAACAACTCATCTGTCCAACATTTCACAAGAACAGCTTTATCTCTGTGAGCTCAGATTTACTGGGACAGAAACAGACCATTTTCTTTAATCCATCTCAAAATGACAAATCTTCATTTTACAGCTCTGGGCTCCATGAACACCATCAACCCAGAAAGAGCTGAAGAAAATGTTGCAGAGGGACAAAACATCAACCTGACCTGTACATATGAGGGTGCGATCTTCAGCATCCAGTGGTACAGACAATACCAGAGATCCAGACCAGAGTTCCTGCTCTACATCATGGAGGACAAAACCATTCATCCTACAGTTTCTGATTTCAGAGCTCACATCAACATGGAGAAGAAAGAAGTGAAACTAGAGATCATCTCTGCTGCTCTGTCTGACTCTGCTGTGTACTACTGTGCTCTGCAGCCCACAGTGACAGGAAACACCAAAACTCTGAACAAAAACCTCTGGACTTGAAGATACTCTGGAACATCCACTAGAGGGAGTCATGCTCTGCTAACCAATGGTATTTTGGGATTCAGGCTTGATCTTCATCATTTGACAAAACAAAGCAACTCCATCTGAGTCTCCTCCCTCTGACTGCAGAGATGTTTGATGACAGAGAACTGATTGAGCTGAGAACATCAGAGCAAACTAAACTGATTCATACTGATCCTTCAGTCTCACCATCTCACCTCTGCACACATGGACAAACTCACTCTGATACTGATCTTCTCAGCTCTCACAGGTATGTGGATGATGATCAGTGTTGGATGATGTTTGATGACAAACTTTCATTTCAGCTCTTTTTGATTAATAATATAAAACGTACAGATAAGAGCAAGAATCTCTGCCCTGATCTGGATTTTTGTTCTGAAGATCATCAATTATAACAATCAGAACAAAGTTATGTCTTCTGTTGAACCTTGTTTGTCTCATCACTTCTTTTTCTCGTCCACTTCAGGACAAACAGCTGCAGACAAAATCTCTCCTGTGCACAAAGAAGTCAGAAGAAAAGAAGGAGAATCTGTCACACTTGGATGTCAATACGAGACATCATCAGATTATGTTTGGCTCTACTGGTACAGACATCACTCTGACCTTCAGGCACCTCAGTTTATACTCTGGAAAGGAGCACGAAAGACCACAGGCTCTTATATCCCAGACCAACGATATAGATCCCAGACCTCTGACAGCTCCACTGAGCTGACCATCACAAAGCTAACCCTGGCAGACACAGCTCTCTACTACTGTGCTTTAGACACACAGTGATACAAAGTGTAGAAGAGGCTGTACAAAAACCTGAACACAGATATCTGACTACTCTTCAAAGAGGAGGGAAGTGGGATTCAAACCACACCTTCATGTCAGATGGATTCTGATGATTCCTGTTTTATCAGACTCTCTGTGGTCACAGCTGCTGTTCAAACTCTGTTGATCACTGTTGAATATAAACTGTCAGTCGTCTGAATAAGACAGTGGTGTGAATGACAGGTGTCTGTGTGATCAGGCTCCACCTCTAATCCTCCATCTTAGTGTTGATGTGGACAAACAGAAAGACCACAGCCTTCTTTATCCTGCTGGAGCTCAAAGTTCTTCACACTGCAGATATGAAGCCACACCAACACTGCTACACGGCTGCTGATTGAAAATGAAAACAGATGAAAACATCCACAAGCTGATGTTTTCTCAAGCTCAAGTTCCCTTCCACAAGTATCAAGTATAATGAGCATGCTATCAGTTCATTTGCCATTTATCAAAAATGTAGTTCTGTGTTGCAAGACCCATTACCATTTATTAAAGGTAAATTTTGTTTTTCACACAACTACTATGACCTACAGTCATACATCTATGGTGGTTGTGTGCAGAGTCAGATTGCTTCATTTCATACCTCTTCTCTCCTTGAATTTACATGAAAAAAAACAATGAAAACATCAATTGGTAAAATGTGTATTTCCACTTTGGTTTATGTTGCAGAGAAGTCAGAATCATTTAAAATGGCCCTGGAGAAAAAAATGGGTTTGAAAGGGGTGAAAACATTTTAGCCCTGATTAGGCACAGGAGCTAACTAGAGCTATACCAAACCTTCTAAATACAGGCCTGTAGCAAACGTTCCTACATCAACAATCAGTGAGAGATGTGGCCAATCAGTCTGGAAAATTCCATCATAACAAGTTGTTTGAGGACTTTCAGTCAGTATTTAGAGCTCATCACAGCACCAATACTGCTCTACTGAGAGTAACTAATGATTTAATCTTAGCTTTAGGTGTAGAACTTCTCTCTGTACTTGTCCTGCTAGATCCCAGTGTAGCTTTGTACACCACAGATAAAAATGTGCTTTAACATAGATTAGAGATTACTCAGGATTACAGGGACGGCTTAAAATTATGTACAGCAAGGTCAGTTAACAGGTTCCTAACTGTTCTGCTCTAGGTCCTCTTCTAGTCTCCTCATAGGTATATACTTACCTTTGGTAAAGTCATTAGGAGCTACTCCACGTTTTTGTTATGCTAACAATACTCAACAGTACACATCACTGAGGCCTGGTGAGAGAATTCATTTATCTATAGTGAAAAGATATCTGAAGGACATTAGAATCAGGATGGCCATAAGTTTTATTCTTCCTAACTCAGACAGACAACGGTTACAATGCTTATTCTCGTTATTGCTGTCTCAGAAATTCACTTAAGTCTTTACAGCTGGTTCAAAATGCTGCAGCATTTATACTGACTTGAACGAGGAGAAGAGATCACAATACTCCTGTATCAGATTCTCTGCACTGGCGTCAATCGAATCGAGAATACAATTAAAGATTCTTCTTTCCACTTACAATATTGTCAATGGATGTTCAACAATTCATTAAATGGAGCTTGTAGTACTGAACAACCCCTCTGGAACATTAGACTCCCAAAATGCTGGCCTGCTTGTGGTACCATCAGTCTCTAAAAGAAGTATGGGAACTAAAGCCTTCAGTTATTAGGTTGCTCTTCTCTGAAACCAGTTACCAAGCACAGTTAAGGAGGCAGACACCCTCTCTACCTTTAAGGTTGGGCTTAAAATCCTCACAATAAACTTAGCCAAAACAGAGTAATGACGTAGTTCTCATGTATGAAACCACAAAATAGCTATATTTGAAGGGCAGCGGAAAATGACAGACACCAGCTCAGGCCTGGACCAGCTCATGGTTGAACTGCAATAGGCTTTAACTAAAAGGGGCTTTGGCACACTAAGGTCCTACCACTTTGTTTCTGTAACACTCTCTCCCTGTCTTTTCTCATTAACCCCTCTCAAACTTGCAAACAAACCCCAAATTATCCAGACATTATCAGGGTGAGCAGGGTGTGTGTGTGTGTAAGCAAAAAGCCAAGAGTTTCACTGAGACTTTACTGATATACTGTCCTCTGGCCTTCCAGGAATATCATCCATGTCAAGTCTGAGAGAACTCATGTGTGAACGCTGCAGCGAATGATCCAGAAGAATAACTGAGGTGAGTGGAGGGGGTGATGACATCATCCTGTGTGACCTCCATGAACCAGGAAAAGTGAGACCTGAATGGACAGATCAAAACAACCACTGAGGTTTCTCTGACTGTAAGGGGAGGTCACAAACTCAAATATGAGTCTGGACATCAGAAGTGCTGTTTCTACCAAACATCATCAAAGTCCTGTAGGACAACTGAATAATCCCCAATGGATCTACGGTCTTATGAAAGAGCTGCTGTTGGATACAGAGATGAAACTCTGCAGCTTTTGTCTCTCTTAACCACCTCCATCATTCTACCATCCAATCATCCATTAATCTTCATCTTCATCCGTGGTCAGGTCACGCTGGTAGCAGCCTGAGCAGGGAAGCCCAGACTTCCCTCTCCCCAGATACTTTGTCCAGCTCTTCCCAGGGGATCCCGAGACATAGCATGTCCTGGGTCTTCCCCAGGGCCGCCTACCGGTGGGATTTGCCCTGAACACCTCACCAGGGAGGTGTCCAGGAAGCATCCTGACTAGATGCCCGAACCACCTCAGCTGGCTCCTCTTAGCATGGAGGAGCAGCGGCTCTACGCCGAGCCCCTTTTGAATAACCAAACTTCTCAACATTAGTCAGTGAGGACATCAGTTCTGCCCCAACGGACCGTGGGAAACTCACAGATAATGCTGCTGCAGGGCATCAGCTGCAGCGTTTTGTGGTTGATAAGTGAATGAAAAGGGTACAGCTGGAATAATGTCCCCTTATACATCCTATTATATGATATATGATATGATCGCGGTGAAACCAGAGCGGATGTGAAGTCACCAAGCGACGGCCGATGGCAACGGTGACCAAAATGAGGTATGTATGGACGTGCGACGCTAATTCAGTGTGCGACGTGATTTTGGTAGCTGGGTCACTTGCGGTGTGAATGCAGCATAAAAGAGAGCCCAGCCACCCTGCGAAGGAAACTCATTTCAGCCACTTGGACTCGTGATCTTGTTTAATCAGTAATGACACACATGTGACCATGTGTGAGGATAAGGGTGGAGATCGACCGGTAAATCAAGAACTTCACCTTCCGGCTCGGCTGCCTTGTTACCCTGAACAACAGGTGAAGAGCATCACTGTGGACGCTGCACCAATCTGCCTGTCGTTCTTCGGATCCAACCTTTCTCAGCGCGTGAACAAAAACCCAAGGTGCTTGAACTCCTCCACCTGGGTCAGAATCTCAACACTGACCTGGAGAGGGCACTCCACCCTCTCACCGACAAGGACCATGGACTCATATTTGGAGGTACTGATTCTCAACCCTGCCACTTCATGCTCAGCAGCAAACTGGTCCAGTGAGAGCAGCAGGTAATGGTCCAATGAAGCCAACAGGACCACATCATCTGCAAAAAGCAGCAACCCAATCCTGACGTCACCAAACCAGAACCCCTCAACGCACTGGCTGCGCCTAGAAACTCTGTTCATAAAAGTTATAAACAGAATCAGTGAAAAAGGACAGCCTAGGCAGAGTCCAAACCTCACTGAAAATGAGTCAGAAGTACTACTGGAAATGTGGACCATCCAGCAAGAAGAACTTTCTGATAAAAGAAAAAGAGTCTGAATAACAATGTCAGTGAATTACTCAGGAAGGCTAATGGCACATTACCCTGATTAAACCAAGGCTGCATGTGTGAAATTGGCCTGACAGACAATCAGCTGAGAGTCTTTATCCAACAACTGTGATCCTCCACTAGAGGGCCTCATCATCAAGAAGGAACTGAGCTACCTCAGCACTGACATCAATCTTTCAGTAGAAGATAACTGCTGCTGTGAGGAGAACTTTCCTCACACTGAATGTTGAACATCAGCTAGTTCCTCCTGTTGATCTAAACCTTGTTGTAGAGATGGAACATTGGCTGTGGATCATTCTGCCTGCTCTGATCTTCTATGGTAAGAGACAACAAACAACAAAACCAAATTTTGTGAAAACAGAGTAGAATTTGATCTTCAGGCTTTCTTACTTAATGGACTGTTTTCTGTGATCTGATCATCAGTTCTAACCTTACATGTTCTCTTAAATCCAGATTGTGAAGGGCAAGACAAAGTGACCCAACCACCTGAAGATATCATTGCCTCTGAAGGAGACTCAGTCACACTTGGATGTACATTTGAGAGCACTGACTCTAACCCGTACTTATTCTGGTATAAACAAGATGCTGCTGGTGGCCTCAAGTACATGATGAAATGTTTTTTAAAGGATGTCTTTAAAGAGCCTGAGTTTGACAACAACAGATTTACTGCTGAAATCAAAGAGAAGTCAGTTCCTCTGGAGATCCAGAAGCTTCATGTGTCTGACTCTGCTGTGTACTACTGTGCTCTGAGGCCCACAGTGACAGGAAACAGCAAAACTCTGAACAAAAACCTCTGGACTTGAAGATACTCTGGAACATCCACTAGAGGGAGTCATGCTCTGCTAACCAATGGTATTTTGGGATTCAGGCTTGATCTTCATCATTTGACAAAACAAAGCAACTCCATCTGAGTCTCCTCCCTCTGACTGCAGAGATGTTTGATGACAGAGAACTGATTGAGCTGAGAACATCAGAGCAAACTAAACTGATTCATACTGATCCTTCAGTCTCACCATCTCACCTCTGCACACATGGACAAACTCACTCTGATACTGATCTTCTCAGCTGTCACAGGTATGTGAACGATGATCAGTGTTGGACGATGATTGACAATTCAGTTACTTAATTTCAGTTCCTTCAGATAAATAAACATAAACCTGAAGATAAGGTTAGGAATCTCTGTCCTGGTGTGAAGATCATCAATAAAACAATTAGAACAAAGTAATGTCTTCTCTTGAACCTTGTTTGTCTCATCACTTCTTTTTCTCGTCCACTTCAGGACAAACAGCTGCAGACAAAATCTCTCCACTGGTCAAAGAAGTCAGAGGAACAGAAGGAGAATCTGTCACACTCAGATGTCACTATGAGACAACAGACCAGTACGTTCACCTTTACTGGTACAGACATCACTCTGACCATCAGGCACCTCAGTTTATACTCCGGAAAGGAGCACGATCAAGCAGTGCATATGAATACATCCCAGACCGACGATATGGATCCCAGACCTCCAGCAGCTCCACTGTGCTGACCATCACAAAGCTAACCCTGGCAGACACAGCTCTCTACTACTGTGCTTTAGACACACAGTGATACAAAGTGTAGAAGAGGCTGTACAAAAACCTGAACACAGATATCTGACTACTCTTCAAAGAGGAGGGAAGTGGGATTCAAACCACAGCTTCATGTCAGATGGATTCTGATGATTCCTGTTTTATCAGACTCTCTGTGGTCACAGCTGCTGTTCAGACTCTGAGGGAGGATTCACATCAACATTCAGACACTTCAGTATGAGGAGACACAGACCAAACACAAACAACACAAATAAAGAGCTCTGATGGTCCATAAAGTTACCTTACCTAGACTTCTTTTCCACAACAAACTGTCAGAAACTAAATTCTGTTGTCTCCTCCTCCAAACTATTAATCTGTTCTTTAGACCTGATCAAGACTGCGCCCTTTAAGGAGGTAATTTCCTTAGTTTGTTGAGCCTCTTTGGAAACATCAATATATCTTAATCAACAGGTCATGTACCACAGTCCTTTAAAGTAGTTGTATTCATGCCACTTCTTCATTAGCCTACCCTTGATTCAGGTGCATTAGCTAACTACAGGCCTTTATCAAACCTTCCATGAACTTCAAAGTTCCTTCAGAAAGTCGTGGTTTATCTATATATTCAGACAAGTTAGAGGTCATTGTGTTGGGCCCCAAACACCTGAGAGAAACCTGTTCTAGTAATATGGATGCCTTAGATGGCATCAGTCTTGCATCAAGAGTGAAAGTTAGAAATTTTGGGGTAGTATTTTATCAGGATTTATCCATCAACTCAGTCTTTTCATTTTTGTAACATTGCAGTATAAGGATCAGCTTGGTTTCTTATGCCTAATTATGATTCAAGGAAAAAAGCTTCTGAAAAGTACTTGTTAATTAAGTTTGTTTTGTATTCAAAATCAAAAATGTTTTCAAAGTAACTTTTTAAATAATGGGTAAAAAAATATCTCAACAATAAACTTCTTCTTGGCTGTAGATTTAATTCATACTTAAAAGTTTTTTCACACAAATTTTCCCACCCCTAGCAAAATTCTCAACACAAATTCTGGAGGATCAGTCCCTGAAATACTTGATTCCCAATTTAACCCAAAACCAAAAGAAAGGACAAAACTTCAAAACAAAATGTTCTTCAAAGGTAATTTTAAGTCCAATGTCTCTGGCTTGAAAAACAGAAAATGGTACAATCCAAAGGTGCTCTAAACTTAAAAAATTCAAAAACAGTCGGCTCAAAAGCTCAAAGTTGAAAAAGTCCAAAAATAAATAAAAAATAAAAGAGCAATGCATTGGAAAAGTGTACAAAAAAGAAGGAAAATGACTCCCAAAGGGAACAACTCACCGGTCCAGGACACTTCCTCTGACTCCCAAACTGGAGCTCCAGTTCTCCCAGTTGTCCTTTTACCAAACATCCCAGCACCTGTATGGAGATGTTTTTCACAGACGCCAAAATGTCTTCCTTTAATTTGACTGGTGGAAGTTCAGAGACCAACCAAGTTTCTTCAGAATCTCACCAGCTGAATCTCCCCTCCAAACATTTCTCCTTCTCCTCTCGTTGTTCCACTCAGCCCCTCCCCTCTTGATCCAACCTGATCAACTTGGCTGCAGCAGGTCACCTGACCAGGAACCTGAAGCTAAACAGACTTTTCACAATAGGAGCAGCAGTGTGTCTTTGAGGGTGAGCAAAGGGATCCCCCCTTACAAGGATTTTATTTATTGTAAAACCTCAACTCAACACAAAAATGTCTCCCAAAAAACCCACTTTATGGTAATGTCACAGCAGAAATCAGGCCGATCCTGTCTCAGAGCAATGCTCAGAAGACTTGTTGTTTCATTAAGTCACTTAAGATGCTTCAGCTGTTTCAAAATGCTGCAGCATGCGTACTGACAAGAACAAGGAGTAGAGATAACATTAGTCCTGTATTAGCTTCTCTGCATTGGCTTCAAAAAATTCTGGAATAGCATTTAAGATTCTTCTTGTAACATATAAAGCTGTAAATGGGCCAACAGTTTATCTCAAAGAGCATGTTCTCTCTAATTGTGTTTTCTGCTGAACTCATTTTCTCCAGTGTCTTTCAGTTTACTTTGTGGTTTTATTTTTTCGTTGTGCTCAAAATGGATTGGATTTTAGAGCATCTTCTCGTCTATACACATCATTTTTGTAACTACCTGCTGTTGGGTGCTGTTTTTGGTTTGTCTTGTACCTTTTTTCCACTGTCCAAAAATCCCATTCAAATGTGGTAACAATCAGCTCCTGTCAGCAGTGATAAAGGGTCTAATCAGCATTTAGACCTGGGCGATCTGACCCCCCAAGTGACACAAGTTTTTATCAGCTCACCTCTCATTAGTTCCAGAGGGAACATCACACCTGGATGAACCCACTAAATTTTGAGAGGATGTTGGCGTCACTTGCCTAGGGCACAATATTGTGCTCTTCTCCGTTGTTTGTAACTCCTTCGACTCTTTGTAAAGGCAACAAATTTGATCTGACTTTGTGACATCATGATCAAATGTGTTCAGTCTATGCCGAGTTTGTACAGTACTAAAAAGAGACAAAAGAACAAAATACAGAAAACAGATGACCACCATGTCTATGGTTTCCAACTCAGAGTATTCCACTGTTTATGGTCAAGATTCAGCGTGCTGATGATGTCATTAACTTAATGACATCAGTTTGATGCACCAGAGGAAACAAAAAAACAACCCAGCTCATCTGCTTGTGATTAGGGGTGTAAAAGTCCATCAATCTGGATTGACAAATGGACTGGTTAAGCAATGACGAAATCAAATCAAATGGAAATTCACAGCATCGATCAAGATCATTCACTTTATTAAACAGCTTTATTTTGAAAATCTGACCAAGTATCTGCATCACAGTTTCTGCCCAAACAGGCCTTGTTCTGAAGGTTAAAGGGCTCTCAAATCTCACATGTGCAGTTTATGAGACAAACAATCTAACCTTTTTGTTCTCTCAAGAGCAACACCAGGTATTTTCTTTAAAATGTGTTCTGTAGCAAGCATAAAGTAATTCAGCTGGAACATGTAGAAGACACTCAGAACATCAGGGTGCTATACAGAAGCTTGACATATCAGGCAGTCAGAAAATAGCACTGCTGTACCCGGGTAATAATAATAATGAGTTACCATGGCACTGTAAACAAGCAGCAGCCTGTCCAGTTTGCTCTCCATATTTTTAGCTGTTTTTTGTGTTTTTTTCCCTTAATTTTTTCACAATTTTCAAAAGTTTTCCTTTTTTAATCTTTTTCTGACCTTCCTGCACTTCTTATTAAGACTCTTTTTTTACTTATATATCCTATGGATATCTTTTTCAACCATCATTGCTGCCAGGAGGCATTTCTGAGGATACCAGCAGTGTTCTTTTTTGAAAGATGCCACCAACTGCCAGCTTCATTATCATCAGCTACCAAGAGCCAGTTTCATCAGATATTCAAGATAGGACACATCCAGGATTGAAAAACTGATCAGGAGGGCTGGCTCTGTGGTTGGCATGAAACTGGACTCTTTGGTGACGTGGCAGAGAAGAGGACACTGGACAAACTGCAGGACATTCTGTATGAAGCCAATCACCCTCTACACATGGTCATCAACAACCAGATGAACCTGTTCAGCACAAGACTGCTGCTCCCCAAGTGCAGGACCAACAGACTGAGAAACTCCTTTGTCCCTCAGGCCATCAGACTGTATAACTCCTCAACTGGGGGGATGAGGAGTAACAGGAAGACAGAGGATGTGAAGGAGCAGCAGCAGCAGTAGCCTACAAGTATTATTGTTTAGTTACAATATAATGCAACTGGAATCATAATTTCCCTGAGGGAGTTCTCCCAAAGGGATTAATAAAGTACAATCTAATCTAATCTAATAATAATAAACTTTATTTGTATAGCACCTTTGAAAACATTGGTTTACAAAGTGCTTTGACAGCAGTCAACATAAGATAACAAAGCACACGAGTTTAAACACAAGGAAAAATGAACAACCAAAAAAGGTTCAATCAAATCAAAGAACAGTTAGGACAAACACAAATAGCAAAATTAGGCTGAGAAAGTTCCACAACACATCACATAAACCAGTTAACCCCAAAAGA
Source organism: Scarus forsteni (assembly GCA_036419115.1). NCBI lineage: Eukaryota > Metazoa > Chordata > Actinopteri > Labriformes > Labridae > Scarus > Scarus forsteni. The sequence continues at coordinate 732,967 of JAZDUH010000448.1, read as the reverse complement.
CCACGGACACAGAGGAGGCCCCGACCCCATGGGGCCGGAGACACAACACACCAGGATACAGCAACACACAAGAGGCTGAAGACTCAGGTGTAAACTGTATCCTGATGATGCAAACTAACATGACAAGTGCCATGTCCAGTGGCTCCAGCCCCATGACTCAAAAGGCCCCCTCCATGTGTCATAGGAACCCAGACAATACAGGAACACTGCTGCTAAAATGAGACCATGAGGACCAAATAAGAAACAAAGCAATATAAAAAGACAATATAAAATAGAAGAGATGAAAAAGAGAATAATAACACAGTGACCTTAAAAGATTTCTATAAAGAGATTAAAAGTATGATGCAAGATAAAACAATCTGAGTTAAAAGTAAATAAAGACACTAGTCTGTTAAAATAACAAAAAAGAAGTCAATAAAAAATGTAGCTAAAATGATAAGAAAAATACCATCAAATAAAAGGATAAAAAAGACTGAAAATAGACTAAAACATAGAGAAAGAAGGAAATAAAAGACTAAAAAGAGACTAAAAAGAGAGACAGCATCACATAAAAGTAATTCTGTAAAAGTGAGTTTTTAAAAGTGACTTAAAAGAAGCAACAGACTCCGCACACCTTATCTCCTCTGGCAGGTCGTTCCAAAGTCGAGGAGCTCTGATGGAGAAAGCTCGATCACCTTTAGTTTGGAGCCTTGACTTTGGAACGACCAGGAGGCCTTCGCCAGAGGATCTAAGGCTGCGGGCTGGCTGATAAGGAGATAAAATCTCTGAGATATAGCTGGGGGCTCGGCCCATAAGTGATTTAAAAGTAATCAATAAAATCTTAAAATAAATTCTAAAAAGAAACAGTTCATTTGACAGGAAAGGATGAATACTGCATGCACATCACAGGAGCGCCTGATCACATGCTCCTTCAACAATGTCCCCCATCCAGCAGGACAAACTGCTGAAATGAGCAAGTGTAATCAGGTATGTCAGTAACTTACCTGGGCAGACTACCCTGTAGTTCTCTTGAAAAAATTAAGACTACATTTGGGAAAAGGACCTGAATATCAGCTGAGAGCCTTTATCCAACAACTGTGATCCTCCACTAGAGGGCCACATCATCAAGAAGGAACTGAGCTACCTCAGCACTGACATCAATCTTTCAGTAGAAGATAACTGCTGCTGTGAGGAGAACTTTCCTCACACTGAATGTTGAACATCAGCTAGTTCCTCCTGTTGATCTAAACCTTGTTGTAGAGATGGAACATTGGCTGTGGATCATTCTGACTGCTCTGCTCTGCTATGGTAAGAGAGAAGGAACAACAAAAACTCATTACATTGATCATGGATTAGAGTCTGATCCCGAGACAACCTAACGTAATGGTCTGTTTTCTGTGGTCTCATTTTCAGTTCTAATTTTATATTTTCTCTTTAATCCAGAGTGTCAAGGACAAAACACTGTGAACCAATGACCTGAAGATATCATTTCCTCTGAAGGAGACTCAGTCACACTTGGATGTACATTTGAGACCACTGACAGAACCCCGTATTTGTTCTGGTACAGACAAGATGTTAGTGGTGTCCCCAAATATTTGTGGAAAGGCTATTCAACATTCGCAGAAAGTACAGAAAGATTTTCTGCTGCAATCAAAGATAAGTCAGTTCCTCTGATGATCCAGAACCTTCATGTGTCTGACTCTGCTGTGTACTACTGTGCTCTGAGGCCCACAGTGACAGGAAACACCAAAACTCTGAACAAAAACCTCTGGACTTGAAGATACTCTGGAACATCCACTAGAGGGAGTCATGCTCTGCTAAACAATGGTATTTTGGGATTCAGGCTTGATCTTCATTTGACAAAACAAAGCAACTCCATCTGAGTCTCCTCCCTCTGATTGCAGAGATGTTTGATGACAGAGAAGTGATTGAGCTGAGAACATCAGAGCAAACTAAAGTGATTCATACTGATCCTTCAGTCTCACCATCTCACCTCTGCACACATGGACAAACTCACTCTGATACTGATCTTCTCAGCTCTCACAGGTATGGGAATGAATGATCTTCACCTAAAGTCAATGAAGAGAACTCAAACAAAGTCCTGTTACGGAAACATCAGAAATTCTTCATTTATATTGAAATTGCCTTGTTGTTTCTCGTGTTGTAGGTATCATCTCTGAGGATCTCACTCCTGTGGAAGATGAAGTGATCAGTCCAGAAGACAGCTCTATAACTCTGTCCTACATGTACCACAAGACAATTTATAATGGTGATCATTTCTTCTGGTATCAACAACATCCAGGAAAACCTCCAAAGTTTCTCTTCTACATCTCTGGGGGTAATTCCACAAGAGCAGCAGAATCTCTGGGATCCAAATCAAAGTTTTCTACCAAGTTGTTTGGAGAGAATCGTCTGGACCTGCAGATCTCCTCTGCTGCTCTGTCTGACTCTGCTGCGTACTACTGTGCTCTGAGGCCCACAGTGACAGGAAACACCAAAACTCTGAACAAAAACTTTTGTGGAGGAGACCACAATGCACCACAACATCCACCAGGGGGAGTCAGTCACCATGTAACTTTGATCAGATGTGATCAGTCAGAGTCTTGAGGTTGTCCATCAGTCTGTCTATAATCTTTAATGCATACTCTGTTTTGGTTGTCAAGAAGATGAAGCCTGTCCCTGTTCTGTGGAAAGAACTGGAAACCAAAGTGATTCAGTCATTTCATCATCAGGAGGAGTCATAAGGACACCACTGAAGCCAATCCATGAAAACAGTCATCTGATTATAACCCTCTAAACTAAACTTTGGATCAACCTACTGACAGACAGAGAGGCTGAGTTCAGACAGGATTTTCCAGTTGTCTCCCAATAGTCCTCCTGCACACTATCCTGCCCTCACTGAGACTTTGCACTAACCAATGGCACATGTCATCACCCACTGGGTGCATTGTTACAGCACTGCTCAGTGGAGTGCAGCTCTAAGCAGCCTGAAATACAAGATCAAGAGAGGTGTACACTTTCAAGAGGTAGCTGTGACATCAAGACACAGCAGGAAGAGCAATCATGAAAGCTGACGAGGGATTGAAAATGGCATTTTCTTAATATACTTGTGTCATAAATTCCGGTAAAACTGGTTGGCTGGGGGGGTCCGGCCTTACTGGCCATCACTTTTTGCAGGTGACCCATCTCTATCATGTCTGGTGGTGTTGGCGGCTTTTGGGTGTGTCTGTGCTCCAGTGCCTGCAGGTGGAGGCCTGGGGTGGTGCCCAGGGGGCGGGTGGGCCCGGGTGGGTCATGTATCCCTTGGTGGGCTTTGGTGTGTGATCCATGGCCTGTGGGTTGATGCTCTGTGCCGGTGGACTTGGGCCCCACTTGGGCTTTTTTGGGGCGGTCTCCAGCACTTGTCATGGCCTCAGCTCCTCTGGGGGGCAGGGCGTGACTTGACCCCGCTACCTAATGCCTACATCCTGACCCACCTGTCCTTGATGAAGCTGTGTCCTGTAGCCTCATAGTATTGGCTCCGCCCTCTTTAAAAAAAGTTTGATTTGATGGAGTAGCCTACAGGGAGGGCTGGTCATGGTCACTGTAGCAGTGAATCATATTCACATATCTCTGACTGCTAGAAAAAAATGCATTGGTCATTTCAATGCTGTCATTGGACATAGTGCTCAGTGGAAACAATAATGAAGACAAGCGGGAAAAAAAAGAAAATTATAATAAAACAGTACAGAGCTGAGCTGTTGGCTCAGGCTGGAGATAAATCAAGATGTAAAATTTCTCTATTTCAATTGATTGATAAGACTTGGAGCAGATTGCTGCAGAGAGTGCAACTGGTACAGAACACTACTCAGGAGGACTACATAAACGAGGAGAAAGCTTGAGCAACAGCTACACCACACTGGATTATACCCATGTCCATCATGTCCAAAGCCAGAAGTCCTTCTGAAAACTCTAAACTATTTTTGTAATAAAAGAACTCCACTCCTCATGAAGTGAGATGCTTCTCATGTGTTAAACTATTTAACCTGAGGCCGTTTGATAATCCAGGCTGTGAAGATGCTTATTTAGGCTGTAAAAACTTTCTGCTGCCCCTCACATTATCATGCAACCAGTCTCTAGTGAGCATTCAAGTTAACACATCATGAACGTCCAAAAAGGGCCTGAGCACCCGAGATTCAAAAAAGAGACCATCTCACTGTGAGACACCATCTGAAGCAATATCCTTCCTGCTTTAGAGTAAATACACAGAAAATAAAAGAGAAAAAGATCCTTCAAAATATTGTTTGAGACCAAAATCAAAGATAGTGATGAAGTGTTGGCAGATGTTATTCTTTCAATGAAATAAAAATCATAACAGGAGGAGAATAGTTTCACCCTCAGGCTCCTCCCACTGATGATAACCTAACCAATGAAATGATCCTGATCTGTGAAGTGGAGATAATGAAGGTTCTCAAACTGAACTATCAGCACAATCTGCTCAGTGTTGAGGATTCACAGCTGTGAAGAACAGCAGCTGCTTTGCTCTGATTTGATTTCAGAGGAACAACATTTCACATCTTCAGTCTGATTGGCTGGAACATCTCCAAAGACATGCTGATTCACCTCTTTATATTCATCTCTTATTTTATAGGTGAGTCTTCATATTGATATAGATCTATCATTTCAACCAGCTTTTCACAACAACTCATCTGTCCAACATTTCACAAGAACAGCTTTATCTCTGTGAGCTCAGATTTACTGGGACAGAAACAGACCATTTTCTTGAATCCATCTCAAAATGACAAATCTTCATTTTACAGCCCTGGGCTCCATGAACACCATCAACCCAGAAAGAGCTGAAGAAAATGTTGCAGAGGGACAAAACATCAACCTGACCTGCACATATGAGGGTTCGATCAGAAACATCCAGTGGTACAGACAATACCAGAGATCCAGACCAGAGTTCCTGCTCTACATCACAGAGGGAGGAACAATTCATCCAACAGATTCTGATTTCGGAGCTCACATCAACAAGGAGAAGAAACAAGTGAAACTAGAGATCATCTCTGCTGCTCTGTCTGACTCTGCTGTGTACTACTGTGCTCTGCAGCCCACAGTGACAGGAAACACCAAAACTCTGAACAAAAACCTCTGGACTTGAAGATACTCTGGAACATCCACTAGAGGGAGTCATGCTCTGCTAACCAATGGTATTTTGGGATTCAGGCTTGATCTTCATCATTTGACAAAACAAAGCAACTCCATCTGAGTCTCCTCCCTCTGACTGCAGAGATGTTTGATGACAGAGAACTGATTGAGCTGAGAACATCAGAGCAAACTAAAGTGATTCATACTGATCCTTCAGTCTCACCATCTCACCTCTGCACACATGGACAAACTCACTCTGATACTGATCTTCTCAGCTCTCACTGGTATGTGGATGATGATCAGTGTTGGATGATGTTTGAGGACAAAGTAATGTCTTCTCTTGAATCTTATTTGTCTCATCACTTCTTTTTCTCGTCCGCTTCAGGACAAACAGCTGCAGACAAAATCTATTCTGTGGTCAAACAAGTCAGAAGAACAGAAGGAGAATCTGTCACACTCAGATGTCACTATCAGACAACAACAAATGGTATTTGGCTTTACTGGTATAAACATCACTCTGACCTTCAGGTACCTCAGTTTATACTCTGGAAAAGAGCACGAGGAAACACAAACTCATATATTCCAGACAAACGATATAGATCTCAGACCTCTGACAGCTCCACTGAGCTGACCATCACAAAGCTAACCCTGGCAGACACAGCTCTCTACTACTGTGCTTTAGACACACAGTGATACAAAGTGTAGAAGAGGCTGTACAAAAACCTGAACACAGATATCTGACTACTCTTCAAAGAGGAGGGAAGTGGGATTCAAACCACAGCTTCATGTCAGATGGATTCTGATGATTCCTGTTTTATCAGACTCTCTGTGGTCACAGCTGCTGTTCAGACTCTGAGGGAGGATTCACAGCAACATTCAGACAAAGAAATTTAGTCAAACCTTGCCCAGACTGCTTTTCCCCAACAGACTTTCAGGAGATACCTCCTGTTTTCTTCCCCATCAAACCATCAACCGGTCCAAAAGCCTCATCCTACCATAGCGTTTCAAGGAGGTTTTTCCCTTGGTTAGTTCATTCTTGATTGACACAATCAACACACAATTGTGCACATAAGTTGACATACCCTGGCAGAATTTTTGATTTTTTGGACATTTTGCAGAAAATATGAATGATAACATAAAACTTTTCTATCAGTTAGAGGTTGGATACAGCCATTTATCATAAAACAGCTGTTTTTGTAAACCATAATGACAACACAAACTACCCAAATAACCCTGATCCAAAGCTTATATAGCCTAGTTCTTAACATCAGTGACATCTTCAAGTCATTGTGGTTGTTGTTAAGCCTCTTTATTGTCTCAGATGGTACAGCTGCTCATTCTTCTTGGCAAAAGGCCTCCAGTTCCTGTATATTACTTGGACAGTCTATAATGAACTGTACCTTTGAGATCTCCTCAGAGTGGCTCAATGATATTGAGATCTAGAGACTGATCTCTGCTCCAGAACCTTCTCTTCATTCTGCTTTAGCCAATGGCAGGTCCACTTGCCCTTGAGTTTTAGATCGTTGTCATTTTGGAACATCCTAGCCTGTCTCATGACCAGCATCATGCCCAGCTTCCCCAACACCTTAAAAAAAAACCTTTCTGATGATGTAACTGCCCTTGATGGCATCAACTGGTCAGCCTGCACCAATGTTAGAAATCTTGGGTTTCTATTTGACCCTTTATTTCCAGCCCTTTCTCATCTTAAGATCACTAAAATCAGGCCTATCCTGTCTCAGAGTGATGCTAAAAAAGCTAGTTCATGTTTTTGTTTCCTCTTGACTGCATTACTGTAATTCACGTTTTGTAGGATGCCCCAGCAAGTCTCTAAAGACACTTTGGCTGGTTCAAAAAATGTGTGTATCCATAAAATGAAGAGTATTGTGCTCAATGGTAAAGTGTCTTGAGTTAACACTTGTTTTGAATTGGTACTTAACAAATACAGACTGACTGATCAAAAAGCTCTCAGTGGACAGGCACCAGTTTATCTCATGTATAAAGTATTGTACCAAATACAAAGGGTATTTTCTCGGTATGACAGTTTAAGAGTATGTTACCTACAAATGTTTTGATTTCATTTACTTTTCCGGAAATATAAGTTTAAGATAAGATAAGATAAGATAATCCTTTATTGATCCCCAGAGGGGAAATTCAGGTTTTGCAGCAGTACGGGGTAAGTACAAGGGTAGCAGCATGCATTGGAAGAAAAGAATAAAAATTACACATAGTTGCGACATGAAATACACAAAAACAAAATTGAGAGCAATGACCATACAGTAGCAGCAACAGTATCATTCAGGGCAACTGAGTTATGCAGAGCAGTGCAGAAAGGCAAAAAAAAAAAAAAAAAAAGTGACAGTGATTTTAAAGTGACAGTGTGAAGGGTATAACAGGAGTTACATACAGTAATTACAGTTATGACAGTGCAGCAGAGTATCGACAGTAATTAAATATTAAATATTAAAGTGCAGAGCAGTGTAATTAGTTGCCATAAACATTGATTAGTACCGGGGGGGTCAGCGCAGTGCAGTGATGCACTGTGGCCTCCGCTGCTGTTCAATAGTCTGATGGCGGTGGGCACATAGGAGCGCCTGAAACGCTCAGTTCTGCTTCTGGGTGGGATGATGCGCTGGCTGAACGAGCTGCCCATGTCCCACAGCTCGTCGTGGAGAGGGTGAGAGGGGTTGTCCATGATTGCCCTGATTTTGTCCATAATCCTCCTCTCTGCCATGGTCTCCAGAGTGTCCAGTTGAAGGCCCACAACAGAACGGGCCTTTTTTACCAGTTTGTTAAGTCTGTTGACCTCACCAGTCTTGATGCCACCCCACCAGCACACCACCGCAAAGAAGAGTGCGCTGGCCACCACAGACTGGTAGAAGGTCTTCAGGAGCCTGCTGCAGACGCCAAACGACCTGAGTCTCCTCAGGAAGAACAGCCTGCTCTGTCCCTTCCTGAAGAGGGCATCTGTGTTGTGGGACTAGTCCAGTTTGTTGTTGATGTGGACCCCAAGGTATCGATATGAGTCCACCCTCTCCACTTCCTCCCCCTGGATGATGATGGGGACAGGGGACCTCCTGCTCCTCCGGTAGTCCACAACCACCTCCTTGGTTTTGCTGATGTTGAGCTTCAGGCTGTTGTTGTCACACCATGTGACAAAGCTCTCAATCAGCCCTCTGTACTCCCCCTCGTCATCATCAGTAATGCATCCAACAATGGAGGAGTCATCGGAAAACTTCTGGAGGTGACAGGAACCAGAGTTGAACCGGAAATCTGAGGTGAAGAGGGTGAAGAGGAAGGGTGCCAGAACGGTTCCTTGGGGTACTCCTGTGCTGCTTGTTACCACCTCAGAGATGCAGCCGTCCACCCTGACATACTGCTGCCGGTCTGTGAGGTAGTCCAGGATCCAGGCTGTGGTGTTGGGGTGCAGTTGCATCTCCAGCAGCTTCTCCCCCAGGAGGCAGGGCCTGATGGTGTTGAAGGCACTGGAGAAGTCAAAGAACATGACTCTCACCGTGCCCCCAGGCCTCTCCAGATGTGACAGGGCCCTGTGGGTGAGGAAGATAATAGCATCTTCCACGCCGATGTGCTGCTGGTATGCAAACTGCAGGGGGTCCGAGAAAGCAGAGAGCAGAGTCCTCAGATGCTGAAGAACCAGCCTCTCAAAGGTCTTCATGACATGCGACGTCAGTGCTACAGGTCTGTAGTCATTGAGAGCGCTGGGACGTCCTTTCTTAGGTACCGGGACGATTTGGAACTAACAAACTCACGTTACTTATTCCTCTGTACATCACTGCCTCAAGCCACTGAATCACTCCACCTCCCTCTCAGCTGTTGTAAACATAACAGGCTAACAACTTCACTCATTGTAGACTGATTGATAGCAGACTGTTGTTTGACAAATATTTCAGAAATGGGGTTCTTGTGTTGCTTCCCTGGATGCTGAAACAGATCTGATGGGAGGTTTTGTAGGTAGAGAAAATAGCCTTTGTTCCTGGAATGATACTTCCCTGTTTGGTTCTGGTTTTCTGCCTAACAGACTCCTACAGACTGTGTTATAGACTGTCTTTTAAACAAATCAGGAAAGAGGGGGAAGTGACACATGAAAATGTTGTGGTTTTTAGTCTGTTTGAGAAGTTGTCATCGTAAAGTAACTGGCAAAACAGGATGAGCTGATACGCAAATAAAAGGTATATATAATAATAAAATAATACAATACAAATAATAAAAGGTAGAAGAACAGACTAAATCCTTGTTCTTTTACCCCTGAAGCCCAGGAGCAGGATCGAGACTGCTGGAGGAAGTACAGGATCGCTTCTCTACAGTTATTCTAAGCTGTCACTTTTTGGACCGAGTTTGGAGAGACTTACAGAAAAGAACTCTTTTTCTCACTGTTGGATTAATTTCCTAAGGAGCGTCAGACCGTGGTGATTAACCGTCCTTTCCAAATGTGGATTATAATTTGAAGAAGGTTCTCTCTTCTCTCCAGCCTTATGGAACGATCAGAGTTGTATTATTTCTGAGGATTATGTGTAAGATTTTGGGACTATCCGACACTTGTGGTTCCTTGTGGACTAAAAGAGGGGCTGCCCTGGCCTGGCTTGGCCCCGCAAATTCAAGGACTAGATTCTGGAAACAACTCAAAAAGATTTTAAAGATTAACTTTTTCTGTTTCAATAATCAATTGTCATCATTCAAAATCTTATTACTCATCAATTCTATGATTCAAGTTGTATGCTTTGTCCTGCTGAAATTGTAAAAATTAATTTTGATCTGCATTTACAGGCAAGGACTGGACATTGACTCTTTCCAACTTGGTTCTCTGAAGGCCATTGATCCAACAAGATTAGTGTAATTTACGTCAAAGGTTCCAATAGGTGATTCTAGTCAATAAAATTAACAGCCTCAATGGCACAGCCACTAAACTATTTCCTAACAACATAAAAGCCAAGATTCACAGAGGAGAGCTGCCATTCACTGATGCCTCTCCTGCTGGTATCTGGTCCATGGCTACTCAACCTGGTGTGGCACCAGATGAAGCAGGGTAGAAGAAGGAAGAAGGAAGTTAGGAAGTTAGGAATGTCTCCTCACCACTAGCTTAAACGCTGTTGGGTCTCACTCTTGGTTATACCAGTAGGGATGACAGCTGACAGCCTTACCTGAGAGACTGTGAGCTTGTCTAGTTCTTCCTGTACAAGAGTATAAGCTGGGAATACAACCCCTGGAAAAAATTAAGGAATCCTCCTGTCAATTTCCTTTTCCACCTGAATCAGATTAGATCTGCTGTTTGAAAGGAGTGATCACACCTTAGAGCTGTTGCACCAAGTGGATTATCATGAATCATGGCTCCAAGACGAGAGGTGTCTATTGAAACAAAGGAGAGAGTTATCAAACTCCTTAAAGAGGGTAAATCATCAAAAGATGTTGGTTGTTCACAGTCAGCTGTGTCTAAAATCTGGACAAAGTACAAACAACATGGGAAGGTTGTTAAAGGAAAGCGTACTGGTAGACCAAGGAAGATATCAAAGTGCCAAGACAGAAAACTTAAGGCAGTATGTCTTAAACAGAAAATGCACAGCAAAAAAATAACAAATGGGAGGAAACTGGAGTCAACGTCTGTGGCCGAACTGTGAGAAATCGCCTCTATGGGATTTACATCCAGAAAAGCTAAACGAAAACCGTCATGAACACCTAAACAGAAAAAAACAAGGTCACAATGGGCTGAGGAAAAGCAATCTTGGACTGTGGATGACTGGATGAAAGTTATATTCAGTGACGAATCACAAATCTGCATTGGGCAAGGTGATGATGCTGAAACTTTTGTTTGGTGTCGTTTCAATGGGATTTACAAAGACAACTGCCTGAAGAAAACATGTTAATTTCTACAGTCAGTGATGATCTGGGGCTGCTTGACAGCTAAAGGCATTGGAGAGATGGCTGTCATTAAAGTTTACATGAACATTTTGGACACTTTTCTTATCCCATCAATTGAAAGGATGTTTGGGGATGATGAAATCATTTTTCAAGATGATAATGCATCTTGCCATAGAGCAAAAACTGTGAAAACATTCCTTGAAGAAAGACACAATAGGTCAATGTCATGGCCTGTAAATAGTCTGGATCTCAATCCGATTCAAAATCTATCAAAGAAAGTTGGAGCCAGATTGATGAAGAGTGTTTGTCACTCATTAAGTCCTCAGTGCCTCAGAGACTGAAGCTGTTAGAAAAGCCAGAGGTGGTGCAACAAAGTACTCGTGGTGTGTTGAAGTGTTCTTTTGTTGGTTTGTTTTTCATGATTCCATTGTTTTTTCCTCAGAATTGAGTGATTCCATATTTTTTCCGTCTGCTTGGTCTAAAAAAGTAATTGTTGCTAACTACCACATTTTTTCTACATTTCTTTCAGTGTTTCTTAAAGCAAGACCGTCGCCGTTTGAAATGACTTTAGTTTTGTGTCATGGCTGTGATCTGCCTTTTTTCTACAAAATTAAACAACTGAATGAACATCCTCCAAGACTGGTGATTCCATCATTTTTGCCAGGGGTTGCATAACAAAGTGCTCCTACCACCCACACCGAAGTTACATAGTGACAGTGAAGATGATACAGACCCTTTAGGCCATGACAGAGGTGTCATTTAACCTGTTGTAAGGTGATGGACCATCTAGAAATATTATATTAGGGTGTAAAAAAACTACATCGTGTTGGTTTAAACATTCCTCTTTTATAAAGCTTTCATTTAAGGTCAGCTCATAGCTCAAAGTTAATCTGCAGTAGGTTTAGACACCAGAGGATTTGGCAAACTGAGCTCCTCCCTCTCTGTCTAACACTTTCTCTCTGACCTCTATCCTGTTTATATCCTCCACCCCTGCTGTTTCTACTCTGTTATTATTCTACCTCAAAATTCATCCATCCTGTGGAACAAAACAGCTCTGTGAATATTTATTCTGTGCGGTGTATTTGTTCTGTGAATACTAAATCCAACAGGACAAACTCTGAGAGGAGCAAGAGTAAACAGTTATGTCAGTAATTTACCTGGGAAGACTACCCTGTAGTTATCCTGATAAAATCAAGGCTATATGTGCATAAAGGGCCTGACAGATAATCAGCTGAGAGCCTTTATCCAACAACTCTGATCCTCCACTAGAGGGCCACATCATCAAGAAGGAACTGAGCTACCTCAGCACTGACATCAATCTTTCAGTAGAAGATAACTGCTGCTGTGAGGAGAACTTTCCTCACACTGAATGTTGAACATCAGCTAGTTCCTCCTGTTGATCTAAACCTTGTTGTAGAGATGGAACATTGGCTGTGGATCATTCTGACTGCTCTGATATCTGGTGAGAGAGAAGTCAATTTATTTTACAAAAATGATTTTATTTCAACTTTTGAGTGTGTCTAAATCTCTGAATGTGTAACATGTTAACCTGAAAATTTTCATCAATAACTGGTTCACTTGTCCTGACATGTTCTTGTCATTATCTTCTCCAGGGTGTGAAGGACAAGATACTGTGAACCAACCACCAGGAGATATCATTGCTACTGAAGGAGACTCAGTCACACTTGAATGTTCATTCAAGACCACTACAGCTCCGTACTTGTTCTGGTACAGACAAGTCATTGGCGATTCCCCAGAGTACATGCTGAAGTGTTATTCAGGTCCGTCGGAAAATAGTGATCAATTTAAGAAGGACAGATTTACTGCTGAGATCACCGGGACAACAGTTCCTCTGACGATCCAGAAGCCTCATGTGTCTGACTCTGCTGTGTACTACTGTGCTCTGAGGCCCACAGTGACAGGAAACACCAAAACTCTGAACAAAAACCTCTGGACTTGAAGATACTCTGGAACATCCACTAGAGGGAGTCATGCTCTGCTAACCAATGGTATTTTGGGATTCAGGCTTGATCTTCATCATTTGACAAAACAAAGCAACTCCATCTGAGTCTCCTCCCTCTGACTGCAGAGATGTTTGATGACAGAGAACTGATTGAGCTGAGAACATCAGAGCAAACTAAAGTGATTCATACTGATCCTTCAGTCTCACCATCTCACCTCTGCACACATGGACAAACTCACTCTGATACTGATCTTCTCAGCTCTCACAGGTATGTGGATGATGATCAGTGATGGATGATGTTTGATGACAAATTTCATTTAAGTTCCTTTTTATACTTAATGATGACAAATATGGTTGGGATGCACTTGTGGTCTGGGCACCCATGTGTTCGTCACTACCATAAATTCTTTTTTCAGTCAGAACATCATTGATTATACTTCTATAAAATGATTTCCACAACCATTCAGACATGAGGACCCTTCTGAAAACGAGATGTAGCATCTCAAGAGGCTAACCTCTAATAAATCAGACTACAGGTCTGTGTTCATGAACCTGTCCCTGACTTTAGTTCTTACTTTAGTCCACTTGTCTCCTCTTACCTCCCTTCCTTCACCCTCACACCAACACAGCATGGTGTGGATTTGCTGTTCATCATGAGACTGGGATCCACATTCAAGATTTCCTGCTGCTTAACAGAAGGTTTTTTCTTGAGCCATGATGGAGGGATTCATGATTGGCTATATGGATTCATGTTGGTGTTGGATGTTTATATTTGTATATGTATGTATATGTGTATCTTTATATGTATATATGTATCTATGCATATATGTGTATCCACAAAATGAAGAGTTCTTGCTCTATTGTAAAGTGTCTTGAGATAACACTTGTTATGAATTGGCGCTATACAAATAAAGATTGATTGATTGATTGATAAATGATAATAATCCTGCAGACAAGAGCAGGAATCTGTCCTGATCAGGATTTTTGTTCTGAAGATCATCAATAAAACAATCAGAACAAAGTAATGTCTTCTCTTGAACATTGTTTGTCTCATCTCTTCTTTTTCTCGTCCACTTCAGGACAAACAGCTGCAGACAAAATCGCTCCAATGGTCAAACAATTCAGAAAAAAGGAAGGAGAATCTGTCACACTCTGGTGTAACTATGAGACAACAGACCAGTACATATATCTTCACTGGTACAGACATCAATCTGACCTTCAGGCACCTCAGTTTATACTCTACAAAGGAGCAAGAGTTTGGGATGGAAGAGAGCACATCCCAGACCAACGATATGGATCCCAGACCTCCAGCAGCTCCACTGTGCTGACCATCACAAAGCTAACCCTGGCAGACACAGCTCTCTACTACTGTGCTTTAGACACACAGTGATACAAAGTGTAGAAGAGGCTGTACAAAAACCTGAACACAGATATCTGACTACTCTTCAAAGAGGAGGGAAGTGGGATTCAAACCACAGCTTCATGTCAGATGGATTCTGATGATTCCTGTTTTATCAGACTCTCTGTGGTCACAGCTGCTGTTCAGACTCTGAGGGAGGATTCACATCAACATTCAGACTAAGAAATTCAGTTAAACCTCACTCAGACTGCTTTTCCACAATAGAACTTCAGAAATTAAATTCTGTGTTGTCTCTTCCTCCAAACCACTGACAGGCCCTTTAGACTTGATCCAGACTGATATCTAAGGAGGTCTTTCCCTTAGTTTTTTCAGCCTCTTTCGAGACAATCAATATACAGTATCTTAATCAACAGGCTATGTGCAACAGTACTTGAAAGTAGCCGTAATCATACCACTTCTTTAAAAGTCCACCCTTTATTTGGGAACATCACCTAACTACAGGCCAAACCTTCGAAAGATCCTTCAGAAAGTTGTGGCCTATCAGTTTTGTGACTTCCTGCAAAACAACAACTTGTTTGAGGACTTCAGTCAGTATTTAGAGCTCATCACAGCACAAAGACTGCTCTACTTAAAGTAACTAATAATTAAAATCATCTTTAGATGCTTGACTTCTCTCTGTACTTGTCCTGATAGATTTCAGTGCAGCTTTGTACACCACAGATCATAATATGATTCAACATAAATTTCAGGAATTACTCCGGATTGCAGGGACTTCTTCAAATTGGTTCAAGTCCTATTTATCTGACAGATATCAGACTGAACACCTGAACAATAATAATACATTTTATTTAAAGGCGCCTTTCTTAGCACTCAAGGACACTTTACAAAATACATAATAAAAACACACTGCATTAAAATCCCAATTAAAACAAATAAAAACAACATACAAGAGTGACACAGTTAAATGAGGGTGGAAAGTTAAAGGGAATATGCAGTTTGGAACAGATGGGTTATGAGTTTTGATTTGAAGTGAGGAAGGGAGTCGATGTTTCTGAGGTCAGGGGGGAGAGAGTTCCAGAGTTTGGGAGCAGAGCGACTGAAAGCTCTGCTACCCATGGTGCTGAGCCTGGTGGAGGGCACAGAGAGATGGAGGGAGGAGGATGACCTGAGGGAGCGAGAGGAGGTGGTGATGTGGAGGAGATCAGACAGGTAGGGGGGGGTGAGGTTGTGAATGGCATTGAAAGTATACAGCAGGATTTTGAAGTGTATTCTCAACTTAATGAAGAGCCAGTGAAGCTGCTGGAGGACGGGGTGATGTGATGAAAGGAGAGGGTTCTGGTGTTGATCCGGGCTGCGGAGTTTTGAACCATTTGAAGTTTATGGAGGGATTTGTGTGGGGCACCAAAGAGGAGTGAGTTGCAGTAGTCGATCCAGGAGGTGACGAGGCTGTGGACCAGGATGGCCGTGGTGTGAGGGGTGAGGGAGGGGCGGAGACGGTTAATATTACGTAGATGGAAGTATGCAGACCGGGTGATGTTATGGATATGAGAGTGAAAAGACAGAGAGCTGTCGAGGATGACACCCAGACTCTTAACCTGAGGGGAGGGGGACACTGTGGTGGTCTATGGTGAGGGAGAAACTGTCAACTTTGGATAAATTGGATTTTGTTCCGACCAGGAGGAGTTCTGTTTTATCAGAGTTAAGTTTGAGAAAGTTGGAGGTGAACCAGATTTTGATTTCTGAGAGGCAGTGGGTGAGGGAGGAAGGTGGAAGAGAGGCGTCGGGTTTGCTGGATATGTAGAGCTGGGTGTCATCCGCGAAGCAGTGAAAGTGGATACCAAATTAATGGAAAATATTGCGTAGTGGGAGTAGATACATCATAAAGAGGAGGGGCCCCAGGACGGAACCCTGGGGCACACCTGAAGTGACAGGGGAGGGCTGTGAGGTGAAGGATTTGAGTTGGATGTACGGAGTGCGGCCTGTGAGGTAGGAGTGGAACCAGTGAAGAGGGGTGTGGGTGATGCTTAAGGTTAAACCAGAGTCAGCTGCCATGAGGAGGTCATTGGTGATCTTGATGAGGGCCGTTTCTGTGCCGTGGAGGTATGGAGGGGACGGAAACCTGACTGGAACTGTTCATAGAGGCTGTTAGGGGTGAGATGGGAGTGGAGTTCAGAGGCAACAGTTTTTTCTAGGACTTTGGAGATGAAGGGGAGGTGAGAAATGGGGCGGAGGTTATTGAAATTGTTGGGGTCTGAACCAGGTTTTTCCAGGATGGGGCTGACAGCTGCGGTTTTGAAGGGGGTGGGAACAGTTCCAGTAGACAGTGAGGAGTGGATAATGGTGGAGATGAAGGGGAGCAGAGAGAGGAGGCAGGATTTGACCAAAGGAGTGGGGAGGGGGTCTAGCTGGCAGGTTGAGGGTTTGGATTTGGTTATAAGGTCTGAGATAACTGAGGGATGAGGGAGTTCAAAGGTGGAGAATGGTTGACAAGGAGGGGGAAGATCAGAAGAGGTGAGTGGTGAGAAAGTGGAGTCCAAGTGCAGGTGAACTGTGTTGATCTTGTCATTAAAAAGACGGAGGAGGGAGTCACAGGTGTCTGAGGAGTACATGTGATGCAGTAGGGAGTTCGGGGGTTGAATGATCCTGTTATGGAGAAGAGAGTCTTGGAACTGTTGGCGGTGGAGGAGATGAGACCAGTGTAGTAGAGGGATTTGGCATGAGAAATGGAGTCCTTGTAGAGAGATATCTGAGCTAAGTACATGTCCTTGTGGATGGTGAGACCGGTTTTCCTGAAGAATCTTTAGGAACGGAGATGGGGGGTGAACCAGGGAGCAGACCGAGTGAAGAAGACAGAGCAGGATTTGATGGGAGCAAGTGTGTTGAGAATGTTGGAGAGTCCATTGTTGTACTGAGCAACCAGTTCGTCAGGGGTGGAAGTGGGGTCCGGAGTCAGGGTGGTGATGCAGGTGGAGAGGGAGTCCATACTGATGTCCTTAATGATGCGGTATGAAATGATACGGGGAGTTTTGGAGATGGAGAGCTGGAGGGTGACATGAAATGAGAGGAGGAAGTGATCTGTGATGTGTAGTTTGTCGGCAGTACAGTTGGAGGGGGTGAGGACTGAGCAGCATATCAGATCTATTGTATCTCCTTCTGTGTGTGCGGAGAAGTCTGCGAACTGTTGGAAACCAAAACTGTCAAGTAGTGATGAGAAGTCCGTGGTGATGGTCAGAGCAGTGTTGTCCATGTGAATATTGAAATCTCCTATCAGAGTTACATTAGATGTCAGAGTGGACAGACGGGTAAGGAGGGAGGAGAATTCAATAAGTCTTCTCAGGGCACTAATGTCATTTAAAGAGTTCCTCAATGTTCTGTACTCGGTCAAATTCTCTTTTTTCATATATGTTTACCTTTGGTGACGTCATTAGGAACTACTCCACACAATTTTATTTTTATGCTGCCTATACTCAACTGTCCTCAGCACTGAGACCAGGTGAGAGTTAACTAAGCCAGAAGAATGTCTGAAGGACAGAAGAATTGAAATGGAGAGGGATTTTATTCTTCTCAACTCAGACAGACAGAGGTTACTGTTCTTATTCTGGCTGTTGATGTCTCAGAAATTCATTTAATATTCTTCAACTGGTCCAAACTGTTGATGCACGTGTCCTAACTCGAACTAGGAGAAGAGATCACATTCCTCCTGTATTCAAGTCTCTGCATCCTTCTTCTCAGTTTCAAAGGGGGGGTTGATGACATCATCCTGTGTGACCGCTTAGGAAAAAAGAAAAAAAGAAAAAAGAAACTTGACAGGATGGGTCAATACAACCACGGAAGTTTCTCTGACTATAAGAGCAGAACACAAACTCAAATGTGCATCTGGACATCAGAAGAGTTGTTTGAACTAAACATCATCAAAGTCTTGGAGGACATCTGCTCCAGAACGATCACCATAGGATCTCTCGTCTAATCAAAGAGCTGCAGTTGGATACAGAGATGAAACTCTGCAAGTTTCTGTTTCCTCTATTTTAGACGTCCACACAGTGACCCTGCTTCATATTAGCTTCTATGCGCTACAGTGCTGCTCTCAACTTTTCAGTTAATGTTACAGATACAGTTTTTACATATTCCACTGAAGGGAGGATATACTAAATTCTTGATCCACTTTCAGCACCGACTGTTCATATCTTTAAAAGAAAACTAAAGACCTACCTTTTTAATCTGTCTTTTAGCTGATTTTATTTCATATTTCATGTTATATTTTTACTTATTTTAACCCTTTAATTTTGCTTTATTACTACAATTTCTTTCAGATTTCTTGTTTGGAATTGTATTCTTTGTTTAATGCATTTCCTTTAATATCTTATTTTAGCTGATTTTTATTATGCACCAGATGTTACATGTTCTCATTTTATCATATTTGTTCAACTTTTATTCTTTACTGTTATAGTATTTTATTTATTTTTGTATTTACACATTTATTTATCTTACCCTGTAGTATTTTCAAGTATTTTTAAGTATTACTTTATTTTTAGTTACTGTGTCTCCTCATTTTCAATACAAGATAGTGTTTCCTCAGTCCTTATTCCACTTATTGTTATTCTATTTTATCTTTTTCTCATGTAAAGCACTTTGTATGAAAAGTGCTGTACAAATAAGGTTTGATTGACTGATTATGAACACTGACCAGTTGCATATGCTTGACCCTGTGTGCTGCCTGTCAGTGACCCCTGACCCCCTCCAACACTTTTCCAATGCAGCAGGACAAACCATGTCAGTGAGTAACACAGGCAGGCTGCTCAATAAAATCAAGGCTACATGTGTGAAATGGGCCTGACAGACAATCAGCTGAGAGCCTTTATCCAACAACTGTGATCCTCCACTAGAGGGCCACATCATCAAGAAGGAACTGAGCTACCTCAGCACTGACATCAATCTTTCAGTAGAAGATAACTGCTGCTGTGAGGAGAACTTTCCTCACACTGAATGTTGAACATCAGCTAGTTCCTCCTGTTGATCTAAACCTTGTTGTAGAGATGGAACATTGGCTGTGGATCATTCTGACTGCTCTGCTCTTCTATGGTAAGAAAGAATGAACAAAAAAGAAAACCCTCATCATTGGAAGCATGTTAGCCAATTTGATCTTTAGGCGACCAAACTAAATGGGTTGTTTTCTGTGGGTTCAGTTCTAACCTAACATATTCTCTTTTCATCCAGAGTGTGAAGGACAAGACAAAGTGACTCAACCACCTGAAGATATCATTGCCTCTGAAGGAGACTCAGTCACACTTGGATGTACATTTGAGACCACTAGAACAAACCCTACTTTATTCTGGTACAAACAAGATGTTGGTGGTGTCCCCAAGTATCTGTGGAAAGGCACCGAAACATATGTAGAAAATACTGAGAAGTTTAAAGCTTCAGTCAAAGAGAAATCAGTTCCTCTGGAGATCCAGAAGCTTCATGTGTCTGACTCTGCTGTGTACTACTGTGCTGTGAAGCCCACAGTGACAGGAAACACCAAAACTCTGAACAAAAACCTCTGGACTTGAAGATACTCTGGAACATCCACTAGAGGGAGTCATGCTCTGCTAACCAATGGTATTTTGGGATTCAGGCTTGATCTTCATCATTTGACAAAACTAAGCAACTCCATCTGAGTCTCCTCCCTCTGACTGCAGAGATGTTTGATGACAGAGAACTGATTGAGCTGAGAACATCAGAGCAAACTAAAGTGATTCATACTGATCCTTCAGTCTCACCATCTCACCTCTGCACACATGGACAAACTCACTCTGATACTGATCTTCTCAGCTCTCACAGGTATGGGAATAAAATGTTTTCATTCCTAAAAATCAATGAACAGATCTTCAACACTATCTTGTTGTGTGACTTCTCTGCACTGTTTTAGTTTCCTTTCACTTCTTGAACGAAACTCTATTTCTCCATCATCAATCCAACACTCACATGATTCTTTAACAGCTCACTGAAGCTTTTGTTACTGTTTTACAGAATGTTCTGCACAGAAAGACAACGTGCTGCAACCAGGAGGAGATGTGACTGCCACTGAAGGAGAGGCAGTAACTCTTGACTGTCAATACAACAGCACTTCAGCAACAAACGCTTATCTATTCTGGTACATACAAGATGGAGACAACAGGCCAGAGTTCATCCTCAGCAGATTTATAATTGGAGATGGAGAAACAATGAAGGAGTTTGAGGAGAGATTTTCATCCACACTGGATAAAGACAAAAGATCAGTTCCTCTGAAGATCCAGAAGCTTCATGTGTCTGACTCTGCTGTGTACTACTGTGCTCTGAGGCCCACAGTGACAGGAAACACCAAAACTCTGAACAAAAACCTCTGGAGGTAGGACTCCACAATACTCCACAACATCCACTAGAGGGAGTCCCATCCTCTCTAACTCCAGGTGAACACATCAATGAAGTCTTGACTGATGTCACCTAAAACACAGCTCTGATGAACCACTCTGAGTATTTTTCAGAGATGAAATGAAAAACACACATTTAATATAAACTATTCCTGTTTAAGTGCAAATAAAAACTGAATTTGGTCACATTACTAATGCAAACACACAAACAGGCATCTCTGGGTTACTGGTTCCTGTTATTTCTCTAGTTCAACATGGATCATTGATCTCTTAATGAAATATTAAAACTCTTTGGTCCACAAATCTTGTGAATAAAGCACAGCTAAATTCTTTCCACACTCACAAGACTCTCCTGTTCAGAAAGGCTGGTTTTGAGGGCGGTCGCCTTCATATGTTGATGAGCCAGAGCAGTGTACATGTGGACATACATTGCAGTCCTTCTGTGCAAAAACATTCTAACCATTGATTTATACCAGTTACTACACACACAGATGCAAAAATGATACTGGTCACCCTTAAAAGGTGACCACACAATATGCTAACCACAGTACGACTACTGCAAATTAGCCTACCGTCCCCGCTAAAGTTAGCAGAAACTGAGGCGTAAGTGGGTGGGTAAAGGACCGAGTATATTCAGCTAACTGTAAAACTTCTCTTCATGAACACACATGAACCCTGAATTCATGCTGGTTACCAGATAACGACCAGTTGATTCCCCGCACACATCACAATAAACATGATAACCTAGCCTACCATCTGGGCTACCATGAGCAGAAACTGAGGGGTAATGGGGTGGGTTAAGGACTGATTGTATCAAGCCAACTGTTAAACTCCTCTTGACTAATGTAGGAATGTTAAAACGTAAAAGTTTACTCTTCAGACTTTCAACAAGTAACATGAACACTGACAACCACGTGAAGATATCCCTGCTGTTAGCTTTACCTCATAGCAATGAGCAAAATAAATACTACAAGGCATTGAAATACATTTCCAATATCAGATTTGTAATAGGATTGTTGGTACAGAGCCTGGAATCAGGAAAGGTCTAATTCTCATTCCTGTGTTGAACTGACTGAAGTTGAAGAAGCAGTTGGACGTGGAGTGACTGGCACACACATTCAGGTTTTAGACGACTGTAGCTGCTCATTCCCGTCAAAAATAAAATGAATCCACTGGGCCCTTTGGTCCTCTGAGGCTGGTAGCCTACATGTGGACATTGTCGTGGAAGTATTTTCCCTGTTTCTGGTGAAGAAAGAAATAGAGACTTCTTGCTGGCCGACATGGTTTTATTTCCTTTGCAAAGAAAAGGTCAGTTAACACATGAGTTGGTCAAATGAAGAAGGACCCAGACTCAAGAGAAGATCAGGGTTTAAGTACCTTAGGAGAAAAAGGAAATGCAACAAATGGGATACACCAAATAGGAAGAGGGGCACTGTCCAGACATGGTAAAAACAATAGCAGACAAGACTTACTATTTACATGGAGTTATCAATGATCTTTGATCACGGAAACAAGGATGGGTGGGGGTCAACCTGAGCTGAAGGTGTCAGGAGGGGAAGCAGATCTGAGGGACATCCTCTCAGGTAGACTTCATAACCTTGTCTGCTGAGGGAGACGCCACAATTTAGGAGATAAAAGGGCAAAGTGAGGAGACAAAAGGATTTTAAAATCAAAGAAGTCTGGCAGGATATAGGGTGGGGGTAAGTTGTTGAAAAGGACCTGGTTTCATGGTGGGGGTCAGGGAGTGGGTCAAGGTGGGATAACAAAGGTAACTTGTGTATTGGTGAGGGGAAGCATATCTGAGGGACACCCCCTAAGGTCGACCTCATAACCTTGTTTGCAGAGAGGAGCCACAATTTTCCATCATAACAGAAATGTGGCTGTTTTCAGCCAACAAGTGAGCAGTGACAGCTTCTGAGCTTAGACATGCTGAACACCAATTTCTCACTAAGAATATAAACAACATGGCTGCACATTGTAGAGAAATCTGTCCAGCAGGGGGATGATAGGTATACTCAGGTAGACCAATCAGGATAGGTATGCATATCAAAAACATAATGTTGCATTACAGTATATCCACAGACTCAACAGCTCGCCAAATACCATGAGTTTACATTCATGCAGCCTGATAAATACAGGTTTTGTTGTCTAAAATCACATTTTCTGGTCTGGGAGGAAGGACAAATACCCAAAAATTTGTCCAAAAGCCTTAACATGTGGATTTTGATGAATATGTCCCCTTTAAAAATGGATGTCAAACACAAAGGTGTGCACATTACGAGCTGCTACAAAGTCCTTTAATGAAGATAATCAGATGTGACGTTTATGGTCCTTGACCTTCATCAGAAACCTTGATGGTTTGTCATCATGAAGACTTGACTGTTTTACTGAGACACTGAATCAGTCCAACATCTGAGTCTCCTCCCTCTGACTGCAGAGATGTTTGATGACAGAGAACTGATTGAGCTGAGAACATCAGAGCAAACTAAAGTGATTCATACTGATCCTTCAGTCTCACCATCTCACCTCTGCACACATGGACAAACTCACTCTGATACTGATCTTCTCAGCTCTCACAGGTATGTGGATGATGATCAGTGTTGGATGATGTGTGATGAAAAAGTAATGTCTTCTCTTGAACCTTGTTTGTCTCATCACTTCTTTTTCTCGTCCACTTCAGGACAAACAGCTGCAGACAAAATCTTTCCAGTGCACAAAGAAGTCAGAGGAACAGAAGGAGAATCTGTCACACTCAGATGTCACTATGAGACAACATCAGATTATGTTCTTCTTCACTGGTACAGACATCACTCTGACCTTCAGGCACCTCAGTTTATACTCTGGAAAGGTGCAAGAGATTATGATGGAAGTGAACACATCCCAGACCAACGATATGAATCTCAGACCTCCAGCAGCTCCACTGAGCTGACCATCACAAAGCTAACCCTGGCAGACACAGCTCTCTACTACTGTGCTTTAGACACACAGTGATACAAAGTGTAGAAGAGGCTGTACAAAAACCTGAACACAGATATCTGACTACTCTTCAAAGAGGAGGGAAGTGGGATTCAAACCACAGCTTCATGTCAGATGGATTCTGATGATTCCTGTTTTATCAGACTCTCTGTGGTCACAGCTGCTGTTCAGACTCTGAGGGAGGATTCACATCAACATTCAGACAGAAAATTCAGTTAAAACTTGCCTAGACTTCTTTTCCACAACAAACTGTCAGATACTAAGTTCTGTTGTCTCCTCCTCCAAACTATTGATCTGTTCTTTAGACCTGATCAAGACTGCACACTCGAAGGAGGTAATTTTCTTAGTTTGTTGAGCCTCTTTGGAACCATCAATATATCTTAATCAACAGGCCATGTGCCACAGTGCTTTAAAGTAGTTGTTTTCATGCCACTTCTTCATTAGCCTACCCCTGATTCAGGGGCATTAGCTAACTACAGGCCTTTATCAAACCTTCCATGAACTTCAAAGTTCCTTCAGAAAGCCGTGGTTTATCTATATATTCATACAAGTTAGAGGTCATTGTGTTGGGCCCCAAACACCTGAGAGAAACCTGTTCTAGTAATATGGATGCCTTAGATGGCATCAGTCTTGCACAAAGAGTGATAGTTAGAAATTTTGGGGTACTATTTTATCAGGATTTATCCATCAACTCAGTCTTTTCATTTTTGTAACATTGCAGTATAAGGATCAGCTTGGTTTCTTATGCCTAATTATGATTCAAGGAAAAAAGCTTCTGAAAAGTACTTGTTCATTAAGTTTGTTTTGTATTCAAAATCAAAAACGTTTTCAAAGTAACTTTTTAAATAATGGGTAAAAAATATCTCAACAATAAACTTCTCCTTGGCTGTAGATTTAATTCATACTTCAAAGTTTTTTCACACTAATTTTCCCACCCCTAGCAAAATTCTCAACACAAATTCTGGAGAATCAGTCCCTGAAATACTTGATTCCCAATGTAACCAAAAACCAAAAGAAAGGACAAAACCCAAAAACAAAATGTCCTTCAAAGGTAATTTTAAGTCTAATGTCTCTGGCTTGAAAAACAGAAAATGGTACAATCCAAAGGTGCTCTAAACTTAAAAATTCAAAAACAGTCGGCTCAAAAGCTCAAAGTTGAAAAAGTCCAAAAATAAAAAAAAAATAAAAAAGCAATGCATTGGAAAAGTGTACAAAAAAGAAGGAAAATTACTCCCAAAGGGAACAACTCACCGGTCCAGGACACTTCCTCTGACTCCCAAACTGGAGCTCCAGTTCTCCCAGTTGTCCTTTTACCAAACATCCCAGCACCTGTATGGAGATGTTTTTCTCACAGACGTCAAAAATGTCTTCCTTTAATTTGACTGGTGGAAGTTCAGAGACCAACCAAGTTTCTTCAGAATCTCACCAGCTGAATCTCCCCTCCAAACATTTCTCCTTCTCCTCTCGTTGTTCCACTCAGCCCCTCCCCTCTTGATCCAACCTGATCAACTTGGCTGCAGCAGGTCACCTGACCAGGAACCTGAAGCTAAACAGACTTTTCACAATAGGAGCAGCAGTGTGTCTTTGAGGGTGAGCAAAGGGATCCCCCCTTACAAGGATTTTTATTTATTGTAAATCCTCAACTCAACACAAAAATGTCTCCCAAAAAACCCACTTTATGGTAATGTCACAGCAGAAATCAGGCCGATCCTGTCTCAGAGCAATGCTCAGAAGACTTGTTGTTTCATTAAGTCACTTAAGATGCTTCAGCTGTTTCAAAATGCAGCAGCATGCGTACTGACAAGAACAAGGAGTAGAGATCACATTAGTCCTGTATTAGCTTCTCTGCATTGGCTTCAAAAAATTCTGGAATAGCATTTAAGATTCTTCTTGTCACATATAAAGCTGTAAATGGGCCAACAGTTTATCTCAAAGAGCATGTTCTCTCTAATTGTGTTTTCTGCTTAACTCATTTTCTCCAGTGTCTTTCCACTTTGTGGTTTTATTTTTTCGTTGTGCTCAAAATGGATTGGATTTTAGAGCATCTTCTAGTCTAAATACATCATTTTTGTAACTACCTGCTGTTGGGTGCTGTTTTTGGTTTGTCTTGTACCGTTTTTCCACTGGCCAAAAATCCCATTCAAATATGGTAACAATCAGCTCCTGTCAGCAGTGATAAAGAGTCTAATCAGCATTTAGACCTGGGCGATCTGACCCTCCAAGTGACACAGGTTTTTATCAGCTCACCTCTCATTAGTTCCAGAGGGAACATCACACCTGGATGAACCCACTAAATTTTGAGATGATGTTGGCGTCACTTGCCTAGGGCACAATATTGTGCTCTTCTCCGTTGTTTGTAACTCCTTCGACTCTTTGCAAAGGCAACAAATTTGATCTGACTTTGTGACATCACGATCAAATGTGTTCAGTCTATGCCGAGTTTGTACAGTACTAAAAAGAGACAAAAGAACAAAATACAGAAAACAGATGACCACCATGTCCATGGCTTCCAACTCAGAGTATTCCACTGTTTATGGTCAAGATTCAGCGTGCTGATGATGTCATTAACTTGATGACATCAGTTTGATGCACCAGAGGGAAAAACTAAACAACCCAGCGCATCTGCTTGTGATTAGGGGTGTAAAAGTCCATCAATCTGGATTGACAAATGGACTGGTTAAGCAATGATGAAATCAAATCAAATGGAAATTCACAGCATCGATCAAGATCATTAACTTTATTAAACAGCTTTATTTTGAAAATCTGACTGAATATCTGCATCACAGTTTCTGCCCAAACCATAGACTGTGAAAAACATGGACGCCATGTCGCTGGGCTAAAATTGAAGCCGCAATGAAAACTGCTCCCCCTGGTGACTGGCTGCAGTATAGGTCAAATCTCCGTCTCCTCCATTCATCTGAACGGGCCGTAGAGAAAATTCAAAAAATTAATTCACCTCGTATAAATATTTCTCCCATCTGTATGCTGTGGTGATATGAAAGTATTATTGGGCTGCGTTTTTTCCAAGTCCTCTTTTTTTCTGAAAAGTTTCTTTTTCATCAGTTATTAGAGTTTAAAAATAACCGCGGTTTACGGCAGTTCCACAATGATTGTGTACGGTGTATGCTGGGGAGTTTTGCGACAGTTTACGACAGCTACGTCCAAATATGGTCCAGATTCTCTACTGGCTGCACAATGGCGGCGCCCTGACGGGGGATATTATGGCTTCAAATCCGTTACATGGCAGAAGGCGGAGCCACGCTATCCAGTTCTTATAATACATCCATGGCCCAAACGGGCCTTGTTCTGAATGTTAAAGGGCTCTCAAATCTCACATGTGCAGTTTATGAGACAAACACTCTAACCTTTTCGTTCTCTCAAGAGCAACACCAGGTATTTTCTTTAAAATGTGTTTTGTAGCAAGCATAAAGTAATTCTGCTAAAACATGTAGAAGACACTCAGAGCATCAGGGTGCTATACAGAAGCTTGACATATCAGCCAGTCAGAAAATAGCACTGCTGTACCCGGGTAAGAAACAGTTCATTTGACAGGAAAGGATGAATACTGTATGCGGATCACAGGAGTGCCGAATCACACGCTCCTTCAACAACGTCCCCCATCCAGCAGGACAAACTGCTGAAATGAGCAAGTGTAATCAGGTATGTCAGTAACTTACCTGGGCAGACTACCCTGTAGTTCTCTTGAAAAAATTAAGACTACATTTGGGAAAAGGACCTGAATATCAGCTGAGAGCCTTTATCCAACAACTGTGATCCTCCACTAGAGGGCCACATCATCAAGAAGGAACTGAGCTACCTCAGCACTGACATCAATCTTTCAGTAGAAGATAACTGCTGCTGTGAGGAGAACTTTCCTCACACTGAATGTTGAACATCAGCTAGTTCCTCCTGTTGATCTAAACCTTGTTGTAGAGATGGAACATTGGCTGTGGATCATTCTGACTGCTCTGCTCTTCTATGGTAAGAGAAAATGAACACAACCTCATTTCATTGATCACGTTTGTCAGTCTGATCATTAAATTACAACTGAAACATTTGACACAGAAACACAATCTATCATGTCAGACAGTAAAAATATTTTTGATGGATAAAGATTGTGCCCTAAATGACATCTTGGCTGGATGGTCAAAAACTCTATTTTGGACCTTGCTCACAGATTTGAGATAGTCTAAATATTCTCTGTAACCACTGACTATTGTTGGAAAAACCTTGTAGCATGAATCTAAGTGTATTTCTCTTTCAGGTGTCAGCTGTGAAGATCTCACTCCACTGAAGAATGAAGAGTTCAGTTTAGAAGACAGCTCTGTTACTCTGTCCTACAGATACTCCAAACAAGCTACTGGAGCTGATTATTTCTTCTGGTATCGACAATATCCAGGAGAACATCCAGAGTTTCTCCTCTCTCATTCAATATCATCATTACTATCCAGTCCAAGATCAGGTTGGTCCCACGGTGTGCGTGAAGATAACAGAGTCATGGACCTGGAGATCCAGAAGCCTCATCTGTCTGACTCTGCTGTGTACTACTGTGCTGTGAGGCCCACAGTGACAGGAAACACCAAAACTCTGAACAAAAACCTCTGGACTTGAAGATACTCTGGAACATCCACTAGAGGGAGTCATGCTCTGCTAACCAATGGTATTTTGGGATTCAGGCTTGATCTTCATCATTTGACAAAACAAAGCAACTCCATCTGAGTCTCCTCCCTCTGACTGCAGAGATGTTTGATGACAGAGAACTGATTGAGCTGAGAACATCAGAGCAAACTAAACTGATTCATACTGATCCTTCAGTCTCACCATCTCACCTCTGCACACATGGACAAACTCACTCTGATACTGATCTTCTCAGCTCTCACAGGTATGTGAATAAATGTTTTCATCCAAACATCAATGGACAGATTTTCAGGATTATTATGTTGTGTGCCTCCTCTCCTCTGTCTTACAAGAATTCAAGAACCAACTTCATGACAACGGCCCGTGACAGGAACATCAGAAAGACTTCATTTAAAATCAAATCACCTTGTTGTTTCTCATGTTGTAGGTATCATCTGTGAGGAGCTCACTCCAGTCAAAGATGAAGTGATCAGTCCAGAAGACAGCTCTATAACTCTGTCCTACAGATACCACAAGACCATTTCTAGTAGTGATCATTTCTTCTGGTATCGACAATATCCACGAAAATCTCCAGAATTTCTCTTCTACATCTCTGGGAGTAAAATTACAAGAGCAGCAGATTCTCTGGGATCAGACTCAAAGTTTTCTACCAAGTTGTTTGGAGAGAATCGTCTGGACCTGCAGATCTCCTCTGCTGCTCTGTCTGACTCTGCTGTGTACTACTGTGCTGTGAGGCCCACAGTGACAGGAAACACCAAAACTCTGAACAAAAACCTCTGGAGAGGAGACCACAATGCACCACAACATCCACCAGGGGGAGTCAGTCACCATTTAACTCTGATAAGATGTGATCAGTCAGAATCTTGAGGTTGTCCATCAGTCTGTCTATAATCTTTAATGCATACTCTGTTTTGGTTGTCAAGGAGATGAAGCCTGTCCCTGTTCTGTGGAAAGAACTGGAAACCAAAGTAATTCAGTCATTTCATCATCAGGAGGAGTCTTTAGAACAACACTGAAGCCAATCCATGGACGCAGTGATTTGGTTAAAACCCTCTAAACTAAACTTTGGATCAACCTACTGACAGACACAGAGGCTGAGTTCAGACAGGATTTTCCAGTTATCTCCATGTAGTCCTCCTGTGCACCATCCTGCCCTCACTGTGACTTTGCCCTGACCAATGGCATGTGTCATCACCCACTGGGGGCATTGTTACAGCACTGCTCAGTGGAGTGCAGCTCTAAGCAGCCTGAAAGACAAGATCAAGAGAGGTGTACACTTTCAAGAGTTAGATGATGCATCAAGACACAGCAGGAAGAGCAATCATGAAAACTGATGAGGGATTGAAAATGGCATCTTCTGAAAATACTTGTGTCATAAAATACCAGAAAAACTGGTGTGGCTGGGGGGGTCCGGCCTTACTGGCCATCATGCAGGGGACCCATTTCTATCATGTCGGGTGGTGTTGGCGGCTTTTGGATGCGACTGGGCTCCAGTGCCTGCAGGTGGAGGCCTGGGCCGGTGCCCGGAGGTGGGTGGGCCCTGCTGGTTCATGTATCCCTTGGTGGGCCCTGCTGGGTCATGTATCCCTTGGTGGGCTGATGGTGTGGGATCCATCGGCCTGTTGGTTGATGCTCTGTGCGGGTGGACTGGGGCCCCACTTGGGCTTTTTTGGGGCGGTCTTGGGCCAGCACTTGTCATGGCCTCAGCTCTTCTGGGGGGCAGGACGTGACTCGACCCCGCTACCTAATGCCTACATCCTGACCCACCTGTCCTTGATGCAGCTGTGTCCTGTAGCCTCATAGTATTGGCTCCCCCCTCCTTAAAAAAAGTTTGATTTGATGGAGTAGCCTACAGGGAGGGCTGGTCATGGTCACTGTAGCAGTAAATCATATTCACATATCTCTGACTGCTAGAAAAAAATGCATTGGTCATTTCAATGCTGTCATTGGACATAGTGCTCAGTGGAAACAATAATGCAGACAAGGGGAAAAAAAGAAAACTCCTGAAAACCAGTACAGAGCTGAGCAGTGGGCTCAGGCTGGAGATGAATCAAGATGCAAAATTTCTATATTTCAATTGATTGATTAGACTTGGAGCAGATTGCTGCAGAGAGTACAACTGGTACAGAACACTACTCAGGAGGACTACATAAACGAGGAGAAAGCTGGACCAACAGCTACACCACACTGGATTATACCCATGTCCATTACGTCCAAAGCCAGAAGTCCTTAGAAAAAACTCTAAACTATTTTTGTGATAAAAGAACTCCAGTCCTCATAAAGTGAGATGCTTCTCATATGTTAAATTATTTTTCCTAATGGCCGTTTGATAATCCAGGCTGTGAAGATGTTTATTTAGGCTGTAAAAACTTTCTGCTCCCCCTCACATTATCATGCAACCAGTCTCTAGTGGGCATTCAAAGAGTTGCAGGAGATAACACATCATGAACGTCCAAAAAGGGCCTGAGTACCCAAGTTTTAAAAAAGAGAACATCTGTGAGACGACATCTGAACCACTTTACTTCCTGCTTTAGATTCAATACACAGAAAATAAAAGAGAAAAAGATCCTTCAAATTATTGCGAGAAAAAAAATCAAAGATAGTAATGAAATGTTGGAAGATGTTATTCTTTCAACAAAAATATAATCATAACAAGAGAACACTTTCACTCTCTGACTCCTCCCACTGATGATAACCTAACCAATGAAATGATCCTGATCTGTGAAGTGGAGATAATGAAGGTTCTCAAACTGAACTATCAGCACAATCAGCTCAGTGTTGAGGATTCACAGCTGTGAAGAACAGCAGCTGCTTTGCTCTGATTTGATTTCAGAGGAACAACATTTCACATCTTCAGTCTGATTGGCTGGAACATCTCCAAAGACATGCTGATTCACCTCTTTATATTCATCTCTTATTTTATAGGTGAGTCTTCATATTGATATAGATCTATCATTTCAACCAGCTTTTCACAACAACTCATCTGTCCAACATTTCACAAGAACAGCTTTATCTCTGTGAGCTCAGATTTACTGGGACAGAAACAGACCATTTTCTTTAATCCATCTCAAAATGATATAAGCTGAGCCATGAACCAGAGGACCTCTTCTCAGCCTGTTGATGAGGGAATCTCCTGTGGACAAACTGACACAATCATCTTTATTTTACAGCCCTGGGCTCCATGAACACCATCAAGCAAGAAAAAGCTGAAGAAAATGTTGCAGAGAGACAAAACATCAACCTGACCTGCACATATGAGGGTGCGATCTACAACATCCAGTGGTACGGACAATACCAGAGATCCAGACCAGAGTTCCTGCTCTTTATCAGAGAAGACGGATCCATTTATCCAACAATTTCTAATTTCAAAGCTCACATTAACAAGGAGAAGAAACAAGTGAAACTAGAGATCATCTCTGCTGCTCTGTCTGACTCTGCTGTGTACTACTGTGCTCTGCAGCCCACAGTGACAGGAAACACCAAAACTCTGAACAAAAACCTCTGGACTTGAAGATACTCTGGAACATCCACTAGAGGGAGTCATGCTCTGCTAACCAATGGTATTTTGGGATTCAGGCTTGATCTTCATCATTTGACAAAACAGCAACTCCATCTGAGTCTCCTCCCTCTGACTGCAGAGATGTTTGATGACAGAGAACTGATTGAGCTGAGAACATCAGAGCAAACTAAAGTGATTCATACTGATCCTTCAGTCTCACCATCTCCACTCTGCACACATGGACAAACTCACTCTGATACTGATCTTCTCAGCTCTCACAGGTATGTGGATGATGATCAGTGTTGGATGATGTTTACGGAAAAACTTCAATTCTTTCTGAAAAATAATACAAAGTCTGAGCATAAGAGCAAGAATTTCTGTTCTCTTTAGGGTTTTTGTTCTGATGATCATCAATGAAATAATCAGAACAAAGTAATGTCTTCTCTTGAACCTTGTTTGTCTCATCACTTCTTTTTCTCGTCCACTTCAGGACAAACAGCTGCAGACAAAATCTCTCCTATGGACAAAGAAGTCAGAAGAACAGAAGGAGAATCTGTCACACTCAGATGTCACTATGAGACAACAGACCGGGGCATTTACCTTCACTGGTACAGGCATCACTCAGACCTTCAGGCACCTCAGTTTATACTCTGGAAAAGAGCACGAGGAGCCACAAGCTCATACATCCCAGACAAACGATATGGATCCCAGACCTCTGACAGCTCCACTGAGCTGACCATCACAAAGCTTACCCTGGCAGACACAGCTCTCTACTACTGTGCTTTACACACACAGTGATACAAAGTGTAGAAGAGGCTGTACAAAAACCTGAACACAGATATCTGACTACTCTTCAAAGAGGAGGGAAGTGGGATTCAAACCACAGCTTCATGCCAGATGGATTCTGATGATTCCTGTTTTATCAGACTCTCTGTGGTCACAGCTGCTGTTCAGACTCTGAGGGAGGATTCACATCAACATTCAGACAAAGAAATTTAGTTCAATCTTGCCTAGACTGCTTTTCTGCAGTAGACCATCTGAAGCCACCTTCTGTTGTCTACTCCTCCAAACCATCAACCTGTCCAAAAGCCCAGTCCTAACTTGGCTTTCTAATGATGTTTTTCCCTTAGTTTGTTCAACCTTTTTGGAGACAATCAACATATAGTTGTGCTCATAAGTTTACATACAATGGCAGAATTTTTGATTTCGTCACCACTTTTCACAGAATATGAATGAGAACACAAAAACCTTTTTTTTACCTGTGGTTATTGGTTGGATGAAGCTAATATGTAACAGGTGTTTTTTTTTAAATCACAATGAAAAGAAAAACTAACCAAATGAACCTTGTAGCAATCAAAAACATAATAACTGTCACTATGTCACAATCTCAGCTTCAGCCTCAGCCTCATCCGCAGCCTGTCACTCACCTGCTCCACTCTAATCAGACCAGACTCACCTCACCTGTGTCGCTGTTCACACCTGCACCTCGTCTCCGGCAATCAAGCCAGCTACTTAAGCTCCAGCTCCACACTCAGTCGTTGTCAGACTGTCGTCGCACTCATGCTGAAAGGTCCAGACTTGTTTCCCGGATTGATCACCCGTTGCCAACTAGTTTCGTCCCAGACTCTGCCTCATACGCCTGACCCTCGGCCTGACTCCAAGGTATCGACTAGCTTCTGTCCTGCATTCACCCGCCTGTCTGAATCCCCAGCTTTCGATCCTGCTGCAGTCCTCTGTTGCCGAATCCTGTCTGATCTACGTTGTGACCCACGTCTGGTATCTGATCCTGCTTCCGTCTTCTGTTGCCGAATCCTGTCTGATCTACGTTGTGACCCACGTCTGGTATCTGATCCTGCTTCCGTCTCCTGTTGCCGAATCCTGTCTGATCTACGTTGTGACCCACGTCTGGTATCTGATCCTGCTTCCGTCTCCTGTTGCCGAGCCTGTCTCTTCTACGTTGTGCCATTCACCTGGCGTCTGACTCCCCGCCTGTCCTCGACTACGAGAGCTCGCCTGAACCATATCACCGAGTGTTCCCGAACGCCTCCAATCGTCAGTGTGTGAGTCAAGCCTGCATCACCTTCTCCCCTTAAAAGAACTGAGTGAGCTTCTGCCTGTGCTTCTCCTGGGTGGCTTAGTCGGTAAGGCGTCCGGCTACGGATCAAGTGGTCACAGGATCGACTCCCGCTCAAGCCACAGCCTGTTTCCTGTCTCGTCTGTGTGGCTCTCGCAGCTTCTCTCCGTTAAAAGACCGTGTGAGTGGTCACCTCTTTGTTTGCTGTCGCGGGTTGAAGCCCCGCTCAAGACGCAGCTACACCCCTCTAAAAGACTGTGTGACCCGTCATCTAAGAAGCTCCGGGATTAGCTCAGTTGGGAGAGCGCCCGGCCGCAGGTCACCTGGTCGCGGGTTCGCACCCCGCTCAGAATTGTTTCTGGTTGTGCTGTTAAATAAAGACTGTTCATTCCTAACTTCACATACTTGCTTCTGGGTCCTCACTGTCAACGTTACACACTAATGTAATAAGTACCAATAACCTAATTATTTTGGCCATTTTAAGTGTAATAAAGTCAATAATGTAATAACTTACCAATAATGTAATAAAACCTTTGAGCCAATAACATAATAACTTTTTACCATTAATGTAATAAGTTATTACCCTTACCATAGCTTACCCTAACCCTAACCCCAACCCCAACCCTACACACATGATGAGCGGGTGTGGAAAGGCGAACAATGCCATGACACGTTCCGAATCTGACCCCTTTATTGGCCGGGAAGGTCCGCCGCCCGGGCCCGCCTTGCCGGACGTCAACAATGCCTCGAGCATTGACAGTGACATACCAGGACCATCCCACACCCGACGACATAGCCCAGTCATACCCGGTAGATATAGACCAAAATATCACATAGCCAGACCCACCCGGAAGTTACTGGATTGGACGATCAGGGCCCACAAACAGGTGCTGGTAACTGGGGACTCCAACATCAACAGAATCCCCGCACACAATAACCCGGATGTACAGCAGGACAGCTACCCGGGGGCCAACTTTACCATTTCTTGAAGCTTCTTGAGAAAACCAAACCAATTCCACTGGCCAAAATAGTTGTCCTTTCTGTAGGCCTTGACAACAAGGACCAAGACGCAAAACAAACCTCATGCAAACAGCTCAAGGCACTGTACAAACAAGCAACAGTGACCTTCCGGAACGCAGACATATATTTCCCCATCATCAACTTTTCTGACAGACTCACAGAACAACAGAGGGCTAGCCTAAAACTCATCAAAAACACAATCACAACCTACTTACTGTGCCTATTCGAAATCCCCCACGATACATTTACAACTGAAAAAGACAACATTCACTGGACCCCTACTACAGCAGCACTGATATTTAAGAACTGGGTAGAACAACTAAATTTACAATGAAACAGGACACCAAACCGGTACACCACTGTGAAGAATAATTTGACCTTTGTACATATTTTATGTATTCAACTTTTGTGCATATTGTATATATTCTTTTCATGTATTTGACTCTTTATCCTGTCATGCAATCATGCTTGTAATCATTGTCTAGCTTATACATTATTCTTTCACATACACAACACTCATCCACATACCTTAGCACATGCCATATATGCTGATTCACTAAAACTCTGTATCTGACCTCGTATGGAGGCTGTCTTTCGACCTCTTATCTGTTGAGGGACATCTTCCACACCAGCTCAGTCTGGCTCATTCCAAGACAGTGAGGTACGGAGGTCAACACACACACACACCTTTCTTGACACTCTCATAAATAGAGGCAGAACACTTCTTTAGTTTCAGCATCCAGCATCTTGTTGACATGTTGTAAACTCCGGCGCTGTATTAAAGCTCATCATTTTTGTCTTCAGTTGTCTCATCATCATTTTTCCTTTTTGGAGTTATGTCAGGGGTTTTTTGGTATGGACCTTACTGAGTTTTTTGAATTACGAAGGGACAAAATCCTGACAACCACCCACCCACGTCACCCCGCACAACAATAGCATTTACAGCACCAAACTCCAACCTGGGTTGGAACTCCACATCGAACATACTGAACCTCTCTAAGCTTTTTGCACCAACAGAAGACCAGATACTCCTGTTGGAGAGAGGCCTATCCTTCATCCCTTGGCCGCAAAAACTGGATTGGGAGGAACTTGAGAGAGACCTCCATCAATATCATAGACGGAGTAAGATAGTGAGCCACTTTGCTCAATCCCAGTCACAATATAACCCAAAACCATTCCAATATCCGTCCAATTGGGAACCAAACACTACAATAATCGACAGGGATATCCAAAAATTACTTAGGACAAATAGACGGGCCCTGAGAACATACTCCAGACCAAGGGACCCGCCAGACAACTTATCAGTGGCAGAACGCCAAGCTCTCAATGAGCTGAGGCAACATCCCAATATAATCATTCAGCCGGCCGACAAGGGATCAAAAATAGTCATTCTGGATAGGAATCAGTATCTGATCGAGGCAAACAAACAGCTGTCGGACTCCAAGTACTTTAGGAGAATACCGCACAGCTTACAATTAGACACCCAGGTCAAACTACGCAAAACAGTCTCATCCTTGTACGACAGGAAGGTCATAACAGCCAAACAGAAATACTTCCTATTTGGACCAAACAATCCCTGTCCCAGACAATTTTACCTGCTCCCAAAGATTCACAAGGAGCCACAAACATGGACCGTTCCATCTGAGGTCCCTGCAGGTAGACCCATAGTATCAGACTGTGAGAGTACATCATTCAATGTCTCTCAATACCTTGACCGTTTCCTTGGACCGGTCTCAATGAAGCACCCCAGTTACATCAAGGATACCTACCATTTCCTTGACCTGATTAGACCAATGATGGTTCCGACACAAGCTCAACTCTTTACTATAGACATAGATAGCTTGTATACAAACATTGACACGGAATCGGGTCTGCGGGTAATTGGGGCAAGCTTTAGCAAATATTCAGACATGAACAGACCCGACCGGGAAATCATTGCACTCCTAGAGATTTGCCTAAACAACAATGATTTCATGTTCAACAATCAGCATTTCTTGCAAATTCACGGAACAGTCATGGGACAACAATATGCTCCCTCTTATGCTAATATATACATGGCTAATTGGGAACAGGAAGCGTTGGAAAAGTGCACGCATAAACCTTTGGTGTACCTACGCTACCTAGATGACATCTTTGGTATCTGGACCCATGATGTTTCTCTATTTCCGGAATTCATTAACACCTTAAACAGCCACCATCCATCAATTAAGGTCAAGTATACGCTGGATGCTAAACAAGTCAACTTTTTAGATACTACCGTTTTCTCCCAGGAAAACGAGCAGTCACACAAAAGCATCCTAACCAAGGTCTACTTCAAACCTACAGATACCCATGCCTTGCTACACAAGGCAAGCTACCACCCCAAGCACACATTCAAGGGCCTCGTACAATCACAAATAATTAGGTTTCATCGAATCTCATCAAGATCGACAGACCTACAAGAGGCCATTGGGACTCTATTTCGCTCATTGAGACAGAGGGGCTATTTGAAATGTTACTTAAGAGACGTAAAGAATAGCACCCTGGCCAACCTGTCCCGACCTAACAATGACCAAGAACAACCCACGCCGCATCCCAACCCCACCCCAGCATTGGGTGGCAATGGGGAACAGGCACAGCCACATAAACTTATTCCGTTTATATCCACATTCTCCCACAAAATCACAGCATTGCATCGTACTGTAAAAGATAACTTCAGAAATTTTCAGATCCAAAACCCAATATTTCAGGGTTCTGCGACCATCTCGGCTTACCGTAAAAACAAAAGCCTGAGAGACATTCTGGTAAGGTCAAAATTCACAGACCACGAGCCAATCACCCAGCCCATACACACCAGACATTACAAACACAGAAAGTACATACACAACAGACACAACAATACATCCTACCCAGTTTTAGGCTCATTCACACTCAACACAAGCAATATAGTGTACATAATCACGTGTACCAACTGTCACAAACACTACATAGGTGAGACAAGACACAGCCTACTCACAAGACTCAAACAACACCTGTACTACATGGGTGAAGGTACACTTACCACACCATTAGTCCGACATTTCCAGGAGCACTCCATTGATAATCTGATCATCTCTGGCCTCGAGTCCAATGACTACTGGACTACGGGGCAAAGGAAACGAGCAGAGAGAATATGGATTGCAACCCTGGTCACGACAGTCCCTAGAGGTCTCAATGCTAATTGACCTAACCACTTCTCAGTAACCCAAAGAGTACCTGTGCCCTGACCCTGACCTTAACCCTAATCCTAACCTTTAATCGTTACTCAACCTAATCCTAACCGGAACTCCTACCTCACATCTAATCCTAAACCTAACCCACCGTAGCTAGGCCTAACCCCAACCCAGACCTCACCCTAACCCTAACCAGGACTTAACTGGTGCCTAACCCTAACCCGGACTCTGAACTGAGACTGAACTCTGACCCAGACCTAACCCTAACCCCATCCCCTCCACTACCCGAACCAGAGTCTTCATCCTTCTCCCACCCTCCCTCCCTCCCTGCACCCACTACCCGAACCAGGGTCTTCATCCTTCTCCTACCCCCCCTCCCACACCCACTACCCTAACCAGGGTCTTCATCCCTTTCCCACCCTCCCTCCAAACACCCACTACCCGAATCAGGGTCTTCATCCCTCCCCTACCCTCCCTCCCTCCCTCCCACACCCACTACCCGAACCAGGGTCTTCATCCCTCTCCTAGCCTCCCTCCCACACCCACTACCCGAACCAGGGTCTTCATCCCTCTCCGAGCCTCCCTCCCACACCCACTACCCGAACCAGGGGTCTTCATCCCTCTCCCACCCTCCCTCCAAACACCCACTACCCGAACCAGGGTCTTCATCCCTCTCCCACCCTCCCTCCCACTTCCACTACCCGAACCAGGGTCTTCATCCCATCCCCCCCTTCCCCCAACCCGACTCCACATCGCAGCACACCAACACTCAGACCAGGACTCGGACTAGGACTGACACTCCCCGAGCCCCCTAGAGATCCCCTTCGGCAACCACCCAGGGCCCCTGGGCCCCGGAACATATACAGTAAGCAACACCCACTGACTCCGGCGGGGCCTATTAGCTTAACTAAAGTTTAGCCTCACATTCTGGACGGTGGCCACAGGATGACTCATTTGGCCATGTTGTCCCCCTACTTGACAGGAGTTGGTCGGGGTTTGAACCCAGCATTCTCATGCAGATTACAGGTGAACATTGTCTATACAGCGGATCCTTAGGCACGTGCACAAAGTCATAACCCTGAGCCCCCAACACTAACCCCAACCCCAACCCTACCCATACCATACCTTAGTTACTACCCTTACCCTTTTATTACATTATGGGCAAGTTATTACATTATTGACCGTTATTACGTTTTTGGTTATTTGCAAACCTGATGAACTTTCATACCTCAGTTCTGCAAATGTTAATGGCTGTGAACAAAAGGTCAATATTGGTCTCATCTCTCCATATGACTTTGTTCTAAGTTTTGAGGATTGTGTCTGTGCTGGTTGGCATTTTGTAACCCTAAATGCTTTGTCACATTGTGTAGTAATGGTTTCTACTGTAACTCCACCATGCAGCACATTTTCCTTCAAGTGCCTCACTTATGGGACATCTTGAAACAGCCACACACCACTTCATTTAAGTGTTCTGTATTTCAAGCTAGAGTTATTTCTGGGTTTGTCTTTTCATCCCAGAGAAATGATTTTCCTCAAGTACAACAAACTACCCCCCCCCCACTCCATTTTTTACTAGAATACCCACCTCAATATCCCCTTTTTAGATCTATTTTTACCCTACCAAATTTTATTCCCACAACTTACTAATCATATACAATTATACTTATTAAAAAACCTTTATCAGAATTAATCTTCTAATCCAAAAACGTTCTATCAAAACATCATAAACTTCAAAAATCTCACAAAAATGACCAAATTGGCTACAGAACACACACGGGACCTGATCAAACCCGTGGGGCCTTCCTTGAGTGAGGCTGTCTAGTGATAAATGGCCGAAACAGTCAATGATCTCAAGGTACACTACTGAGGACGTGTTCTGAAATTTAGTCTTCAAAATAATCCAGCGCTGGACCAATGTAAAGATATAAACCATTAATAAACTTTCTACTTCAAAACACTTAAACTAAACAACCTTACCTCTTCCCTAAGAAGAATCTGAAATTTCACTCCACTCCTCCACCCTTACTCATTACTTTTTGGACTCACCACGAACCTCAAAACTTAGCCGAAGCCTCGCTTCCAATGTCATCAATAACTTCACAACTATAATTCTAAAGTCACCCATTTACTAGCCCTAAACCTAACCACACCGG
Source organism: Scarus forsteni (assembly GCA_036419115.1). Taxonomy (NCBI): domain Eukaryota; kingdom Metazoa; phylum Chordata; class Actinopteri; order Labriformes; family Labridae; genus Scarus; species Scarus forsteni. The sequence goes on along the minus strand of JAZDUH010000448.1, from coordinate 692,727 downwards.
CTTAATGCCTAAACCGAAGCCTCGCTTCCAACGTTATCAATAACTTCACAACTATAATTCTAAAGTCACCCATTCACTAGCCCTAAACCTAACCATTCCGGCTTAATGCCTAAACCGAAGCCTCGCTTCCAATGTCATCAATAACTTCACAACTATAATTCTAAAGTCACCCATTTACTAGCCCTAAACCTAACCACACCGGCTTAATGCCTAAACCGAAGCCTCGCTTCCAATGTCATCAATAACTTCACAACTATAATTCTAAAGTCACCCATTCACTAGCCCTAAACCTAACCACACCGGCTTAATGCCTAAACCGAAGCCTCGCTTCCAATGTCATCAACTTCACAACTATAATTCTAAAGTCACCCATTTACTAGCCCTAAACCTAACCATACCGGCTTAATGCCTAAACCGAAGCCTCGCTTCCAAGGTTATCAATAACTTCACAACTATAATTCTAAAGTCACCCATTTACTAGCCCGAAACCTAACCATACCGGCTTAATGCCTAAACCGAAGCCTCGCTTCCAAGGTTATCAATAACTTCACAACTATAATTCTAAAGTCACCCATTCACTAGCCCTAAACCTAACCACACCGGCTTAATGCCTAAACCGAAGCCTCGCTTCCAACGTTATCAATAACTTCACAACTATAATTCTAAAGTCACCCATTTACTAGCCCGAAACCTAACCATACCTCTTTATTGCTTAAACCGAAGCCCCCATGTAATGCTATCAATAATTTCACAATTATAATTCTAAAGCCACACATACATATATTGTGTATGTAGCAACTCCAGTTCAGGATGATGTCACAAGTGGATTCATAAATGGACACGCCAGGACAGAACACCAAAGCAGTTGTCGCCCCCCCCCCCCCAACACACACACACACACACACACACACCTCTATCTACCCACACTCCCTTCTCTCCCTCCCTCTCACCCCTATCTTATCTATTTTCAAAGAGGGATAAGGTTATTGACAAGGAACCATGGATAGACAATACGCGCCGGCCCGTGCAAGCCCTTGACATACCTACTCAACCGGCCAGTCGATGGATGAACCGGGGGTTGTCACTGTAAAGTTTCCTAACCCAACCCTACCCATACCATACCTTAGTTACTACCCTTACCCTTTTATTACATTATGGGCAAGTTATTACATTATTGACCGTTATTACGTTTTTGGTTGTTGCAAACCTGATAAGAACTTTTCATACCTCAGTTCTGCAAATGTTAATGGCTGTGAACAAAAAGGTCAATATTGGTCTCATCTCTCCATATGACTTTGTTCTAGAAGTTTTGAGGATTGTGTCTGTGCTGGTTGGCATTTTGTAACCTAAATGCTTTGTCACATTTGTGTAGTAATGGTTTTCTACTGGCAACTCCACCATGCAGCACATTTTCCTTCAAGTGCCTCCTTATCGGACATCTTGAAACAGCCACACCACTTCATTTTAAGTGTTCTGTATTTCAAGCTAGAGTTATTTCTGGGTTTGTCTTTTCATCCCAAATGATTTTCCTGGCAGTTGTGGCAAAAACTTTTGTTGATCTACCTGACTGTGGTTTATTTTCAACAGAATCCATAACTTTCCACTTCTCATTTAGAGTTTGAACTCTGCAGATTAGCATTTTCAATAACTTGGATATCGTTTATATCCCTTTATTGTTTGCATAGTTCAAACACGTATTCCCAGAGATCCATTTACAATTTGTTTGGTTTCCCCATGACTCAATATCCGGAAATATTAGTGGATGAAAGATTGAGGGTCTGTCAGAAATGTTCATATTTGATCCTCCGTTAGCTTAAATCAAGCCTTTTAATGTTAATGTCTTCAGTTGGGTCCTGTCCATCGTTTCTCTGTGTACTTTTTACACCCCTGAAAGAACTTACTGACCCAACAATGGACACAGCAGATTTGATTATTGATGAGAAACTTTTTGAAAACATTGATATTTTATTTCCCTTCTATGGCGTGTGGAAATGCAAAAACAGGAAACTTTAGTAAACTTTTGCTGCTTTGGCGTTGTGTTTTCTGCCCTACCCTCGTGTGAATTCCTGATTATGAAACCCATCACCTGTGTTATTGTCTCACCTGTGCCTCTCACACCTGTCAAATTAGCCCTGTGTATAAAATCTCTCTCAGTTCATCCTTGCCTCGACGCTGATTGTGTCTCTTATATTCTGAGTTATTGTGCCTGTTCTCTGTGACTCCTCTTGTTTTCTGCTCTGCTGTTTCTTCGAGCTCTCCAGTCTCTTTGTAAGTTTACTTTGTGTTTTCAGTGTTGTGGAATTTTATTGAGGGTTAGATTTTAGTTTAAGTCTACAGAAGTGTTAAAAAAACTTTTAATGGTATAATCTGCATTGGGGACCTGATCCATGTTTTCTTGGTTTAGTTTAGAATCAGTGGCAGGGTGACCCCGTGTGCTGACGGTCAGTGATCACACTGTTGCCTAAACAACTTCCCCATCCAGCAGTACAAACTCTGCTGAGAGGAGCAAGTGTACACAGCAACGTCAGTAACTTACCAGGGCAGGCTGCCCCGCAGTTATCCTGAAAATGTCAGGCTGGCTCTTCAGACAATCAGCTGAGAGCCTTTATTCAACAACTGTGATCCTCCACTAGAGGGCCACATCATCAAGAAGGAACTGAGCTACATCAGCACTGACATCAATCTTTCAGTAGAAGATAACTGCTGCTGTGAGGAGAACTTTCCTCACACTGAATGTTGAACATCAGCTAGTTCCTCCTGCTGATCTAAACCTTGTTGTAGAGATGGAACATTGGCTGTGGATCATTCTGACTGCTCTGCTCTTCTATGGTAAAAGAAAATGAAAAACAAAACCTCATGTTGAACAGGGATAGTCTGACTTTTGGTGATTTAAGTTAATGAACTGCTTTCTGTGGTCAGATCATCAGTTCTAACCTTACATGTTCTCTTTTAATCCAGAGTGTGAAGGACAAGACACTGTGAACCAAACACCAGAAGAAATCATTGCCTCTGAAGGAGACTCAGTCACACTTGAATGTTCATTTAAGACCACTAGCACAGCTCCGACCTTGTTCTGGTACAGACAGGACATTGGTGATTTTCCAAAGTACATGCTGAAGTATTTTGCAGGTCAATTAGAAAATAGTGATCAATTTAGGAAAGACAGATTTACTGCTGCAATCAACGGGACATCAGTTCCTCTGAAGATCCAGAAGCTTCATGTGTCTGACTCTGCTGTGTACTACTGTGCTCTGAGGCCCACAGTGACAGGAAACACCAAAACTCTGAACAAAAACCTCTGGAGGTAGGACTCCACAATACTCCACAACATCCACTAGAGGGAGTCCCATCCTCTCTAACTCCAGGTGAACATGTGAATGAAGTCTTGACTGATGTCACCTAAAACACAGCTCTGATGATCCACTCCATCATAACACTGCAGAGGAGCCTCATCATGAACTTATTTTAACACACCTCCCTGACCTGCTCATTGCTGTTTTCTAGTCAGTGGAGTATTTCTAAGAGATGAAATGACGTTAATTAAATTTCCATTTAATACAAAATTTATCCTGTAAAAGTGCAAATAAAAACTGAATTTGGTCACAATAGTTATGTGAACACACAAACAGGCATCTCTGGGTTACTGGTTCATGTTATTTCTGTAGTTCAACATGGATTACTGATGTCTTCATGAAACATTAAAACTCTTTGGTCCAAAAGTCCTGTAAATAAAACACAGCTGCATTCGTTCCACACTCAAAGGACCTTCCTGTTCAGAAAGGCTGGTTTTCAGGGCGGTCACCTTCATATGTTGATGAGCCAGAGCAGTTTACATATGAAAATACATGACAGTCCTTCCGTGCAAAAACATTCTCACCATTGATTTATGCTGGTTACCACACATGTGGTTACAACAGTGATACTAGTCCACCTTAAAATCACAGGTTAAAGCACAACATGCTAACCACAGTAGGACTGCTGCAAATTAGTCTACCTTCCAGGCTAATGTTAGCAGAAACTGAGGCGTAGGTGGGTGGGTAAAGGACCGAGTATATTCAGACAAATGTAAAACTACTTTTCATGAACACATATGAACCTTGAATTCATGCAGATTACCAGATAACAGCCTTTTGATTCCACCAAACATTGCAGGCTAACACACAACATGATAACCTAGCCTACCATCCAGGCTAACACTAGCATAAACTGAGAGGTAATGGGGTGGGTTAAGGACTGAATATATTCAGCCAACTGTTAAACTCTTGAATAATGTAGGAATGTTCATATGTTGACATTTAGTCTTCAGACTTTAAACAAGTAACTTGAACATTGACAAACACCTGAAGTTATCCTGGCTGTTAGCTTTACCTCACAGCAATAAGCAAAATAAATACGACGCAACATTAAAATACTCACATTTCATCATCAGGTTTGGTGGCAGTCTGTTAGTTCTAAGCCTGGATTCTGGAAAGGTCTAATTGTCATTCCTGTGTTGAACTGACTGAAGTTGAAGAAGCAGTTGGACGTGGAGTGACTGGCACACACATACAGGTTTTAGCCGACTGTAGCTGCTCATTCCCGTCAAAAGTAAAATGAATCCACTGGGCCCTTTGGTCCTCTGAGGCTGGTAGCCTACATGTGGACGTAGCTGTTTACAGCCAACATGTGAGCAGTGACAGCGTCTGATCTTAGACATGTGGAACACCAATTTCTCACGAAGAATATAAACAACATGGCTGCACATTGTAGAGGAATTTGTCCTGCAGGAGGATGGCTGAAGTACTCAGGTAGACCAATCAGGTTAGGTATGAATATCACAATTATAATGTTACATAACAGTATATCCACAGACCCAACAGCTTGCCAAGTACCATGAGTTTACATTCATGAAGCCTGAAAAATACAGGTATTGCTGTCTAATATCACATTTTCTGGTCTGGGAGGAAGGACAAATGCAGAAAAATGTGTCCAAAAGCCTTAAAGAGGATTTTGCATTATATGTCACCTTCAATAATGGATATTAAACACAAATGTCTGCACACCACAAGCAGCTACGAAGCCCTTTAAATGAAGAAAATCAGATGTGATATTCAATGTCCTTGACCTTCATCAGAAACCTTGATGGTTTATCAGCATGAAGACTTGACTGTTTCACTGAGACACTGAATCAGTCCAACATCTGAGTCTCCTCCCTCTGACTGCAGAGATGTTTGATGATAGAGAACTGATTGAGCTGAGAACATCAGAGCAAACTAAACTGATTCATACTGATCCTTCAGTCTCACCATCTCACCTCTGCACACATGGACAAACTCACTCTGATACTGATCTTCTCAGCTCTCACAGGTATGTGGATGATGATCAGTGATGGATGATTATTGAGGACAATATTTCATTTAACTTCCTCAACTAAACTCTGTTTCTTCGTCATCAATCCAACACTCACGTGAATCTTTAACAGCTCACTGAAGCTTTTGTTACTGTTTTACAGAATGTTTGGCACAGAAAGACAACGTGCTGCAACCAGAAGGAGATGTTACTACCACTGAAGGAGAGGCAGTAACTCTTGACTGTCAGTAAAAACAGCACAGCACCGAATGATTATCTATTCTGGTACAAACAGGACGGAGACAACAGGCCAGAGTTCATCCTCAGCAGATTTAAGATTGGAGAAGGAGAAACAGTGAAGGAGTTTAAGGAGAGATTTTCATCCACACTGGATTCAGCCAAAAAATCAGTTCCTCTGAAGATCCAGAAGCTTCATGTGTCTGACTCTGCTGTGTACTACTGTGCTCTGAGGCCCACAGTGACAGGAAACATCAAAACTCTGAACAAAAACCTCTGGAGGTAGGACTCCACAGTACTCCACAACATGCACTAGAGGGAGTCCCATCCTCTCTAACTCCAGGTGAACATATCACTGAAGTCTTGACTGATGTCACCTAAAACACAGCTCTGATGATCCACTCCATCACAACACTGCAGAGGAGCCTCATCATGAACTTATTTTAACACACCTCCCTGACATGCTCATCTCTGTTTTCTAGTCAATTCAGTATTTTTATGGGATGAAATGACAAACTCTCATTTAATATAAACTATTCCTGTTTAAGTGCAAATAAAAACTGAATTTAGTCACATTAATTATCTTATCACACAAACAGTCATCTCTGGGTTACTGGTTCATGTTATTTCTTTAGCTTTACATTGATAACTGAAGTCTTTATGAATCAGTAAATTGTTTGTTCCACAAATCTTGTGAATAAAGCACAGCTGCATTCTATCCACACTCACAAGACCCTACTGTTCAGCAGGGCTGGTTTTGAGGGCGGTCGCCTTCATATGGTGATGAACCAGAGCAGTGCACACATGAAAATTCATGACAGTCCTTCCTTTTAACACGAATGAAACAGGCACTCCAGCCATGCACCACTCCCAATCCTAAATACATTCTAACCATTGACTTATGTTACAACAGTGATACAGGTCCTCCCAAATCACAGGTTAACGCAAAACATGCTAACCACAGCAGGACTGCTGCAAATTAACCTACCTTCCAGGCTATTGTTAGCAGAAACTGAGGCATTCATCAATGAAATGGGCATTCACTGCCATAAAGGACTCCATTCGAAGAGACGTACACATCTGTTATCTTTATCTATTAACTCAGAAACATTCTCTTTTTTACTCCCTCGTATTTTGCCGTTAGTGCATGCGTAATTGTGCGGCGTGCTGGCACTGGATATCTAGAAAAACATTGGAACCTGAAAATTCATGGGACTCTTTTAGTGTTTCCACACAGAGTTTCATATTAAACATGTTGTTCACTACAACAGACACTATTTTCTGCTGGAACTTTGAAGGCATCGGCAAATCCATATAGTCGCACAGAGATGTGTGGGCCTCTCCTTTTTTTCTCTCAACAAAAGAGTCTTTGCTTTCCAGTCATCATCAATGAAATGGGCAGTCACTGTCATAAAGGACTCCATTCAAAGAGACGTACACATCTGTTATCTTTTTCTATTAACTCGGAAAATTTCTCTTTTTTACTCCCTCGTATTCTGCCGTTAGTGGATGCGTAATTGTGTGGCACGCTGGCACTGAATATCCAGGTTTCAATGTTTTTCTTGGCCTTCCACGACACCAATGGGCCTCATACCCTCAGAAATAAAATTGTTAATTCCTTCTGTGTTGTTGTTTTTGCATTTGGGTGTTTATATGAGGCATAAAATCCAGCGCGGACTGGATGAGGGATGCCACTGTTGCAGCAAGCAGCGGGCGGGTGCGCATGCAGCTATAAAACAAATTAACGATTATTAGACTAGAATATTGAAATGCTCTTAAATAAAAATATTGAAATGAACGTTAAATACATTAAAATGGTGTTCTGAGACATGATGTTACCTGTGAAATGGGGGTGCTCAGAAAATACTCCCATTTCACTTGATGCGTTTTTCCTGATGAAATGAACTGCAGGGGAAGAAAATAAATGACAAATTTGGTCGACCAATCAGAATTTTGGTCAACTGAGCAGGCATCGACCAATTAGTCGACCAGTCGACTAGGACTTTACAGCCCTAGTGATTGGCACACACATCCAGGTTTTAGCCGACTGTCGCTGCTCATTTCCGTCAAAAATAAAATGAATCCACTGGGTCCTTTGGTCCTCTGTGGCTGGTAGCCTACATGTGGACATTGTTGTGGAAGTTTTATCCCTGCTTCTGGTGAAGAAAGAAGTAGAGACTTCTTGCCGGCTGACATGGTTTTATTTCCTTTGCAAAGAAAAGGTCAGTTAACACATGAGTTGGTCTGAAGAAGGACCCTGACTCAAGGGAAGATCAGGGTTCAAGTACCTTAGGAGACAAATGGGATACACCAAATGGGAAGAGGGGCACTGTGCAGACATGGTAAAAACAATAGCAGACAAAAGATGTAGGAAGCAAGGATGGGTGGGGGTCAGCCTGAGCTGAAGGTGTCAGGAGGGGAAGCAGATCTGAGGGACTAAGGTAGATCTTGGATGCTGAGGGAGACGACACAATTTTCTATCACAACATATATGTGGCTGTTAACAGCCAACAAGTGAGCAGTGACAGATTCTGAGCTTAAACATGCTGAACACCAATTTCTCACTAAGAATATAAACAACATGGATGCACATTGCGGAGGAAACGCTCCAGCTGGGGGGGGGGGGGGGGGGGTTACTCAGGTAGACCAATCAGGTTAGATATGCATATCAAAATATAAAGTTATGTAACACTACATCCACAGATTCAACAGCTCGCCAAATATCATGAGTTTACATTCATACAGCCTGATAAATAAATAAATAGGTTTTGTTGTCTTATATCACATCTTGTGGGCTGTGAGGAAGGCCAAAGACCCAAAGACCCTAAAATATGTTGAAAGCCTTACAAAAGAGGTTTTTTCATTAATTGTCCCCATTTGTAATGGCCTTCAAACACGAAGGTCTGCACACCACAAGCGTCTACGAAGTCCTTTTGCTGAAGGTGATCACATGCGATGTTCATGGTCCTTGAACTTCATCAGAAACCTTGATGGTTTGTCATCATGAAGACTTAACTGTTCCACTGAGACACTGAATCAATCCAACATCTGAGTCTCCTCCCTCTGACTGCAGAGATGTTTGATGACAGAGAACTGATTGAGCTGAGAACATCAGAGCAAACTAAACTGATTCATACTGATCCTTCAGTCTCACCATCTCACCTCTGCACACATGGACAAACTCACTCTGATACTGATCTTCTCAGCTCTCACAGGTATGTGGATGATGCTCAGTGTTGGAGGATGTTTAATGACAAAGATTTATTTCAATTCCTTCTGATTATAATATAAAACTTGGAGGAAGGAGCCAAAATTTCCGTCTTGATCAGGATTTCTGTTAAAACAATCATATGAAAGTAATGTCTTCTCTTGAACCTTGTTTGTCTCATCACTTCTTTTTCTCGTCCACTTCAGGACAAACAGCTGCAAACAAAATCTCTCCAGTGGACAAACAAGTCAGAAGAACAGAAGGAGAATCTGTCACACTTGGATGTCACTATGAGACAACATCAGATAATGTTGTGCTTCACTGGTACAAACATCACTCTGACCTTCAGGCACCTCAGTTTATACTCTGGAAAGGAGCACGAGGATACACAAGCTCATATATCCCAGACCAACGATATGAATCCCAGACCTCCAGCAGCTCCACTGAGCTGACCATCACAAAGCTAACCCTGGCAGACACAGCTCTCTACTACTGTGCTTTAGACACACAGTGATACAAAGTGTAGAAGAGGCTGTACAAAAACCTGAACACAGATATCTGACTACTCTTCAAAGAGGAGGGAAGTGGGATTCAAACCACAGCTTCATGTCAGATGGATTCTGATGATTCCTGTTTTATCAGACTCTCTGTGGTCACAGCTGCTGTTCAGACTCTGAGGGAGGATTCACATCAACATTCAGACACTTTAGTATGAGGAGACACAGACCAAACACAGACAACACAAATATGGATCTCTGATGGTCCATAAAGTTTGAGACTTTCTTGGAGATTAGTTCAACTCCGAGCTTATCAAAACAGAAACCTACTGAGGACCTGAAGGGGGCTTAGACCAGACCATCACACATGATAAAAAGACATTAAAAACTGTCATGATCAACAAGTGAACACAGTGGGTACATAGGAAGCTGCAGACTGAGCTCTTCTTACGACTTTACTGTATTTATGTCTTTGTCAGAGATCAAAACACAAAGAAAACTGATATGGCTCAACAGTGTATGTGGATGGCTCATCTGCAGCACGTCATTCCCTCTCCACTTCACTGATTTTAAACTCTATAGACTGTCATCTTAAAAAAGAAAAAAAGGCCTAAAATTAATAAATACGTCAGCGATTCAAAAATGTCATCAGGAATCCAATTCACTGTCAGACTACAGATATGCAGAGATTTAAGTGTATATAATATACAGTACAGGCCAAAAGCTATGACACACCTTCTCATTCAATGTGTTTTCTTTATTTTCATCACTATTTACATTGTAGATTCTCACTGAAGGTATCAGAACTATGAATGAACACATGTGGAACTATGTACTTAAAAAAGAGTGAAATAAATGAAAACATGTCTTATATTCTAGTTTCTTCAAAGTATCCACCCTTTACTCTGATTACTGCTTTGCACACTCTTCATTCTCTTCATGAGCTTCAACAGGTAGTCACCTGAAATGGTTTTCTCTCCTCAGGTGTGCCTTTCCAGGGTTAATTAATGGAGTTTCTTGCCTTATTAATGGGGTTGGACCATCATTTGTGTTGTTCAGATGTCAGGCTGATGCACAGCCCACAGCCCTATTAGACAACTGTTAGAATTAATATTATGGCAAAAACCAATCAGCTAAGTTAAGAGAAACGTGTGACCATCATTGCTTCAGTCAGAATCTGCAATGGAATTAACGATGAAAATAAATAAAACGCAGTGAATGAGAAGGTGTGTCCAAACTTTTAGCCTGTATTGTATGCGATTAGACCTACATTTTAATAAAGTGCTTACTTCACATTTGTGCGTCCCCTTGTTTTCATGGAGGTTTATGAAGAATGAGCTTGTACATGGAGTCTTCTGTCAGACAAAGTGATGGACCTATAGAAAAACATTCAGCACCACTTTAGTCCAGAGAGCTTCAGAAACAGTCTCAGTCTGAATACCTCCATCAAGATCGTGGTCAGCTGAACATCTCAGAGAAAATTTTATTTTAATGTTGACAGTAAACATGGCCTTACATCTGATTCTTTCTGCTGTGATTTTTGAAGTCTCAGACAAAATTTTAAAGCGGTAAGAAAATCCTGTGGAATCTCTCTGGAGTGGGCAGTATGGACTTGAGTTGGGCTGAGGACCTGAAAGCTGCAATTTGAAGGCAGTTTTTTTCCTGATCAAATCAAGGCTGCATGTGCGAAATGTGCTTAACAGACAATCTGCAGAGAGCCTATCCAACAACTGTGATCCTCCACTAGAGGGCCACATCATCAAGAAGGAACTGAGCTACCTCAGCACTGACATCAATCTTTCAGTAGAAGATAACTGCTGCTGTGAGGAGAACTTTCCTCACACTGAATGTTGAACATCAGCTAGTTCCTCCTGTTGATCTAAACCTTGTTGTAGAGATGGAACATTGGCTGTGGATCATTCTGACTGCTCTGCTATCTGGTGAGATAGAAGTCAATTTATTTTACAAAAATGATTTTATTTCAACTTTTGAGTGTGTCTAAATCTCTGAATGTGTAACATCTTAACCTGAAAATTTTCATCAATAACTGGTTCACTTGTCCTGACATGTTTATCTCATTATCTTCTCCAGAGTGTGAAGGACAAAACACTGTGAACCAACCACCAGGAGATATCATTGCCTCTGAAGGAGACTCAGTCACACTTGAATGTTCATTTAAGACTGCTGCAACTCCATACTTGTTCTGGTACAGACAGGACATTGGTGATTTTCCAAAGTACATGCTGAAATGTTATTCAGATCAGTTGGAAAATACTGATCAATTTAAGAAGGACAGATTTACTGCTGCAATCAACGGGACATCAGTTCCTCTGAAGATCCAGAAGCTTCATGTGTCTGACTCTGCTGTGTACTACTGTGCTCTGAGGCCCACAGTGACAGAAAACACCAAAACTCTGAACAAAAACCTCTGGAGGTAGGACTCCACAATACTCCACAACATCCACTAGAGGGAGTCCCATCCTCTCTAACTCCAGGTGAACATATCAATGAAGTCTTGACTGATGTCACCTAAAACACAGCTCTGATGAACCACTCCATCATAACACTGCAGAGGAGCCTCATCATGAACTTATTTTGTCCATCTTAGGAGACGACAAATCACTCCCAGCACGGAGCACAGACTGACCCACTGTCACCAACACTCAGCATTTAGGTATTCAGAAGTTTAGAACCAGCTCACCTGATGTCTACAGACTTACTCTTGGTCTCTGATAACATCTCTACAGCCTCAGGGTTTGGTTAGCAAAGCAGATCATTTGGACCTTTTTACTGAACACCTCCATGGCTGGAAAGAAAACAGGAGCACCTCAGACAAAACTGTCACAAGCAGACACACACAGCTTCAAACTAACAGACACACAACCTACAAACACAAAAACACATGTCCCTGACATGTTCCTCTTTGTTTTCTCATTGGGTATTTTTAAGGACACTCTCTCATAAATATTAAAACTTTACCTGTTCCAAAACAAGACCCTTTGTGCAAATACATCCAAAATTGGTCACAGAAATCAGCCAGGAAAGCACTCAGAGAGCACAGATCTCCACCAAGCAGCTCAATTCCACCCATAAAAATTGTGATTTCCACCAAACATTGTGGTCATATTTATTTTTTATAAGCACATTGAGGAAAGAAAAACATCAGTCTACAAGAAGTGGGGTTATTGTTGATATAAAGATCAACCAACAGAGTGGCCGAGTTCGTCATGGATCTAGTATCTTGTTGACTGAACCAATCTGCTGCTTATACAAATGTTGGTGTTGTGTGTGCTGTAGTGCTTCCAGAGACGGATGTTACTAGTGTGTCAGTTGGAGCAAATCCACATTGTGTCGTTGCATAACATGCTCCCTCTTTGTGGAATTTTGGGGGATAGGTTTTCACTCTCACTAGGCGTTTCCATTACCCCTCTAATTGCGCAAAACCTGAATATCCCAACAAAAACCTGGTATTGGAAACACCTAAATTTGGAAAAAAACCCTCAAATGTCACAAAAAGGTTTTTACGCTCTCAAGAGGAGGATTTTCAGACGTTTCAACATTCAAATATATCGCAAAAGCGCTATGGAAACACTTTCTCCGCAATTATACGTCGCAGGATATGACGTACCTGGTTACATGATCACTTCTCTCAGAGTAAACATGGCGTGGTACACTTGGACAGAGGAAGAGACGGAGACTTTTCTGGCAATTATTTTCAAGAAAAACATAACGGCCATACTGTCAGGGCAACCGCAGCCGATGTAAACATCACTACACCTACACACAACAGGTTTTGAACATCCATCTTCCAGCAGTGAAATCTCGCGGAATGATATTTGACAAGAGTTCTGATGTTCCTGCTGAGAACAACCTTCAATGGAAACACGTTCAAAGCGCAAATATGCTATGTCGAAATTTTAGGAATATCGCCTTTATTTTGTGAAAAACTGTAATGGAAGCACAGCTACTGACAGACTCATGCTATGATGGGCTTCTTCCATATCAACATTATCAGCAGCCTTGTTTTGACTGTGACAGTCACTTTTGTAGGGGCTGTGAGCAAGTTGAGCTGCCACGTCTTTTTCTATAACATTAATGGGCTCACAGTAATGTTTCTCATAGTTGTGAGTGCAGACAGAGAGCTGTGTAGGACTCCTTCAATGGCATTGCAAGGGAAGCTGGAACATGTTGTGACATATGCTTGAAAACTTGACATCAGCTTACAAATGAACTAAAACTACCATAATGGCGTAAATAAATGGAATTTGCATTTCCAAACAATGTTGTTTTGTCATCTCAATCTACATCAGATCAGCACCAACATCTAACGTTTTCTTCCTTGGACTAAATGACACTTCTGTGAAAATTTTCAGGTAAATTGATTTAGTAGTTTTTGTGTTATCTTTCTAATAAACAGACTTTGGCAACAATAAAAACTCCTTTGAGGAAATTGTAGTTTCTTGATAGTTGATGTGTAGATGGAGATGATGAAGAAGCTTGCCGAAACAGACTTTTTTTTTTGCATATAAATGAAGTTTATGTACAAACCAACCACATGTGTCAGAATCAGGCACTCCGGACAGCCTGAGAGGCCCAAGCCAAACAAACCTCTCGAGCATTGTAAGAGGACATATATTTATACCAGAATTATTGTTTGACCTATACAAAGACATGCATGTAGAGTGGACTCTCATTGGACCGGGACATGCTAGATAAATCACCAGTGACCAACAGGGCAAACCCATGATAGCCTGCAGTGAGGGTCCGTTAACCTTTAACCCAGTGTATCACCTTACGTATCAGTCTTAAGTCCTCGTCTATTTACCTAACCCCAGGGGTTAGCATCCTGGGCATGCATCCAGCCATCTGTATATTGAGTGAAACCAGGCCAAATTCAATCTACTCATGAGCTCACCCCCAAGGCCACCTATTTGTCATCTAAAACATTCACATCAGATACTTCAAAGTAATTACATGATCACAAACACAGCCATCTCTGGATTACTGGTTCTTGTTTGATTTTATTACTGAGAGATCAGTTAATTTACTGAGATCAATGAAGGAAACACAACTGACATCAGAAAAAATGTTAATACAGGACGTCAAACACTAAGATCTGCAGACCAGAAGCTGCTTCAAAGTTCATTTGATGAAGATAATCATCACAGATGTGATGTTTATGATCCTTCATCAGACACCTTGATGGTTTGTCATCATGAAGACTTGACTGTTTCACTGAGACACTAGCTGTTTCTCAATTCTCAAGATCGCAAGTTCGAACTAGCAAACTCTGGAGTTTGGACTTGGCAAGTTCGTCTCTGAGTTCGGACTTCAGGGGTCGGGAGTCCGCAGAACGATCCTACCACTATTGGAACGGCTGCGGACTTCGGTCCCGTTTCCTGTACTTCCGCGTCATATCGTCATATCCGGTTGTCTTGCTAGTAGTTTGACAAAAAAATACAATAATAAAAACCATAAATTATAATATAAATCAATCATGTCTCATGTTGTAGTCATTGTTTAACAGTTATTTATGTGCCAATTTATTTGTATCTCCATGAATACAAATAAAATGGCAAACCAGTGGCGGGAAAAAACGAGTGTGGTTGGGGAGGAATAAAAAAAGAGATCGGTTCAACATCTGCTTGGTCACAAATTAAAACGTTTTAGTCGTAAATAGTTACCAAAATGGATGAAAATGATTTGATTATTGCTGTCGGCATCCTATACATCGCTGCTGAAGAGGAGGCTGCGCGATTGAGGAGGCAGATCCGTCGGAGGAGGGCCAGGATGAGGCGAAGGATGGCGAGACGACGCGCCCTGCTGGCCAGTTTC
The DNA here is from genome assembly GCA_036419115.1 of Scarus forsteni. NCBI lineage: Eukaryota > Metazoa > Chordata > Actinopteri > Labriformes > Labridae > Scarus > Scarus forsteni. The sequence goes on along the minus strand of JAZDUH010000448.1, from coordinate 677,622 downwards.
GCTGTCTTTGTACGTTCATTTCATCTCATTCAGATTATGAATTGACAATTATTTATAGTTTGAACTTACTTAAATTAGCTCTATTCCAGTGAAAGGCAAACTGATATCTTAAGTGGATATGGATATGTCAAGGCTCGATAAAGTGCTGAAAATATCAATATAAGTCACTCCACAAACTAGTGTTTACTGCCTACAATTACTCATATTTCATCAGTCGAAAAACTGGCCATTAAACATTTCATTCCTAAACCTTTCACAGTAAACATATAAGACAGTGTGACTTTTTATGCTCAGGACAAAGACAAACGGGAGCACCACTTACCTTTAATACATATAATAATAAATGATACAAAACACTTAAATACATGTAATATATTCAAACATAAATGTTATGTAGAATACACCCTGAAAAAAGTAAATAATTTAAGTAAGTAAGGTAAGGTAAATGATTGAATTATCCAGAGTAAAAATATTGAAATTCGGGAAGTTTATTAATAATAATAAGAAATAAAAATGTTAAAAATCGCTTACATTAAAAAACAACAAGAAATAAGTTTAAATTTACAAGCATCAAGAGTAAGAGTTGACTAATTAATGTGTTAAAAAGGTAAATGTTGAATCAGGAACATTCAGAATAATAAAAAGGAATAAATAATACATAATTTTAAGTTACCAGTAAGAATAATTAAAAATAGGTTAAAAAATTACAATTATGAATAAATACATTATAAAACATTAACATTAATAATAATTAAAATTACTTACAATAAAATGAAGAACAATAAATATAATAAATAGGTTAAAAAATCTAAAATATAAATATAATAAATAGGTTAAAAAATCTAAAATATAAATATAATAAATAGGTTAAAAAATATTAAAAAATGTTTTTATGTTTTTCCTCTTTCAGTGTGGCCAGGACCAAGAGCCTGCCAGGAGGTATGCCCAACTAAACCGTGGTGTCCCCATCCTGGCTTTGTTTTTTTCTGAAGCAGACACCAAGCCAGCCTTCAGGCTCTCCAGGGACAGCATCAACATGCTGCTCCAGATGCTGCCCTTGGAGAGGACCCATGGATGGGGTGCAGAGATGGAGGTGATGGTGACCCTATACTGGCTGGCGTGTGGGGCGTCATACAGGGTAGCAGGAGACATTTTCTGCATGCCGCTGGCCACTGTCTGCAGGGTGGTCCATCGTACCATTAATAAAATGATGGACACCCTGCACAGGGCCATACATTTCCCGAAGGAAGAGGAAATGGTGGAGGTGGGGGCTGGCTTTGCCCGCCTTGCTGGCCACGAGGCGTTCCGCTGGGCTGCTGGTGCCATTGATGGGTGCCACATAAGGATCCGGCCCCCTGGAGACCCACAAAGGCAGGCCTACATAAATAGGAAGCTTTTTCCCTCAATAATTTTGCAGGCTATTTGTGACTCCAGGGGGCTTTTCCTCGATGTGTACATCGGAAACACGGGGTCTGTGCATGATGCGCTGGTCTTGCGGAGGTCCCCAATGTACCAGCAGGCCCTTTATCCACCAGAGGGGTATTTCCTGCTGGGTGATGGAGGGTACCCATGTCTGGAGTTTCCCGTGGCCATCATCACCCCATTTCGGCAGCCTGTTCACAGTAAGGACACGTTCTTGCTAAACATATTTAAAAAAAACTGTTTTGTTTTTTTTCAATTATACATTTAAATATATATTTTTAATGAATATTTATTACCAGGTCGCAGTGAAGCAAGGTTCAATAGATTGCACGCCAGGGCTCGAAATATAATTGAGCGTACTTTTGGTGTCCTGAAGACTCGCTGGCGGGCAATCTTTCTCCGAGCCTTGGAGATCCGGCCCCAGTTTGCCCCAAAAGTGGTTGGGGCTTGCTGCATGCTCCACAACATCTGCATGGCAGCGGGGGACATCCTGGAGGAGGAGCAGCTGGAAGAGGAAGGCCCAGACCAGGGGGACGTCGAGTGCCCGGATGCCATCGGGCGACACACATCTGGAAACGCTCTACGGAGCAGGCTTGCTGCCCAGACATCTGCTCCAGATGTCTTACCACCATGTCTGGAGCAGCATGACTATCTGTGAAGGAGTAGTGTTCATGGCACAGTGTAAATAGTTAATTTTTATTGTTGTAAATAATCATTTTGAATCAGTTCTTTAATCAGTTCATTAATCAGTTCATTATAATCAATTCATTAATCAGTTCTTTAATCAGTTCTTGATTCAGTAATTTAATCAGTTACTAAAGTTCTTTCATCAGTTCTTTAATCAGTTCTTGATTCAGTAATTTAATCAGTTACTAAAGTTCTTGAATCAGTTCTTGAATCAGTAATTTAATCAGTTACTAAAGTTCTTCACTCAGTTCTTGAATCAGTTCTTGAATCAGTAATTTAATCAGTTACTAAAGTTCTTTCATCAGTTCTTTAATCAGTTCTTGATTCAGTAATTTAATCAGTTACTAAAGTTCTTCAGTCAGTTCTTTAATCAGTTCTTGAATCAGTAATTTAATCAGTTACTAAAGTTCTTCACTCAGTTCTTGAATCAGTAATTTAATCAGTTACTAAAGTTCTTCACTCAGTTCTTGAATCAGTAATTTAATCAGTTACTTAATAAGTTCTTTAATTGGTTTCTTCTTGTTAAATGCTTACTAGAGGTAAATGTTATTGCACACTAAAATGTTTGAAGTTAAATGTTATTGCAGCTATTAAAAGCATAACCATTCATTTGTTTGTTATAATTTGTAAATTCCAAATATTACCATATTTTCCAATGAATATTGTACATACTTGGCAGAATATCTTGCCTACAGTAAACTTTTTTTAAAATCACAATGAATGCCTTGTATTTTTTTTTCCTTCAACTCTGACCTACCTAGTTTATACATGGATAAATAGAGGCACCAGTATAAGTCCAAATGATAATGAATATTATGCATATCAACTTTGTTTTATATTTTTCTAAAATAGTCTGACATGGTTTAAGACCACATAAATGTCTCAACTATTGGGAAACCATATTTGAATGAATCATGGATAGAACTTTGAACAAAAACAATTATTTATTTACAAGTTTTTCAAATAAAAACAAGAACCGCTCCACCCTCTCTGCTGCTCCCCTCTCTCTCTCCTCCTCTCTCTCCATAGCCCTCCTCTCCCTCTCCTCATCCCTCTCTGCCTGCTCCCTCAAAAACTCCATCATGGCGCTCTCCTCCCTGGCCCTCTTCCTCCCTGGCTGCCTGTCTCTGGTTGGGCCTTGGGCTGGGGTAGAGGCTGGTGTGATGACTGAGCCACCTGTAGTGGCAGTCAGACTGGATGCAACAACCAGGGGCGGACTGATTGAGTGCTGCCCCTGGAGTGCTGCATCCATGTCTGAGTACCACTGCCAGGTGGCAGCAGTCACACCTCCAGCCTCTACCCCCTTGCCTGTCGGTGGGTCCCTAAGCTCCTGAGACAAAAAAAGACAACTTCTAGCTGATACTGTATTTATATTTACAGTCTTCTATGCATCATATACACAGTACATTCATTTTTCTTTTGTTATATTTAATATATGGCTTTTGCAAACTACACTTCTTTAACAGAACAGTACCAGAAATGGTTTCAGTAACCATTACAAACAGAGGCAGGTCATTACCTTGTACTTGTCCTTTAAGTTGGACCACTTCTTCTTGGCCTGCCTCGCTGTTATGGGCAGGTCAGAAGTTGTCACAAAGTCTCTGGCAAAACAGGAGAACATAAATCAACCTCCACATATATATTGCCATAAAACGTCTTTATAATGCCCCTAAACGTACAATAAGTAACCAGACACATCATTACTCACTCCCAGCCAGTCTGTGCCGACCCACGCCGCCCCGTGAAGAGGGCTTCATTGGCCGCCCGCCAGTGTATGAGGGCCCGGGTCTCCTCAGCTGTCCCTGGACATTAGAGAGTGATACCGTCGTAATAAAGGACAATGTAATTATTTCACATCTACGCTGAAACCACAGACATGTAACACTGCAACAGTTAGCCGAACAGTTAACCTATGAACGCAACTTTTAGCTGTATTAGCTGTACTGAAATACCGACATAAAGCTGCTCAGTTGTTGGTGCTGCTGAAACTAGCTTAATGTCCCCTTTTATCGTTACCAAAACCACCCGCATCGTCCGTGTATAATTCATCAGGGATGACTTTCATTCAACATTCAGGTTTTAAACACAACTCCATCACAAGTATGTATCTTATTCTTACTTATTCTTCTTATTACTTATCTTATTCATAATTTTACGTGGCAAGTGTTACTTACAATTGTGAGTCTTCTCGTCCGCCATTTTCTGTTCTCTGCTCCTTCGTGGCGCCGAACGGGCGAATTGCATTGTGGGATTGTTGCTGCGAGAAGTCCGCTCAAGTTACGTTCGGAAGCAGACTTGGTAATCGGGGCGGGGAAAGTCCACATCCGGGTACATGAACCGAACTTGTCTCGATGCGGACTTAGAATTGGAACAGAACTTCGGCTGTGATTGATGACGTATCACGAGTCCGCAAGTCCAGAAGTACGCTGAAGTACACATATTGAGAAACACCTCCTGAATCAATCCAACATCTGAGTCTCCTCCCTCTGACTGCAGAGATGTTTGATGACAGAGAACTGATTGAGCTGAGAACATCAGAGCAAACTAAACTGATTCATACTGATCCTTCAGTCTCACCATCTCACCTCTGCACACATGGACAAACTCACTCTGATACTGATCTTCTCAGCTCTCACAGGTATGTGGATGATGATCAGTGTTGGATGATGTTTAATGACAAAATATCATTTCAATTCTGTCTGAATACTTAAACCAAATTAGTGAATAAAAACAGGAATATCTGTCCTGACAAGGAATTTTCTTCTGAAGATCATCAATAAAACAATCTGAACAAAGTAATGTCTTCTCTTGAACCTTGTTTGTCTCATCACTTCTTTTTCTCGTCCACTTCAGGACAAACAGCTGCAGACAAAATCTCTCCTGTAGAAAAAGAGGTCAGAGGAATAGAAGGAGAATCTGTCACACTCAGATGTCACTATGAGACAACAGAGCAGGGCATTGATCTTTATTGGTACAAACATCACTCTGACCTTCAGGCACCTCAGTTTATACTCTGGAAAGGAGCACGAAAGACCACAGGCTCATATATTCCAGACAAACGATATGGATCCCAGACCTCTGACAGCTCCACTGAGCTGACCATCACAAAGCTAACCCTGGCAGACACAGCTCTCTACTACTGTGCTTTAGACACACAGTGATACAAAGTGTAGAAGAGGCTGTACAAAAACCTGAACACAGATATCTGACTACTCTTCAAAGAGGAGGGAAGTGGGATTCAAACCACAGCTTCATGTCAGATGGATTCTGATGATTCCTGTTTTATCAGACTCTCTGTGGTCACAGCTGCTGTTCAAACTCTGTTGATCACTGTTGAATATAAACTGTCAGTCGTCTGAATAAGACAGTGGTGTGAATGACAGGTGTCTGTGTGATCAGGCTCCTCCATTAATCCTCCATCTTAGTGTTGATGTGGACCAAACAGAAAGACCAAAGCCACAAACCCAGGATGTTTGTGATGAGGCTTGTGGTGTCTTCAGCAAACTCACTTTCCACCAGTAGTTGATGATGAAGACCTGAAGACCTTGGAGAAGTTTGTGGTCATGACATACGAGTAAGTTAGGGGTAGATCAAGGCAGTAAGGGGTAAGTTTAGGCATGTGTATTTGGTTAAAGTTCGGTTCAGGCAAGTTCTTAAAGCAAAGGTTAGGTTTAGGGTAAGGGATGGGGCAGGGTTAGGGACCCCTATCCCACCAGATGATGAATCCCAGGGGCAAGTTAGGATTTACCATCTCTGCACATGTGCTACTGGGGGGCGTGAGAGTGTAGTCCTGGGACTGCTGCCTGCAAGGCTGCAGCAGGACCCTTCTCCCTATTTTTGTAGTCTTGCAAAGACAATTCTAATTCACTTTCTGGCACTGTTGCAAAAAACTGACAGTCCTGAGAGTGTGGACATGAGAGTGTGGTTGCTCTTGAGAGTGCTGCATGTGAGCCTGCAGCAGGATTATATTGCCCTGATGTGCTGTTACACTCAATAATTTACTTTCAAATATTTATTTTGTCTTCGGTTTTGGATATTTATCCCCACACTGGATGGGTTATTCGAAAATCAAATATAAAGTACAGCCCTATTTCAGAGAGTTGTCAGCAGCTGACCAAGCCTGGATGCAAGTCAGAAAGCTGTAGTCGATGCAAATGCTACTGCTTTGATCCAATCTGCACGGCACTGTGCAGCTGCAGATGTAAAGTTGTGGGGCATTGTGGTATAAGCCTACTTACCCAGGTAGCAACACAACTACTGAAAAACAATATGTCTTCCTACTTACATGTGAAAAAAATAAAAGGAAAAGACAAAAAATGGAAAGACAAGAAAAAAGGGAAAAGACAAAAAAAACTGCCTTGATGGGATCATCACCTTATCATGGTGTGGCAGTATGACTGTCTCCATGACCCCGAGAACAATGGCAGCAGGAGTCTAGTATTTATTATTGGACAATAAAAACTGCCCAATAATAAAATATATAAAAACAGAAATAAATATTTGGATAAACCGTGGATGACACGGGGAATTCAGAATGCATGCAAAAAGAAGAATATGTTATATAGGCAGTTTATTATACAAAGAACAAAAGAATCTGAGCAAAACTATAAAAGGTATAAAAATAAACTTAATATTATTAGGACAAGTAGAAAGACTTACTATGGAAAATTAATTGAGGAAAACAGATATTAAGGGAATATGGAATGAAATTACTAAGTCTGAAAATAAAGTGAGTCACCCAGACCACTTTGTTGTAAATGGCAAAGAGGTCTATAGTAAATCTAAAATAGTGGAGGGATTTAATAATTTCTTTGTTGAACAGGGGCCAAAGTTGATGAGAGAAATTAATAATGCTGAACAGTCTGTTGCTGATGCAGACATCTGTATTGACAGTGTGAGAGATTCAGTATTTCTGGGAGCAGTGACACAAAATGTCAAATTATTTAGACATTACCTGTGGTGTCCCACAAGGGTCAGTAATGGGCCCTAAGTTGTTTATTTTACATATCAACAATACATACAAAGTGTCTGACCTATTAAAATTTAATGTGTTTGCTGATGACACCAATATCTTATGTACTGGAGACAACCTAGAGCAGCTGTTAAATATGGTCCAGAATGAATTGTGTAAGCTGAAATGTTGGTTTGACAAAAACAAACGATCACTAAATGTTACTGAAACACAATTAATGGTATTTGGAAATAGAAAGACGGATGGTATAATTGAGTTGGCAATTGATGACATACTTATTGATAGAGTCTAAAGTAAGTTCTTGGGTATTCTGGTTGACCATAAGCTGTGCTGGAAACCATACATAAAATATTAGTGCTCAAAAATATCAAGGAGTATTGGAATAATCAGCAAAACAAAATATTTACTGCCACAAAAATCACTACGCACCCTCTACTGCTCCATGATCCTGCCATAGCTCTCCTACTGTGCTGAAGTCTGGGGTAACACCTATAAGACCAATCTACAAAAGATCTGCACATAACAAAAAAGAGTTATACGGATCATAAATCATTCTGGATACAGAGATCACACTAACCCTCTGTTTTCACAATCAAAACTATTAAAATTTTAAGACATAGTTAATCTGAAAACAGTTCAAGGGCTATATAAAGCACTGCACAATAATTTACCCGGTAATTTACAAAAAGAAAATCAAAACCGGAGATGGGGCTATAATCTAAGGGGTGACCCTTATTTTCATTTGTCCCATCATTCACTCAACTTTTAAGTTTGTGCATTTCTGTTTGTGGAGTCAAACTCTGAAACAGACTGGATGTCACTTTAAAAATGTGCAGTAATATGCAAATATTTAAATTACACTATAGAAAAGTACTACTAAACTCATACAGGTAATTTAGTTATAACGTGGCCTTGGACCAAAACACTGATTACTATGAACATATGTAAGTAATTATAGTCAGTAACTTAAAATGTAGTTTAGAACAGATATACTACGGGGAATTTTATAGTATTATGAGATGGATGTTAATGAATACTGTTGGCATTGAAAATGGTTTGATTACATAAACACTGTATAAACAACATGTGGATTTGTATTATATGGAGATATAATGTATATAATGATTTCTCTGAAGTGCTTACTTATACTGAGGATGTTTGTTTGTTGTCGTGGTGATTAATATGAAGAAGGAGGTTACTATTACCCATGAATTTACATTGTTTCCATGAATAATGACAGCTGGTATTGAGTTATAATTTAGAATTGTATTTGATTTGTAATGAAGGGGCAGAACTAAATAAACTTTTTTGCTTCTTTCTGTTCATTCTCAAACTGTTTGCTGTGCATGTGTTTGCACTCACATGCTTAATTTGTTAATGTACTGTAACAGTACAGTTGGTTTACATATTACTTGTTGGATTGGTTGTTGTTGTTATTTCTTTATTTCCTTTTGTGTTCTTTTTTAAGTTTGAGATGAATAAATAAATAAAAATAAATAAATGGTACACCTGGCAGGGTATCCCAAGCTGAACAGGTCTAAGAGCAGACACTAGACAAAGAGTTATCCCACAGTGCTATTACTACATATAATCTACACTTCTTTAACTGATGCTGGGCTTATTACACACCACTGATTTATGGTACAAGGAAGCCAGTGATTAAGTCCATGGGTCCAAATTCAGATTCTACATAGTGAAAAATGTATGATTAGACACCAATATCATTCAAATATGATATCTGTGCAATTAATTGCAAAATTCAATATTACTGTATATTTTAATGGCCGCCATCTTAAAAAATGGCCACCATCATGAATTTGTAGATGGCTAATGGGTTTTATCAAAAAGCAATCCCCAAGGAGTATGTGTGCCATTATTGGTGAATGTTTCCACAAATGAATGATTATTATACTTATCTGCCCCACTAACCTGACTGTGGTTGGGTTCAACAGAATTCCTAATTTACCACGTCTTAATTAGAGTTTGAACTCTGCTGATTTGTATTCTCAAAGCCTTGGATATCTTTTTATTTCCCTGTACTGTTTCCCTCAGATCAAACACTTATTCCCACAGAACCTTTGACAGTTCTTTTGGTTTCCCCATGACTCAACATGCAGAAGTGTCAGAGCAGCACTGGATAAAAGATAAAGGGTGAGTGAGGAATTTTTCTGTTTTTAACCCTTCTTTAGCTGAAATAAATCTTTTCTTTATGCTCATGTGTGTTGCTATTTAGTGGACCTTTTTGAACTGATTGAAATTTTGTTTTCCCTCCTATGGCATGTTGACAGGCACAGACAGGAAACCTTTGTATAGAGATGCTGCTCTGAGCAGGGCAAAAACAGAAGCTGTTAAAAATCCCCAGCCCAAAGATGCCTTGACCAAGTGTCTCAGAGACTTTGTTTGGGCCCCTGAATATCAGCCCCAGAGTGTTCCAGCTCTTCAGCTCAAGAGGTTTAAGTCTGAGGACCAGCAGACACCAGACCCTCCTTCTGTGAACCTGGTGGATACCCTGCAGTTATCGTTATAAATTAAAGGATGCATGTGTGAAAATGGCTCTTAAGACAATCAGCTGAGAGCCTTTATCCAACAACTGTGATCCTCCACTAGAGGGCCACATCATCAAGAAGGAACTGAGCTACCTCAGCACTGACATCAATCTTTCAGTAGAAGATAACTGCTGCTGTGAGGAGAACTTTCCTCACACTGAATGTTGAACATCAGCTAGTTCCTCCTGTTGATCTAAACCTTGTTGTAGAGATGGAACATTGGCTGTGGATCATTCTGACTGCTCTGTTATCTGGTGAGACTGATATAACTTCTTTTAAAAACGTTTTTCAGAAATATTCTTGTGTCTGACTCTCTAGTTGTGAAACATCTTAATACAATACTCAGTACTTTCATCAGTGACTATAAACCTTATTCCTTCATCTCTGTCGTCTCCTCCAGGGTGTGAAGGACAAGACAAAGTATTTCAACCAGCTGAAGATATCACCGAGTCTGAAGGCAGAACAGTCACACTTGGATGTACATTTGAGACAAGTGATAAATATCCCTACTTGTTCTGGTACAAACAAAATCTTGGTGAATTCCCAAAGTATATGATGAGATGCTCCTCGAACGATGTCTCTAAAGCCCCCGAATTTGACAACGACAGATTTACCGCTGAAATCAACAGGACATCAGTTCCTCTGACGATCCAGAAGCTTCATGTGTCTGACTCTGCTGTGTACTACTGTGCTCTGAGGCCCACAGTGACAGGAAACACCAAAACTCTGAACAAAAACCTCTGGAGGTAGGACTCCACAATACTCCACAACATCCACTAGAGGGAGTCCCATCCTCTCTAACTCCAGGTGAACATATCAATGAAGTCTTGACTGATGTCACCTAAAACACAGCTCTGATGAACCACTCCATCATAACACTGCAGAGGAGCCTCATCATGAACTTATTTAGTCCATCTTAGGAGACGACAAATCACTCCCAGCACGGAGCAGAGACTGACTCACTGTCACCAACACTCAGCATTTAGGTATTCACAAGTTTAGAACCAGCTCACCTGATGTCTACAGACTTACTCTTGGTCTCTGATAACATCTCTACAGCCTCAGGGTTTGGTTAGCAAAGCAGATCATTTGGACCTTTTTACTGAACACCTCCATGGCTGGAAAGAAAACAGGAACACCTCAGACAAAACTGTCACAAGCAGACACACACTGCTTCAAACTAACAGACACACAACCTCCAACCACAGAAACACATGTCCCTGACATGCTCCTTTCTGGTATATACTCATTTGAGTATTTTTAAGGACAATCTCTCATTACATATAAAAACTTTACCTGTTCCAAAATTAAACCCTTTGTGCAAAAACATAATGAAACTGGTCACTAAAATCAGCCAGAAAAGCACTCAGAGAGCACAGATCTCCACCAAGCAGCTCAATTCCACCCAAAAATTGTGACTTCCTTCAAACATTGTAGTCAAATGTATTTTTTATAAGCACATTGAGGAAGGCAAAAATATCAATCAAGAAGTGGGATTATTGTTGATAAAAAGATCATCAGAGTGGCCTAGTTTGTTGTTGGTCTTGTAACTCGTTGACTAAATCAATCAGCTGCGGTGCTTCCAGAGAGTGATGTCACCAGCAGGTCAGATGGAGCAAGTCCACAGCGCTGTGGTGGGATTTAATGGGATTTGATTTTTTAAACATTATGTTGCTTTGTGACCTCAATTTATGTTGGATCAGCACTAAAATCTAATGTTTTCTTCCTTGGACCAAATGACACTTCTGAGAATTTTTTAAGGGAAATTCATCCAGGAGTTTTTGCATAATCTGTCTCACAAACAAACAAACACACAAACAGACTCTGGCAACAATATAACCTCCTTTGTGGAAGTAATTACGTGAACACAAAAACAGCCATCTCTGGGTTCCTGGTTCATGTTTGATTTTATTAGTGAGAGATCAGTCAATGTACCAAAATCAAACAAGGAAACAGAACTGATATCAGAAAAATATTGAGACTGGACGTCAAACACTGAGATCTGCAGACCAGAAGCTGCTCCAAAGGTCATTTAATAAAGAAAATCTCCACAGATGTGACACTAATGATCTATCATCAGAAACCTTGATGGTTTGTCATCATGAAGACTTGACTGTTTCACTGAGACACTGAATCAATCCAACATCTGAGTCTCCTCCCTCTGACTGCAGAGATGTTTGATGACAGAGAACTGATTGAGCTGAGAACATCAGAGCAAACTAAACTGATTCATACTGATCCTTCAGTCTCACCATCTCACCTCTGCACACATGGACAAACTCACTCTGATACTGATCTTCTCAGCTCTCACAGGTATGTGGATGATGATCAGTGTTGGAGGATGTTGATGACAAACCTTCAATTCAATTACGTCTGATAACATAAAACTTGAGAACTTGATCTCTGTCCTGATCAGGATTTTTGTTCTGAAGATCATCAACCAAACAATCAGAACATAGTAATGTCTTCTCTTGAACCTTGTTTGTCTCATCACTTCTTTTTCTCGTCCACTTCAGGACAAACAGCTGCAGACAAAATCTCTCCACTGGTCAAACAATTCAGAAGAACAGAAGGAGAATCTGTCACACTCAGATGTCACTATGAGACAACAGAACAGGACATTTACCTACACTGGTACAGAGATCACTCTGACCTCCAGACACCTCAGTTTATACTTTTGGAAGGAGCACGAGGAAACACAGGCTCATACATCCCAGACCAACGATATGAATCCCAGACCTCCAGCAGCTCCACTGAGCTGACCATCACAAAGCTAACCCTGGCAGACACAGCTCTCTACTACTGTGCTTTAGACACACAGTGATACAAAGTGTAGAAGAGGCTGTACAAAAACCTGAACACAGATATCTGACTACTCTTCAAAGAGGAGGGAAGTGGGATTCAAACCACAGCTTCATGTCAGATGGATTCTGATGATTCCTGTTTTATCAGACTCTCTTTTTTTTACAATTTTTTTTTTTTTCCAATCAAATTTTGATTTTCCAATAAGAATACAAATGCATACATCAATTTTTAACAATTCATCACAGAGTGCACTATCAAAAGCATGCTGAATTTGAAAACCTTTTCAAGCGAAACTTTTTGTTGAAATCTGAATGAAGTTTGATACCTCAACCTTTGAATAACCCAATCATAATGAAAATCCCTGTTAAGATCTTCATAATGAAATGGTTTCTTGATGACTTTTTAAAGCTTGCATACGCTTTCATGTTGTCCAGTTCCTGGACTTGACTTTGCATGTCGAGTCTTTCTGACTCAAATGTTTGATCTCAATAAATGTTTTGTGACATTGGACTCACTTGTACTGTCTTTGCTCTCCTTTGATGATTGTTGTCATGTAAAAACTTTTTTCCAGTTTTGATTGTCTGCATTGCAGTATTGTCTGATCAGGTTTTTGATAAGATAAGTTTCTCTTGAACTTGTTGTCATCACTTCATCTTGCTTTTCAACAAACATCAGGGATCCTTCCATGTTTCACAAGTCAGAAAGGATGGACCTTCATCATTGGTCCTGACTCCAAATGTTATGGTACAGACATACTGAGGTCTTTATACTCCAAAAAGTCTGTGTCTCAACAATCAAGATTTAAAGCTACTAATGACCATAAAAATGCAGAACTACATTAAAAGCACATAATACAAAGTGGTCAAATACAAAAGATATTTCTCAAATGTGTATCAAACACATCAGTTGTCATAGAGCGCTTACAGTCTCTGTACAGCTAGCTTTAGATTGAACCAGCAAACTGATCAATCACATGACCTGTAAGACTTGATAACACTGATTTACTTTATAACCAAACAGATACATGACCTTCCAAATATGCCATAGTTTGTGCAAAATCCAAATCTTCATCAGCCTGTTATGTCAGTCAGTATTATTAATTTTTTGAGCCAATAGCGTCAACCTCATTACTCATTGACCTATGCTCAGACTTGCAGTTATATACATTAAAATTAATTAAAACAATTTTGAAATATGCCCAAATGCAATAAAAAGTGTGAACTGTCAGGTACAGCTTACTGAGCGCTAACAGCTGAGACAGCGGTAAGCTTCCTTTTTGTATTTTATACGCTTATGATTTTTAGCTCAATAAGTCCATGGATATAGTCAGGCCATGAGATCTGATTACTACAGAGAGGAGGCGACCATAATGGCTGCTTTATGACAGGAGACACCATTGGATGGAGTCCTAAACATTCTCTGAAGAAATACTGCACATTTTACTGTAATATGGAGCATGTAGCTCAATAAGCATATACTGAATGGATTTTTTTAGGTCTCTTTATACTGTGTAGATTGGACCACAGGACAGCCTTATAAACAATGTTATTAAGATGTACAAAGCTTCCAAATCGTAGACCATAGCTTTAATCTCTACACATGACTTTGTTCCAGAAGTTTTGAGGATTGTCTCTGTCTGGTTGGCATATTGTAACCCTAAATGTGATGACATTTGAGACATTTGTTCCATCTCTGGACTTGTTTCATGCAGCCCATTCCCTTCAAGTGCCTCCTTATTGCACATTTTAAAACAGCCACACCACTTCATTTAAAGTGTTCTGTGTTTCACAGTAGACTTGGTTTTTCACACACTTTTCATCTCAAATGATTATTTGGCTTTAAAACTTTTGTTGGTCTACCAGACTGTTTTGTTTTATAAAATCATTCTGTAATCCTCATTTCAAAATCTTGGTCATTCTGAATGTCCTTGATTTTCTTATAATCCCACTGGTCAAAACAGTTCTTTTGACAATTCTTTTGGTTTCCTATGACTCAATATGGAAATGTTAGTGGATGAAAGAGGTCTGTCAGGAATGTTCATATTTGATGTTCATCAGCTTAAATCAAGCCTTTTTAATGTTAATGTCTGCAGTTGGATCCTGTCCATTGTTTCTCTCAGTGTACTTTTCATGTTGAGCAACAAGAACATATGACCAGCTACAGTCGAGGTGGAAGTGAAAACTAGCTCACTTCTTCTTGTCTGCTATTTAACCGAGCGTCCGGTCTTCTCTATGGAAGCATGTCATCAGAAAATCTCTGTCAGTTCATTAAATAACTGATGCTTTATTTTATATTCTGAGTTGTTTGAGCCTGTTCTCTGTGACTCCTCTTGTCTTTCTGCTGTTTCTCGAGCTTCTGTAAGTTTACTTTGTGTTTTCAGTGTTTTTTATTGATTTTGGTTAGTTTTTAGTTTGAGTCTAAATTAGTTTCAGTAAAACTTTACATGGGATTTGGGTCCTGATCCAAGTGAGTTTAGTTTAGAATCAGCTTTAGGACAACCCTGTATTAAAAGTCAGTGACCCCAATGTCACCTAAACAACTTAACCCATCCAGCAGTACAAACTCTGCTGAGAGGAACAAAGGTGAACAGCTTTGTCAGTAATATACCAGAGCACACTACCCTGTAGTTATCCTGAAAATGCCAGGCTGCATGAGTGAAAATGGCTCTTAAGACAATCAGCTGAGAGCCTTTATCCAACAACTGTGATCCTCCACTAGAGGGCCACATCATCAAGAAGGAACTGAGCTACCTCAGCACTGACATCAATCTTTCAGTAGAAGATAACTGCTGCTGTGAGGAGAACTTTCCTCACACTGAATGTTGAACATCAGCTAGTTCCTCCTGTTGATCTAAACCTTGTTGTAGAGATGGAACATTGGCTGTGGATCATTCTGACTGCTCTGATCTTCTATGGTAAGAGAGAATGAACAAGAAAACCTTGTGACATTGATCATGATTTTCTTGATGGCTGAAGATTGTCCCCTCAACATCTTGGGTGATTGGTGAAAAAGTCCATTTGGTCCTTGCTCACAGATGTGAAATAATCCAAATGATGTCTGTAACCACTGAATATTGAAGAAAAACCTTGAAGCATGAATCTAAGTGTATTTCTCTTTCAGGTGTCAGCTGTGAAGATCTCACTCCAGAGAAGATTGAAGAGTTCAGTTTAGAAGACAGCTCTGTTACTCTGTCCTACAGATACTCCAAACAAGCTGATGGAAGTGATTATTTCTTCTGGTATCGACAATATCCAGGAGAACCTCCAGAGTTCCTCCTCTCTCATTCAATATCATCATTACTATCCAGTCCAAGACCAGGTTGGTCCTACAGTGTGAGTGACGATAAAAAAGTCATGGACCTGAAGATAAAGAAGCTTCATGTGTCTGACTCTGCTGTGTACTACTGTGCTGTGAAGCCCACAGTGACAGGAAACACCAAAACTCTGAACAAAAACCTCTGGAGAGGAGAAAACAATGCACCAAAACATCCACTGGGGGGAGACAGTCACTGACAAACTTTAACAAGATGTGATCAGTCAGAAAGTTTCAACTTCCTCAAAAACTGTCCTGGATCTGTGGAGCAGCAGTCACCAATAAAGCTACCTGTAATCTGTGGGAGGAAGACAGAGTGTCTTCAGAGAACCCACTCATGCACAGGAGAATATGCTGACCAGTCCGACCAGGTTTCAAATAATACACCTTCTGACTGAGCAGCACTGATACCTGCACCACTGAGCTGCCTGCTTCAGATGAAATCAACAGAAAAGCAGAGCCACAGCAGGACAGTTTCAGCCTTTCAGAGATCTACACTGTCAGGGATCAAAAAGCACTGGGGAGTCCTCGGACCTCAGACCTTGGCCTGAGTGTCATGCACTTCAATGACAAGTCAAAATGGACATTTGTTCAAAATGAATGACAGAAGTACAAAGTGAGTTCTGATCAAAAAGGATGAAAGCTGCATTAAATGCATGAACACATGAAAATGAAACACAGTTTATCATGCCTTCAGGTCTGGTTCTTTAAAAATGATTCTGTGGACCTTCAGTCTGGACCAAAAGTCAGCCTCCACAGGTTTTTACCACCAACAATGATTTCACTAGATGTTTGCTCAAAAGTCCATTTGATGAGAGAATTGTTCATCAGAAATATTAAACTAAATCCTCAGGCTCTTCATCAAAACCGTGAAGGATGAATCAGCCTGAACTGAGTTTTATTTCTCATCCCTGATCATGAGGCCCAATTATTTTCAATATCCTCCACTAAAATGAAGAGTTCAGTTTATTCATCCTCTGAGTAAAAGTTGACATTTGTGTACAAAATGAAAAAAGATGCACTGTGTTTTTGATCGACATATTCAGCATTGTCTATCTCAGGGTTTGACACCAAAGGAACATCATAAAAGACAGAAACCTTTGACCTCATAAATCCAATCAGAAAACATCCATCAGTGGACCTGAGAGGAAAATGCTGAAAAGTAAAAACAAAACTTTTATACTATTCTAGTGACAGGAAACAGCAGTTGAACAAAACCTCTGGAGAGAGAACACAATGCACCACAACATCCACCAGGGGAGTCAGTCACCATTTAATTTTGATCAGATGTGATCAGTCAGAAACTTCATTGAGGTTGACCATCTAAAGTCAATATAATGTTTAGATCTTTCTCTGTCCATGTTTTTATTGATTATACCTCAAATTAAAAAATAACTGGAAACCAAGACAAATATTGATGAGGACAGATTTATTTCACCTTCAGGAGGAGTCTATAGAACAATCAGTGAAGCCAATCCATGAACTATTGTCATTTGGTTCTGCCCAAACCCTCTAAGCTAAACTTTGTCTTAAAAAATCAACCTGAAGACAGACAGAGAGGTATCACAGTTCAGACAAGCAAAGAAAGATCTCCATGTAGTCCTCCTGCACACCATCCTGCCCTCACTGAGACTTTGCCTGACCAATGGCATGTGTCATCACCCACTGGGTGCATTGCTCAGCACTGCTCAGTGGAGTGCAGCTTAAGCAGCCTGAAAGACAAGATCAAGACTTTCAAAGTTAGCTGTGACATCAAGACACAGCAGGTGTACAATCATGAAAACTGATGGGATTGAAAATTTCATCTTCTGAAAATAGCGAAAATACTGAATTCCTTTCATTGTAAGCTGGCGGGTCGAAAACTTACTGGCCATCATGCAGTATCCATCCTATACATGTCAGGTGGTGAATCTCAATCTCCTCCTGACCCTGGGCTCCAGTGCCTGCAGGTGGAGGCCTGGGCGTGCATGGGCCATGGGTCATGCTATTGAGGCCTGCTGGTCATGGTCTAGCACTTCATGATGGTGCATGATCTGTCTGAGGAAACTGCTGTGAAGTGCTGCACATGGACTGGGTTTTGGGGCAGTCTCAGCACTTTGTAGCCTTCAGCTCTTCTGGGTTGGGCATTGAATGACTCGACACACAAAAACAAAAATACTAATAATAATAATAATACTGTTGTTGTTGATGAAGATTACTATGACCATTACTATATTACCAGTTATTGGCTCCCTCCCTTCTTATTATTGTATGTATATATATATATATATATATATATATATATATATATATATATATATATATATATATATACATATATATATATATATATATATATATATATATATATATATATATATATATATATATATATATATATATATATATATATATATAAAAAAAATTCAGAAAACCAGTACAGAGCTGAGCAGTTGGCTCACAGGCTGTCAAAATGTAAAATTTCTCAATTTCAACTGATTGATAAGACTTGGAGACAGACTGCTGCAGAGAGTGCAACTGGTACAGAACACTACTCAGGAGGACTACATAAACGAGGAGAAAGCTTGAGCAACAGCTACACCACCCTGGATTATACCCATGTCCATTATGTCCAAAGACAGAAGTCCTTAGAAAAAATCTAAACTATTTTTGTAATAAAAGAACTCCAGTCCTCATGAAGTGAGATGCTTCTCATATGTTAAATTATTTTTCCTGAGGCCGTTTGATAAGCCAGGCTGTGAAGATGTTTATTTAGGCCGTAAAAACTTTCTGCTGCCCCTCACATTATCATGCAACAAGTCTCTAGTGGGCAGTCAAGGAGCTGCAGGAGTGAACATATCATGAACGTCCAAAAAGGGCCTGAGCACCTAAGATTCAAACAAGAGACCATCTCACTGTGAGACACCATCTGAACCACTTTACTTCCTGCTTTAGATTAAATACACAGAAAATGAAAGAGAAAAAGATCCTTCAAAATATTGTGTGAGAAAAAAATCATAGCTAGTAATGAAGTGTTGGAAGATGTTATTCCTTCGATTAGAAAAAAAAATAACCTGGGGAAAAAAGGTTCAACCTCTGGCTCCTCCCACTGATGATAACCTAACCAATGAAATGACCCTGATCTGTGAAGTGGAGATAATGAAGGTTCTCAAACTGAACTATCAGCACAATCAGCTCAGTGTTGAGGATTCACAGCTGTGAAGAACAGCAGCTGCTTTGCTCTGATTTGATTTCAGAGGAACAACATTTCACATCTTCAGTCTGATTGGCTGGAACATCTCCAAAGACATGCTGATTCACCTCTTTATATTCATCTCTTATTTTATAGGTGAGTCTTCATATTGATATAGATCTATCATTTCAACCAGCTTTTCACAACAACTCATCTGTCCAACATTTCACAAGAACAGCTTTATCTCTGTGAGCTCAGATTTACTGGGACAGAAACAGACCATTTTCTTTAATCCATCTCAAAATGACAAATCTTCATTTTACAGCCCTGGGCTCCATGAACACCATCAACCCAGAAAGAGCTGAAGAAAATGTTGCAGAGGGACAAAACATCAACCTGACCTGCACATATGAGGGTGTGATCAACAACATCCAGTGGTACAGACAATACCAGAGATCCAGACCAGAGTTCCTGCTCTACATCATGGAGGGAGGAACAATTCATCAAACAGTTTCTGATTTCACAGCTCACATCAACAAGGAGAAGAAAGAAGTGAAACTAGAGATCATCTCTGCTGCTCTGTCTGACTCTGCTGTGTACTACTGTGCTGTGAGGCCCACAGTGACAGGAAACACCAAAACTCTGAACAAAAACCTCTGGACTTGAAGATACTCTGGAACATCCACTAGAGGGAGTCATGCTCTGCTAACCAATGGTATTTTGGGATTCAGACTTGATCTTCATCATTTGACAAAACAAAGCAACTCCATCTGAGTCTCCTCCCTCTGACTGCAGAGATGTTTGATGACAGAGAACTGATTGAGCTGAGAACATCAGAGCAAACTAAACTGATTCATACTGATCCTTCAGTCTCACCATCTCACCTCTGCACACATGGACAAACTCACTCTGATACTGATCTTCTCAGCTCTCACAGGTATGTGGATGATGATCAGTGATGTTTGATGACAGACTTCTTTGGCTTAATTCCTTCTGATTATTATTAATCATGTAAAAACTTGGAGGTAAGAGCTGTGAATCTCTTAACCTGATCAAGATTTTTGCTTTTGAAAGATCATCAATAAAATAATCAGTCTCAACAAAAGTAATGTCTTCTCTTAACCCTTGTTTGTCTCATCACTTCTTTTTCTCGTCCACTTCAGGACAAACAGCTGCAGACACAATCTCTCCACTGGTCAAACAATTCAGTCGAAGAGAAGGACAATCTGTCACGCTCAGATGTCACTATGAGACAACATTAGATTATGTTCGCCTTCACTGGTACAGACATCACTCTGACCTTCAGGCACCTCAGTTTATACTCTACAAAGGAGCACGAAAGACCACAGACTCATATATTCCAGACCAACGATATAGATCCCAGACCTCTGACAGCTCCACTGAGCTGACCATCACAAAGCTAACCCTGGCAGACACAGCTCTCTACTACTGTGCTTTAGACACACAGTGATACAAAGTGTAGAAGAGGCTGTACAAAAACCTGAACACAGATATCTGACTACTCTTCAAAGAGGAGGGAAGTGGGATTCAAACCACAGCTTCATGTCAGATGGATTCTGATGATTCCTGTTTTATCAGACTCTCTGTGGTCACAGCTGCTGTTCAAACTCTGTTGATCACTGTTGAATATAAACTGTCAGTCGTCTGAATAAGACAGTGGTGTGAATGACAGGTGTCTGTGTGATCAGGCTCCTCCTCTAATCCTCCATCTTAGTGCTGGTGTTAGAGGGAAGATCGGGCCTAAAAAATCCAGCCCGACCCAACCCAGGCCCGCGGGTATAAAGCCCGACCCAACCCGAGCCCGATCAATAAACTCGATTTGAAGGCCCGAGCCCGAAAAAAATCCGAAATTTTATATTTTATTTTTTAGGACTCAGGAAGAGGAGGAAAGGGAGGGGATGCGTCAGTCAGACCCGGACAGAGCACTGCTCCGGTGATCACATTTGTGACGATGCCTGTGCATAATGATAACAAATTAAAGCCTGTCTTTTGTAACGAATTCTCCCAGTTAAACAAGACTGCAAGATGCATATTCAATAGGGGAGAGTGGGGTAAACTGAGCCAGTGGGTAAGTTGACCCACCCCCTGTTTCTGAGAAATGGTAAATAATTCTTGTCATGTGGTCCCAAATTCAGAAAGCCCTTATCATTTCTCTCTGCCTCTGTTGAAAAGGGGCACCTGGCGTAAATGGTTGGTACTTTTTAACACAAAAAACTCTTTCATGTGTCAGAGTAAATTTTCATTATGTCAGGTATATTGAGCTTTGTATCAAATAAAATTATCCTGGACCAATGTCCCAGCCAAAATTTACACAACATAAAGATAACACAGGCAAAGGATGAGACGCCGAGGAGGAACGCCGACGTGGTGTGACCCCTCAGGAGGTATGCCAGAGAGAGAATGAATGCTTGTGATCAGGATCCTAAATACTCCACACCTGGGAGACCGGCCGTGTCAGCCCAGGGTGGAGGAACTCCGCCCAACAGCATTCTCCTGCAGAGACAGACAGAAAAACAAACCAAAACAGCAGGCCCTGCTGGCAGGAGGGCCGTCACAAATGTGTATTATACATATTTCTTATTTACCAATGTATAAAACTATGTGACTCATTTGGCTACAGATGAGCCTGAAGAGCAAAACTAGCAACATTTTTCAAAATGTTGGCTTTGGGGCAAAGTGAGCCACATGCTGTGGGGTAAATTGAGCCATTGGTTCCTTTTATACCACCAAAAGTTGAAAAGTTATACTAATGTGCTGAATCATAACATACTATTTAATGTTTTGTTAACCATCTGACTTGTCTGTTAAAATGTTAAACAGAAGAAAATCATGCTAAGAGTGAACAAGAGGAAAACCAACTGAGCTCAACACACTTGCTGAGATTAAGAAAGTAATGAAGGAAGTTTTGAGTGAAAAGTCGATCAGATCCGTTACAAAGAAGTGAAATACTGAAAGGTCAAACCTGCAGAGGTAAATGAAGAAGAGGGATGTTTAAAGTTGCTTGTTTTAACAAGTCTGAACTTGTAAAACTTTCAAGCATATAAGTAAATGTAACTTTTCTAGAAGGAATAAAAGTTTTCTTTCTGACAAGAACTGATTTTGTTGCTGTTTGTTGTTCAAAACTTTGCTGGCTCTCATTTTACTTGATATGAGGATCTGATTTTCCCCAAAAGTTGGAAAATGTGTCGATTTATGGCATTAAAATTTTGAAATTACTGATTTTTTTCTAGGTTGTTTAAGTTAGATTAAAGAAAATAAATGTGACTATTTGTGAAGTGAAAAATCTCTTGTGAACTGACTATTTTGACAACGCACATTATCTTTTAATAATTCTCAGATTTAAAGTTATGAAGTCACATGGTCAACTTACCCACAGACTTGACTTAACTTACCCCTAATCTGGGGCAAGTTGAGCCACAGGAGAACTTTATTTTGAAAGGCCACAGTTTCCAGGCTCTTTGTCATTGAGAAGTCCATACAATTTCAGTTGATAGCAAACATTCTTAAATGAGAGTTTATGTTTTCATTTTACCTTTGTTGCACTTTTCCTTGCCTCAGTGACAAAAAAAGTAAAAAATGGCTCATCTTACCCCACTCTCCCCTAAACATTTATATCTTTTATATTTGTGTGTCTGTTCTATCAGGTGTTATAGTTCATGCTTCATTTCGTTGGCAAAATGCAGCAGCCCATTTGACATTTATTTTAATTTCTTCAAATTGGCAGAAAAAAAAAGTTTTCTTCATGTTAAAATAATCTACATATTTTTATGATCATTATAAAAGCATTTACACAATGAAATAATGCTGGAAAAGTTTGTTAAGGATATTTCTGTGTGTCATATTGTGCTCACATGGACGCGCCTCTCTGACATAGGGATGGAAATCTCCATCCCCCAGACGATACGATACACATCTCAATATATAGACTGCGGTACGATACACTAACCATTCACATGAAGCATCTACCAATTCAGGATGAAACAATTTATCTTCCTACCACGATGCAATCAGGATGCAATAACGATGCAAATCTGTGCAAATTCAACTCATCTTTATTGTTCCTTCAAGACCACTTCAGACCACTTACAGTAGGCTACTTAAGCAGTCAGGAGGTGTGTTTGTCAACATAAAAAAGTAGGCCTATTTCACAAACAGGGACATAGGCCTAACAGTAGTGGAGCTCAGCCTTCAAAGCTGTCATTAACAATTTACAATTAACATATAAACAGCACTTTGAAAAAAACAACACTTTCAGCACACTGAAAATAATAATTTTAAATTAAAAAAAATATATATATAATAACATGAAATCGGATTTTACTGATGCAAAGCTTTTACGATGCGATGCATTCTGGTTTCAGCCCAGTTTCTAATCCAATGCACACCACTCCAACCGATGCAATTTACCACAGACCCTCGCATCGATGCACTGATTGCGAATCGGATAAAATGCCCATCGCTACTCTGACAAGAAGAGGAGCAGCAGCAGGAGCAGGTCTCTGGGCTTCATTGTAGATCACAAGGAAGGGCATCTGAGATACACGGGGTAAAGCCTCCAGAGCGCAGCAGGTTCACTATAGTCTTCGTTACCAAAGGCGGAAACAAACAGACTTTAAAAATCCTCCGCTGGAGACTGCGCACGGATGAATCCATTCAAACATGCTTTTGGACCGGCTGCTGTTTGCAGAAGTCAGACCTGCTGAGGTAGGTGGTCCAGGGCAGTCATCTCGGTGTAAAGTGAGTATTGTGCGGGAGTTCAGTCTCGGGTCTCGTCCTCCTGAACATCTGGCATTGAGCGCCAAAAGCGCTGTCCCAAGCCGTGTTTGGTTATTACAGACTTCAGTCAGGGCTCATGAAACAGGTACCACTGCCTCTGGTTGAAAAAGCGGAGCCCTAAAGCTTCCTAGTATGCTTTTGACTGTGAGTGTGTACGGTCAGGAAGGTAAAGGGACAGGAGGAGAAGAATAGATAATATATAAATATATATTTATTTAAAAAAAAGTTGGCGAGAGGGAAGGCCGGGCCCGACCCAACCGGGCCGGGCTCGGGCTTAAGATCTTACCTCTAGTTGGTGTGAACCAAACACAGAGACCACAGCCTTCTTTATCTTAAGACTCGTGCTCAAACTACATCCTTCAGTCTGAAACCACCTGAGTGCTCACACTTTACAAGAGAAATCAGGATGAAAAATGATGAAGGTGAATCTGTCATTTCAGTCATCACTGTTTTACAGCTCAAATACACACAGACAAAAAAATGCTGTTGCTCTGGAACTAAACCTACAAACAGCATCAGCAGCTAACACAGAGAGCAGGTATCATAAAATACTCCAGTGTCATCTGCAGACCTGTTCTCTGAAAAACTCAAAAACTTCAGAACAGGTGATAAATCAAGGTTCCTGTCTCTATTTTCACCTGTTCTGAGAGTTATGGCTCTGTCCTGTAACAATTCTGTTTTAAAGCAGCCTTTTCTGATCAGAGGGGCTTTCAAGAAGCAGTGTCTGACTTTTAATCCATAAAAAAACAATTTTACTCATGATAAACTTAAGGTAGGGCCCAAAGGTGAGCTGCTGTATCAGGTATTGTGTTCCCAGCCTTGGAACATCATCTTATAATGACTGGCTTCTTGTCCTGTTAAAGGGACAGTTCAGTATTTTTGAAGTGGGGTTGTATGAGCTCCATATGGTCACTAAGGACAGTAGATACAGTAGAAAGTTCTCTCCTCTCCACCAGAAAGCCACAGACTGTGACCATCGGTGACGAAGAAAAAGACGCTAATAGAAAAGTACCGTACCGGAGTTAAAGGCCATTTTCTCCACCTACAAGAACTCAAATCAAAAAGTAATACCACAGTTTAAGAGTATGCTACATGGACAATTTTTGAAATGCATTAATCTTTCGGAAATATAAAGTTTATCCGGACCTAAGCCGACTCACGCCAGGTGTCCTCCGCTAAATCACTCCGCCAGTTAGCTAGCTGCTTTTAATGGCTGTTTAGACTAATTAAAAGCACTTTATCAGACAAATATTGCTGAGATGGGTTTTTGTGATGCTTCCTTGATTCAGAAACAGATGTGCATCATGGAGAACTCAGCTTTCACCGTATTCCTCTGCGTAACCAGGGCATTCGGTTACACAGTATAGTGAATGCATCTCTGTTACCTGTTAGCTGACAGATTGTTATGATCAACAGACAGCCTCCTCTACTCTGCTTATTTGTCTCTGACAGATCATTACTACTTACTTTGAGCAGAAAAGGTCATTAGGTCCTTCAGGTCTGGGACGTTTTTCCAGTTTATCCTCGGGAGATGAAAGTATGTTCACAAAACTCCGGGAAAGGAAAGTCCATTTGCAAGTAATACCGCCGTTCATATCACCTATTCCCAGGTCAAACATTGGCCCCACTGTTTATTTACGTCTCTTTCTTGATGTCCAGGCTCCATGGATGTTTCCTCTGTATTCCTCTTTAGCGACTCGTCCTCTGTAAAGTCCGGTTTATACAGGTGTCCTCTTGACTCCAAACTGAATGAGACTTCATCTGCGCTGTCATAATAATCCCTTTTTTAATTTCCTGCATTGTCTCTTCCTCACGCCGCTGACAGTCAAAACAGAAGAGTTATGATATTTGATTAAAGTTATACGAAGCATCAGCAGCTGTAGCGTGTTAATGTTTTGGTCAGCTGAGAGGGGAAGGGGCGGAGTGTCCCTCCAAAATCAGTCCCCCCCTCACATTGCAGCAATAAAATTGTCAAAACATCAAAGTTGTGTTGTATTTCTTTCTTGATTTAGGGGGAAATGTAGGTGATTGTGATAAATATGTACATGACATTGTCTTAAATCTGTCAAAGGCCCCTGAATCAAACTGAATCAAAATAGAACTGTGGAAGGTGTTGTGATATCTGGAAATGTTTTGTTGCTTTTCAAAGAATCAATATTGCATGGTATTGTCATGAAACTGTTGATTTACACCCCTACCTGTAATCTGGTTGTAGAGACAAGCTTCAAAACAGAAGATCAACAATGTGAAGATTCTGGATGATCACACTGTAATACAACGACTTAGGGGTCCACCTGAGGGCGCCCTCAAACATCAAGACAATGAACTTCCTGAACACTGAACTAAACCTCACTTTAACAAAATCTGCTGCTGTGAGGAGAACTTTCCTCACTCTGAATGTTGAACATCAGCTAGTTCATCCTGTTGATCTAAACCTTGTTGTAGAGATGGAGCATTGGCTGTGGATCATTCTGACTGCTCTGCTCTTCTATGGTAAGAGAGAATGGACAACAAAATCTCATGTTAAACAGGGATAGTCTGACTTTTGGTGATTTAACTTAATGGACTGTTTTCTGTGGATTGATCATCAGTTCTAACCTTACATGTTCTCTTTTAATCCAGAGTGTGAAGGACAAGAAAGTGTGAACCAAACACTAGAAGAAATCGTTGCCTCTGAAGGAGACTCAGTCACACTTTGATGTACATTTGAGACCACTCATGGGACCCCTACTCTGTTCTGGTACAGACAGGACATTGGTGATTTTCCAAAGTACATGCTGAAGTGTTATTCAGATCAGTTGGAAAATAGTGAACAATTTAAGAAGGACAGATTTACTGCTGCAATCAAAGAGAAGTCAGTTCCTCTGAAGATCCAGAAGCTTCATCTGTCTGACTCTGCTGTGTACTACTGTGCTCTGAGGCCCACAGTGACAGGAAACACCAAAACTCTGAACAAAAACCTCTGGACTTGAAGATACTCTGGAACATCCACTAGAGGGAGTCAGTCACTGAAAAGCTTCAACAGATGTGAAGAGTCAGAAGTTTCAAATTCTCCAAAAACTTTCAAGGATCTCTCTCAGTTCTGTTTTTCCTGTTTGGGCTGCAGTGGAGCTGAAGCCTGTCCCAGGGAGTCATCCACAGTGTTGCTAAGCATCAGACAAACTTTATTATATCCAAATGCTCATTATCTAATCTCTTCTTGAATTTATTCTAATTTCCTGTCCCTCATCATGAGGCCCAATTTCTTTTTGTGCACATTGAAAACATACTCATTTATCACTGAGCTAAAGTTGACAATCTTGTTTTAAAAAAAAAAAAACTGCAAGTTTTTTTTGAGATTTGGCATTGATTCAATGTATGTGACCATACTTGTATTTAACCATTGACCTACAATATCCTATCAGGTCATTTAACAGTGTATGGAGAAAACTGAAAAGACAAAACAAAACTTTTGAAGATTTCTTGTTACACAGAAATAAAACTAAGGAAGACCTTCACAACCTTTAAAGAATCACCTGCAAAGTCTTTTTGGTCCATACTTATTTATCCACACAAAGTAAAATTCGGGTTTTCAGCTCACTAGTGCCCTCTATGGTTGTTTAGTGTAGCTGCACTATCATACACCAACATGCATTTGTTGACGTACAGAGGGAGGAGAGGCCAGCTGACAGGATGTCCCTGGAGACTAATAAATCATGTGGAATGAAGGGGTTCAGTCTGATCATGTTTCTTTACTTATCAATCATCACGTACTCAAAAGTTCAACAATAACAGGCTAAATAAACATCAGTCAAACATCCCTCCTCTTCTGTCAGCTCACGCAAGCCAGTGAACGCTGGGCCAATGTTTATCTCTGTCTGAGCACTTAGCTTGTTACTCTCCCACTTCCTTTATTTCGTCTCTGTCACGACCCGGCTCTAAAGCCTGACAAAGACGGAAAGATCGAACTCTGAACAGCTTAAATATTTTATTCTGGACCAATGTCCCAGCCAAAGTTTAAACACAACATAAAGACAACACAGGCAAATGATGTAAAGAGGAATCTTGTGACAAAACACACCCGTTGGAGAAAACAGCATCCTGCAGACAGAAAACAAACCACAACAGCAGGCTGCTCAGGAGCACACTCCTTAAAGAAGGGTTCCTATTCTGGAACCACTGAACCTAAACATTTACCTTTTACAATACAGAATTAACTTAAAGGTTGACTACAAGGTCATAGTTAATAACTTATGTTAGTAGATATTTAATAGTTCTACCAATTCCCAAATTAATTACAATTTATAACTTTAACTTAAATATACATAAGTTATAAAACATTTAATTCTACCTTTTTTACTTTATTTACAATTCATTATTTTAAACATAGGCCTACATTAGATAGTTAATAAGTCTACCAATTTTCATTTTATTTACAATTCATTATTCTTATTCAACATACATTAGTTAAATAGTTAATTATTCTACCAACTTTCATTTTATTTAAACATACATTGAAAATCATTTCTCTCTTTTTTTTTTTTTCAATATTTACCAGCAACAGACCTGACACTTGTTCCCTTCCAACTCCACTTGTGATTTCCTCCCTCCACCTCAGCAACCTGGTACCAGTGGGAAGCAATTTAAGAGGAAGGAGGAAGAGATACAAGGAGCAAAAGACAACAGGACATTTAAACGGACAGGCTTACTAAGGAGTTCAAGACAACGCATCTGCCACTATATTGTCTGAGAGAGTGAGGTGTTAAAGCCAAAACCTAACTGCCCTCACTAAAAACGCGGCGCTCAGCCCGTCTGTCATACAGTTTTTTCATTTTAGTTTGATCACAAGTCATATTCCTCTTTGCCATTGCCCCTGCTGCATACAGCCTATAGCGGAACCCATTTACATAGTCAATAAGGCCTTTGGGAGGCTCTGATTCTTTCCACGCATCATGCAAAATATGTAAAGGGCCACGCACTGTGTGCCCGAACACCAGATCATTTGGGCTGAACCCTGTGCTCTCCTGGATCACTTCTCTGGCTGCTAACATCAGCCAGGGCAGACCCTCTTCCCAGTCTCTGTCCATTTGCGCACAATAGGAACGCAATAAAGACTTCAGCGTTTGGTGGAAGCATTCTAAGGCTCCTTGACTTTGGGCATGATGAGCAGAGGCTTGGTTATGCTTAATGTGAAGCTGTTTCAGTACTTTGGTAAACAAATGGGAGGTGAAATTAGAACTCTGAACTTTTTGAATGATTTTTGGAATGCCGAACATAGAAATGAACTGACTTAGTGCGCACGCTACAGATCGTGCAGTGATTGTGCGTAATGGATAAGCTGCAGGGTAACACGTGCTTTGACACATAACTGTGAGCAGATATACAGCACCTGATTTTGAACGAGGGAGTGGACCGACACAGTCTATGATGAGGTGCTCAAACGGCTCGCTCACAACAGGAATCGGGAGCAAAGGAGCAGGCTTAACAGCCTGATTCGGTTTGCCCGCTAACTGACAGGTGTGACATGTTTTGACATGAGCTGCAACATCCCTCTTCAAACGAGGCCAAAAGAAGTGTCGCAGGACCCGATGGTAAGTTTTACTAACCCCCCAGTGTCTAGATTCGTCGTGGGCCAGTTTCAGCACAGCCTCACGGAGTTTACTTGGCACAACAATCTGAATAACAGGGTCTCCTAAGAAACCATCAGCATAAGGCATCCATTTTCTCACCAACATGTTATTCAACAAGAAATAACAATGTGAATAATTTTCTACCTCCTCTCCAGGCAACACCTGGTCAAACAACTGCCTCAGAGAAGGATCTGCCCGTTGTTCGACCTTCAGGTCTTCCTGTGAAACTGAAAGAGACACATCAGACCATGAAAAAGGCAAACCTGGCTCCTCACCTGTTGCTTTCCCCCCTCTTGAATCTGATAGATTAATAGAAGATTTCATGGAACGAGTCACAGCACATGCAGTGAAAACCTCAGGAAAACTAATCTCGCTGTCATCTGGCTGTTTTTTCACCAATGGAACTAAGGACATTACGGGGCTGAGGGCGGAGTATCAAACTTCGCCCACCTGCTACACCATTTCCAAGGATGAGGGTAATGCCCACAAGTGGCAACGCTTGACGCAAACCAACGGATATTTGACCCTAGAAAAGATCAGAGTATAAAATTATATTGTGCAACGGGACCTGCAAAATGTTCAAGCCCATTCCCCGGACTGGAGCACAACACCCTGTGTCACTTTTTTCTGAAAAAGGCAACACTGACATTTCAATAAAGGAGTCAAAAGAAGCTGTATCATGCAGAATTTTAACTGGTCTTTTATCTTCACTCCCCACCAGTGAAACAAAACCCTCTGAAACAAATGGCAAGAAAGATTTCAAACCCTCATTAGACACTTCATCTCCTTTATAATCAGCTGTAGTCTGCACAACCGGTACATTCGGCACCGAAACAGCCAGACACGCCCCTTTAGGCTGCCCCACAGACCCACTCGTGGACCTTGCTTTGAGAGCAAAACAGTCGTTTTTCCAGTGACCTTTTTTGTGGCAAAAATTACACAATTTTTCTGAAACCCGCATATTGCGATCTTTAATGTCAGCTGCTGGGACATATCTCAAGTCGGCTGACTCAGGACGCTCTTCTAAAGTAGCACGGGCCGCGCGTAATTCCCCGCTGAAGCGCTTGTGCGTCAGCACGTAATCATCAGCGAGTGCTGCAGCTTCAGTCACAGTTCTTACCTGTTTGTCATTTATGTGTTGAGCAATGTTTTCCGGCACAAAGTTTCTAAACTGCTCTAACACAATCAGATCACACAAACCATCAAAACAGTCCACATTTAACGCGGAACACCAGCGCGTAAAGTGCCCCGTGAGCTCACGGGCAAACTCCATGTGTGTTTGTTTATCACCCTTTCTCCAATTACGAAAACGTTGGCGGTAAGCCTACGGAACGAGTTCATAAGATTTTAATACTGCAGATTTTACGAGGTCATAATTTTGGCAATCAGCCGCTGACAAAGCCGAATACGCCTCCTGCGCTCTGCCAGTCAGTGCGCACTGCAGCATCAATGTGTGTGCAGACGCAGGCCACTTCCTCGTCTCAGCCACACGCTCAAACAAAGAAAAAAACGTCTCGGGGTCCCTCTCATTAAACTTAGGCAACAATCTGAGATTACCCAAAACATCAAAACAATCAGACGACTCCGGACCAAAAGACGACGACTCAAAATCAACAGAAGTGTCAGCCACTGACTTACCACTCTTAATTAAATCTAACCTGTATTGCTGGAGCGACACTTTTGCCTGCTCTGTCTGAAAACGCAGTTTTTCAATGGCCAAGTCCTTATCAATCTCCGCCTGAAGTTTCAGTCTATCATGCTCTAACTGTAACATTAACATTTCTTTTTGTTTGTTTTTATCCTGCTCTAATTGTAGCATCAACATCTCTTTCTGTTGTTCAAAAGTTAAGTTGGTGGAAGGTAGAAACGGCGGAGGCAAAACAGCACCAGGACGCGGAGGCTCTTGATCAGAAAACAGACCCATATCACTCAAGTTTGCTTTTAAAATGCTCTTAATCGGGTCTTTTAACCGTTTGTCCGAAATCTCAATTTCATAGTGCTCGGCTATTTTTAATAATTGCTCTTTTGTGCATTTATCAAAAAACTCCTCCGAAGGAGCTTTGATAAACTCTGCAACATCACACATCTTTCACCTGCTTGAACCACAAACTCAAAAATTAATATTAACAAAACTTACGGCACTGCTTTACTCAATTTTATCTCAATGAAGAATTTGAGACACCCCAAACCCTGACTACCTATCCAAAGAGTTAACTCAGCCTGACCTCTTCAGTGGCTTGCCGGGCTCGAGACGTCTTGAAAACCAACCTCGGAGTATTCCAGGTGACCACTTATCACCTGAAGCACGCCGACACTGGTGCGCCCCCTCCCCAGAGTTACCACCAAAAATAAAAAAGGCAAAATAATAAAGTGACAAGTCCTGCTTGCCCGACGACTGATCAGGTGCTCAAAACGCGACTTCAAGGGATAAACACAGATAAAGCAGTTGGTGAATTAATTTTATTCTCCCTGATACCTATCAACTTAACCTCCGCTCAATGTGCGCTGCACAACACAGACACTTACGGCTACCAATGTACTCCACGAGCCGTTTCAGTGAGTGACGCCGA
Source organism: Scarus forsteni (assembly GCA_036419115.1). NCBI lineage: Eukaryota > Metazoa > Chordata > Actinopteri > Labriformes > Labridae > Scarus > Scarus forsteni. Next base: position 645,730 of record JAZDUH010000448.1, on the reverse strand, counting down.
TGACGTCACTTCATTCACACTTTTCATTCACAAACTCCTGAATGAACTTACGGCATAAGCGGAACGAATGGACGAGCCCCCAATTTGTCATGACCCGGCTCTAAAGCCTGACAAAGACGGAAAGATCGAACTCTGAACAGCTTAAATATTTTATTCTGGACCAATGTCCCAGCCAAAGTTTAAACACAACATAAAGACAACACAGGCGAAGGATGAGACGCCGAAGAGGAATGCCGACGTGGTGTGACCCCTCAGGAGGTATGCCAGAGAAGAGAATGAATGCTTGTGATCAGGGATCCTAAATACTCCACACCTGGGAGACCGGCCGCGTCAGCCCAGGGTGGAGGAACTCCGTCCAACAGCATTGCTCCTGCAGAGACAGACAAGAAAACAAACCACAACAGCAGGCCCTGCTGGCAGGAGGGCCGTCACAGTCTCCCACAATGAAACTTCTTTTCCCCGGGTTTTTCATTTTGATATCAATGTTACATTTAGCTATCGTCTTTTTCTTGTTCAACTGCGGGTGGCATCCAAAGTCAGAGGAGCTATACCACCACCTACTGTGCAGGAGTGTTGTATTTCCATGAGGAAAATAAGAGTATATTTACTATAAACTAAATTCTGTTCAATGTTTTCCAAACTTTAAAAACTTCTTTTTATTCTTTTTCCAACTTTAAACTTTCGCCACAAGAGGGAAGTGACAAATGCCTAAGATTTCACAAATTGCAGTTCAGATTAATGTTTTTGAATAAACTAACATATAGACGTGTTAGCTAATACATTTTATAGATTTTAAAGTAAATTAGAACAGTGTCTCGTTCCATGGTTGTAATTGATTATACCTCCATAGGAAAAACCACCACAGTCCTGTCAACTCTGCCAAACTTCCTAGTGATGTCAGCTCCCATCGCAAACATGGTCAAGTAAATATATATTTATACATGAATTACAATACTGAGTCTGGTCTCAACTTGTTCTATTGTGCAGTGTCTTGAGAAAACATTTGGCATGAACGAAATGACACAAACAAAGATTGATTGTTGTCACCACAAAGACAAAAGAAGAAAAAAAGACAGAAACATATTTGAAATATGTCAGAAAACACAAAGATGTTAAAAAAGTGTTGGCAGATATTCTTTCAATAAAATAGAAATCATAACTTGAGGAGAATAGTTTGACCCTCTGACTCCTCCCACTGATAATAACCTAACCAATGAAATGATCCTGATCTGTGAAGTGGAGATAATGAAGGTTCTCAAACTGAACTATCAGCACAATCAGCTCAGTGTTGAGGATTCACAGCTGTGAAGAACAGCAGCTGCTTTGCTCTGATTTGATTTCAGAGGAACAACATTTCACATCTTCAGTCTGATTGGCTGGAACATCTCCAAAGACATGCTGATTCACCTCTTTATATTCATCTCTTATTTTATAGGTGAGTCTTCATATTGATATAGATCTATCATTTCAACCAGCTTTTCACAACAACTCATCTGTCCAACATTTCACAAGAACAGCTTTATCTCTGTGAGCTCAGATTTACTGGGACAGAAACAGACCATTTTCTTTAATCCATCTCAAAATGACAAATCTTCATTTTACAGCCCTGGGCTCCATGAACACCATCAACCCAGAAAGAGCTGAAGAAAATGTTGCAGAGGGACAAAACATCAACCTGACCTGTACATATGAGGGTTTGATCACCAACATCCAGTGGTACAGACAATACCAGAGATCCAGACCAGAGTTCCTGCTCTACATCATGGAGGACAAAACCATTCATCCAACAGTTTCTGATTTCACAGCTCACATCAACAAGGAGAAGAAAGAAGTGAAACTAGAGATCATCTCTGCTGCTCTGTCTGACTCTGCTGTGTACTACTGTGCTCTGAGGCCCACAGTGACAGGAAACACCAAAACTCTGAACAAAAACCTCTGGACTTGAAGATACTCTGGAACATCCACTAGAGGGAGTCATGCTCTGCTAACCAATGGTATTTTGGGATTCAGGCTTGATCTTCATCATTTGACAAAACAAAGCAACTCCATCTGAGTCTCCTCCCTCTGACTGCAGAGATGTTTGATGACAGAGAACTGATTGAGCTGAGAACATCAGAGCAAACTAAACTGATTCATACTGATCCTTCAGTCTCACCATCTCACCTCTGCACACATGGACAAACTCACTCTGATACTGATCTTCTCAGCTCTCACAGGTATGTGGATGATGATCAGTGCTGGATGACGTTTGATGACAAAGTTTCATTGCAGTGCAATCTGATAAATAGTATAAAACCTGCAGAAAGGAGGAGGAATCACTACTGATCAGGATTTTTGTTCTGAAGATCATCATCTAAAATACTCACAACAAAGTTTTGCATCTCATGAACCTTGTTTGTCTCATCACTTCTTTTTTTTATCCACTTCAGGACAAACAGCTGCAAACAAAATCTCTCCTGTGGAAAAAGAAGTCATAAGGACAGAAGGAGAATCTGTCACACTTGGATGTCACTATGAGACAAGTCAGAGTGTTTACCTTTACTGGTACAGACATCACTCTGACCTTCAGGCACCTCAGTTTATACTCTTCAAAGGAGCACGAGGATACACAGGCTCATATATCCCAGACCAACGATATGGATCCCAGACCTCTGACAGCTCCACTGTGCTGACCATCACAAAGCTAACCCTGGCAGACACAGCTCTCTACTACTGTGCTTTAGACACACAGTGATACAAAGTGTAGAAGAGGCTGTACAAAAACCTGAACACAGATATCTGACTACTCTTCAAAGAGGAGGGAAGTGGGATTCAAACCACAGCTTCATGTCAGATGGATTCTGATGATTCCTGTTTTATCAGACTCTCTGTGGTCACAGCTGCTGTTCAGACTCTGTTGATCACTGTTGAATATAAACTGTCAGTCGTCTGAATAAGACAGTGGTGTGAATGACAGGTGTCTGTGTGATCAGGCTCCTCCTCTAATCCTCCATCTTAGTGTTGATGTGGACCAAACAGAAAGACCATAGCCACAAACCCAGGATGTTTGTGATGAGGCTTGCGGTGTTTTCAACTCCCTTTCCACCAGTAGTTGATGATGAAGACCTGAAGACCTTGGAGAAGTTTGTGGTCATGAAATACAAGTAAGTTAGGGGTAGATCAAGGCAGTAAGGGGTAAGTTTAGGCATGTGTATTTAGTTAAAGTTAGGTTCAGGCAAGATGTTAAAGCAAAGGTTAGGTTTAGGGTAAGGGATGGGGTAGGGGTAGGGAACCCTATCCCGCAAGATAATGAATCCCAGGGGCAAGTTAGGGTTAACTATCTCTACGCATGTGTGACTGGGAGGCATGAGAGTGTAGTCCTGGGACTGCTGCCTGCAAGGCTGCAGCAGGACCCTTCTCCCTATTTTTGTAGTCTTGCAAAGACAATTCTAATTAACTTTGTGGCACTGTTGCAAAAAACTGACAGTCCTGAGAGTGTGGTTGCTCTTGAGAGTGCTGCCTGTGAGCCTGCAGCAGGATACTACTGCCCTGATGTGCTGTTTCACTCAATAATTTACTTTCAAATATTTATTTTGTTTTCGGTTTTGGATATTTATCCCCACATTGGATGGGTTATTTGAAAATCGAATATAAAGTGACAGCCCTATTTCAGAGAGTTGTCAGCAGCTGACCAAGCCTGGATGCAAGTCAGAAAGCTGCAGTCGATGCAAATGCTACTGCTTTGATCCAATCTGCACGGCACTGTGCAGCTGCAGATGTAAAGTTGTGGGGCATTGTGGTATAAGCCTACTTACCCAGGTAGCAACACAACTACTGAAAAACAATATGTCTTCCTACTTACATGTGAAAAAAAGGAAAAGACAAAAATGGAGAGACAAGAAAAAAGGGAAAAGACAAAAAAACTGCCTTGATGGGATCATCACCTTATCATGGTGTGGCAGTATGACTGTCTCCATGACCCCGAGAACAATGTCAGCAGGAGTCTAGTATTTATTATTGGACAATAAAAATTGCCCAATAATAAAATATATAAATACAGAAATAAATATTTGGATAAACCGTGGATGACAAGAGGAATTCAGAATGCATGCAAAAAGAAGAATATGTTATAGAAGCAATTTATTATAGAAAGAACAAAAGAATCTGAGCAAAACTATAAAAGGTATAAAAATAAACTTAATATTATTAGGACAAGTAGAAAGACTTACTATGGAACATTAATTAAGGAAAACAGATATTAAGGGCATATGGAATGAAATAACTAAGTCTGAAAATAAAGTGAGTCACCCAGACCACTTTGTTGTAAATGGCAAAGAGGTCTATAGTAAATCTAAAATAGTGGAGGGATTTAATAATTTCTTTGTTGAAGTGGGGCCAAAGTTGATGAGAGAAATTAATAATGCTGAACAGTCTGTTGCTGATGCAGACATCTGTATTGACAGTGTGAGAGATTCAGGATTTCTGGGAGCAGTGACACAAAATGTCATTATTTAGACATTACCTGTGGTGTCCCACAAGGGTCAGTAATGGGCCCTAAGTTGTTTATTTTATATATCAACAATATATACAAAGTGTCTGACCTATTAAAATTTAATGTGTTTGCTGATGACACCAATATTTAATGTACTGGAGAAAACCTCGAGCTGCTGTTAAATATGGTCCAGAATGAATTGTGTAAGCTGAAATGTTGGTTTGACAAAAACAAACGATCACTAAATGTTACTGAAACACAATTAATGGTGTTTGGAAATAGAAAGACGGATGGTATAATTGAGTTGGCAGTTGATGACACACTTATTGATAGAGTCTAAAGTAAGTTCTTGAGTATTCTGGTTGACCATAAGCTGTGCTGGAAACCATACATAAAATATTAGTGCTCAAAAATATCAAGGAGTATTGGAATAATTGGCAAAACAAAATATTTACTGCCACAAAAATCACTACGCACCCTCTACTGCTCCAAGATTCTGCCATAGCTCTCCTACTGTGCTGAAGTCTGGGGTAACACCTATAAGACCAATCTACAAAAGATCTGCACATGACAAAAAAGAGTTATCCGGATCATAAATCATTCTGGATACAGAGATCACACTAACCCTCTGTTTTCACAATCAAAACTGCTAAAATTTTATGACATAGTTAATCTGAAAACAGCTCAGGGGCTATATAAAGCACTGCACAATAATTTACCCGGTAATTTACAAAAAAAAATCAAAACCAGAGAGGGGGGCCATAATCTAAGGGGTGACCCTTATTTTCATTTGTCCCATCATTCACTCAACTTTTAAGTTTGTGCATTTCTGTTTGTGGAGTCAAACTCTGGAACAGACTGGATGTCACTTTAAAAATGTGCAGTAATATGCAAATATTTAAATTACACTATAGAAAAGTACTACTAAACTCATACAGGTAATTTAGTTATAACGTGGCCTTGGACGAAAACACTGATTACTATGAACATCTGTAAGTAATTATAGTCAGTAACTTAAAATGTAGTTTAGAACAGATATACTACGGGGAATTTTATAGTATTATGAGATGGATGTTAATGAATACTGTTGGCATTAAAATGGTTTGATTACATGAACACTGTATAAACAACATGTGGATTTGTATTATATGGAGATATAATGTATATAATGATTTCTCTGAAGTGCTTACTTATATTGAGGATGTTTGTTTGTTGTCATGGTGATTAATATGAAGAAGGAGGTTACTATTACCCATGAATTTACATTGTTTCCATGAATAATGACAGCTGGTATTGAGTTATAATTTAGTATTGTATTTGATTTGTAATGAAGGGGCAGAACTAAATAAACTTTTTGCTTCTTTCTGTTCATTCTCAAACTGTTTGCTGTGCATGTGTTTGCACTCACATGCTTAATTTGTTAATGTACTGTAACAGTACAGTTGGTTTACATATTACTTGTTGGATTGGTTGTTGTTGTTATTTCTTTATTTCCTTTTGTTTTCTTTTTTTAAGTTTGAGATGAATAAATAAATAAATAAAAATAAATAAATAGTACACCTGGCAGGGTGTCCCAAGCTGAACAGGTCTAAGAGCAGACACTAGACAAAGAGTTATCCCACAGTGCTATTACTACATATAATCTACACTTCTTTAACTGATGCTGGGCTTATTACACACCACTGATTTATGGTACAAGGAAGCCAGTGATTAAGTCCATGGGTCCAAATTCAGATACTACATCGAGAAAAATGTATGATTAGACACCAATATCATTCAAATAGGATATCTGTGCGGTTTAATTGCAAAATTCAATATTACTGTATATTTTAATGGCCGCCATCTTAAAAAATGGCCACCATCATGAATTTGTAGATGGCTAATGGGTTTTATCAAAAATCAATCCCAAAGGAGTATGTGTGCCATTATTGGTGCTTGTCTCCACAACTGAATGATTATTATACTTATCTGCCCCACTAACCTGACTGTGGTTGGGTTCAACAGAATTCCTAATTTACCACGTCTTAATTAGAGTTTGAACTCTGCTGATTTGTATTCTCAAAGCCTTGGATATCTTTATGTCCCTGTACTGTTTTCCTCAGATCAAACACTTATTCAGAACCTTTGACAATTCTTTTGGTTTCCCCATGACTCAACATGCAGAAGTGTCAGAGCAGCACTGGATAAAAGATAAAGGGTGAGTGAGGAATTTTTCTGTGTTTAACCCTTCTTTAGCTTAAATAAATCCTTTCTTTATGCTAATGTGTGTTGCTTTTTAGGGGACCTTTTTGAACTCATTGAAATTTTGTTTTCCATCCTATGGCATGTTGAAAAGCACAGACAGGAAACCTTTGTATACAGATGCTGCTCTGAGCAGGGCAAAAACAGAAGCTGTTAAAAATCCCCAGCCCAAAGATGCCTTGACCAAGTGTCTCAGAGACTTTGTTTGGGCCCCTGAATATCAGCCCCAGAGTGTTCCAGCTCTTCAGCTCAAGAAGTTTAAGTCTGAGAACCAGCAGAAACCAGACCCTCCTTCTGTGAACCTGGTGGATACCCTGTAGTGATAATGATAAATTAAAGGATGCATGTGTGAAAATGGCTCTTAAGACAGTCAGCTGAGAGCCTTTATCCAACAACTGTGATCCTCCACTAGAGGGCCACATCATCAAGAAGGAACTGAGCTACCTCAGCACTGACATCAATCTTTCAGTAGAAGATAACTGCTGCTGTGAGGAGAACTTTCCTCACACTGAATGTTGAACATCAGCTAGTTCCTCCTGTTGATCTAAACCTTGTTGTAGAGATGGAACATTGGCTGTGGATCATTCTGACTGCTCTGCTCTTCTATGGTAAGAGACTACAAACAATACCTCATCACGTTGGACATGTCAATCAATCTGATCTTTTAATTAAAACTGAATCTACATTTATGCATGAACACATGTGAATGTGACAAAAGAAATGTAATTGTCAGTCAAAATCTTCTTGATGAGTGAAGATTGTCCCATACCTGCCATCTTCACTGGTTTGTCACCACTGAGTATTAAATGAAAACCTTGAAGCATGAATCTAAGTGTATTTCTCTTTCAGGTGTCAGCTGTGAAGATCTCACTCCACTGAAGAATGAAGAGTTCAGTTTAGAAGACAGCTCTGTTACTCTGTCCTACAGATACTCCAAACAAGCAACTGGTGGTGATTATTTCTTCTGGTATCGACAATATCCAGGAGAGCCTCCAGAGTTTCTTCTCTCTCATACAATATCAACAGCACTATCAAGTCCAAGACCAGGTTGGTCCTACAGTGTGAGTGAAGATAAAAAAGTCATGGACCTGCAGATCTCCTCTGCTGCTCTGTCTGACTCTGCTGTGTACTACTGTGCTGTGAGGCCCACAGTGACAGGAAACACCAAAACTCTGAACAAAAACCTCTGGAGGTAGGACTCCACAATACTCCACAACATCCACTAGAGGGAGTCCCATCCTCTCTAACTCCAGGTGAACATATCAATGAAGTCTTGACTGATGTCACCTAAAACACAGCTCTGATGAACCACTCCATCATAACACTGCAGAGGAGCCTCATCATGAACTTATTTAGTCCATCTTAAAAGACGACAAATCACTCCCAGCACGGAGCAGAGACTCACTGCAACACTCAGCATTTAGGTATTCAGAAGTTTAGAACCAGTTCAGTGGGGCCTGTAGTACAAAGCGGATTAGCTCTTGAGATAACTTCCTGGATATGTTTCTTTTCCCACTACGAATGTGGATCTTTTTATCAGACACGTTGTAACTGATGCTGAACACCAAACCTGGTCGGAGCAGGTTAAGTTCCAGGATAAGCTCATGGGGTGTGACAGACCACTGACCAATCGGTTCTCTCGGGCGGGCATGAAAGACCACACAGTCACCAATTTGCTGTCTTGGAAAATGGCTTGCCCATTTCTGCCAACCGTTAGTGTCGGTCCTGAGAATTTTAAGATCTTAAATGAGCATTTTTTCATGACCTAAGTAATCTTGATTGTATTTCTCAATCAAATCAAATCAAACTTTATTTATAAAACACTTTTCATACATTAAAATGCATCACAAAGTGCTATACATGTTAAAAACACACACACACACACATGATTTAAAAAGTGTGATTTTAAAATCGTGAGTACAGAGGAGGCAGGTTTGAGCCTTTTGATAAAAGTTTGTCTCCTGAGCCTTAGGATCAATAATTAAAACTTCACTTTTGTCCTCTCATGAGCTGTAGGAAGTTTCTGCCATCCAGGATTTAATGTCTAAAATACAATTAAAAGGCATCAATGGGCCTTGTGTCATCAGGAGACATGGATATGTAGAGCTGTGTATCATCAGAATAACTGGAACATAATACCATACCTGCTGTGCTCCCAAAAGCATCCATTAAAAAGTACAGGGCCCAAAATGAGCCTTGGGGACACCACATTTCATTTCATGGGTCCTTGAGGAGCATGTGTCCAAGCTACCAGAAATTTTCTATCTGTGAGATAAGAACTGAACCACTAAAGGGCAGTACCAGAGGCCTACAAGGTGTTTTGTCTATTTAATAGAAATCGTGTATGAAGGCAGCGCTTAGATCCAGTAGCACAAGGACTATGAGCTTGTGCAAGTCCAGGTTACCTAAAATCATTAACAATTTTTTAGTAGGGCAGTCTCTGTACTGTGGTTCGTCCTAAATCCAGATTGAAATTTCTCAAAAATTGGACGTTTATTTAAAAAATCATTCAACTGCATAAAAACAAGTTTTCTAAAATTTTGCTTAAAACTAAGTTGGACACTGGCCTGTAGTTATTAAAAACATCAGGATCCAAATTTCTTCTTCAGAAGGGGTCTCCGCTGCGTTTAAGGGCAGCAGAAACAACCTGTCTGAAGAACAATTCACCATATTTAAAAGCTCAACTTCAAGGAAACTATAAAATTGATTTAAAAAGTGATTTGGAATAGGATCTAAAAGGCAGGTTGTTGGTTATACTTGGGAGAAAACTCTACCAAGCAATTCAGCATCAACCAGTGCAAAACTGTCAGTGTTTCCTCAGGTAAAAACAGGCTTTCTAAAGGTATTAAAAACAGTATTTTGATCAGATAAAATAGAAGATCTATAAAATCAATTTTACCCTGAAAGTCTTCACAAAGGAGTCTGAAGTAGTACGGTTTCTGTTAAAACAGGGTTGATTAAAAGATCAATGGTGCTAAAAATAATTTTTGGGTTGTCTTTGTGTTCACTGATTATTTTTTGTGAAATATGTAGATCTTGCATGCCTGAGAGCATTGTTGTTTATTTTTAGTTGCTCACAGTATATTTGGTGATTAATGGTTATCTTATTTTTCCTCCATCTCTGCTCAGCTACCCTGCAATTTCTTTTTAATTTTTTAATTTCCTCATTTCTCCACGGAGGTGTGCGGCTAGGCAGTGCCTTTTATTTGTCAGTGGAGCTACGAGATCAAGTGTTGATTGCAGTTTGTTAATAAAATGTTCAACAATAAAATCACAGGATGTAGGTGTAGGAGCTTGAGGATGCTTACTTAAAATTTCAATAAAATTTGCAGACACTTCTGAGGTAAAATAGCACTTCCTGACAGTTCACACCGAGGTCTCCCGTTGAACAAAACTGGTGATATTAAAAAACACACAATAATGGTCTGACACAGCCAAGTCAACAACAGAGGACACACTGGCTGTTAGTCCATAACTAAGGACTAAATCCAGTGTGTGTTCTCTCTCTCGTGACTTGGCTGTGCCACATGTTGATTAAAATCTAAGTAGTTAAGTAAATTCAAAAACTCTTTTGCCATGGCATCAGATGGATTATCTATGTGTATGTTAAAATCACCAGATATAATAATAAAATTGTAAGTGGCATGGATTATGGATAAAAACTCAGAAAATTCAGTGATAAAAGCAGCATCATTTTTTGGTGGTCTGTAAGCAGTGATGCACAGGATTGTGGGACTGTTAAAAACAACTGCATGGTGCTCAAAGGTGGTGGACTGATCAAATTTTATTTCTTTGGTTCTTAATGAGTTTTTAACTATCGATGCAGTACCACCACCTTTCCTGCCACTTCTCAGGGAGAATGTAAAGTTAAAATTTGGCGGGGAGGCCTCAGTGAGAATAACTGGTGCATCTGTACCCAGCCATGTTTCAGTTAAGAGCAAACAGTCTAACTTATCTAAAATCAAATCGTGGATAATAAAAGATTTGTTTAAAAGGGAACGGACATTTAAAAGTGCCATGTTGATGGTGACAGGTGAGTTACAGTCCGTATTGGTGGGTTGTTGATGTTTTGGGAGAGGCCTGAGGTTATTGAAGTTCCCAGAATAAGCATGATGGAGTCTGGTTATGTGACCGTGAGTGATAATAACAGGGATTGATGAGTGGTTGGTGAAAACAGGGGGCCCAAGTCCAGTATTGTGACTGTCAGAGGTGGAACTTAAAACATAGGGAGTGGGACCAGGGGGACATCATTCAGGGGTGGACAGTTCAGTTTGTGTATGTTTGGGGTGATGGGATGACAGTGAGGGGAGTGAGTGTTGTAGACCATAGGCCAGGTTGGCAGACAGCACACAGGCCCCAGCTCTGTTCAGGTGGAGGCCATCTGTGCTAAAAAGATGTCCCCTCTCCCAAAACGCATCAAAGTTATCAACAAAGCCTACTCTGCGGGTGCTGCAGGCTGAGGAGAGCCAGGTGTTCAGGCTAAGTAGCCTGCTGAAGCGGCAAATGCCCCTGCCACCGGTGGGGGTGCACTCAGCACTCAGCTGGTGCTGCTGGAGTTTATTAAAAAGCAGGATGAAGTCACACTTTAAAAGCTCGGACTGTTGTCTGGAGTTGTCGTTGGTTCCCACATGAATGATGATCTTGTTTACCTGCAGGTGAGAAGTGAGGAGGTCTGGGATTTTCTCAGTTATGTCAGAGACTGTGGTGCCAGGGAAACAGAGGGTGAACACCCCCTCAGACGGACGTTCCTGATGAGGGAATCCCTGATAAGAGTGTTGAGGTCAGTTGTCCGCGGTGAGCAGCCGGCTCGGCGACCCCGTCATCCCCATAAGGAGCCCGGAGGTGAGGGCTCCTTGTGTGCCAGCGCACCACATCCCTGAGGAGTCGCTTTCGATGAGACGAGGGGCGGGAGGATGGAGGCGAGCGGCCTGGCACCGCATGGTCCGGCACCGCACAGTCTGGCACCGCACGGTCCGGCACCACACGGCCCGGCACCGCACGGCCCGGCGCCACACGGAACGATGCTGCACAGCCCGATGCTGCACAGCCTGGTGCTGGAATCCGCCCCCTGAGGCACTGGCAGCCCTGAGTGTGGGGAAGGCTGTGGTGTCTGTCAGCGGGGGCACCGCGTCCGTCAGCTGGGAGACGTCGGGATCAGCAGGGCCCAGGACCGCCGGCTTTGAGCTCATGGACAGAGCCGAGAATTTGTTGGTGAGGGTGATGCCGACGGAGGGGGAAACCCCGCATGGAGCCCTGCCAGGAGCCCGCTTCCGACTTTGGACAGCCATTTCAGACCAGAGGGTCCCACCACTTGGAGTAGAGCAGGAGGGCCGCTGACAGGTGGAGGAGGAAGGCTCCCAGATATAGGAGATTGTGTTAAATGTGTACATAACATTATCTTAAATCAATCAAAGGTCCCTGAATTAAATGAAACAGAAATGTGGTAGGCGTTGTTATATCTGAAAAAGTTTTATCCTTGTCCAAACAATCGATATTGCATTGTATTGTCATGAAACTGATGATTTTCCCACCTAGCTGTAATCTGTTTGTAGAGACAAGATTCAGGCTTCAACACAGAAGATCAACACTGTGAAGATGCTGGATTATCACACTGTTATACAAGGACCCAGATATCCACCTGAGGGCGCCCCCGACATCAAGACAATGAACTTCCTAAACACTGAACTTTACTTAAACAAAATCTGCTGCTGTGAGGAGAACTTTCCTCACAATGAATGTTGAACATCAGCTAGTTCCTCCTGTTGATCTAAACCTTGTTGTAGAGATGGAACATTGGCTGTGGATCATTCTGACTGCTCTGCTCTTCTATGGTAAGAGTCTACAAAAAGAACCTTGTAACATTGAACATGTTAGTCAGTCTGATCTTCAGATGAAAAACTTGAAACAGCCATAAATGCAGGAACACATAAAATGTGTCACAGAAACACAGCTTTTCATGTCGATTGACTATTGATGGAAAAACCTTAAAGCATGAAGTCTAAGTGTATTTCTCTTCTTTCAGGTGTCAGCTGTGAAGATCTCACTCCAGTGAAGAATGAAGTGTTCAGTTTAGAAGACAGCTCTGTTACTCTGTCCTACAGATACTCCAAACAAGCTGCTTTTGATACTTATTTCTTCTGGTATCGACAATATCCAGGAGAACCTCCAGAGTTTCTCATCTCTCACACAATATCTGGAAAATTAACAGATTCTGGACCACGTTGGTCTGCAAGAGTGAGTGAAGATAAATCTGTGATCCACCTGCAGATCTCCTCTGCTGCTCTGTCTGACTCTGCTGTGTACTACTGTGCTGTGAGGCCCACAGTGACAGGAAACACCAAAACTCTGAACAAAAACCTCTGGAGAGGAGAAAACAATGCACCACAACATCCACCAGGGGGAGTCAGTTACCATTTAACTTAACAATCTTTAATGCATACTGTATTTTGGTGTGAGAGAGATGAAGCCTGTCCCTGTTCTGTCGAAAGAACTAGAAATCAAAGCGATTCAGTCAGTTCATCATCAGGAGGAGTCTTAAGGACACCACTGAAGCCAATCCATGGATGCATTCATAATGTTAAACCCTCTAAACTAAACTTTGGATCAACCTACTGACAGAGAGGCTGAGTTCAGACAGGATTTTCCAGTTATCTCTATATAGTCTGACTGTGCACCATCCAGCCCTCACTGTGACTTTGCCCTGACCAATGGCATGTGTCATCACCCACTGGGTGCATTGTTACAGCACTGCTCAGTGGAGTGCAGCTCTAAGCAGCCTGAAAGACAAGATCAAGAGAGGTGTACACTTTCAAGAGGTAGCTGTGGAATCAAGACACAGCAGGAAGAGCAATCATGAAAACTGATGAGGGATTGAAAATGGCATCTTCTGAAAATACCTGCATCATAAAATTCCAGAAAAACTGGTGTGGCTGGGGGGGTCCGGCCTTACTGGCCATCACTCTTTTGCAGGGGACCCATCTCTATCATGTCGGGTGGTGTTGGCGGCTGTTGGATGCGACTGGGCTTCAGTGCCTGCAGGTGGAGGCCTGGGCCGGTGCCCGGGGGTCGGGTGGGCCCTGCTGGGTCGTGTATCCCTTGGTGCGCTGTGGTGTAGGATCCATCGGACTGTGGGCTGCTGCTCTGTGCAGGTGGACTGGGGCCCCACTTGGGCTTTTTTGGGGCGGTCTCCAGTGCTTGTCATGGCCTCAGCGCTTCTGGGGGGCAGGACGTGACTCGACCCCGCTACCTAATGCCTACATCCTTACCCACCTGGCCTTGATGAAGCTGTGGAGGACTACATAAACGAGGAGAAAGCTTGACCAACAGCTACACCACCCTGGATTATACCAATGTCCATTATGTCCAAGGCCAGAAGTTCTAAGAAAAATCTAAACTACTTTTGAAATAAAAGAACTCCAGTCCTCATGAAGTGATTTTTTTTCATATGTCAACTTATTGTTCCTGAGGCCGTTTGATAATCCAGGCTGTGAAGATGTTTATTTAGCCTGTAAAAACTGTCTGCTGCCCCTCACATTGTCATGCAACCAGTCTCTAGTGGGCATTCAAGGAGCTGCAGGAGTGAACACATCATGAACGTCTAAAAAGGGCCTGAGCACCTAAGATTCAAACAAGAGACCATCTCACTGTGAGACACCATCTTAACCACTTGACTTCAATTTAAAATCAAGCAACAGGACATAAAAGAGAAAAAGGTGCTTTAAAAACTGACAGAAAAACCAGAGATGGTAGTGAAGTGTTTTTCCTAATAAAAATCATAACTTTAGGAGAATTGTTTCACCCTCCTTTCACTCCTCCCACTGGTGATAACCTAACCAATGAAATGATCCTGATCTGTGAAGTGGAGATAATGAAGGTTCTCAAACTGAACTATCAGCACAATCAGCTCAGTGTTGAGGATTCACAGCTGTGAAGAACAGCAGCTGCTTTGCTCTGATTTGATTTCAGAGGAACAACATTTCACATCTTCAGTCTGATTGGCTGGAACATCTCCAAAGACATGCTGATTCACCTCTTTATATTCATCTCTTATTTTATAGGTGAGTCTTCATATTGATATAGATCTATCATTTCAACCAGCTTTTCACAACAACTCATCTGTCCAACATTTCACAAGAACAGCTTTATCTCTGTGAGCTCAGATTTACTGGGACAGAAACAGACCATTTTCTTTTATCCATCTCAAGATGACAAATCTTCATTTTACAGCCCTGGGCTCCATGAACACCATCAACCCAGAAAGAGCTGAAGAAAATGTTGCAGAGGGACAAAACATCAACCTGACCTGCACATATGAGGGTTTAATCAACAACATCCAGTGGTACAGACAATACCAGAGATCCAGACCAGAGTTCCTGCTCTTCATCATAGAGGAAGGAACAATTCATCCAACAGTTTCTGATTTCAGAGCTCACATCAACAAGGAGAAGAAACAAGTAAACTAGAGATCATCTCTGCTGCTCTGTCTGACTCTGCTGTGTACTACTGTGCTCTGAGGCCCACAGTGACAGGAAACACCAAAACTCTGAACAAAAACCTCTGGACTTGAAGATACTCTGGAACATCCACTAGAGGGAGTCATGCTCTGCTAACCAATGGTATTTTGGGATTCAGGCTTGATCTTCATCATTCGACAAAACAAAGCAACTCCATCTGAGTCTCCTCCCTCTGACTGCAGAGATGTTTGATGACAGAGAACTGATTAAGCTGAGAACATCAGAGCAAACTAAAGTGATTCATACTGATCCTTCAGTCTCACCATCTCACCTCTGCACACATGGACAAACTCACTCTGATACTGATCTTCTCAGCTCTCACAGGTATGTGGATGATGATCAGTGATGGATGATGTTTGAGGACAATATTTCATTTAACTTCCTCAACTAAACTTTCTTTCTTCGTCATCAATCCAACACTCACATGTTTCTTTAACAGCTCACTGAAGCTTTTGTTACTGTTTTACAGAATGTTTGGCACAGAAAGACAACGTGCTGCAACCAGAAGGAGATGTGTCTGCCACTGAAGGAGAGACAGTAACTCTTGACTGTCAGTACAACAGCACAGCAACAAATAATTATCTCTACTGGTATAAACAGGACAGAGACAACAGGCCAGAGTTCCTCCTCAGCAGATTTACATTTGGAGATGGAGAAACAGTGAAGGAGTTTGAGGAGAGATTTTCATCCACACTGGATAAAACCAAAAGATCAGTTCCTCTGAAGATCCAGGAGCTTCATGTGTCTGACTCTGCTGTGTACTACTGTGCTCTGAGGCCCACAGTGACAGGAAACACCAAAACTCTGAACAAAAACCTCTGGAGGTAGGACTCCACAATACTCCACAATATCCACTAGAAGGAGTCCCATCCTCTCTAACTCCAGGTGAACATATCAGTGAAGTCTTGACTGATGTCACCTAAAACACAGCTCTGATGAACCACTCCATCATAACACTGCAGAGGAGCCTCATCATGAACTTATTTGAACACACCTCCCTGACATGCTCGTCCCTGTTTACGAGTCAATCGAGTAATTCTCAGCGATGAAATTAAAAACACCCCTTTAATATAAACTATTTCTGTTTTAGTGCAAATAAAAACTGAATTTGGTCACATTAAATATGTGAACACCTAAACAGTCATCTCTGGGTTACTGGTTCATGTTATTTCTGTAGTTCAACATGGATCATTGATGTCTTCATGACTCAGGAAA
Organism: Scarus forsteni; assembly: GCA_036419115.1. Lineage (NCBI taxonomy): Eukaryota > Metazoa > Chordata > Actinopteri > Labriformes > Labridae > Scarus > Scarus forsteni. The sequence goes on along the minus strand of JAZDUH010000448.1, from coordinate 629,290 downwards.
ACTTTTCGGTCCAAAAGTCCTGTAAATAAAGCACAGCTGAATTCTTTCCACACTGACTAGATCCTCCTGTTCAGAAAGGCTGGTTTGGTGGGCGGTCACCTTCATATATTGATGAGTCAGAGCAGTTTACACATGATCCCAGTCATAAAAACATTCCAACCATTGATTTATGCCAGATACAACACAGTTATAACAGCGATACCGGTGCCCCCTTAAGTCACAGGTTAACCCAAAACATGCTAACCACTGCAGGGCTGCTGAAAATTAGCCTACCTTCCAGGCTAATGTAGGCAGAAACTCAGGTGTAATAGGGTGGGTAAAGGACCAAGTATATTCAGCTAACTGTAAAACTTCTCGTCATGAACACACAAACTCTGAATTCATGCTGATTACAATATAACAGCCAGTTGATTCCCCGAAACATCACAGTCTAACACACAACATAACCGAGCCTACCGTCTGGGCTAACATGAGCAGAAAATGAGGGGTAATGGGGTGGGTTAAGGACTGATTATCAAGCCAACTGTTAAACTCCTCTTGACTAATGTAGGAATGTTCATATGTTAAAGTTTACTCTTCAGACTTCAAACAAATAACGTGAACACTGACAAACGTGAAGATATCCCTGCTGTTAGCTTTACCTCATAGCATTGAGCATAATAAATATTACACGGCATTGAAATACTCACATCCAGGTTTTAGCCGACTGTAGCTGCTCATTCCCGTCAAAAATAAAACAAAGCCACTGGGCCCTTTGGTCCTCTGAGGCTGGTAGCCTACATGTGGACATTTTCTTGGAAGTTTTTTTCCCTGTTTCTGGTGAAGAAAGAAATAGAGACTTCTTGCTGGCTGACATGATTTCATTTCCTTTGCAAAGAAAAAGTCAGTTATCACATGAGTTGGTCGAATGAAGAAGGACCCAGACTCAAGGGAAGATCAGGGTTGAAGTACCTTTGGAGACAAATGGGATACAACAAATGGGATACACCAAATAGGAAGAAAGGGCACTGTCCAGACATGGTAAAAACAATAGCAGACAAAAGACTTACTATTTACATGGAGATGTCAATGATCTTTGATCAAGGAAACAAGGATGGGTGGGGGTCAGCCTGAGCTGAAGGTGTCAGGAGGGGAAGCAGATCTGAGGGACATCCTCTGAGGTAGACTTCATAACCTTGTCTGCTGAGGAACACAATTAAGGAGATAAAAGGGCAAAGTGTGGAGATAAAAGGATTTTGAACAAAAGTCTGGCAGTACATAAGGTGGGGGTAAGTTGTCAAAAAAGGACCTGGTTTCATGGTGAGGGTCAGGGAGTGGGTCAAGGTGGGAACACAAAGGTAACTTGTGTCTTGGTGAGGGGAAGCATATGTGAGGGACGCCCCTTAAGGTAGACTTCATAACCTTGTTTGCAGAGAGGAGCCACAATTTTTCATCATAACAGAAATGTGGCTGTTTTCAGCCAACAAGTGAGCAGTGACAGCTTCTGATCTTAGACATGCTGAACACCAATTTCTCACTAAGAGTATAAACAACATGGCTGCATATTGCAGAGGAATCTGTCCAGCAGGGGGATGATGGGTATACTTAGGTAGACCAATCAGGATAGGTATGCATATCAAAAATATAATGTTGTGTAACAGTATATCCACAGACTCAACAGCTCGCCAAATACCATGAGTTTACATTCATGCAGCCTAATAAATAGGTTTTGCTGTCTTACATTACATCTTGTGGCTGTGAGGAAGCCAAAAGACCCAAAGACCCAAAAATGTGTTCAAAGCCTTACAAAATAGTTTTTTTCATTATATGTTCCCATTTGTGATGGGCTTCAAACACGAAGGTCTGCGCACCACAAGCTGCTCCAAAGTCCATTTGATGAAGATAATCAGATGTGACATTTATGGTCCTTGACCTTCATCAGACACCTCGATGGTTTGTCATCATGAAGACTTGACTGTTTCACTGAGACACTGAATCAATCCAACATCTGAGTCTCCTCCCTCTGACTGCAGAGATGTTTGATGACAGAGAACTGATTGAGCTGAGAACATCAGAGCAAACTAAACTGATTCATACTGATCCTTCAGTCTCACCATCTCACCTCTGCACACATGGACAAACTCACTCTGATACTGATCTTCTCAGCTCTCACAGGTATGTGGATGATGATCAGTGTTGGATGATGACTGATGATGAAATAGTTTAATTGCAGTTCAATCTGATAAATGATAAAAAAAACAGCAGATAAGTAAGAATATCTGTCCTGATCAGAAAATTTGTTCCGAAGATCATCAGTCAAAATAATCAGAGCATATTAATGTCTTCTTTTGAACCTTGTTTGTCACATCCCTCCTTTTTTCATCCACATCAGGACAAACAGCTGCAGACAAAATCTTTCCTGTGGTCAAAGAATTCAGTAGAACAGAAGGAGAATCTGTCACACTCAGATGTCACTATGAGACAACGGAGCAGGACATTTATCTTCACTGGTACAGACATCACTCTGACCTTCAGGCACCTCAGTTTATACTCTGGAAAGGAGCAAGAGATAATGATGGAAGTGAACACATTCCAGACCAACGATATAGATCCCAGACCTCCAGCAGCTCCACTGAGCTGACCATCACAAAGCTAACCCTGGCAGACACAGCTCTCTACTACTGTGCTTTAGACACACAGTGATACAAAGTGTAGAAGAGGCTGTACAAAAACCTGAACACAGATATCTGACTACTCTTCAAAGAGGAGGGAAGTGGGATTCAAACCACAGCTTCATGTCAGATGGATTCTGATGATTCCTGTTTTATCAGACTCTCTGTGGTCACAGCTGCTGTTCAGACTCTGAGGGAGGATTCACATCAACATTCAGACAAAGACATTCAGTTCAACCTTGCCTTGACTGCTTTCCTCCAGTAGACCTTCTGGAGCTAATTTCTGTTGTCCACAAACCATCAACCTGTCCAAAAGCCCAGTCCTAACTGAGCTTTCAGAGTAGGTTGTTCCCTTAGTTTGGTCATCCATATGGGAAACAATCCATGTACAGTTGTGCTCATAAGTTTACCTACCCTGGCAAAATTTTTGATTTCTTAGCCACTTTTCACAGACTGTGAATGAGAACACAAAAAACTTTATTTTTCACTTGTGGTTATTGTCTGGATGAAGCCAGTCGTTATCAAACAGCAGTTCTTTAAATCATAATGAAAACAGAAACTAATCAAATGACCCTGATAAGAACTTTTCATAGCTCAGTTCTTAACACATTAATGAAAGCTTCATGTCTTTTGTTGTCATTGTAGATGAGCTATGTTATTTTCTTGGATGATCAGGATGCCTGTTTTCCTTGGCAGACAGCCTCCAGTTCCTGTAAATTACTTGGACTGTCTTGCATGAACTGCACCTTTGAGACCTCCCCAGAGTGGATTGATGATATTGAGGCCAGGAGACTGAGATGGTCACTCCAGAACCTTCTTTTTATTTTGCTGAAGCCATTCACAGGCCCACTTGGCCTTTTGGATCATTATTACGTTCAGACATTTTCCTCCAGTATTTTCTAAAAACATGCTGCATTCATCTTGACATCAAATTGGACAAAGTTTCCTGCTGTTGTAGCTCACACATCCCCAAAACATCAGGGATCCTCCTCTGTGTTTCACTGCAGAAAAGATGGACCTTCATTATTGGTCTTGTTGACTTCCTCCAAATTAACTTAGATAAATCCTTTCTTCATGTTAATGTCTACGTATAGTTCAGTCCTGTTTGTTTTTTTTGTTTGATTTTTCATACCTGACAGAGCTTACTGACCCAACAAGTGGCTCAGAGACTTTGTTTTGGCTCCTGAATGTCAGCCCAGAGTGGTCCAGCTCTTCAGCTCCAGAGTTTTACGCCTGAGAACCAGCAGACACCCGATTCTCCAAATAGTATCCCGCTGAAGACTCACACGCAGCACTCTCAAGAGCAACCGCAATCTCAGGACTATCAGTTTTTCACAACAGTGCCACCCAGTGAATTGGAGTTGTCTTTACAGGACAGCAGAAATAGGGGTAAGTTCAGGCATGTGTATTTGGTAAGTTAGGTTTAGGCAACTTCTTAAACCTGAGGTTAGAGGTTAGGTTTAGGGAAAGGGATGGGGCAGGGGTAGGGATCTCTATTCCACCAGATGATGAATCCCAGGGGCACAGGTTAGGGTTAACCGTCTCTGCACATGTGCGACTGGGGGGCATGAGAGTGCAGTCCTGGGACTGCTGCCTGCAAGGCTGCAGCAGATCCCTTCTTGAATCTCATTCTGTCAACCTGGTGCATACCTTGTGTTTTTCTAATATATTGAAGGCCGCATGAGTGAAATGGGTCTGACGAGTAGGGTATAGAGACCGCAGTTTCAGGACCGCACATTCAGGATGCCTGGTTTCTCTGAACAGCGCCACTCACCTTAGGGGGCTGCATTACTTGTACAAAGAGACGACGAGGAGTATGACGACGAGCAACAAACTGAGAAGTGAGTACTGAGAAAGTTTTATTTGTTTGTCATTAAAAATTAAGTCCTTTGCATGAATTTAACTGAAAAATAAACGTCGGCTTAGCAAAGTATGTGATAAGTTTGCACAAGTTTAGCTTAGTGCAACATTAATGAGTTTATGAGAGGTTGTTGCAACTGTGTTAGCATGTTTAATATATCGTATTTAGCTAACACTATTTAATATCGCCATGTTGTCCTTTCGGCCAAGACTATTGTTTGATACAACTATTTTATTTAGCTTTTAGACAACTGTCATTTCACAATCAACAGGTAGGATTACCTAAAACTATGCAGCTGATTGTGGTCACTTATAATTAACCTCACCTGTATGATGCTGACTGTATATTAACATTTGTGTTGTGAAACCAAGGCGTGATTTGGAAAGCCCAACTGTGTCCTAATTGTCTGTGACTAATCATATTTCTATAATTAATTATAGTCAACTTAAAAGGATGATAAAAACCTCTCCTCTTTCTTGCAAATGTCAAAAAATCCACCTGCAGTTTAACTGATCTGCTTGTAATGTACGTTTTTCTTCATATTTATACTTTTTCAAATATCCCTCTTCTTACAATACTATATTTAGCATTTACATACAAGCTTTTTAAAGTTTCGGATCTTAATTAACAATGTTTGTGCCATGAACTTTAATCTTACGTAGTTTGCATTTGCTTTTCTAAATTTTCAGCAGTGTATTTAAGTGCATTCCAGCAGTCAGCATCCTCACTGTATTTTCACAGGAAAAACGATTTTCTAGATTTTCTGTGAAATTATTGGAATGTTTTTTGGTCTAATTATGTGATCTCTTTCTTTTAAAGATGCATAGAACTATCCAGGAAGGCAGAACATTGCCGGAAATCTCAAGATGTACTACATGCTGCAGACAATTTCATTGCTCATTCTGTCGCTCAACTGTGTTCCACCCAACGAAGTTAAGCAAAGTGAAAGTTCATTTGGAGAGCCATTTCAACAGAGCTATTCTCCATGAAGGTAACATTTGAGAACATTGTCACAGGAAATGCAAATTAAGTTACAAAGTGTCTGCATGAAATGCGTATTTGTTAGTGAATACTAATATGAGCTAATTTCTTGCCTGATCATAGCCCATACCAGTAAGCCAACCGATCATTTTACAATATTTTATTTTAAAAATAACTTCATATAACACGTAGTTCATGCAAATCCAAGGATCGACAGGGCTCTGATGAAGTGAGTAAAGATGGATGACTTAATTTTCCAAAGCTCTGAAGAAAGTAAATCTGACATCAGTATTACAATGAAAACAAACACTAACTCTGACTCTTCAAATGCTCATTTATTTGGTCATCCAGAAACTTCACAAACATACCGAAACTTTTATAAGATGTTGCCTCAAAATTGTAATTCAGCCCTTTGACATCATGTTTAAGTTCAACAACAATTTGAGTAGATATTTATCAGCATCAATATTTATCATACACCTTTATTAAAAATGAGTCTAAGACACACTTTTGAATGATATACTAATATAATAATTTATGTTTCAGGGTACACTGTTCACAGATGTGGGTTAAACTGACGACCACAGTGGCATTACAACTGCATCTACTAACAGTCTACAGTTTTACGTCAACAGGACTTCATTAATCATCTGTCTCTTTGCAATAAGAACACCTCGGCCGTAACTGCAACCATCCCAGCTCCAGCAATCACCACCATTACCACTCCAGTGGCCACCAGCAACCCAGCTCCAGCTCTATTTGTTCATTGTGTGGATAAAATAAAAATGTAGAGTCATTCTTGTTTCCTGCCTCTTTGTAACCTTTAAAATATCTGGTTGAAATATAGATAGGTCAGTTCTGTGTATCTCACACCAAATCATAACAGAAGTCTGTGTCTATTAAGTCACATTTTTACATGGAGGTCTGTATGTGCTTTCACTTTTTTCCTGAGTATCATGAGCTAATTCTGGTAATAATACAATTTTCAAGTCTTTGGAACTAAGGTCAATTTCATGGCGAAGTAGTGTTTGTATGGAATATGTATTTAAGTCTTTGGAAGAAAGTATTAATTGGGTGGAATCAACCTTTAAAATGGCGAATAATTAATCAAAATATGACTTGGCTGGAATCAGTCTTAACAATTAAAAAGAACGATTTTTCTTTTAGGTAGTATCAACCTTTAAAAATATAAATAATGAATCAAAATATTACTTAAGCCAGGGTCCTGAAATTGCGGTCCTGTAACCAGCCTCCAATGGGAGGGGGCGCTGTGGCAAAAACACCAGGGTCCTAGAACTGCGGTCCTGAAAGTGCAGCCTCCAGGCCTGCAGGGACATAATATTGGGACTTGAAGATACTCTGGAACATCCACTAGAGGGTATTACCAATGGTATTTTGGGATTCAGGCTTGATCTTCATCACAAAACAAAGCAACTCCATCTGAGTCTCCTCCCTCTGACTGCAGAGATGTTTGATGACAGAGAACTGATTGAGCTGAGAACATCAGAGCAAACTAAAGTGATTCATACTGATCCTTCAGTCTCACCATCTCACCTCTGCACACATGGACAAACTCACTCTGATACTGATCTTCTCAGCTCTCACAGGTATGTGGAAGATGATCAGTGTTGGATGATGTTTGATGACAAAGTTCCTTCTGATAAATAACATAAAACCTGGACCTAAGAGCAGGAATCTCTGTCCTGATCAGGATTTTGGTTCTGAAGATCAACAATCAAGCAATTCAGAACAAAGTAATGTCTTCTCTTGAACCTTGTTTGTCTCATAACTTCTTTTTGTCGTCCACTTCAGGACAAACAGCTGCAGACAAAATCTTTCCACTGGCCGAAGAAGTCAGAGGAACAGAGGGACAATCTGTCACACTCAGATGTCACTATGAGACAACAACAAATAATGTTTGGCTTTACTGGTACAGACATCACTCTGACCTTCAGGCACCTCAGTTTATACTCTGGAAAGGAGCACGAGATAGGGATGGAACTGAACACATCCCAGACCAACGTTATAGATCCCAGACCTCCAGCAGCTTCACTGTGCTGACCATCACAAAGCTAACCCTGGCAGACACAGCTCTCTACTACTGTGCTTTAGACACACAGTGATACAAAGTGTAGAAGAGGCTGTACAAAAACCTGAACACAGATATCTGACTACTCTTCAAAGAGGAGGGAAGTGGGATTCAAACCACAGCTTCATGTCAGATGGATTCTGATGATTCCTGTTTTATCAGACTCTCTGTGGTCACAGCTGCTGTTCAGACTCTGAGGGAGGATTCACATCAACATTCAGACAAAGAAATTCAGTTAAACTTTACTCTGACTTCATTTCCTCAATAAAACTTCCGAAATTAAATTCTGTTTTCTCCTCCTCCAAACCATTAACACGTCCTTTAGACTTGATCCAGACTGATATCAAAGGAGGTCTTTTCCTTAGTTTGTTCAGCCTCTTTTAAGACAATCAGTAGATCTTAATCAACAGGCTATGTGCCACAGTCCTTTAAAGGAGACATATCATGCTTGTTTCTCCTTTTCACTATGCCAGACTAGAATGCCTGTAAAATATTTCTGCCCTCAGTACAAGTCATTTAGTTCCTTCATTGCCCCACATTAATATTCTCAAAATCCTCATTTTAGGCCACCAACAAGGTCTTGTTGAGACGCTTCGTGTCAAGGAATGACCTAAAGTTACCTCGCAATGTCACAGCCCTTTGTGCTCTGATTGGTCAGTTCTATTGGGGGTAGAGCCAGCCTGTCCTTCTTCTTCTACTGTATTTTCCAGCAGGCTCACAGCAGTGACCGCGTATTGAGTCCCCCTATGGACCAGAGCTGGTAATGAGGGACAGTTAACGAGGGAGCTATATACTGCTGCTGGTGGATGTGTTCCTCGGTGATGGTTTTGTGACTAACAGACATCACAGAGGAGGAAGTGTTTTATCAGATTACTCCAATAAAAAGAAAGGTACCTCGTGATGTCACAACGTTTGAAATCTCGTGGACATCTCGCAATGACCTATTTTCAGAGGCATCAAATCTCGTTCTAGGATATCAGAAAAAATACAATATCTCATTTTTTGAAAATTAAGGGGTGTAAGGTCTTGTTTTCAAATTTATTATGTTATATGTAAGTATTAAATCATGCATCAGCATGATATGTCCTCTTTAAATGTTTTTGCGCATTCATAAATGTTTTTGCGTATTTTGAAATGTTTATTCTCATTGACCTTCAGGGCCACCGTACTTTATCACCCGGGAACATGCTTCAACATAAATTAAAGGAATTACTCCGTATTACAGGGACTGCTTCTAATTGGTTCAAGTCCTATTTATCTGACAGATATCAGACTGAACACCTGAACAATAAGTCTTCTAAGGTCACTAAAGTCAGTTAAAGAGTTCCTCAATGTTCTGTACTCGGTCAGATTCTCTTCTTTTCATATATGTTTACCTTTGGTGACGTCATTAGGAACTACTCCACACATTTTTTTTTTTTTATGCTGACTATACTCAACTGTCCTCAACACTGAGGCCAGGTGAGAGAATTCAGTTATCTAAACCAGAAGCATGTCTGAAAGACATATGGACCGAAATGGACAGGGATTTAATTCTTCTCAACACAGACAGACAGAGGTTACTGTGCTTATTCTGGTTGTTGCTGTTTTAGAAATTCATTTAATATTCTTCAGCTGGTCCAAACCTTTGACGCACGTGGCCTAACTCAAACTAGGAGAAGAGATCACATTACTCCAGTATTAGAGTCTGTGAAATGACATCAGTGAAACCTAGAATACAATAAAAAATCCTTCTTCTCACTTTCAAAGGGGGGGTTGATGACATCATCCTGTGTGACCGCCAAAAACAGGAAAAGAGAAACTTGAAAGGATGGATCAAAACAACCACGGAAGTCTCTCTGACTGTAAGAGCAGAACACAAACTCAAATGTGCATTTGGACAACAGAAGAGTTGTTTCAACTCAATATCATCAAAGTCTTGGAGGACATTTGCTCCAGAATGATCATCATTGGATCTCTCGTCCAATCAAAGAGCTGCTGTTGGATACAGAGATGAAACTCTGCAGGTTTGTTTCCTCTATTTTAGACGTTCACATAGTGGCGCTGCTTCATACTCACTTCTGTGTCCTCCTCTCAATTCTTCAGTTGATGCTACACGTACAGTTTTTACATATACCACTGAAGGAAGGATATAAATTCTTCATCAACTTTCTCATGATGAACTGACTTCAGTTGCATACGTTTGACCCCTTGTGCTTCCGGTCAGGGACCCCTGACCCCCTCCAAAACTTTGCAGATCCAGCAGGACAACCCATGTCAGTGTATAACCCAGGCAGGCCGCTCGATAAAATCAAGGCTGTATGTGTGAAATGTGCCTGACAGACAATCAGCTGAGAGTCTTTATCCAACAACTGTGATCCTCCACTAGAGGGCCACATCATCAAGAAGGAACTGAGCTACCTCAGCACTGACATCAATCTTTCAGTAGAAGATAACTGCTGCTGTGAGGAGAACTTTCCTCACACTGAATGTTGAACATCAGCTAGTTCCTCCTGTTGATCTAAACCTTGTTGTAGAGATGGAACATTGGCTGTGGATCATTCTCACTGCTCTGATATCTGGTGAGAAAGAAATCAAGTCATTAATGTGATATGATTTCCATTCATTTCAGTGTGTCAAAATCTCTGATTGCTAACATCTAAACCTGAATATGTTCATCAATAATTTGTTAACTTATCTCAACATGTTCATCTTGTTATCATCTCCAGAGTGTAAAGGTCAAGACACAGTGAACCAACCACCAGGAGATATCATTGCTTTTGAAGGAGACTCAGTCACACTTGAATGCTCATTCAAGACCGCCGTAACTCCAACCTTGTTCTGGTACAGACAGGACATTGGTGATTCCCCAGAGTACATGCTGAAGTGTTATTCAGATCAGTTGGAAAAAAGTAATCAATTTAAGAAGGACAGATTTACTGCTGCAATCAACGGGACATCAGTTCCTCTGAAGATCCAGAAGCTTCATGTGTCTGACTCTGCTGTGTACTACTGTGCTCTGCAGCCCACAGTGACAGGAAACACCAAAACTCTGAACAAAAACCTCTGGAGGTAGGACTCCACAATACTCCACAACATCCACTAGAGGGAGTCCCATCCTCTCTAACTCCAGGTGAACATATCACTGAAGTCTTGACTGATGTCACCTAAAACACAGCTCTGATGAACCACTCCATCATAACTAGGGATGGGTACCTTTCACATTTGAACCGATACCATACCGATGCTCGGTACCTGGGAATCGGTATCGGTACTCAACGGTACCAATTTTCGATACTTTTGCGTGTGTTTCTGGGGTAATAAATATTAATTTGTTTGTTATCAAGATCTCTGCTGACGTCATAACGCTATTGCTGTGCTTCATTCAAGTCCGGTATGAAAATTCACCTACTCTACCCAATAGGATGCCTGCTTCTTCCACTCCCTCACAGTCACAAGGATGCGTTTAGGTACCTAAACATGGTACCTTTTGTTTTTAAGTGAATCGGTACTCGGTAGTACCTACAGAATTCGGTCGGTGCCTCTTAATGTACCTCATTCGGTACCCATCCCTAATCTTAACACTGCAGAGGAGCCTCATCATGAACTTATTTAGTCCATCTTAGGAGACGACAAATCTCTCAAAGTTTAGAACCAGCTCACCTGATGTCTACAGACTTACTCTTGGTCTCTGATAACATCTCTACAGCCTCTACACTCTCTCATACATATTAAACTTTACCTGTTCCAAAAAAAGACCCTTTGTGCAAATACATACTGAAATTTGTCACTAAAATCATAGAGAAAAGCACTCAGAGAGCACAGATCTCCACCAAGCAGCTCAATTACAAACATAAATTGTGATTCCACCAAACATTGTAGTTCTACATTTTTATAAGCACATTGAGGAAGGAAAAATATCAATCTGCAAGAAGTGGGATTATTGTTGATATAAAGATCATCAAACAGAGTGACCTAGTTAGTTGTTGGTCTTGTGTCTTGTTGACTGAACCAATCTGCTGCTTGTACAGATGTTGTTGTTTGTTCTCTGGTGCTTCCAGAGAGTGATGTTACCAGCCTGTCAGTAGGAGCAAATCCACATTGTGTGGTTGCGTAACATGCTCCCTCTTTGTGGAATTTGGGGGGATAGGTTTTTACCCTCATACACAAACTCATGCTATGATGGGCTTCTTCCATATTGACATCATCAGCAGCCTTGTTTTGAGTGTGACAGTCATGTTTGTAGGGGCTATGAGCAAGTTGAGCTGCCACGTCTTTTTCTATAACATTAATGGGCTCACAGTAATGTTTCTCATAGTTGTGAGTGCAGACAGAGAGCTGTGTAGGACTCCTTCAATGGCATTGCAAGGGAAGCTGGGAAATGTTGTGACATAGGCTTGAAAAACTATGTCAGCTTACAAATGAACTTAAACTACCATAATGCTGTATATACATGGGATTTGCTTTAATTAACATCATGTTGTTTTGTGACCTCAATCTACATCAGATCAGCACTAAAATCTAATGTCATCTTCGTTGGACCAAATGACACTTCTGGGAAAATTGTCAGGTAGATTCACGTAGTAGTTTTTACGTAATCTTTCTAATGAACAAAAAACAAACAGACTCTGGCAAAAATATAACCTCCTTTGTGGAAGTAATGACATGAATACAAACAGAGCTATCTCTGGGTTACTGGTTCTTATTTGATTATATTCATGAGAAATCAGTCAATGTACTGAGATCAATGAAGGAAACAGAACTGACATCAGAAAATGTTAATACAGGACGTCAAACACTGAGATCTGCAGACCAGGAGCTGCTCCAAAGTCCATTTAATAAGGAAAATCACCACAGATTTGAAGCTTATGATCCTTCATCAGACACCTTGATGTTTTGTCATCATGAAGACTTGACTGTTTCACTGAGACACTGAATCAATCCAACATCTGAGTCTCCTCCCTCTGACTGCAGAGATGTTTGATGACAGAGAACTGATTGAGCTGAGAACATCAGAGCAAACTAAACTGATTGATACTGATCCTTCAGTCTCACCATCTCACCTCTGCACACATGGACAAACTCACTCTGATACTGATCTTCTCAGCTCTCACAGGTATGTGGATAAATTTTTCTTGTCGATAACAAAATAGAAAACAACTAAAGTTATAATGTTGTGTGCCTCCTATTCTCTGTCTTACAAGAATTTCAAAACAGTCTTTGCAATAAAGTTTTGTTACAAGAACATAATCTTTTTCCATTAAAGAAAATCACCTTGTTGTTTCTCATATTTTAGGAATCATCTGTGAGGAGCTCACTCCAGTCAGAGATGAAGTGATCAGTCCAGAGGACAGCTCTATAACTCTGTCCTACACATACCACAAGAGATTTTCTAGTGGTGATGAATTTTACTGGTATCAACAACATCCAGGAAAACCTCCAGAGTTTCTTTTCTACATCTCTGGGGGTAATTCTACAACAGCAGCAGAATCTCTGGGATCAGACTCAAAGTTTTCTACCAAGTTGTTTGGAGAGAATCGTCTGGACCTGCAGATCTCCTCTGCTGCTCTGTCTGACTCTGCTGTGTACTACTGTGCTCTGAGGCCCACAGTGACAGGAAACAGCAAAACTCTGAACAAAAACCTCTGGACTTGAAGATACTCTGGAACATCCACTAGAGGGAGTCATGCTCTGCTAACCAATGGTATTTTGGGATTCAGGCTTGATCTTCATCATTTGACAAAACAAAGCAACTCCATGTGAGTCTCCTCCCTCTGACTGCAGAGATGTTTGATGACAGAGAACTGATTGAGCTGAGAACATCAGAGCAAACTAAAGTGATTCATACTGATCCTTCAGTCTCACCATCTCACCTCTGCACACATGGACAAACTCACTCTGATACTGATCTTCTCAGCTCTCACAGGTATGTGGATGATGATCAGTGTTGGAGGATGTTTGATGGTAAGTTAATGTTCTCTTGAACCTTGTTTGTCTCATCACTTCTTTTTCTCGTCCACTTCAGGACAAACAGCTGCAGACAAAATCTTTCCACTGGTCAAACAATTCAGAAGAACAGAAGGAGAATCTGTCACACTCAGGTGTCACTATGAGACAACAGACGAAAGGGTTTTCCTTCACTGGTACAGACATCACTCTGACCTTCAGGCACCTCAGTTTATACTCAAGAAAGGAGCACAAGTTTTGGATGGAATTGAGCACATCCCAGACGAACGATATGGATCTCAGACCTCTGACAGCTCCACTGAGCTGACCATCACAAAGCTAACCCTGGCAGACACAGCTCTCTACTACTGTGCTTTAGACACACAGTGATACAAAGTGTAGAAGAGGCTGTACAAAAACCTGAACACAGATATCTGACTACTCTTCAAAGAGGAGGGAAGTGGGATTCAAACCACAGCTTCATGTCAGATGGATTCTGATGATTCCTGTTTTATCAGACTCTCTGTGGTCACAGCTGCTGTTCAGACTCTGAGGGAGGATTCACAGCAACATTCAGTTAATTCAGTCTGAGGAGACACAGACCAAACACAAACAACACAAATAAAGATCTCTGATGGTCCATAAAGTTACCTTACCTAGACTTCTTTTCCACAATAAACTGTCAGAAACTAAATTCTGTTATCTCCTCCTCAAAACCATTAATCTGTTCTTCAGACCTGATCAGGACTACACTCTCAAAGGAGGTTTTTGTTTATTTGTTTATTTAAAAGGATCCCCATTAGCTGACGCCAAGACAACAGCTAGTCTTCCTGGGGTCCAGACAAAACATACAACACACACAATTTACATTCTTAATTACTCATAATTACAGGACAAAAAAAATGACAACACTAAAAGTACTTGTTAAAACAAGAACAATAAAATTAGGAAAAGCTACATCCCATATCACATGACAAAAACTCACTCAATCTAATAATAGTATTATCCAAAATAAAATTATGGTGTCGACAATAAATACAATTTCAGTCTTCTTTTAAAACCAGTTTTATCCTTAATTCCACGAACCACTACTGGAAGTTTGTTCCAAAATACAGTTGACCTATACAATACGGTCCTCTTTATATAGTCGGACTTATGTAGCGGTAATGAAATCTGTCCACTATTAGCTGCTCTGGTGCAATGTGAGTGCTTATTTGAACAGTAAGTTATATTGTTATAAAGGGACTTTGGAGTCTGAGTGTTAATAATTTTATGAAAGTAAATTAATATATTAGCAGATAGTCTATGCTTTACCATCAGCCAAGTAAGACGTTCATGCATTTCTGTAACACTAGTTCTTGAAGAACAACCAAGAACCAGTCTCGCAGCCTTGTTCTGAGCCACTTGTAATTTTTTTAGAAAGACTGTTTGACGCAGCAGACCATACAACTGAACAGTAATCCAAATGACATAAAACCAACGTAGAAACAATATGACCAAACATCGGTAAATTTAGAAATGGTGCACATTTGCGTGTTATAGCAACAGCTCTACCCATTTTGGCAACAACTTTGTTGATGTGATCAGACCATGATAATGTACAATCAAGCCAAAGTCCAAGATGCTTTACCTTTTTTACTTGCTGTTTAGTTTGACCATTTACTTGAATATTCATTATAGGATTATCTGATACTCTATGCTTGGAACCAAATATGATACTCATTGTTTTTGATATATTTAGAATAAGTTTATTGGTTTTGATCCAATTATATAATTTGTTGATCTCACACGACAGAACCTGATTAAGCTCTGAACATGTAGGGGCTGCATAATACAGAGTAGAATCATCAGCAAACATGGTCAATGTAGCCTTACTAAGTACATATGGCATATCATTAGTAAAAATTGAAAATAACAGAGGACCAAGGCAGCTTCCTTGTGGTACACCACAGTCCAAGGACTTACTGCAGGATATAGCACCATTAAAATAAACTCTTTGTGACCTCTCAGAAAGGTAGCTAGTAAACCACCTAATTGCAGAGGAAGTAAAACCATAACAAATTAACTTGGAAATCAACATATCATGGTCGATCACATCAAAGGCAGCACTGAAGTCAAGTAATATTGTACCCACTAGCCTTGAGTCATCAATTGATGTCAACCAGCTATCTGACATTTGTGTCATGGCAGTGCAGGTGGAATGACCAGACCTATGAGCATGCTGGAACATTGTCATTAAATCATTGTGAGAAAAGTAATCTTGTACTTGCTTGAATACAATCTTTTCCAATTATTTACTCAAGACAGGTAAAATGCTAATTGGCCTACTGTTTGGACCACAGAAAGTTGATTTTATATCTTTCGGTAAAGGAATGATCTTACCCTCCTTCCAAAGTTTTGGACACACACCACTAATCAGACATCTGTTAAATATGTGACAAATCGGTTTTAGAAATATATGCAGCCGATAATTTCAACAACCTACTATCCAAGTTGTCTATACCAGCAGACCCCCCAAGAGTCAAAGATCTCAGTAACATTTCCACCTGCACAACATTGACCAACTGAAAATCAAAATGACACTGATTATCCTTCATAATATATTTTTTATAAGCTCATCAGAGATGGAATCTACAGTACAATCCATTTTCTCTCTAAGTTTAGCAACTTTATCAACAAAGTAATCATCAAAATAATTTGCAATCTGTGTTGGCTTAGTCAAATATTCACCATTCAGTTCAACAAAAGAAGTACAAGTAGATTTTTCCCCATGATTTCATTGAGTACATTCCACATTCTCTTACTATCAGTACCACTATCAGAGATTCTCTTTTCAAAATATTGTTTCTTTTTCACTCTGTTCACCTTGGTCACATGATTTCTTAAAGTACAGTAAAGTTGTCTGTCTTTGAGAGAGCCAGAAAGAACGGCAACCCTTTTTAGCCTCATCTCTTAGTGCCATTATGCTCTTTAAATCAGTATCAATCCAAGGAGCACTTCTGGCTTTCACCATAAATTTCTTTAATGGGGCATGATTATCAACAACTTTCATAAAAAGATCCATGAATAAATTGAGAGGTTTCCACATCATCAATGGTACATACCAAATCCCATTCAGTTTTATTAAGGTCATTTAAAAAGTTTTCCTCATTGAATGCCCTAAAAGTTCGTTTCAGAATGATTTTAGGACAGGCTCTCGGTAGCTTTGTTCTCCTGGAGACAGCAATGCCGTTGTGATCACTGAAGCCAACTGTTACAGAAACAGGTGCTGAACACATATCAGGATTATTAGTATAAATATGATCAATGCATTTTGATTTTAAAGATCCAGCACTATTTCTGGAAATTCTTGTTGGCTGATCAATTAATTGCGATAAGCCACAGGTGTCTGTCATAGATTTGAGATTATTCTTCAGGGGACAGTTATCAGATAGCCAATCAATATTCAGATCACCCAGCCAGTATAGCTCTCAGTTTTCCTCAGTCACTTTGTCCAGCATATTACATAAACCATTTAAATACTCTATCTTGGCACTAGGTGGCCTGTAACAACAGCCAAGAACTATAGGTTCTAAATGTGGAAGTTGTACCTGTAACCATAACACTTCAATATCATCAACCATTAAATCATGTCTCAATTTCACAGGAAAATGTTCACGTATATAAATGGCCACGCCACCTCCAAACTTGTTTCGATCATGCCTATAAATTGAAAACCCGCTTATATCAACATCTGAATTTTCAATGCAGCTATCCAAATGAGTTTCAGAAATCACAAGTATGTCTATTTTATTTTGTTGCAAAAATAGAGAAAGGTTATGAATTTTATTCCTCAGACTACATATATTAATATGTGCAAGGATTAAGCCTTTAGGTAATTTATTTATACTGGTCATCTATATTGAAAGAAAATAGTTCAAATATAATAAAAATGTATATAATCTGTTTGAGCATCTTGTACCTTTGTTTTGTCATAGTGAAGTAAAATTTATGAGACTTGTAGGTAAAGCACACAGACACACATGCATGTACGCAAATACTACGACCACAATAAAATAAAATGAATACATAGCTCATTAGGCCAGTAACTGACCATGACCGGCCCGGGGGGTGATGATAAGTTTATCATACTTCAAGATCGCTTTGTCACCTCTCTCTAGCAGCTTTCAATTTAGGCCACAACTCTTTCCTTCTCAGTTGCACAGCTTCAGAGAAATCTTCATTTATGTGGATCTCTGTGCTCTTTAATTTCTTGGCAGAAGAAAGAACCAGTTCTCTGTCCTTAATGCGAAGAAGTCTGACAACAATTTTCCTTGGCCTTCCCCCCTCCTGGTACTGACCAAGCCTCTGGGCATACTCGATGTCCATATTTGTTCCATCTAAGCCCAAGTCTTTAGAAAGCACATGTCTCACCTTTTTCTCTGAATCACTCCAATTCTCTCCTTTCACATCAGCAATGCCATCGATCAAAATGTTTGTTCTCCTGCTCTGGTTTTCAATATAATCCAACTTGGTGAACATTGCATCCAGTTCCTGCTTAGAAGTAGTTATGGTTGACTCAAATGCCTTTATCTTTGCCTCAATCTCAGGACATCCCATCTTATTCTCTTCAAACTTTGCTTGTGTAAATTCCAAGCTGGTCTTCAGGTCCTGTACATCCCTGATAACGCCATCCAATCTTTTGTTAGTTCCATCCATGATCAGCTGAATGAAACACTTGAAGTTGTCCTGCTGCTGCAGTAACATATCCTTATAGATCTCTCTCTGTTGCTCCATTAACTGGGAGAGTACACTCATTGTAATCACAGTATCCTCCTCACAAGGTGGTATTTTAGCATTTTTAGGAGGCATGATGTGTCTTACCAGGATGTACCAGAAGTTGATGAGAATTGAAAATGTTGATGGTGACAGGTCTGTGTGAGGCCCCCTAGGCCCAAAAGCCTATCAACTTGGCAACTGCCACAATCTCAGCAAGCAGATGAGATATTGTCCACAGTTTTGAGAAAGAGTATAAATGAAAAGCAACTTGAGTCAACAAACACCAAGATTTAAGAGTACCAGAAAGGATTCTGTAGATTTTAGTTGGATTCTAAGAGCCCAGATTCACAGAGGAAAACTCCTGGCAGCCATCTTTGTTGAGCCTCTTTAGAACCATCAGTATACCTTAATCAACAAGCCATGTGCCACAGTCCTTTAAAGTAGTTGTATTCATGCCACTTCTTCATTAGCCTACCCTTGATTCAGGGGCATTAGCTAACTACAGGCCTTTATCAAACCTTCCATGAACTTCAAAGTTCCTTCAGAAAGTAGTGGCTTATCTACACACTCCTGATCAAAATCTAAAGACCAGTTTAAAAATTGACAGAAATGACCTTTTGCATTTTTGGATCTTAATGAGGTTTTAAATAGAGCTACAATATGCAAAAGCAAGAATGGGGAGTGTGACAAAAAGCACTTTGAAAAAATAATTTATTGAAAACAACAATAAAACTGAAATAGGCTGTTTATCAGCTGATCAAAAGTTTAAGACCATCGCTCAGAAAATGACAAAAAACTCTCCAAACCAGAACAAAAATGTTTCTCAGTAGGACTCAGTCATGAGTAGCTCCACCGTTCTTGTTAATCACTTCAAAAATTGGTTTGGGCATGCTTGATGAGAGTGTTTCCAGGAAGCTTTTGGGAACATTGCTCCAAGTGGTGAAGATGGCTTCATGAAGGGCATCAACTGTCTGGAACTGACGGCCATTTTTATAAACTTCCCTTGACCTCCATCCCCAAATGTTCTCTATGGGATTTAAATCAGGGGAACATGCGGGATGATCCAAAAGAGTGATGTTCTTCTCCCTGAACAAGTCCTTGGTCAAGCGAGCATTGTGAACTGCAGCGTTGTCCTGTTGAAAAACCCAGCTGTTACCACACAGACGAGGGCCCTCAGTCATGAGGGATGCCCTCTGCAACATCTGCACGCGTAACCAGCCGCCGTTTGGCGACCCTGCACCACCTGAAGCTCCAGTGTTCACTGAATGAAAAAGACCAGATCATGATGGACCCCCCTCCACTGTGCCGGGTAGAAAACATCTCAGGTGGATCTCCTTGTCATGCCAGTAACGTTGAAGCCATCTGGACCGTCAAGGTGACATTTTTTCTCATCAGAGGATAAAACTTTTTTCCACCTTTCAGTGTCCCATGTTTGATGCTCCAAAGTCTAAACGGGCAGTTTTGTGGCGTTGAAGGAGACGAGGTCTTTGAATTTGTTTTTTGTTTTTGAAACCCTTTTCCCACAGATGCCGTCTGATGGTTGTTGCGCTGCAGTCGGCACCAGTAAGGGTCTTAATTTGGGTCGAGGACCGCCCTGTGTCTTGACGGACAGCCAATCAGATCGTCCGGCTCAGCGCAGGTGTAATTTTTTTGGGTCTACCACTTGACTTTTTTGTTCCATAATGCTCAGGATCTTTTAAAAATGTAGAATGACTGTCTTACTGCGTCCAACCTCAGCAGCAATGGCACGCTGCGAGAGGCCTTGCTTATGCAGCTCGACGATCCGACCACGTTCAAGAAGAGAAAGCTTCTTAGCTTTAGCCATCAGGAGGGCATGACCGTGTGAATGCCTGACAGAAAATGAACATTTGGAGCAGATTTTGGCTTTAATAGCCTGTGGTCTTAAACTTTTGATCAGCTGATAGTCTATTTCAGTTTACTTGTTGTTTTCAATAAATTACTTTTTCAAAGTGCTTTTTGTCTCAGTCCCCCTTCTTGCTTTAACATATTGTAGCTCTATTTAAAACCTCATTAAGATCCAAAAGTGTAAAAGGTAAATTCTAGCAATTTTTCAACTGGTCTTAAGATTTTGATCAGGAGTGTGTATTCAGACAAGTTAGAGGTCATTGTGTTGGGCCCCAAACACCTGAGAGAAACCTGTTCTAGTAATATGGATGCCTTAGATGGCATCAGTCTCGCACCAAGAGTGATAGTTAGAAATCTTGGGGTACTATTTTATCAGGATTTATCCATCAACTCAGTCTTTTCATATTTGTAACATTGCAGTATAAGGATCAGCTTGGTTTATTATGCCTAATTATGATTCAAGGAAAAAAGCTTCTGAAAAGTACTTGTTAATTAAGTTTGTTTTGTATTCAAAGTCAAAAATGTTTTCAAAGTAACTTTTTAAATAATGGGTAAAAAAATATCCCAACAATAAACTCCTCCTTGGCTGTAGATTTAGTTCATACTTAAAAGTTTTTTCACACAAATTTTCCCACCCCTAGCAAAATTCTCAACACAAATTCTGGAGAATCAGTCCCTGAAATACTTGATTCCCAATTTAACCCAAAACCAAAAGAAAGGACAAAACCTAAACACAAAATGTCCTTCAAAGGTAATTTTAAGTCTAATGTCTCTGGCTTGAAAAACAGAAAATGGTACAATCCAAAGGTGCTCTAAACTTAAAAATTCAAAAACAGTCGGCTCAAAAGCTCAAAGTTGAAAAAGCCCCCCAAAATAAAATAAAATAAAAGAGCAATGCATTGGAAAAGTGTACAAAAAAAGAAGGAAAATGACTCCCAAAGGGAACAACTCACCGGCCCAGGACACTTCCTCTGACTCCCAAACTGGAGCTCCAGTTCTCCCAGTTGTCCTTTTTTGTACTGTGATTTTAATGCATTTTTCTTGTTCTGTAAAGCACTTTGAATTGCCTTGTGTATGAATTGTGCTCTACAAATAAACTTGCCTTGCCTTGCCTTGCCTTGCCTTGCCTTACCAAACATCCCAGCACCTGTATGGAGATGTTTTTCTCACAGACGTCAAAAATGTCTTCCTTTAAGTTGACTCGTGGAAGTTCAGAGACCAACCAAGTTTCTTCAGAATCTCACCAGCTGAATCTCCCCTCCAAACATTTCTCCTTCTCCTCTCGTTGTTCCACTCAGCCCCTCCCCTCTTGATCCAACCTGATCAACTTGGCTGCAGCAGGTCACCTGACCAGGAATCTGAAGCTAACAGACTGTTAGAATTATATACAAGCTAATGCTAACATTTATCCAAAGATGTCATTTTATGCTTACAAGTTATTCAAACATATTATGTTGGGGCAGATCAGTTCAAACATGTTTGCTCAGCAAAACAGATGCTTCACAAATCATGCAGGTGCAATTGCGGTTAGACAGAAGCCTGGTTTCAGTTAAGGTCTGGGGGGGGGGGCCAGTTTCCCCATTTCACATCCTGTAGTTGGTCCTGTGGTTTTGCGAAACTGCAAGAACTTTTGTTGAACTCTTGGTTGAACTTCTGCCTTAAGTCTGACCTTTATCCAGACATTATGTTTATCTTCTTGACAGACATACGTAGCCTTTAAAACCAGACATGATCTTAACACGTGACAAGTTAGTACTTCCCTAATTCTGATGTGTATAAGATCTTGTGTATGCTACTGTTCGATGCTCTTTTCTGTACATCCCTGGTGAGGTGCAGCACTTAGCCCTCAGCAGCTGAGTATTTCTATTATTTTATGTATGGTCTCGCATTTTGTCAATAAATGGTTGGCTAACCGATCTAATCTGGACTTGTGCCTTCTTCCAAACTGAACATGGACTTCCAACAACATGGTGACCCCGACGTGATTTGGCTGAAAGGCCTGTCCGTATTGAGGACAACGATCGGTGGACTCGGAGGAATTCTGTACAGACAATTAAGAAAGGGGCCACTGAAGGTAAGCAGAAAACCTTTTGATATACAGTATCAGAATTTCTGCAATTGACAATTCTAAATTCAAAATTGTCTGTGCTTGAATGTCCAGTGAGTATAATAATTTGACCAAATTTATTCTTTTCTCTCTTTCTATCTCAAAAATGTACAGTATATTTTAATGCACTGAGTAAAATATGTGAGGCCATACGGACAGCATCAACTCATACAAGACGGGTATAGCCGGGCGTTGTGTGTTTGAAGGAGTGTAACTGTGTGATAAGAGAATCAGGCCTGAGGTTACACAGATGTGTCCTGAGAAGCATCCTTGTAGTGTTAAATAACAGACACCAGTATCCCAGCATTTTTTTTTAGCAGGGATATCTGGGGGTCGGTAGTAATCTGGGTGTGGTACCCAGTCCTCAATGGAGGTGACGACCTTCGAGGTTGCCTAGTCTATAGTGTAAGACGTAATAAGAATGCGGTATTCATCCTCCGATAAGTAAAAGGTGTGGTACCTTGAGGTTGTCACATGGGTGCACATGTGTGGGTGGCTTTTCAATCAGTTTTGATACATTGAGGTCATTTGTGGAGAGTCGACTGGAGATTAGAGATCCACAAAATCCTCAAAGCAAACTGACTATCGACTGATTGCTCTGTGGGGTCTTGGTTGGGCATAGTTTAGGGGGTCATTGTGTTAGGTTAGGGTGTGTGGTCTGAACTGAGAATAAAGGTGAATTCGGGAGGGCCATAGGTGAGACGCCTGGCTCCAGGAGCTCGGTAGAAGCTTGCTCACGCCTCCTGAAGGATCTGGTATTGCACCATTCAAGGGACAGGCCACTCACGTGTATAATATATTTGTGTGAACATGAATGGAGAATGACAGAGAAGTAAATAAGAGAATGGGGACAGGGTCCCACTAACAGGGTTCAAGTAAATGTCCATAAAATATGGGAGGACATGAAAGATGAACATGAAATAAAAAATAAGGAGGAAGCAGGAAAATTAGTGTACTAGATGACAGAATTGATGGTGGCAGATAGTCTGTTAAAAGGAAGACTACACTATAAAAAATAAAAGAAAAGCTGTAAAAACACAATAAAAGATTTGGCATATAAGTGTATTAATAATATTACAACAACACCTGTACAAATACTGGATACATTTTTACAGTCATAATCTATTTAAAAAGGAAAGGAATATTACTGTTTATTAATGTCCAGTATACAGTTAAGAGAAAAAAGAAAAAACATTAGAATCAGATGGTTTAATCCCTGCTATACCAGGGAATAATTTATACATTTGGAAAACCAGCTTGATATATCTACAATATCTATCTACAGTAACTTCATGTTAAAATATGAATTTTTCCATGTACAATAACAAAGTTAAAATGTATAAACAAATTAGGCTCATGAAACTTAGAGATTTATCTATAATTGATCATTTTAGAGTATTAGTATAAAACAACAACAAAGACATAATGTATATACAAAACGTGTACTTGGAAATACTACAATTGTCAAAAAAGACAAAGGAGGACATGAAGTAAAAATACACTATCAGGGGTGATTTGACAAATCTGTGATGTGATAGATAACAAATAAAGTTAGGTGATTTTTTAGAATAAAATGAGAAACACAAGACAAATATGAAACACAAAAACATAAAAGGCAGCCTGACTAAAACAGAATCATGACAGAAGGATTAGTAATATTTGGATTAAGGTCAAGATCATCAAATTTATAACTATTTCTTGCAAATGAAGCAAATGTTAAAAATCCTTTTTGAATACATTCAATCCAGACAATAAATATTGTGTTTCTTTAAGGTAGAAGTAAAATAAAGGACAAACTTAGTCTGACTTATTCTTTGTAATAAGGAAAGAACTGATAAATTACTTTTGAATGTAAAACAACATGTCAAGTTGCCTTTGAAATATGATTATGCAATTTTAGTATGGTTAATATTTTGAAATTTTAAGATATGTTTAAATTTTTGCTAGTATCTGTTAATTTACAGTTATTGGACAGTCCTGTTGAAAATTGGTGGTAAACCCATAGAAAATTGTATGTAAAATTACAGTTAAAGATATAAAAATTATAATAAATTGCCATTGAAATCAGAATATACATATAATCCAGAGATATTTTTAATTGACTGTAATTTTAAACATTTAAAACCTAAAAATACTGAAAAAGTAAAATCATTGAAACTACTAGTGTATGAATGTTTTATTTGAAAACAGGAAACATCTGTATAATATTACAGTATTGAGCAAATGCACAAATTTTTGACTAGGTCTTTAAAGAAGAGAATCTGTTAAGGTAATTATAAATTCAATTTCAAATTTTGAGATTTTTTTAAATTTAACTAAACCATGGGACAAAAAATTGTGCCACGTCATTGTCCCAATTCAAAGTAAATAAATACATGAATGTTTGAGGGACCTATTAAACACCTGGCTGAATTCCAGAATCATGAAATGATGCAGCCAGCACAGTTAAAAATTATGAATAATAATACATCTGATTTAAAAGTGCCTTTCTGACCACTAAAGGATACTTTACAAAGTAATTTATAACACAATTAAAATAAATAAAACAACAGAGAAGTGGTGATATTAGTGTTTGTCTGTCTGTTTGTCTAACCCCTCCCTTCTGTTTCCTGTTTTTGTAACTAGATGGAACGTTCGTGGTTTTCATTCAGACATCACAGATGACACTCTGTGAGTCAAATTGAAAATTACATTGACCAATTTAACATCTCTGCAAACAGTTTTCTCAACAGGTGATCTCCATACTTATCAAGAACAGGAAGAAGAGAGCTCCAACGTTAAATATGGCCAATATGTCTGAGGAGAGGGCCTCAAGTTTTACAGGAACCAACCTAAGTGGTCTGGTCTCTGTATGGTGGCAAAAATAACACCTTACTGCCTAAAAGTCTGGCTTACTGTTGAAGAACTGAGCCCGTGGATTCAAAAATCACTGCTCACTGAGCCACCTGACCGTACACTGACTGAGGTGCACACTGACCTGACAGACCTACCTGACCCCTCTGAGGCTGCAGACTCAGAGTGAAATTTATATATCCTGTACTTTTACTGTTTCTTAACATTGTGAAATTAATCTCCATTTCCTCCTTGCCTCTGAAGCTATGTGGGGCCTGCACCATCTGCGGTGCAGCCCTGGAACTATGATAACCTGTTCAATCTTGATTTCTCTTGCAGCCTTCCTACCCTGGCTGCGGTACTGGCTAATACTCCGGCATATCCTTTCAATGTTACTGCTCCCACCTTTACCCAGGTACAACCTCTGCCTTATCCATGCTCTCACTCCATGTTTCCCTGGCTGATGATGGAGAGGATGACAACATCCCTGATGTCTTACTCCATGCTGATTTTGACACGATGAAGATGCTCTTAGCCACCCAAATCTGCTACTGCTCACTAACTTGCAAATATCAGAGCCTGAAGAGGATGATGTTGAGTTTCCCTCCATCCACTGGTGTTGAGTTTCCCTCCACCTAAACACATTTCCTCTTCATTAACCTCAAAAGGGGGATTGATCCCCCCCACGTGATTGACAAATATGCCCACACATTGAAAATGCCCTTATACACACCTGATACCCTATGATTAAGTTTCTTCTTATGCATTTCATTACCTGTGTTATATTATGATCCTCTCTTATACTGATTTCACCCTGTCAGTGTGAGCTTATACTTTTAATCTTAGTGTCTTCTTTTTTTTTATTACAGTTATTCTCAGAAGGGTGTAATGGTCTTATGATCTCAATTTAGTGGTACCGTGGCTGATACAGTTGTTATGCTAATGTGAAGGTTTAGTTTATAATTTTAGATATGCCTATATACCTGTTCATTCATTTCCTCCTGCTCATTGTTGTTTTGTTGTTTGTCTCCTGACAGTCACCCAGCTGCTCCCTTAAGGAGCTACATTTTGGCACTTTGTCATTCCCACTGTCCCTCTCATCTCTGCTCAGCTATGGAATGCAGATACATAAATGCCGGTGTGTCTGTGGGAAGTGGCTCACCCCTCTCCTGATTCCACAGTGGTGAGACATGACTGTGGGCCCTGCTCAGTCACACAGGATTATGACTGAATTAATCTGTCTGATTGATTGACATGACATAGTCATGTCAAAAGGGGGAATTGAAAGAATTTGGATTAATTTAATGTCTCAATTTGAGCATCAGTTTTGGGTGTGGCTCTGACTGACTTCTTTGTTTGTGCATTGACAGTAAATTGTGTTCTGCTCTTTATCCATAAAAGGTCTGATGTGTCTCAGCAACAACAGTGCTCCAGTACTGATGTACTTCCTCCTCAGACTGCTGCAGCTAAATATACACTGTTCTCTTTTTGACGCTCACACTGACAGGTTTCATTTGTGACCTAGGTGAATAAGATTGTTTTTTTTTTTTTTTTAAATACCAAAGTTAACACACCTTGTTAATTACATCACATAGTTACATCACAAGAAGACCCGATGTTCCTGAAGGATCCCCAAATACACCATGCTATATATGTTGCTAAATGTTTGCTTTTAAATGTTTTGAGTGCTCATGTGCGGAGTTGTGGCCGGTCGAGTCTGAAGATGGTTTAAAGCTCCCAAGGACAATGGATTCTTGGCACAAAGATGGAAATGTCCTCCTGGTCAATAAAGTTATGCTTTTGCTTTTATTACTAGATTTTAGAGGGTGTGGGTACATTGCCAATGCAACGAAGACATGCTTGCTCTTAAGGTTAAATACACTTACATGCACACACATAGTTAGTCTCACAATGTTTAGAGATTTCCACAATGTGCATAAGCTTGCTGAAATGAGCTCCTGAGATTGTGTCCCACTTTGGTTGTCGCCCTAGGGGTGAAGGGGGCAAGGACAGACACTTTTGCCTTGCTAAGTTTTTATTAAAGCTTGTATGTTCTCATGTAGGCTTGTTTAGCACCCGTGAGGTTTTCACTGTGTCTGACACAATATCTTTTTAAAGGACAATTCAGCTTCATAGGCGTTACGCATACATATAGGTTTAAACCATTAAATGGTTTAAAAAGGGGGAAGTTGTTAGAATTATATACAAGCTAATGCTAACATTTATCCAAAGATGTCATTTTATGCTTACAAGTTATTCAAACATATTATGTTGGGGCAGATCAGTTCAAACATGTTTGCTCAGCAAAACAGATGCTTCACAAATCATGCAGGTGCAATTGCGGTTAGACAGAAGCCTGGTTTCAGTTAAGGTCTGGGGGGGGCCAGTTTCCCCATTTCACATCCTGTAGTTGGTCCTGTGGTTTTGCGAAACTGCAAGAACTTTTGTTGAACTCTTGGTTGAACTTCTGCCTTAAGTCTGACCTTTATCCAGACATTATGTTTATCTTCTTGACAGACATACGTAGCCTTTAAAACCAGACATGATCTTAACACGTGACAAGTTGGTACTTCCCTAATTCTGATGTGTATAAGATCTTGTGTATGCTACTGTTCGATGCTCTTTTCTGTACATCCCTGGTGAGGTGCAGCGCTGAGCCCTCAGCAGCTGAGTATTTCTATTATTTTATGTATGGTCTCACATATTGTCAATAAATGGTTGGCTAACCGATCTAATCTGGACTTGTGCCTTCTTCCAAACTGAACATGGACTTCCAACAAGACTTTTCACAATAGGAGCAGCAGTGTGTCTTTGAGGGTGAGCAAAGGGATCCCCCCCTTACAAGGATTTTTTTATTGAAAATCCTCAACTCAACACAAAAATGTCTCCCAAAAAACCCACTTTATGGTAATGTCACAGCAGAAATCAGGCTGATCCTGTCTCAGAGCAATGCTCAGAAGACTTGTTGTTTCATTAAGTCACTTAAGATGCTTCAGCTGTTTCAAAAAGCTGCAGCATGCGTACTGACAAGAACAAGGAGTAGAGATCACATTAGTCCTGTTTTAGCTTCTCTGCATTGGCTTCAAAAAATTCTGGAATAGTATTTAAGATTCTTCTTGTTACATATAAAGCTGTAAATGGGCCAACAGTTTATCTCAAAGAGCATGTTCTCTCTAATTGTGTTTTCTGCTGAACTCATTTTCTCCAGTGTCTTTCAGTTTACTTTGTGGCTTTATTTTTTCGTTGTGCTCAAAATGGATTGGATTTTAGAGCATCTTCTAGTCTATACACATCATTTTTGTAACTACCTGCTGTTGGGTGCTGTTTTTGGTTTATCTTGTCCCGTTTTTCCACTGGCCAAAATTCCCATTCAAATGTGGTAACAATCAGCTCCTGTCAGCAGTGATAAAGGGTCTAATCAGCATTTAGACCTGGGCGATCTGACCCCCCAAGTGACACAGGTTTTATCAGCTCACCTCTCATTAGGTCCAGAGGGAACTTCACACCTGGATGAACCCACTAAATTTTGACATGATGTTGGCGTCACTTGCCTAGGGCACAATATTGTGCTCTTCTCCGTTGTTTGTAACTCCTTCGACTCTTTGCAAAGGCAACAAATTTGATCTGACTTTGTGACATCATGATCAAATGTGTTCAGTCTATGCTGAGTTTGTACAGTACTAAAAAGAGACAAAAGAACAAAATACAGAAAACAGATGACCACCATGTCCATGGCTTCCAACTCAGAGTATTCCACTGTTTATGGTCAAGATTCAGCGTGCTGATGATGTCATTAACTTAATGACATCAGTGTGATGCACCAGAGGAAAAAAAACAAAACAATGCAGCACATCTGCCTGTGATTAGGGGTGTAAAAGTCCATCAATCTGGACTGACAAATGCACTGGTGAAGCAATGATGAAATCAAATCAAATGCAGTGTTTCCCCTATGTTCATTGCCAATTAGAGAGCTTTTAGATCTGAATAAATATTGAACACTGATTTTTGTTCACTTTTTTGTGGCAATGGAGAACTTTTTCATACGACAACATTCTCAAAAATATTTAAAATACACTGCATAAAGTATAAAAAGTATTAAAAAACTGGAAGAATGTAACATTTCATGTAACCATGTGAGCTCAGCAGGTGGAGAGAAGATGAATCATGCTTAATAAAGTTATAGTGACTGACAATAAGGAGAAACTACATGCTGAAAGTTTCCTACACTGCTTGCTGTGCTTCCCTTCTTGATAAGAGCATTTGGCTTAAAATGCTGAGATTGTTGCTCGGGGAGATTGTTTGGTAAGCTTCTGGTTATCCATTAATGTTTGTTTAAATTGTTTTTTATTTTTTTAACGTTATGGTCACTCCTCCGCCACCTGTGTGTGTATGTGTGTGTTTGTGTGAGTGTGTGTTTCTTTATACTTCTCTTCCCGCTGCAGCGCAGCAACGCGCCGCCTTTAGTCATTTCAGTGAGGGACAGGCGGCAGACAGCAAGCGGTTTTAACCGTGGCGTTAGGATCCAGAACCGGTTGCCGCTTGGGAAAGCATTTCTACTGAATTGTTTTTAGGGAAGGGAGTGTTGTGAGACACTTTTAGGTGGCCCCTGCCCTGTCACGTTCGCTGAATCACCGCTACGTCTCGGACCGCGGTGGCAGCAGCCACTTGAGAAAAGACTGCATGTCGGGGGGACTCCGCCTGCAGAGAGACGGTTTGGGTGCTGGGCGGCTTGTCGGTGTTGTGCGGGGAGGAGGCGTTTGTCAGAGCGGAGAGGAAAAATGCATTTTATTGAAATGTTAGCAAACCATAGCGACACAACATTAGACTCTAACATTAGACTCTAGTTGGCTTTTTTTTATTTGATAAGAATCTCTGTCATAAGAACTTTGATCAAATAAATATGATTCTTTTTAAATGCACGTCGGTCTGAATCCTGTAAGCAGGGCGGGTGCGTCTGTGGGGGGGCGGGAGCCCTCCCAAATACACTATAGGGGAAACACTGAAATGGAAATTCACAGCATCGATCAAGATCATTAACTTTAGTATACAGCTTTATTTTGAAAATCTGACTGAATACCTGCATGACTGAATATCTGCATCACAGTTTCTGCCCAAACGGGCCTTTCCTGAAGTTTAAAGGGCTCTCAAATCTCACATGTGCAGTTTATGAGGCAAACACTCTAACCTTTTCGTTCTCTCAAGAGCAACACCAGGTATTTTCTTTAAAATGTGTTTTGTAGCAAACATAAAGTAATTCTGCTGGAACATGTAGCAAGGAGTAGGGTATAGCTGCAGCCTCGGAGACCGCAGTTTCAGGACCGCACATTCAGGACCCCTGGTTTCTCTGAACA
Organism: Scarus forsteni; assembly: GCA_036419115.1. Lineage (NCBI taxonomy): Eukaryota > Metazoa > Chordata > Actinopteri > Labriformes > Labridae > Scarus > Scarus forsteni. The sequence continues at coordinate 598,869 of JAZDUH010000448.1, read as the reverse complement.
GCGCCACTCAACTTAGGAGGCTGCATTACTTGTACAAAGAGACGACGAGGAGTATGACGACGAGCAACAAACTGAGAAGTGAGTACTGAGAAAGTTTTATTTGTTTGTCATTAAAAATTAAGTCCTTTGCATGAATTTAACTGGAAAATAAACGTCGGCTTAACAAAGTATGTAATAAGTTTGCACAGGTTTAGCTTAGTGCAACATTAATAAGTCTATGAGAGGTTGTTGCAACTGTGTTAGCATGTTTAATTTAACGTATTTAGCTAACGCTAACTATTTAATATCGCCATGTTGTCCTTTCGGCCAAGACTATTGTTTGATACAACTATTTTATTTAGCTTTTAGACAACTGTCATTTCACAATCAACAGGTAGGATTACTTAAAACTATGCAGCTGGTTGTGGTCACTTATAATTAACCTCACCTGTATAATGCTGACTGTATATTAACATTTGTGTTGTGAAACCAAGGCGTGATTTGGAAAGTCCTAATTGTCTGTGACTAATCATATTTCTATAATTAATTATAGTCAACTTAAAATGATGATAAAAACCTCTCCTCTTTCTTGCAAATGTCAAAAAATCCACCTGCATTGTAACTGATCTGCTTGTAATGTACGTTTTCTTCATATTTATGATTTTTCAAATATCCCTCTTTTTACAATACTATATTTAGCATACATACAAGCTTTTTAAAGTTTCAGCTCTTAATCAACAATGTTTGTGCCATGAACTTTAATCTTACGTAGTTTGCATTTGCTTTTCTAAATTTTCAGCAGTGTATTTAAGTGCATTCAGGAAATGCAAATTAAGTTACAAAGTGTCTGCATGAAATGGTATTTGTTATTGAATACTAATATGAGCTAATTTCTTGCCTGATCATAGCCCATACCAGTAAGCCAACCGATCATTTTACAATATTTTATTTTAAAAATAACTTCATATAACATGTAGTTCATGCAAATCCAAGGATCAGCAGGGCTCTGATGAAGTGAGTAAAGATGGATGACTTAATTTTCCAAAGCTCTGAAGAAAGTAAATCTGACATCAGTATTACAATGAAAACAAACACTAACTCTGACTCTTCAAATGCTCATTTATTTGGTCATCCAGAAACTTCACAAACATACCGAAACTTTTATAAGATGTTGCCTCAAAATTGTAATTCAGCCCTTTGACATCATGTTTAAGTTCAACAACAATTTGAGTAGATATTTATCAGCATCAATATTTATCATAAACCTTTATTAAAAATGAGTCTGAGACACACTTTTGAATAATATACTAATATAATAATTTATGTTTCAGGGTACACTGTTCACAGATGTGGGTTAAACTGCCGACCACAGTGGCATTACCACTGCATCTACTGCCAGTCAACAGTTTTACGTAAACAGGACTTCATTAATCATCTGTCTCTTTGCAATAAAAACACCTCGGCCATAACTGCAACCATCCCAGCTCCATCTACCACCACCACCAACTCCACTCCAACAGCGACAGTCATCTCAGCTACAGTAACCCCCACCATCCCAGCTCCATCTACCACCACCACCAACTCCACTCCAACAGTGACAGTCATCTCAGCTACAGTAACCCCCACCATCCCAGCTCCAGCTCTATTTGTTCATTGTGTGGATAAAATAAAAATGTAGAGTCATTCTTGTTTCTTGTCTCTTTCTAACCTTTAAAATATCTGGTTGAAATATAGATAGGTCAGTTCTGTTTATCTCACACCAAATCATAACAGAAGTCTGTGTCTATTAAGTCACATTTTTACATGGAGGTCTGTATGTGCTTTCACTTTTTCCCTGAGTATCATGAGCTAATTCTGCTAATAATACAATTTTCAAGTCTTTGCAAATAAGGTCAACTTCATGGCAAAGTGGTGTTTGTATGGAGTATGTATTTAAGTCTTTGGCAGAAAGTATTAATTGGCTGGAATCAACCTTAAAAATGATAAAGAACGATTTTTCTTTTAGGTAGAATCAACTTTTAAAAATATAAATAATGAATCAAAATATTACTTAAGCCAGGGTTCTGAAATTGCGGTCCTGAAACCATCCTCCAACGGGAGGGGGCGCTGTGGCAAAAACACTAGGGTCCTAGAACTGCGGTCCTGAAAGTGCAGCCTCCAGGCCTGCAGGGACATAGTATTGACAGGAACACTGCTGCTAAAATGAGACCATGAGGGCCAAATAAGAAACAAAGCAATATATAAAAAGACAATATGAAATAGAAGAGATGAAAAAGAGAATAATAACACAGTGACCTTAAAAGATTTCTATAAAGAGATTAAAAGTATGATGCAAGATAAAACAATCTGAGTTAAAAGTAAATAAAGACACTAGTCTGTTAAAATAACAAAAAAGAAGTCAATAAAAAATGTAGCTAAAATGATCAGAAAAATACCATCAAATAAAAGGATAAAAAAGACTGAAAAGAGACTAAAACATAGAGAAAGAAGGAAATAAAAGACTAAAAAGAGACTAAAAAGAGAGACAGCATCACATAAAAGCTATTCTGTAAAAATATGTTTTTAAAAGTGACTTAAAAGAAGCAACAGACTCCACACGCCTTATCTCCTCTGGCAGGTCGTTCCAAAGTCGAGGAGCTCTGATGGAGAAAGCTCGATCACCTTTAGTTTGGAGCCTTGACTTTGGAACGACCAGGAGACCTTCACCAGAGGATTTAAGGCTGCGGGCTGGCTGATAAGGAGTTAAAATCTCTGAGATATAGGTGGGGGCTCGGCCCATAAGTGATTTAAAAATAATCAATAAAATCTTAAAATCAATTCTAAAAAGAAACAGTTCATTTGACAGGAAAGGATGAATACTGCATGCACATCACAGGAGTGCCTGATCACATGCTCCTTCAACAACGTCCCCCATCCAGCAGGACAAACTGCTGAAATGAGCAAGTGTAATCAGGTATGTCAGTAACTTACCTGGGCAGACTACCCTGTAGTTCTCTTGAAAAAATTAAGACTACATTTGGGAAAAGGACCTGAATATCAGCTGAGAGCCTTTATCCAACAACTGTGATCCTCCACTAGAGGGCCACATCATCAAGAAGGAACTGAGCTACCTCAGCACTGACATCAATCTTTCAGTAGAAGATAACTGCTGCTGTGAGGAGAACTTTCCTCACACTGAATGTTGAACATCAGCTAGTTCCTCCTGTTGATCTAAACCTTGTTGTAGAGATGGAACATTGGCTGTGGATCATTCTGACTGCTCTGCTCTTCTATGGTAAGAGTCTACAAACAAAACTTCACCACATTGATCTCGTTGTCAGTCTGATCTTTAGATTAAAACTGAAACATTTGACACTGAAACACAATTTATCATGTCAGACAGTAAAAATCTTTTTGATGGATAAAGACTGTCCCCTTAATGACATCTTGGCTGGATGGCCAAAAACTCTATTTTTGACCTTGTTTACAGATTTAAGAAAGTCTTAATATTTTCTGTAACCACTGACTACTTATGGAAAACCTTGAAGCAGGAATCTAAGTGTTTTTCTCTTTCAGGTGTCAGCTGTGAAGATCTCACTCCACTGAAGAATGAAGAGTTCAGTTTAGAAGACAGCTCTGTTACTCTGTCCTACAGATACTCCAAACAAGCTACTGGTGCTGATTATTTCTTCTGGTATCGACAATATCCAGGAGAACCTCCAGAGTTCCTCATCTCTCATACAACATCAACACTTATATCAAGTCCAAGACCAGGTTGGTCCTACAGTGTGCATGAAGATGACAGAGTCATGGACCTGACGATCCAGAAGCTTCATGTGTCTGACTCTGCTGTGTACTACTGTGCTGTGAGGCCCACAGTGACAGGAAACACCAAAACTCTGAACAAAAACCTCTGGAGAGGAGAAAACAATACTCCACAACATCCACTAGAGGGAGTCCCATCCTCTCTAACTCCAGGTGAACATATCAATGAAGTCTTGACTGATGTCACCTAAAACACAGCTCTGATGAACCACTCCATCATAACACTGCAGAGGAGCCTCATCATGAACTTATTTAGTCCATCTTAGGAGACGACAAATCACTCCCAGCACGGAGCAGAGACTGACTCACTGTCACCAACACTCAGCATTTAGGTATTCAGAAGTTTAGAACCAGCTCACCTGATGTCTACAGACTTACTCTTGGTCTCTGATAACATCTCTACAGCCTCAGGGTTTGGTTAGCAAAGCAGATCATTTGGACCTTTTTACTGAACACCTCCATGGCTGGAAAGAAAACAGGAGCACCTCAGACAAAACTGTCACAAGCAGACACACACTGCTTCAAACTAACAGACACACAACCTACAACCACAGAAACACATGTCCATGACATGTTCCTTTCTGTTATATACTCATTGGAGTATTTTTAAGAACAATCTCTCATTACATATAAAAACTTTACCTGTTCCAAAATTAAACCCTTTGTGCAAAAACATAATGAAACTGGTCACTAAAATCAGCCAGAAAAGCACTCAGAGAGCACAGATCTCCACCAAGCAGCTCAATTCCATCCAAAAATTGTGACTTCCATCAAACATTGTAGTCAAATTTATTTTTTTATAAGCACACTGAGGAAGGAAACTAATCGATCAAGAAACGGGATTATTGTTGATAAAAAGATCATCAGAGTGGCCTAGTTTGTTGTTGGTCTTGTAACTTGTTGACTAAATCAATCAGCTGCGGTGCTTCCAGAGAGTGATGTCACCAGCAGGTCAGATGGAGCAAGTCCACAGCGCTGTGGTGGGATTTAATGGGATTTGATTTTTTAAACATTATGTTGCTTTGTGACCCCAATTTATATGAGATCAGCACTAAAATCTAATGTTTTCTTCCTTGAACAAAATGACACTTCTGAGAATTTTATTAGGGAAATTCATCCAGGAGTTTTTGCAAAATCTGTCTCACAAACAAACAAACAAACAAACAAACAAACAAACAGACTCTGGCCACAATATAACCTCCTTTGTGGAAGAAAATTCTTGAGCACAAAAACAGCCATCTCTGGGTTCCTGGTTCATGTTTGATTTTATTAGTGAGAGATCAGTCAATATACCAAAATCAAACAAGGAAACAGAACTGACATCAGGGAAATTTTGATACTGGACGTCAAACACTGAGATCTGCAGACCAGAAGCTGCTCCAAAGGTCATTTAATAAAGAAAATCTCCACAGATGTGACACTAATGATCTATCATCAGACACCTTGATGTTTTGTCAGCATGAAGACTTGACTGTTTCACTGAGACACTGAATCAATCCAACATCTGAGTCTCCTCCCTCTGACTGCAGAGATGTTTGATGACAGAGAACTGATTGAGCTGAGAACATCAGAGCAAACTAAACTGATTCATACTGATCCTTCAGTCTCACCATCTCACCTCTGCACACATGGACAAACTCACTCTGATACTGATCTTCTCAGCTCTCACAGGTATGTGGATGATGATCAGTGTTGAATGATGTTTGATGAAAAAATTTCATTTCAATTCCTTTGATAAATAATTTAAAACTTAGACATAAGAGCAGGAATCTCTGTGCTGATCAGGACTTTGTTCTGAAGATCATCAATTAAACAATCATATGAAAGTAATGTCTTCTCTTGAACCTTGTTTGTCTCATCACTTCTTTTTCTCGTCCACTTCAGGACAAACAGCAGCAAACAAAATCTCTCCTGTGGAAAAAGAAGTCATAAGGACGGAAGGAGAATCTGTCACACTCAGATGTCACTATGAGACAACAACAAATTTTGTTCGTCTTTACTGGTACAGACATCACTCTGACCTTCAGGCACCTCAGTTTATACTCTGGAAAGGAGAACGATCATTGAGTACAGAGAAATATATCCCAGACCAACGATATGGATCCCATACCACTGACAGCTCCACTGAGCTGACCATCACAAAGCTAACCCTGGCAGACACAGCTCTCTACTACTGTGCTTTAGACACACAGTGATACAAAGTGTAGAAGAGGCTGTACAAAAACCTGAACACAGATATCTGACTACTCTTCAAAGAGGAGGGAAGTGGGATTCAAACCACAGCTTCATGTCAGATGGATTCTGATGATTCCTGTTTTATCAGACTCTCTGTGGTCACAGCTGCTGTTCAGACTCTGAGGGAGGATTCACATCAACATTCAGACAAAGAAGTTCAGTTAAACCTCACTCAGACTGCTTTTCTCCAGTAGACCTTCAGGAGCTTATTTCCATTGTCTACAAACCATCAACCTGTCCAAAAGCCCAGTTCTTAATACATTATTGACAGCTTCATGTCTTTTGTTGTCATTGTAGATGAGCTAGTTTATTTTCTAGGATGATCAGGATGCCTTTTTATCTTGGCAAAAAGGCTCCAGTTCCAATAAATCACTTGCTTTTTTTTCTCTTCTGCTTCTCAACAGGGGCGGACATTTTTGTTTTTTGCTTCCTGTCCTTATCTGCCCTGCCGTGCTGTCTGTGTCTATTGCAGACTCTCTTTGCATTTCTCTCCTAAATTTAAAATCATTGAATTAATCAGCTGGTCTCTCAACGCAATCGACCAAATTTTCTCGACGAGAAGAGCGGGTAAGGGAGAACCCGCCTGTCCCGATGGTACTTTCCCAGCTGGGTACACGATGGACTGCTGGGAGAAGTGGAGGATGGTGTGCCTGTTGATTCTGTCCATCGAGGATGTAGAAGATACTTGCATAATTGGATTTATGATCACAGGTTCTCTGCTGTTTGGACTTAGCAGTTTCCTGATTTATCACAAATTTAAGAAGAGGATGGCAGCACTTTTGGCTCTTGAGAAGCTGCCCGTCATGACTGAAGGAATGTGCAGGGCTGTCAACACTCAGACTCAAGTGATTTGTGAGCTCAATCACAAGCTTAATGCAATTCTGGAACTTGTTTGCAAGCAGGAAAACACCTTGGAGAAGTTGACAGATCGGCTCAGTTGAATGGGCCCACGGATTCAGAACATCATCGTGAGAGACCAAAAGATTAGAAAGGCTGATGGAAAATTACAGTCGGTCTGACCCAAACTATTGTTTATCTCTATTTGTTATGGCTTCCCATCTATCTGCCCTTGAGCAGAGGTATCTACTCTCCTGGAATGTTTTGCTAACAGAGGCTCGATCCCCTCCTCCACTCCCTCATCCTGTGAACTTTGCTCTGGATCAGAAACTCTTTCTCTCAAGGCCGTACAGTCATCTTATCGGACATTAGAGACTTTGTGAGGTCTCTGGACCCCTTGAATCAACGCCCCCGCTGGTCCCCCCCTCCACCCCATGTGCTTGTCTCTGTGTTTTCTGTCTCATGTGTTGAGGTGTTTTTTTTCAATCCCACACTGTGCTCCTCTGATAGGTGCCTAGTTTGTAATTGTTGTTTTCACTCCTTTTCCTGTTGTTTCTCTGCTGTAAGCACTTTGAGTTACATATGTTGTAGGAAAAGTGCTTTATAAATAAACTTGACTTGACTTGGACTGTCTTGCATGAACTGCATCTTTGAGATCTCCCCAGAGTGGATCAATGATATTGAGGTCATGAGACTTAGATGGCCACTCAAGAACCTTCTTATTATTTTGCTGAAGCCAGTGACAGGCCAACTTGGCCTTTTGGATAATTATTATGTTCAGACATTTTCCTCCAGTATTTTCTGAAAACATGCTGCATTCATCTTAACTTCATTTTCGACAAAATTTCCTGCTTTTGTAGCTCACACATCCCCAAAACATCAGGGATCCTCCTCCATGTTCCACAGCAGAAAGGGTGGAGCATTATCATAGGTCTAGTGACTTCCTCCAAATTAACTTAAATAAATCCTTTCTTCATGTTAAAGTCTAGAGTTCAGTCCTGTTCATTTTTTCTCTTCGTTTCATTTTTTGCATACCTGACAGAACTTACTGACCCAACAATGACACGGCAGATTTCTGATTTAGGACAAACTTTTTGAAGTGATTGAATTTTTATTTCTCCATTGAATGTCATGTGAAAAGACAGCAAGACAGTCTGGCTGCAGACCACCCTTCTCAGGCCCCTCCACCACTCTTCTCAGGCCCCTGCCTGCAGACCACTCTTCTCAGGCCCCTCCACCAGTCTCAAGCCCCTTCTGGCTGCAGACCACTCTTCTCAAGCCCCCCACCCCTCTCAAGCTCCCCCCACCTCTCGCACCTCCACCGTCCTCAGGCCCCTGGCTGCAGACCACCCCTCTCAAGCCCCCCCACCTCTCGCATCTCCACCGTCCCCAGGCCCCTGGCTGCAGACCTACCCTCTCAAGCCCCCCCACCTCTCGTGATCTCCACCGTCCCTCAGGCCCCTGGCTGCAGACCACCCCTCTCAAGCCCCCCCACCTCTCGCAGCGCCTCCTTCCTCAGGCCCATGGCTGCAGAGCACCGCCTCAAGCCCCCCACCCCTCTCAAGCCCCCTACCTCTCGCATCTCCACCGTCCCTCAGGCCCCTGGCTGCAGACCACCCCTCTCAAGCCCCCCACCCCTCTCAAGCCCCCCACCTCTCGCATCTCCACCGTCCCTCAGGCCCCTGGCTGCAGACCACCCCTCTCAAGCCCCTCCACCTCTCTCAAGCCCCCCCACCTCTCGCATCTCCACCGGCCCTCAGGCCCCTGGCTGCAGACCACCCCTCTCAAGCCCCCCCACCCCTCTCAAGCCCCCCCACCTCTCACATCTCCACCGTCCTCAGGCCCCTTGCTGCAGACCACCCCTCTCAAGCCCCCCCCACCCTCTCAAGCCCCCCATCTCGCAAGATCTCCACTGTTCTCAGGCCCCTGGCTGGAGACCACCCCTCTCAAGCCCCCCACCCCTCGTGATCTCTACCATCCTCAGGCCCCTGGCTGCAGACCACCCCTCTTAAGCCCCACCATCCCTCTCAAGCCCCCCACCTCTCGCATCTCCACCCTTCTTAGGCCCCTGGCTGCAGACCAGCCCTCTCAAGCCCCCCCACTTTCGCATCTCCACCGTCCTCAGGCCCCTGGCTGCAGACCACCCCTCTCAAGCCCTCCCACCCCTCTGAAGCCCTCCCACCACTTGCCCTTCCACTCTCCTCAGGCGCCTGCCTTCAGACCACCCTTCTCAAGCCCCCCCACCACTCGCATCTCCACCATTCTAAGGCCCCTGGCTGCAGACCATCCCTCTCAATCGCCCCACCCCTCTCAAGCCCCCCACCTCTTGCACCTCCACCGCCCTCAGGCCCCTGGCTGCAGACCACCCCTCTTCCCCCCCCACTTTCGCATCTCCACTGTTCTAAGGCCCCTGGTTGCAGATCACCCCTCTCAAGTCCCCCACCCCTCTCAAGCCTCCCCACCTCTCGCATCTCCACCGTCCCTCAGGCCCCTGGCTGCAGACCACCCCTCTCAAGCCCCCCACCCCTCTCAAGCCCCCCACCTCTCGATCTCCACCGTCCTCAGGCCCCTGGCTGCAGACCACCCCTTTCAAGCCCCCCACCCCTCTCAAGCCCCCCCACCTCTTGCATCTCCACCGTCCTCAGGCCCCTGGCTGCAGACCACCCCTCTCAAGCCCCCCACCCCTCTCAAGCCCCTCCACCTCTCGTGATTTCCACCGTCCTCAGGCCCCTGGCTGCAGACCACCCTTCTCAAACCCCCACCTCTCGTGATCTCCACCGCCTCAGGCCCCTGGCTGCAGACCACCCCTCTCAAGCCCCCCACCCCTCTCAAGCCCCCCACCTCTTGCATCTCCACCGTCCCTCAGGCCCCTGGCTGCAGACCACCCCTCTCAAGCCCCCACCTCTTGCATCTCCACCGTCCCTCAGGCCCCTGGCTGCAGACCACCCCACTCAAGCCCCTCCACCTCTCGCATTTCCACCGCCCTCAGGCCCCTGGCTGCAGACCACCCCTCTCAAACCCCCCACCTCTCGCATCTCCACCGGCCCTCAGGCCCCTGGCTGCAGACCACCCCTCTCAAGCCCCCCACCACTTGCACCTCCACTGTCCTCAGGCCCCTGGCTGCAGACCACCCCTCTCAAGCCCCCCCACCTCTCGCATCTCCCCATTCTAAGGCCCCTGGCTGCAGACCATCCCTCTCAAGCCCCCCCACCTCTTGCACCTCCACCGTCCTCAGGCCCCTGGCTGCAGACCACCCCTCTCAAGCACCACCACCTCTCCCACCTCCACCATCCTCAGGCTCCTGGCTGCACACCACCCCTCTGGAGTCCCCCCACCTCTCCCACCTGCACCGTCCTCATTCCCCTGGCTGCAGACCAGACCATCCCTCTCAATTCCCATTACCCCTCTCAAGCCCCTTCACGACCTAATTTAAAAAAAAAAATAATGGTCTTTCTGTTATTGCCATTCAACTTTTGTAAGAATTTTGAAAATCAGACTTCAATCCAATTCGGGTTGCATGTGTATTTATTTTACATACAAACATATTTTATAAACATTTCTACTAACATTAATTCACAAATCTATATATACAATTTTAATATATACATATAAATACATTTACATTTCAATGCAGCATAGCTTTATTTTTTTCACCATATTTTGTATGTTGCTTTATATAGTTTGCAATTATAATGGAAAAAAAGAATGCCCGTGTACTGGTTCTTAATCCTACATTCACAATGTGCTAGGTGTCCTTTTTTGTCCACTGTCTCTTCACAAAATATCCACGTCTTCCACCACTTGAAATTTAAACTTGAATGGCTCCAAGATGTGTTCCCTGTCATCATCGTTAGTCTTTCATCTGAGGGTTCAGATCAGCTTAACATACTGCTTCACAGACTCCATCTGCAGGATGTCGGGCAACTCAACAGCAGCAGCAAACAAATGGGGTTTTCCTTTACCCACTCTGCAGCTTTCTTGCAGTCTTGGATAATTTTTTCCTCTATGTTGGTCTTTGGAAAAGAGAGAAAAAGGAGTTTCTGGGTTTTGAATAGGCAAAATTAAACAATTAAATACTGTTTCCACCCTGTGGAAAAGGTGTTCCTCTTAAGTAAGATGCATAGACCTAGGAAAAAAACTTACCACTTCCTCTTCTGTCTCAACATCTTTTTGGAGTGGAGATTCAATTTGCAGAGGCTGAGGGTGCTCTTCTTTCTTAAAAACAAAGGCAGCACATCTTAAGAACATGCAATGATCACATGAAAGCACAGTTTTAAACCACAGTAGAACTGAGTAATCTATGTAAACATCTGGCACATATGGGGTCAACACGGAGAGAATGTTCCCCTTTAACTTTGGTGAACTACAATATGTAAACCAATCACAGAGACTTAGCTGTTAAGCAAATGGTTGTCAAAATACTTAGTAAACCTCCATTTTAAAAGTTATTCATAAACACAGTTATTGTCACGATAACTACTGGCAGAACAAAGAAATGTGAACTAATGCAAAAA